>OY982583.1:8561695-9761695 GCA_963859945.1 Euplagia quadripunctaria
CTTACCTCGGATTCATTATCCTCTATCTGATTAAAAAAACCAACACTCCCTGTCGTACTTCAAGCATACGCTTATATCTGTTAAATTGAACTCTTTAAACAATGGATGAACATACCTGGGTCTCAATTTCCCCTCAAAGTCCAAGGTTGCCAGATTGCGTGTACTTGTCGGTGACAGTGCCGGACATCTTAGTGTTGACGTAACTGGTGCCCATTAGGTTCATGTTCATTGGAAGACCACAACCGGTTGGTATGGAGGAACGTTGTGTCCAAGAAGAGAGAGGCTTTGTTGTAGGAGATTTCCTGATAAAAAGATTTTTCTTTAAATTGCATACATCAAATACTTATAGACTTATGCTCAAGAGCAAAACAAGCTAGTGTAATGAATGACGCTAAAAGTAAATTGCAGGGTCAATGTATATCAACTTTGTAAGTATTCTACCCAAGGGCGTATCCAGATTTCTACCCAAAGCTTCGCCCCTGTTGGCCTAAATGTTTTTTTTTTAAATGCCAAAAATTCATGCCATTTCAAAAAAAATATTGTCCAAAAATTACATTTGAAAACTTAATACTGTGTTTTGCATATGAAGGCCGGGGCGGGGAGGGGGGCAGCTTCCCTCCTCTGTCCCCCCCCTTGGTACGCCGATGAGTTTACCTATATTCCTGAAGTTTCAAACCATATTCACAACCTTACAACAAGCCCCCCAACAAACAGTGACATTTCAGATAACATTTCGGAGCACAGATTTTCAGTTTCAGAGACCTTATACTTATACCTTATAGGCAAAATGCAAACGCGGTAGCCCTCATTCTAGTGAATTACTCCTCAATATCGATCGTCGATGCCATCTGACGATCTAGATTCGAGTGATGATTACAGAGACGAAATTTTCAAAGAATTTTTCGAAACAGTATCACCGATTTATGAGATGCTTATGAAGAGACCACCAATGCTTATAAACTATAGGTAACTAGCTTCTAGAGTTCAGGTATCCCTCGGAGCAATACTTTTTCTGGATTTTCAGTAGCTCTGACAAGCGTGTATTTTTTTAATGTTATAATGGGCAAACGAGCAGACGGGTTACCTCCTGGTAAATGACTACCGCCGCCCATGGGCACCTGTAACTCAAGAGTCACAAGGGCGTTGGCGGCCTTTAAGGTAGGTAGGGGAAAGTTGGAAGAGAGAGAGACGAGGAAGGAGAGGGGGGGGAAGGGTTAGGGCTTCCGGTAACCTCACTCACTCGGCGAAAAGCAATGCAAGCATTGCTTCACTGCTAGTTTTCTGCGAGGCCGTGGTATCACTCCGGGTCGAGCGTATACGTGCATACGTGTATACGCGCATACGTGCCGAAGCATGGCTCTCCCACGATCTTGCAAAATTTCATGAAGATCAGTGGAGTAGGTAAGGCGTGAAAGCTTAACAAACAAACAAACGATGAGGTATTCTTACCTTTCCAGATAATATCTCCAACACTCGCAACTGTGGGTTCATTCTCGCCAGCGACTCATAATCTCTTCGTGCCCTCAGCATTCCATAAGAGATTTCGTTTCCAAATACTTTGATACCCAACTCTGCAATTGGGAACCTGTTAAATAAAATATTTTAGCGTATAAGGTGAAAATTATAAATATATTTTGCAGAGCTTTTATGAACTGATTGTCAAAATTGTATGAAAGCAAACCATGCAGAGGAGAGATTAGTGATAAATACATCAATTCAAATCATTTTTATTTATTGCTCTCTCACACAGAATCAAATCAAAATGGTAAGTGTTCATTGTTCAGAAGGTGGATCTGTGTGAGAGGACTGGTATCTGTACTCGGTAAACCTGTATGACAGATTATCAGCCTCTCCAGACTCCAGATAAGTGGGTAATTTTGTAATCTTTTTTTTTTTTTTGAAAAACGGTTACTAGTAACGTGGGTCCACACATTACTAGTTCTCGTTAACCCTCCAGCTAAGCTTACGCTTGTGTTAGGAGTGGGTTCACGACGGTAGTGCATTGGGTGGGGTTCGAACCCGCAACCACTTGATCGCAAGTCCGATGCCTTAGCCACTACGCTACCGCCGCTTGTCTGTGTATGTGTGTGTGTGTGTGTGTATGTGTGTTTATAACCATATAAACAGTCTAAGAGGGTACATGTTTATCCAATTAGCGTAAATTCAAGCATTATAAACATTATCGTATATTGAAGAACATAACGTCTATACTGCTAATATGGTTACAAAATTAAGAAAATTACAGCGATAGTCGTACGACTAATTAAATTGAAATGTAATCCATAATCTCTGAATAAAAAAAGTTATGAGTGAGAGTATTTTATTTATTTACTAGCAATCTGCCCCTGGCTTCGCACCGCTAGTAGAGACATCTTCGACAATCATCATCATATTTCAACCTACATCTAAACCTTCCTTATGAATCGCTCTATCTATTGGTGAAAACCGCATGAAAATCCGTTCAGTAGTTTTGTGAGTTTATCGCGAACAGACAGAAGTGGCGGGGGACTTTGTTTTATAATATGCAGTGATGCAGTGATTACAGAAGTTAATTATTATTTAACAAAATACAATTTAAATTTCTTCGTGTATATTTTTTATCTCTTTTCGTTACATAATTTAATCGGTCAGTTTATAGAAAATCATCCATTTGAGCATATATCGGCTTTTCTGTCGAATCGCGTTTAAAGAGTTTTACTTCAGAAAATGTCTTTAAATATGATATTTTTACTTACCTATGTTTCAAAGCCTCATTCTTGTACTCCAAATCGTCTATCTTTTCCCTCACTTCATCAGCTTCGTTAGCAGAACGGAATACACGTATATTATTTAGTTGTTCCTTGAACTTGTTCTTGTTCAACGGCCCTTTGTTTCCGAAGAAACCCTCAAAGTAGTGTTCAAAGCCTTCGGCGCGAGGCTTTCATCTAATAATAAGAAGAGGTTTTTCAATTCAGATAAATACTTTATATGAGATGTGTATGTTATGATATATATTAATTAATAGCACAAATATAATAATAGACATGATAAAAGAAAAAAATACTCGTACACAGCACTACAAATTATATTTGCCTAACGGTCGCATGCGTAAACAAATACTATTGGACAGTGATTGTATAAGGTATGGGGTAGGTCACTGGTTCATATCCGGCTCGAAGGACCACTTCCGTATGTAGAGAAAAACGCGGACAGTGTGTTCAAAACAGGGTTCGTAATATTTTTTTTTTTTATATATGTCTCCAAGTCGTTAAGTTAGTAATACAAAATGGTTTTTACGACTTCTTTGAAGTTTCTCGATGTAATTTTAAAAGCACTAGTGTGAAGTCACACCAACAAAGAATGTTACACACGCGTATCTTCCAACTCTCTTAAGTCTCGATAAACTAATAAAAGAAAGAAAAAAAGAACTTACTTCGAACAAATTGATGACTCGCCGAACATATCGACCGTCAGGTTGACCGACATGGACCTCGGAATATACGAATCAGGAGAGAATATCACGTTGGCTTCGTAATTACCACCTGAAAATAAAACATTCAATTAAGTTTTTACAATTATATTATACTAGCGCGCCCTGCGGTTTCACCCGCGTAAGTCCCGATGCCGTAGGAATATCGGGATAAAAAGTAGCCTATGTGTTAATCAGGTCTCCAGCTATCTACATACCAAGTTTCATCGCAATCGGTTCAGTGGCTTTTGCGTGAAAGAGTAACAAACATCCATACATCCTCACAAACTTTCGCGTTCATAATATTAGTAGGACTAATTTTCGCCCGCGGCTCCGATCCGAAAGTTATTTTGTCATTCCAGGAACAGTATTTTTTCGGGTATGTTCTATTCTGTACAACTGGCAACGTGTAGGCAAAATTTCATGAAAATTAGTTCAGTAGTTAATACGTGAAATCATAACAAACAAACACATTTCGCATTTATAATACCCGCGACTTCGTTAGCGTGGAAATTTTGGTGAAATCTATCCCACGGGAACCATATCTTTTTCCGAGATAAAAAGTAGCCTATGTGCTAGAGACTCGGTGCCAAATTTCATCTAGATTCGTTCAGCTGTTTTTGCATGAAAGAGGAACAAACAAAGGTTAGGATATATTGGATATTACGAGATGATGATTTCTCTTTAACTACTTTATACAGTGGGTATAACGATTTTTTTTGAACACGAGAGACGGGAAATATGCGTATTAAATAACCACTTGTTTGTTGATAACCTTATTGCTATCACAAAGTTTGCCATAGAATGGCCTCACCTTACTCACCGTTACATACAACATTACATTACTTATAGTCTTCACAATCTGAAAGGCTCGTTTTGACATGTCATCTCAATGCATTTTGGAAGAATTAAACAAATCAATGACCAAATTTAAATTTGCTTTCATATACAAATCGATATTAATTAACTTTTAAAGAAGTATCAACAACAATTACAAATGAGACCAACTTTGAATCCAACGTCATATGTGGCGAAGATATCACGTAGCATACACACAAGAAAAAAATAGTTTAATTGAGAACTTCCACCTTTTTGAAGTCGGGTAAAACTGTCATGCGGAAGTGCTATCAATCAATGATCTTTTGTAGGGTGAGTTATTTCTTAAGTTGTATATCAGGGCTTGAATCAGACTGTTTAATAAAGGTCACTTACCTGCGTTATACTGATCGAAGAACACACTCTGTTCGTAGTTTCTGCTGAACATTCTAAAGTCAGGGGTGTCTTCAAGGTGCGGGATCTGGTTGCCAGTGAGAAGACCTTGGATTTCCACTCGTGAAGGTAAAGATGACTCGCCAAGGTTCTTCAAATGACTCCACACAAACGTCGTGGCTGTGATGTGATATTTCGTTGTTTATAAATTAATTTAAGTATTTTACGGCTTTTTAAACATTTTAGAATGCATAAGAGAGAATTGAATTGAATTAAATTATTGCGATTTGGAGCGCTTAGGTAAATTCTCTTAGTTTATCTGAGAGCTTCCTTTATATAATTTTACTTAGTTATTCAAAAGGTGCTAGGCAGTTATACAAAAGGTGCTAAGCAATTATTTAAAAGGTGCTAGGCAGTTATTCAAAAGGTGCTAGGCAATTTTGCAAAAAGTGCTAGGCAGTTATTCAAAAGGTGCTAGGCAGTTATTCAAAAGGTGGTAGGCAGTTATTCAAAAGGTGCTAGGTAGTTATTCAAAAGGTGCTAGGCAGTTATTCAAAAGGTGGTAGGCAGTTATTCAAAAGGTGCTAGGTAGTTATTCAAAAAGTGCTAGGCAGTTATTCAAAAGGTGCTAGGCAGTTATTCAAAAGGTGGTAGGCAGTTATTCAAAAGGTGCTAGGTAGTTATTCAAAAGGTGCTAGGTAGTTATTAAAAAGGTGCTAGGCAGTTATTCAAAAGGTGGTAGGCAGTTATTCAAAAGTAGAATAAATATGAAGAAAAAAAATTGTTACGAATAAGCCCGTAAATGTAAATAAAAAAAACCTATCGTATAAGATAAAACAGGGACCTTCTTACCTTGGTTAACAGCTTCATGTCTAAGCGTATGGAATATTGTCCTTAACGTTTTTAAGTCCGGACACTTCATGACTTGAAGATACGATGCCAGCCTCACTTCTATATTCATATAGTCTGCCCGGAATGTTTCTAAGAAGTATTCCCTGTAATTAATATGAGTATTGAGATTGAACGGTCCGGCATCAAAAAGTGTGAGAAAACTCAAATAGTAAGCAAGTAATTGTTTTTAAACTTTCGCGACTGTACTTACTGGATGTGTTAATCGGGACTACCTTTTTTGGTTACCCGACGTTTCGAGCAAATTGCACCGAAACGTCGGGTAACCAAAAAAGGTATTGTGCCTTGTAATTTTATCGTGATTAAGTCCCCATTTACACATCTAGTAAGTACTTTTCATAGTATATCAACTACAAAAATACAGAAACAAATATAATTATGTATTTAAACGGGAATTAACGCGATCACGAAAAGGTATTACATACCTAGACCAGGTTTGTCGAAACGTCAGGCAATTCAGAGGTATGTAATACCTTTTCGATCGCGTTAATATCATGGAACGCGAAAGTTTAAAAGTTAGTACAGAAACAAATATTCGATACATATAAAACACAAAGAGCCGTCCTGTACATAGCCACATAAAGCATTATCTATGTTTCTTTTTCGATTTGGATAGACCCTAGTGTAATAATGTAAGGAGGTGTTTCTGGTATCAAAAATCTAATTTACGTTAGAGTGTGTGGTACACTCAAAGAGCGGTAATGTCAATGAACAAACCGTGACTCAGTGCACGGCGTACGTCTGAAGGCGTCGACGGCAGCCAGGCGAACGGGCACAGGGACGTAGCTATCACCTATAATGTTCATCAGCACATCGGCAAACTCTTGCTTAAAACCACCAATATTGCCCAAAGCTTTGATCGCTATTGTAACCTAAAAATAACAAATACAAGTGATGATAATACCCTTCTTTGCGGTGTTAAACCGGCAGTGAAGCAATGATTGTTTTGCTTTTCGCCGCGTGAGTGAGGTTACCGGAGGCCCTATCCCTTCCCTCTTTCCCCTTTTCCCGCCTTCCCCTCTTCACCTTAAAGGCCGGCAACACACTTGTGACTCTTAAGTTGCAGGTACCTATGGGCGGAGGTAGTCATTTACCATCAAGTGACCCGTCTGCTCGTTTGCCCTCTATACATTAAAAAAAAGGTAGTAGTCAGACATCTTAAGTAAGTCACAAAACTGAAATTAATTTCATTGTATGCTATGCTCTAGTACAACAAACTGAAAACAGTTCAAATTAATGACACCGTATCCACTGTGTCATTAATCTAAGAACAACACTTTCGTGTCTATATATGTGGCCTATATCCACATGAAAAACATATTATTGGTTTTGTATGAAATTTTGTGACTTTATGTAATTGGTATTCGAAATATAAAACCGACCAAGTGTGAGTCGGACTCGCGCACGAAAGGTTCCGTACCATTATCTTTATTTTATTCTGAATATTTATTATTTTATATTTATTTTATTCTGTTTTTAGTATTTGTTGTTATAGCGGCAACAGAAATAAATCATCTGTGAAAATTTCAACTGTCTAGCTATCTCGGTTCATGAGATACGGCCTGGTGACCGACAGACAGACAGTGGAGTCTTAGTAATAGGGTCCCATTTTTATCCTTTGGGTACGGAACCCTAATAAAAAACACGGAGATACTCTTGTATGCTACATACGGTTCTTCTTAACAGTGTTCATACGATATTTAACTTTGAAGTGAATAAATCTAACTCATTTAATTATAAAGATAAACATGAAGAATAAGTCATACGTTGTTTCTGTCCTGTCTAGTCTTAATCACGTCCTTGCTGGCGATATCTTTGACGATATTCTGAAACTCTTCCATGATAGCCATAGGTGTATCTTCTTCGCAGCATTCGCGTACTGTAAATATCAAAGGAGTCAGTATTTAAATGAACATATTCCAAGGCAGATAAAACTGTCATTTTATAAATTGACATAACTTTCAAAACCCACAAAAATACTTTATTATTAATGACTAGCAGCGCTCCGCGGTTTCACGCGTGTAAGTCCCGATCCCGTGGGAATATCGGGATAAAAAGTAGCCTATGCGTTAATCCAGGTCTCCAGCTATCTACATACCAAGTTTCATCGCAATCGGTTCAGTGGTTTTTGCGTGAAAGAGTAACAAACATCCATCCATCCATAATCCAACCATAGTGAGATTAGTGGGATAGGCATTATCGAAAAGCATTTAAAGTGGATACCTGCCAGGAAAAAAAAAAAGGAATTTTTTTGTTGGTGATTTTTCGTTATACTATTTCTTTGTTGAATGAATTTTGTTGAAAATGTTGCCTTATGTAAATAAATAAACGAATAAATACTTACAGTCCTTCCCACTGTGTTTGCAATACGAGTGTACCATAGAAGATACTGTAAAGCTGATAGTTTTGTCGTTCTTCTGCTGACGAAGTAGTTCTAACATACTCTCTAACATTTGTTTCTTGGGCCTAGAAAACAATTAAATCATTAACCATGCAATGATGAAACTATTAATTTCGTTATCAAAATGAAAATTCAAAATTATTTAAAATATTATAATCAATAATGAAAAGATAAGTATATTCTTTAAGACGTTGATTACTTTTTTATGGTATAGGAGGCAAACGAGCAGAAGGGTCACCTGATGGTAAGTGACTACCGCTGCCCATGGGCACTTGCAACTCAAGAGTCACGAGTCCGTTGCCACCTCTGAAGGTGGGAGTTGGGGAGGGAGAGGGAAAGGGCGGGAATAGGGAAGAGGGGGAGAGGGAAGGGTTAGGGCCTACGGTAACCTCACTCACGCGGCGAAAAGCAATAAAACCATTGCGTTACTGACGGTTTCCTGTGAGGCCGTTGAATCACTCCGGTCGAGCCGGCCCATACGTGCCGAAGCATGGCGCTTCGGAAGTGGTGTTTTTTTCGATATTGTTTATTTTGATGAAATTGTCAAATAAAGAATTAGCAAATAAACGGAATATGAAATGAGAAGAAGTATCTAGTATTTACGCACTCATCAGGTAGAAATAAAAATAATACCCGCACTATGAATAATTCCTGTGTCGCAGGGGACTTCACAAACAACGGACACCAACGGACACCCAGACTCGGGACAACTATTTGTGGATCACACAAATTTTTGTGGTGGGAATCGAACCCACAACACTCGGCGCGGCGTAGCGGCGAGGCAACCACTATAAACCATTGTATTGTCGTATCACGAACCTATCATTTCTTATATACCATAATAATTTCTAGTGTTCGCCCATGGTCGAAGGTCGACGAGAATAATTACTAAAAATTTGGGAAAAATATACATATATATTAATGTAGCGGCACTGTAGTGGCACTTAACTATTATAATGTGAGTAGCGCCTTTGTTTCGCTTTTGGATATAACGGTCGCCATTACATTTGCCCTGCAAGCTTATAAGCCCTGATTAGGTCGAGTCATAATTTAAGTATACATAAATTTATAGTAAGTGGTATTAGTATGTATTTGAAATAATAATAATTATATATCGACACCCGGCAAAAAAGTGTCATATCACAATAAAAGTGTCATATCACAAAAAAAGAGTCATATCACATGTTAGGTACGTTTTGACATTGTTATAGCATTGAATAGCAATTGTTGCATTTGGTCAGCTGTAAAAACATCGTTATGACATGTTATGTTTTGTTCAATTCACCGGCATAAAGGTCGTATTTTCTCGAAAGAGCTGTTTTTGTATTATGACACTTTTTTTGCCGGGTGGCGATATATTATATATCGAGAAGTCCGCATATCATGCAACCATAATTGTCCTGGGTGAGAATCGAACCCACGACCTCGGCTCAGCAGTCAGGATGCCTAACCATACAACAGGCCCGTCGATGTTTTGCAGTTTAGGTCAATAATAGACACTCATATGTTCTACAAACCTGGGTATCATGGCCATAGACATGAGCCATTCCTGCCTGGTCTCCTTCTCCACCGCGTTCTTCATTATCTTGTCCTTGATCAGTTCTACAGAACCGGGGCTCGCTATGTATGGTAAAGCGTCCAAAATATGTTTACTGTAATAAAAAAATTTAGTTATTACATAACCGGCTGTTCTTATCTATTTGGCGTGGAACCCTAATCCTTAACGTAGCGTAAGTTACTCCTTATAACACCAGCTATCTGCCAGTGAAATTCCCGTGGAAATCGGTACACCAAAATTCCAGAAATTCAAAGAGAAAGGAAATGGGGAGGTAAGCCATTTAAAACATTACGTCACTACTCTTAGGGGCGGAGCAACGACCATAGTCGCGCGGAATAGCTAGTACCATGGCAGGGGAGGTCAGCTGATCCCCCCTTCCTCCCCGCCCCTTGGCTTTAATACGCTTACGTAAGTATTGAACTAACTAAACTATTAATTTGCCTTATAACCAGGGGCGGCCCTAGGGCGGTGCCGGGCGCCGTGACGCGTGGGGCGCCACTTTGGAGTCTCGCACCACCTAAAATGTGGCTAGGGCCGCTACTGCTTATAACAATGACAATAAATTATGTTAGCTTTGTTGAAAAAAAAAATTATTTACCTTGCAGTGCTACAAATAGTGGGTGCTCTTGCTAACAGTTGCGACAAAGCAGGATAGT
Source organism: Euplagia quadripunctaria (assembly GCA_963859945.1). Lineage (NCBI taxonomy): Eukaryota > Metazoa > Arthropoda > Insecta > Lepidoptera > Erebidae > Euplagia > Euplagia quadripunctaria. Next base: position 8,571,877 of record OY982583.1, read on the forward strand.
CCAAGGGTCTTGCAGACCGAACCAGTCTCCCCCACAGACCCACGGTGGAACTACTATCCATCTTTGCATCTACGTTAGATGCGTGATTATCCGTAGTTGTGTCCTTAACCCTGGAAAGTTGATGTGTTTACCGCATACCACACTTTAAGAGATAGAACTGCAATTATGTGGAGCTCTCATAAGGGGTCGTCCATTAATCATGTGATGTTTTTTAAGCCATTTTTAACCACCCAAGTTGTAGACTTACCACACCCCCCTAGCCAAAATCACGTGCATTTTTAGTTCAAAATATATTAATTTTTTTTAGAATAGTATCTTTAAATACACATATAATAGCGCGTTCTACGAAAAAATAAATACACGTGATATCTCACTACGCCCCTCCTCCCTCTTGTGATATTTCATGATTTTTTTCCGAACTCCCTCCCCCTCTTTCGAGTCTCACGTAATTAATGGACAATCCCTAACATTAACAAAAATCGACAGCTCACACAACTTAAATTCATAATAATGTAACCTTTGTGATTACAATTTAGGATTTATTGTAAGAAAGAATTACCTATAGAAATCTTTCCTCCAGTCATTCGTTCCTACATTTAGTACATAATTTACAAAGATACTGATAGATATAAATAAAATTTGTATTGTGATTTATTTTGTTATAAAAATAAAAAAACTATGGTGCGTGTAACCTAAGTCTACAATATTCGTATTGTACACAAATTAGCAAAAATTGGAATCCACGGTCATATATAGCACAAGATGAGACTTACATGCATAACAATTTGAGCACATCCCTCGCAGGCCTGAGTCCACCAGTGTTGTCACCGATATATGGGACATGATGATGCAGCAGGTTTGACCTTCTTTGTATTTCTACCCAAGCTGTAGGGAATAAAGCCGTTGTTAAAATATGTCGAAAATATTGGAACAGGCTACGAGTTTCACGACTGACTCCTATTTCTGACAATTCAAAAATACCTAAAATTGGTTTAATTGAAATAAATTATTTTGATTTTGAAATCGACAAACTCATATCTGGCTGTCAAAGATTTTAGAAAGATTAGAGATTTAGAGACATTTAATACAGAAATTAAAAAAACGCAATTATGTGTTTCATTAAAATTCTTAAAACAAGGGTGTTTAAAAAAAATGTGTCTAACTTATTCACTTGTATATTCATGAAGGTATGCTTAATAACCCAAATTAAAATGATTTTTATGTAATGGACATAACTTTGGAAATTATAATTAAAGTAGATTATAATTAAACTCTAAAATATTTACAGAATATATTGTAGATCAATTTTTTTTTTCTATATATATATATATATATATATTTTATTTTCTGTACTTTGGTGGTGTGAAAAAAAAACTCTTAAAAGTGATTTTTAGTTTATAAAAATAAGACTTACTTTTAGGTTGTGCCTCAATGACCTCCGTGTCAGTCTTGTTCAGCTCCCTCAGCAACACAAGCCCTTGTACAACGGTGGTCATGGCGCCGGAGTTCCGGCCGGAGAACGGCTCGAACAGGTGGCGCTCTCGGCAGATCACTTCCTTGTAGATGTGGTGGTCGATCGTGATGCGACATTTGCTCTCAGATTTTAGTACAGGCCACGTTTGAAATTTCTGTAAAAATTTATATTATGTAATATCCACATTACTTTTTTTCAACTGACTTTTTGACTGCACGGATAGCCCGGTTTAAGTGTTCAAATCGCCACTACGCCGCGCCTAGTGTTATGCTATGGGAAAGGTTAAACTTATTTTAGTAGAAGCAGGCCCAAACCGTTAACTTTAAATCGGAGGAATCACGGCTTAACTGCAGACTTTAGCCGTGATTCCGTGAGACAAGGTTCATAAGTATTAGGTATGTTTCTAGGGTCTGTCCGGTTGTAGGACCACGTAAAGGAATCATTTGAGGTTTGAGTCGGATCGATTCCAATATAATCCATCACCTTCAGCCTTTTAAAGTTATCGCGTGTTCTTAAAGTCTTGCTCTTGAATCTAGAATTAGGTAAACTGTTTTTTTTTTCTTGAAATCGTCAGTACGGAGACTAGAAACGTAGCCGGAAGATAGCAATAGTCTCGCTCCTTATTACTTGAGACTAATCTCTATACGCGTGTGTTTATTACAAATTGTTATCTTGTTTCATTTATCGAAAGGAAGTCACGACGCATTCAAAAGTAACGAACACATGATTGGCTGACAGACAATAATTTAATAAAAAAAAACTGTCAGTCGTAGGACTGCACGTCAGAACTGAAAACATAACTGACACATGTCATCTGAGCGTGACGGTCAAGCGAGTTCAGTGCTTTTCCCCATACCAAAAGTGCCTAAAGAACTTTTCAAAAAAACAAATGCTTATTACTATGTACAAAATCGCTGCTTACACTTTGAAAATCGTATCTGACAGTTTGCAGGATGGACATGTACTTGTATCTGTTGGTACACTGAGTGAGGTCGCGCTTCTTCACAATAACGAGACTGGTATTCTCCTGTCCGCGAACTGCGTATTCCACATTACAGGTGCCGTGGATGTCATTCTGCAAATAATTAACAATAAAAATCTTAAAATAAATAAATAAACCTCTTAAGTCTTGAGCTTATTAACTGAACTATCAAATTTTATATTAACTTATTTTGAGTGGTTTTTTTTTTAGTCGGTTAAAAATAAACTTTGTGCTTGTAGTTGAAAGGGTTAGGAGCGAGTTTTACTCAACGTAAAACTAAGCTGTTCCTAAAATTTTTGTTAGGAACTCTGAAAACAAAAGCCCGTAGCCATGTTGTATGATTCGTTACCAGGTATTTATGTTTTAACCTGGAGATTAAACGTCATAATTTGTTAATAAGCCTTTCTCAATAAACAGTTCTAATTACGTAATTAACTAGATGTTAGTTTCTATTCATTGAAGCGATCAACATTTTTCGAAGTCCTCCCAAAATATGAACAATTTCCTCATACGGGTGTTGCTTAAAAACAAAGTAATATACCTAGGCTTGTACAAAGTCACGATTGATATATAACTCTTATCGCTATTAAAAGTATTTATTGTGGTTAATGCTATGCAAATATAATATACTAGCTGATCCGCGCAACTTCGTCTGCATCACATAAGAGAGAGATAAATTTTCCCCGTTTTTGCAACATTTTTCATTGATGCTCCGCTTCTAGTGGTCGTAGCGTCATGTTATATAACCTATAGCCTTCCTCGATGAATGGGCTATTCAAAATTAAAAATATTTTGAATTCAATCCAGTAGTTTCTGAGTTATCAACCAAACAAACAAACTCTTAAGCTTTTAATATAGTATAGATAACCATAATATATTATTTTACTACAAATAATATTTCTACCTCAACGCCTTTGAAGTGTATATCAAATCGTTTCATAGTATTTTGGAAGAGCGCCAGAACGGCTCTCTTGAAGTTGAGCACCCAGTCTTCTTCTTGCTCTGTCGGGCATATTTCCGAAATCGCACCATCGTGGAACGCGAACCTTGAAAAGAGATATAATATGTACAGAGACGACTGACCCGGGAATCAACTTAGGATTTCACCATGGCATTGTATACGTTACACACTGCGCCACTGAGGCACTGAGAGAGAAAAAAACCGGCCAAGTGCGAGTCAGAGTCGCACACGAAGGGTTCCGTACCGTCATCGACAAAAGGGAGCCTCACTTTACTTTTTAATTTATTTTTATTATTTGTTGTTATAGCGGCAACAGAAATGCACATTCTGTGTAAATTTCAACTGTCTATCTATTACGGGCCTGACGGACGGACAGCGGAGGCTTAGTAATAGGGTCCCGTTGGTTACCCTTCGGGTACCCTACAAGAGAAAAGTCGTGAATGTTACTCGAATTTTTTTCATTGACAGCAAAACTTCATTAATAAATAATTGTAATTAATTATTCTATATATTCTATAGATAATATTAAGTATGATTAATGGTAAGTGAGTCTCATTAATTTTAATCTTGACACCAATAGTGATATCGTTAGATAGCAGACTGAAGTTCTAAAGGTTCTTCTATTACGAGTCTAGACCATCTTTATCTTAAAACTATGTAAACATTCCACACCCATGCAAGGCCTGTTAAACATAAACTGTTTTAATATAATTACATAAGCAAATAATAAATTAGTTATTTATTAAGTAAAGAATAATACTAGAGAATGAATTGACACAGGAAAACAAAGACCTAATGCCCTGTAACATTTCTTAAGACAATCTAAATAAAAAGTATCTGTTTGACTGGCCTGTTGGTCTAAGTGTCGAGTCTGGGTGTTCTATGTGTCCGTTGTTTGTATAGTCCCCCGCGACACAGGAGTCATTCCTAATGCGGGAGTTCTCTTTTTAAAAAAAGAGAAACGAGAAAGAGAGTATAATTGCAGTGATCTTTGGCTCTTCTGGTCCCTAAGAATGATTCAACTACTACTCATAAATATGTACATTATCTTATCATACAGGAAGAAGTTATTTCTTAATAACTCTGAAAAAGTTTTATTTCACTAACTACCCAAAATAACACATTCCTAGACTGATGTCACGCCTAAAAGAATGTGAACGCCCCAGGTGGCTTCTGTGGTCCTAGAAGGAGCTAGGTTGGCACAATTGGCCAGCCTATCTGAATGCATAATGGCCTGTCTGTGACCATTATTATCTAAAATGACAAAGATAAAGTACAAATAGGTTTTACCTAAGTTCATATAAAGAGAGAGCATGAATAAACTTCTCGGCTCTTTCAACTGGATAGCTCTCATCTTGGTCTATAAGAGTGACTCCAGTTAGCTGCAACAACCCTTCACATGGACTTATGAACTGGATTTTTGGCTGTAAATAATGTAAACAAATGTTATAGTACAACTATTAATATTTTAGTTGTCTTAACCAATAGAAAAAGGTTCTTAGTAAGACACTTTTGTGGGTATGTGTTTTATTTCTTCTGTTTCTAAAGAGACTCTCTTTGAGGAATGAATGGTTCTCAGATGCGTTATACCTTCAGTATGTTCCCATAAAAATTTGAGAAATTAATTCTAACCCTTAAGGTGGCAAACAGACATCATCATATGTCAAGATTTTAATTTTTTATTACCATGCATATTTTAAGTTTATATAATTTACTTTAAGTTCTCCCTTAAAATAATTTTTTTGTTATTTATTTTTTACTGTTTGTACTTACTTAAAATGTTTGTTACTATGCATGTTGTGGTCTCTAGTAGTTTAGAAAACATGAGGCTAACTACATTTGTAGAAGATATTTAATATTGTATCATGTATTTCTCGTTAGAGATCCTAATTAAATAAATAATAAATAAATAAATGAAATTAATTAATAATAATAATTAAATTGCGAACATATAGGTACTTGTTATTCCGTAGGTATACATTACGTATTTATATTTTAGGTTTTTAATTTTATGTTTATTCAATTCCCTTTAAAGTACCCATTTGCCTTTATTTATTCTTTACTATCCTCTCTTCACTCCCAAGGTTTGCTGGAAGAAAACTCAACTATGGATTAAGCTCGCCTTTGTACATGCTATTTTCCTTCCTGTACTTATAAGATTGTTTTTCTGTGTACAATAAAGAATATACGAATATACGAAATACAATAAAAATTAAGTTAAATCAGGTCACAGGTCTTTTAACTCACCACAGCTCTAATGTCCAATGTCGATCTGTTGTTACTGGAGCCAGCAAAGTATGTTTCCACATTCACTTTGTACTCATAGTAGTAGATCACATCCAATAGATACTTGAACTTTTCTGATGCTATAATTTAAAAGATAATTTATGTTAATGGTAACTTCCCAATTATGAAAGTCACTTACAACTGCATAGACAAGCATGTACTTTAAATGTTTATTTTTCTGGCTCTCCATAATTTTTCTAAAGGATTAAAATTTTAATGATAATGTTTTCACTCTAAGATAGTACATATATTAATTTGAGAGTAAAAAATATTGTAACTTTATGTTTTTTTTAATTTACACGTTCTGTTTATTTAATCAGAATGTTTTGGCAACAATGATTGAAATAATGCCTAATTACATTATTCTAATGTAAAAATTATTACGGAAATTAATAGACTTTCAGTTTACTTATTTCCAAAATTGTACTATTACTATTATTATTATCTACTGGATAAACTTTAAAGAAAAACCTTTAGCAGAGTACTCACGTGCGCATGATGGCGTTCCACATATAAATGGATCTTTCAGAGAATCTGTAAACAGAAAATAAAATTGAATAAGTGATATTATTAGTATCATTAATTAAAATTTATTTGCCAGCATTTCACTGAACTCAATGTTTTGTTTGTTTACATACAATTGAAAACAAACACAGTGTTACCAACTCCAAAAACTATTTACCCCTAAACTAAAGTAAAAAAATCGCTAAAAATTTTACTTAGGGAAACTATAAAAATATTTAAATGACATATCCGTTTCTTTTTCCAGTAAGTCACTTGCATTCGAAATGATCTAGCTAAATAAAATATTCTTCTGAATTTTATTGAAGAAGGTTTTGATGTTAAAGGATAACAAATTGTGGATTTAATGTTGTCCATCTTGATCATTTATAAATTACAATGGAACAAAACCACCTTTTTAGTTTTAGACCTATTACCCAAATTTTAGCATAATTATTATAGCAAAATCAAAATTAACACAAAAGCAAAATTAAAATAAATAATTTTGTTGAAGTAAATAACAACCAACGTATTAACAACCAATAAGCAACATCTTAAGCGGTCCCTAGAGGATCATGCGGCATGACATGCTGAATCATCATGCTGCATGAAGGACCTAGTGAGAGCCTATCATGCAGCATGATAATTCGCTTGGTAAAATCATTTTATTCAGCGGATATAGACAGTACAGTGAAAAAGACTTCTGCGCTGGTATGGAAATGTCTTTATCAAAGGCAGATTTATAAATAAATAAACTTATTAATATAAAATAAAAGGAATTGTCAATCATCGCATCAATCAATACAATTAAAGGGTCATGCATGCATAACAGCACGCTTGGTCTCACTAACTAGGTCGCTTAATTAGAAAAGCCAACAAATAATATCATAATACCCTATGGCATATACTTACTTGTAAATGAAAACATCCCTAAAGATACCCCATAGAAAAATATAAAACCTCAAAAAAAAATCCCACTCCACTTATAAGCCCCCTAAATTTAGAGGGGAAAACCCTAAGTTGGTAACCGTGCAAACACAGTTGTCAAATGAGGGTGCTGCCAGCTCTCAAACTTATTGTCCCTATAAGTATCCCTTTCTAAGAAAAGGATACTACAGTATAGTAGTAATATGAGAATATAGGAGAGACAACATTTTGTAATTAATTCAAAATATCTAAAAATATTATTCTCGGGATAAGGCTAACTAAAAGATTACTATAATTATTTTCGACTCTATAGGGAACGTGCACAAACTATAGGTGGCAGTACAAATCGACACGAGAGCCACTGTGCGGTGAAAAAAGAAACTTTTTAGAGCTGTTTTCGTGTTGCCGTCAATGTTTAAATTAAATTTAAATCGTTTCTATTATTATTATGATTAAAATGATAAAATATGGGGTTTAGAAGATTACAAATAATCGTCAGCTTGGCTAGAATATGTCAAAAGGCCAAAAACTATTCGAAATCGATGTCTTAAAAGTAGAAGAAACAGTTAGGAATCACGTTAACGCAGTAATAACTGACGAAATTGTAGCTCAAACGAAAATGTCTAACGTTTATGATGTCAAAATAACTGTAAAATATTTACTGAACTCGGTTTTCATGTGAATTAAAATTATTTGAAGTAATATAACTTACAGTTTTGTTTGTATTGTAATAGTACTGCTACATACAAAATTTAGTTTAGTATCTCGTTGTATATTTAAGTTGTTTAAACTTTAAAAAATCGGCTGGATTGTGTAACGGTATTGTGCTTGTAATTTATACATACCGTCAGCTACCCTAAAATTTTTATCACTTATAGTCACAGCAAATTATCTTAAAATCAATAAATTGTTAATAAATATCAGTCACCACGATATATTATTTGAAAAAATATATATTTATGTATAGTTATGTATATTTTATTCGGACTGATACAAAACACGTGTTGGAGGTTCAGAAACACTTGAATAAGTGAGATATATCGTGAAGTTGGTAACTTTATTGAAAAACTAAAATGTTGACTAGGTAACTTCAGGGTGTCGGTTTTTTGTGACAGTGTGCGCGCGCAACGTAAAAATTAACTCTCATTATTTTTCCCTAACGCGCCAAAAGAAGTATAACTTCAATTATCTTTGAAAAACGTCTAGCTTTCAACTACTCGTTAACATTGCTTGTAATAACTATACACAAGAGTCTTATAGGGGGGCAACGATCCACGTCCATGAATATAGCCTTAAAAAACCATAAAAACCTCTTCATGTTTCGGAAAACAAAAGACGGGCAAAGAGAATTGATTCCCGAGATGGACGTTCCCTCGGTTTTTTAATACAGAAATCTTATTTTGAAATTAACAAGAAGAACTTTAAAATTGACCGATAAAGCAAATTTTTGGTATGAGAGAGGACTGATATATTGAAACTATGAGTTTTTGATACCAAGGATGTTAATGGAATGTTCAGATTTTTTTGAAAATGTCTGCATAAAAAAATAAGCCATTGAAATTTACATGAAAATTCACAATATGTTGTTTGGAAATTTGCACCTATACTAGGAAAAGGAAAAAAAAATGATTTTCAAAATTCATTCCCTTTCCCTTCCCTTTTTCAAACTAAATCAAATATTTGTCGGCTACACGTCGCTCTTAAAATTTCATCAGACTATTCTGTAACAGCCTGTATACATACTTCTATAGAGCGATCCCCATAAGCTAGTAGTCAAATCACGTCTTTAGTGTAAATATTCATATGCGACGACCCGTACATAATATGATTTCACTCAATTATAATGTAGAAAATAAAGGCCTTACTTCGCGCTTCCTTGGTCCGTTATTTATGGAATATAATAAATCAAGAGATGATGCTCAAAGATTTTGTCGAGTAGATATGCTATGGGGAAATTTTATCTTGTACCTTCATTTCAAACTGTTTGTAAACCACCGAGAAATGAATTAATTTGAGTAAAATATTATGTAGGTAATATTATGTAATAAGTTTGTAAACAAATCTTGGAAGTGAATTTTAACTAAGGTGGCCAACTTTCTGAAATATAGAACATAGAAATGCCCCTTTAAAATCTTTACCTTCTTAAGATAGCACGTAAGGTTCCGACTTTCAATAAGGTTTTCTCGGACGTCCATATTGAATTTGTCAACGAAAATGTTCTTTAGGAGATCGACAGTGTGAACTATGCGCTATGGGTATGCGTGTAGTGCAGTAGATTTAAAAAACTATTTATTAATTTGACTTGACTGTTATTCGAAGCTTATTTATTTGAGATAGGCACTACTATTCCCGCCGCATATTGCCGTCTCTTCCTACCCAATACAGCCGTCTCTTTCTTTCCCCCACCATCCCCACCACCTGGCAGTGGGGACGACCGTTGTAGGTAGGTCCGCAATTTCTGTAGAATCATTGGCGTCCTGATTCCCGCCGAGTGCAGACGTGCTCCAACGAAGTCTTGCACTGGTAATATTTTGAATAACATACGGGCCCATAAGGAAAGTGTTGTTATATTTTCAAAAGCATTGTACTTTATTTTTGAAAAAGAATCAAAAATTTAAAGAGACAACGACGGCCACGTAAGTAATTTAATATCATTTTACGAATTTATCCGTTTCAAATAAAAAATATGGAAGTTCAAATATATCTGACATCGTTGACGGCTTTTTGTGTCTTACAACAAAAGTCTTTCCTTTTATTTAAGGAATTATTTGGTTTAAAATAATTAGTATTACAATTTCGTAACTAACTATTGTTCGGTCGTAAAAAATATGGATACAATTTTATTTTAATTGTAAAGTTTTTGATCTACCCACATAATTTGTTTTTATAACTACTCTAGTTTTATTTTGGGTATTAGATATTTTTGTTCCTAGTTGTTTTATTTTAAATGATATTAACATTGTTAGCATGGATGTGAATGATAAAAACAGACAGGTCTCCAATACCCGGGCCTTCTGCTATTGAGGTTCGACGGTGTTCTCGAAAAAATAGTACCTGCTCAGCTTCAACTAGCAGTAGCAGTTCCTCCTCATCAAATGGAGTCAAGTTCCTTAAACGGACGGTGTAAATACTCCAAGAAAAGGGGAGGGGGAGTGCAAAAAGCGTCATTCTGAACGTAAACTATCGAAGGAAATATCCGAGAACAATTAATAAGGAAAGAAGAACAAACTGTGAGTAAACATGTCGATGAACCTGTTCTGTACGTGTTGTTTCATGAAAATACTTCCCTAAATGATTTAGAACTATTTATCTATAATAAATGTATTTAGAAATTTAGAAATTTATGGGTGTGTTTATCAGTAGTCTGGTTGCCATAGTACAGGCTCTGCCTAGTTTGGAATCAGAAGGCCATAAGTGAAATGTGTCGAGTTATAAATTATATGTTGGTACTCCTGGCTTTACAGATTTCGATTTGAAGAAATAAGTTAAGATTTATGAATTCCCTTATTACCAAATACCCTTGCCCATGCTGGCAGAGTTTTTGCAATATTGACCTTGTGCGTTCTAAAGCAAAGAGTCATTGCAGACAAACTTTAGTGAATTGTTGTCATGGACCAAAGGTTCGGACAGTCTTTCCTATGTCAATAATAAAAAAAATAATAATAATGAGTTTTTTTCAGCAAAAAGCTTTCCTCGAGATATCCTCGAATTTCTTGCAGCTTATTTCTGGACATCGAGCTAAAATTATCCAAATGCGAAGAGATTTGTAATAAAACAAATGAGTCTTTTCATTAAAACCAATTTGATGAAAATACCACCTACTGCCACCAATTTGTTTATTGCTGGAAAATTACAGCTTCCATTAAAAGGGCTGATGGAATTCGGAAATGTTTTGGCAAAGTAAATAAGCCACTTAATAGCTCTACCTCGCAGGTTGAGCATAATAAACCAAGAACCTTCTCGCAGGGGTATGCTTTCCGGAAAATAACCTACACAAGGTTGCTCTCCTGGGCAATATAGTGGTGCCCACTACACAAATGCCACCATGCCACCAATGCCACCATTGGCAATTGCCAATCAAATTCCGCTGGGTGGTTGCAGCTTACACTAGCCTTCGCAAGGATAGTCATTAGTATTTAGTCGTCGTAGTTCCTTTCGAGGCCGATCTCCTCGAACAAACCCTATAGGGCAAGGACAAAACAAAGCTGGCTTACGAAACATCGTCACAATTAAGACATAACAAAGATATTAAGCGGAAAAATTCTGACATTAAAACATTTAGAGCGGGCCGTGTCAAACAGTAGTCTTACAAATTAAAAAGATATCGCATATCCCTTTTACCACAAACCGCCACACGTTTAGCCAAAGAAGACAAAATGTCCGCAGTAATACAATAAATGAGCAGACCAAAGGGTGCTGACCAGAGCTGCATCTGTTACAAGTTCCTATTCTCAATTTTCTAGTTCTTAAGGGCGATGGCGCATCTCGCCTGATATTCAACTTGAAAGCCCTCAATCGGTTCATATTCGGTTGCTTAATAGATAGATAGATTATACACTTTATTGTATACAGAGCGGACTACAATATTTTCTTATATCTAAATACTTACCAGCTAATACTATGTACGATTGGCGACCTTATCGCAGTTTGCGATCTCTTCCAGGCAACCATTGGTTTATATCAGATTTCTTGCAATGAACAGATTGGCTTTGGAAGATACATATATCTTTCACAGGCTTACTTTCACCTCCCTGTCGCTCGCAGCCACAGAAGGTTCCTTCACCTAATTTACCAGGGTGAGTTATTAGAGATGACCTCTTTGCCTTTCGACCTGAGTATTAGTATTCAAAACGTTCGCCACGTTAACAAAATAGATCGCTCAAATTCTCGGGCAAAAGGAATGTCCGAACTATACAACTACGTATAGACTACTATTTAATCTCTCAACACAACAGAGATATATACTCGAAAGTCATGTGCATTTGACTTTTTGAAATAATATTGGAGTCGTTAGGCTAAATACGACAAATCTGTTGTAGTGCCGTCAAAACCTTGACAGACCTTGGAATTCGGTGGAATCCATGGTCAAATCGGAACAACTTTCATAATAATAAAATAACGCCCCTGATATTGAAATTGATGGCAATGATACAAGGACACGGAGCCTGGTAAGTCTCTCCATTTTTGCCAATTTCACAATCCCAGATGGCCGGCTGTACTATCCGGCACTGTTAAATCTACTCAACGCAATGTTGAAAAGAAACCCTAGGCAGTTACACAATATTCCGTTGGAAGCCATAGAATGAGTAGTGGTGGGATCATGGTAGCGAGATAATTGCGTCTATCTCCAATTAACAGACCATCTTTCTGCCTTTACCTGGCCACCGACTCATCGGATTTAGCTTGAGGAGCTCAATTGGGCAACTTGTCGCTCAGAAGAAGACACGGACAAAGAATTTATTGCAATCAAAACGAAGTGTTGTGAGTACTAAAAGTTTTACAAGATCATTAGCAGTACAGAGTCAGAAGCTACAATGCAGTGTGACAATAAGACCGTTATTGCATATCCGACGATAGGGCGGTACCAAATGACTCATTGTTTAAATCTGACTAGTCAGAGTCCTCAATAGATCTGTTTGCATCACATCGTTCTCATGTAGTCATCAATTACGCTTCTCTCTGACCTAAACGACCATCATGCGTTGTTTTACAATGTCTATTGATTTGGAACTATCTTCGGGCGTGGGTTTTACCTTATCTCTTCCTCATTCACATAGTGCTGAGTGGTCTCGACCAATTTCTGGGAACTACCTGGTAGTACTCGAAGCCCTGAGTTTCTTTATTTCTGAGGGCAGATATGAAAACAAATTCTAATCGATTTTTTGACGATCGACGGGACTTCCGTCTCCATATGTGTCCGAAATGACGCTGGAAGTATGAAAAAGTGAAGGTGGAAGTAAAGTCAAAAAGGCTGGAGTAATGATTAGTAAATCTCCTTCTAAAATCTTGGTACGCTTCAAATAGAATGTTATTCTATGATTGTGAACAAAAAGCCTAGATCGTTTCAGTTATTGAAGTAAAGTACCTAACTATCAAAATCTCATACAACAGTTTAATAGTTGGTATTTATGATTTCAAATCAACGCCATATTGTTACAAAAATCTGTTATTTCCCCTGTTTGCAATGCAGATTGTACAGGTGCCATGAGTTCTCATGTTTTTGAACAAACACGTCTCAAACCACTGCCTTGAAATATAGACTTGCCTTTGATTTTCAAAGGTTTTCGCTTCCTTACTGGATAACAATGAATATGACTAATACCTTCGAAACACAACCGTCCTACTGCTGCTGTGTTTGGAACGTAGTTTGTATACTCTTTGGTGTTCGGGACGAAGAAAGAGTTATATTTTAGTAAATCTCTAAACTGTACATTTGGTATATTTTTTAATAAAATACCTAGGCATGTCGTCACGCCTCCCCTTGTCAAATCGTTTACTTTTAATGTTAATTTGATGATTATAAAATATATTGAAAACGTTAAAGTAAAACTGTACGACAATGGTCACGCTACTTTAAGTTTATTTTATTGCCCGACTTGGCGAGATAGTTTATTTTGAGCAAAGGCATCTACCCAATTCATGATTTAACTTAACATTGCCCTTGTAATTCTTTGGCCAGAATTTGGTTCTAAAACTGATCCTGCAGATTACAGGCATTCGGGCTGGAGGTAGATTGCGCATCGAGTTTATCAAGCGCACAATTGATTTATTCAGAGTAATAGTAATTGACAAAATGTGTAATTCATTCATTATTAGCACTAAACATAAACATAAACCTAAGTCTGCTACCCGAGGGACGATTGCATGTTGGATCAAATCCTCTTAAAAAATGCCGGTAATAACGGTGGCCATGCATACGTTTCTTTGGTTGCGTCAAAGAATTGGTAGGAGAATTACCCGTTGGAAGATCATTGTCAAAGGGCAACTGGCGTTTAACGTACATCTTTTGCAAGTTCTAATGACTGGAAGTTATACCTTCATTCGTTATACCACCCGTGACGTTTTTATTTAATGTTGCTGATTAGGAGAAAAATGTATTTGTTTTGTAAGCGTTTGTCGTATTAACGTGGAATTTGGTTTTATTTTAGTTTATGACTGATTTTTTTTTTAAAACAGTCGAAATCTTTATTATTGTCTTTTTAGTAACCGGCTGAATGTACTACATACTGGACCGATGAATTTTTAGATCTGATATCTTACCAAAATATCAATAACAGATGTCACATAAGGCGTCCTTTTCACCACCACCAGGCGATAACAAACACGTCTCAAATAAATAAGCTTCGAATAACAGTCAAGTCAAATTAATATCTGCGTTTTACCTGAAAACAAAACGCTTATTAATTTACTTACCTTATTCGAAGCTTATGAATAGTCTCTGCCTGGTATATTTTCGGCTCGATGATTCTACCGAAATTACGGACCTACCTACAACGGTCGTCCCCACTGCCAGGTGGTGGGGATGGTGGGGGAAAGAAAGTGACGGCTGTATTGGGTAGAAAGAGACGGCAATATGCGGCGGGAATAGTAGTGCCTATCTCAAATAAATAAGCTTCGAATAAGGTAAGTAAATTAATAAGCGTTTTATTTTCAGGTAAAACGCCGATATTATTATTTTTGGGACTATTTTACTAATTATTGCAAAGCGGGACTACATCTGGCATTACGGGACTGTCGGCAGAATCAGCAGAATGCGGGACGGTTGTCCACCTTAATTTTAACCTACTTCTAATTGTCGTATCGAAATGCTTGGATGGCAGTACTTTAATTTGGCATTTTTGAGCTGATCTGATAATGGGACCAGGAGGTGGATAGTGGAACTCTTCAGTGTCTACGTGGGTTCATATGATTCGTTTAGACCAGTCCAACAGATTGGGCTTAGTAACGACAGTTTAATTGACTAGCAACCCACACCGGCTTCGCACGGGTAGCAGAGACATCTTCAACAATCATCAACATATTTCAATCAATTTACACAAAAACTTGACAAATTATACGCCTAAACCTTTCTCATGAATCACTCTGTCTATAAGTGAAAAGCGCATGAAAATTCGTTCAGTAGTTTTTCAGTTTATCGCGAACAGACAGACAGATGCGGCGGGGGACTTTGTTTTATAATATGCAGTGATATGACATTTTGTTTTTTTCACTACATAAATAGCCTCTAATCATATAATGTTATAACCATAACTATTAAACCTAGTAGTTGAATGTTGAATCACAGAGATTTAATTGGCTAAAATCAAAAGTCCAGCATATGAAGAAACACAACACTTAACCAGACATACCCAGAAACTGTTATGTTCATAACGTTAGCTAATAGGCGAGTCTTCTGGGGTTTCTTAGCTAGACTAATATTAACATTGGTAAAACAAATAAAGTAATAAAATAAATTTTCCAATAATTTGACACAAACAAGCTAAAAACAATTCATATTAATCCGATCAGCAACTCACAAGTTTTTATTAAGAGGAGGTTGCTTAGTTACGAAATCAAATTAACTCAATTGAATAATGTGGTTTCATATAAATTCATTTTGAAGTTTTATTTATTTTAAAGTCTTAAGTTTTTTCATTACTGTACATAAAATATTTTATACATATTTACAGAAAATTTGTTTACATAAACGATTTATTTTTTACTGAAATTTGAATTGGTTTTCTTCGTATGGAAAAAGTTGGAAAAATGTTTTTTTTTACATTTCTTTTCAATTCGTCGACAACTGAAAGTGCTTTTTTCTATGGCAGTGAACAGGTTTGTTACTCAAGCTAGTAGTTGGACGAGTCGTAGATTGTAGCGATCACGTTGCGTGCGTGTGGCTTCGAAGCCCACACAGAACACTCCAACACTCCGGAATCCACTCCTAACACGAATATTAAAATTTATCTTATTATATCATTATCGAGTTGCAAACAAGAATACTAATGATGTGTGACCCACGCATTAGTAGTAGTACTGTTGAAAAAACCAAAAAGTTGGAAATATTGTTACGAATCGGGATTCGGGATTAGATATACATCAATTTATTACGAAATATACATAATTTATTTTTCTCAGTTACAAGTTACAGTTGTAGTAGTTCTTGCTAATACTCACTTGTACTATTCGCTATTCTTCGCACTTGTTAACTCGTCGTATCGCTTAATTAGAACTGAATGTCCATACCATAATGCAACTTCCGTATATAGTTCGAAAAACATCTCATAGAAAATTTGTGAACTTTACTGAAACATCTTGTACTATCTATCTGGCTCAACCACTTTTGGAACTTCTAGAATTCGGTAGAACATTCTATTAGATAAAAGTTATTCGTTAAAAATGGAGTCGTGAGTTCAATTTAGTTCCACTACTCGTGAACAGATGGCGGCCACGTGTCAACTTAGTCTTCCGTAACAACATTTTTTTTATATGTAGTTTGTTCTATAGCGATATACAGACAGACGGGTTCATTATCGTTGTCATTTAAAAAAAATAATAAGTTTAAAATAAGAATTACGTTGTTATCAAAATAAGCGTAGATGTGAACCAGGCCAGACCAATTCTTGATATTTTTAAAACATACTTTCTACTTTTAAGTTCTGTTTGCAATTAAAAGGTATTTTTTTTCTTTTATTTAAATTATGTATAATTTATTTTCTTATAAATATAATAGCCTTGTATTGTCATTAGTCTGTGGCGAAAAACATGCTTTACCATCATCTAGCGAAGACGAGCTGAACTACGTACTGACTGTGACCGTGACTACTGATTCTAAATCGCGCAATGAAAGTGTTCGGGCCGATTAGTATATAATATGTACCTATACAACATCCGAACACCAACCGTTGGGCCGTGTTCCGCCGGGCATAATCACCTAGCCTGGTCGGAGGATCCCTTCTTTGTCAAACTATTATCTTAACTGCGCCTTTGTGTAGCGTCACAACACCCGTTTCTCCACTAGTCCTTGATACGTGCAAATTTTCTACGACGTCTTCAAGTTGGTGAAACCACGTTAAATAAAACATTCCGTTACAATTTACATAGATAAAATACCAATAGAATACTGGTCAATGTAATATAAAGCGTGTAAAAAATCATATCCATATCGCTGAACGTTTTTAAATTAATTTCATACATAGGTAGGAATTAGGATGTAACCTGCAATAACGCCGACATACAGGAGCTGGAGGTGAGAGCTCGTAAATAATCAAATGAATCTGCAAAACGTCCGTCTAAATATAGGTATATAAGTATATACATAGATTGACAAGAACCGCAACCACGTGCTGCAAATACATGTGAAGACATGATATCTACTCACAGTACTCACGTTCTACGTCCTACGAAGGTCACTCAGGATAACAGTTCTACTACGAAGTAACTATTATCTTATCTGTGGTTCTATTTACACTTAATTAGCTATTCATTTAGATCTGTTAATTGACAAGTCAAAGGATTTAAACTTTATTAGCTTTTGCTCTCGGCTTCGCTCGCGTTCGTGTTAATCAAATTTCAATATTTCTAATCTAAACAACTACTGAAACGTAATTGTTTGATGGTAACCAATTTCGCTGCTTCATAGAAATTCAAAACCCCAAATGGATTTAAACCGAAAATCAGGGCAACAATGCAATAATAGTTGAACTAAAAATTAAAATCTGTTTATTAATTTCTTTCTAAAAACCATACATAGTATTTTAATATTAATTTGTTTATAAATTATGTTCTTCGTTCTTGTATTTTTTTTTTGTATTGTTATCCACTGATGAGTTTTTAAAGTTTAGCTCGCTTGGGAGTTGTTAAATCTATTGCGGAATTCAACCTAATCTGACACAGTAAAATAAAAAAATACCAAATACACGAGGGGTAAAGAGATAAATATTATAAATATATTGTTTAATATCTTTTTATGTAGGTTTTTTTTAGAAAGCCTAATTTCGTGTAAGTATCTACACTTAAATGACACGAAATGACACCTAGTCAATTATACAGTAAATGTTTAAGATGACACTGATATCTAACCATATACCTCACTACTTATAGAGATCATATAAATTGCCTAAACTTTAAGAATGAATCTTGATGAATATATACAATATATAATAAATTTTCGGGTAAGTGGTTCCTTTTGAACATACCCGGAGGAGGAATAAAAATAAAGGGTAGTACTTACTAGGCGAAGGGCTCACACTCCCAATAATGCACAAACACAAAAAAATCACACCCAAATACATATTGCACAGATCATATATCCATGATAGACCATCCGATTCGCACGCCGAACATTAAATAACTCAAACTAAGATTTCTTATCGATAGGGTCAAAGTTTAGGGTCGTAACAAACAATATTATCGTGACATTATCGTGGCGGAACTCGCTCGAATTGTGGACGTATTAATTATATTTTGTAATAAATGTACGGTGTAGTGCAAACATCGTATCGTGCGGTTCGCTCGGTAGGGAGAGGGGACGACGGTCGGTCGGCGGGCTCATGTTACCGGCCATTATTGACACTCAGTTTTAGTTACGGGTCCCGTATGTTACTTGATTCTCGCTCCATAAGCTCCATTGTTTCGTAATGCGGTAATCTTCATATTGTTTGACCCCGTTTACTTGGGAACTGTTTACCGTTCGAAATGTACCCATAAAGCCTTAGCTTTATTGATACACTTTGTGTGTTTATTCGAAGGATTTTTTCGTCTAGTTACAGTTTCGTCAACAAATTTTATAAACATGAATTGTTTACTTGATTGTTATAAAATAGGGTATTGGTAGTGACGGAGGAACTTGATTCAATTCCAGTATCAAAATAAATAAACCGCACTTTCTATATGTAGCTGGCATATATTTATTACTAAATGCAATTCTATTGGTTATTCTATCCAACAAGCACAGTGACGAAATGGACAAG
Source organism: Euplagia quadripunctaria (assembly GCA_963859945.1). Lineage (NCBI taxonomy): Eukaryota > Metazoa > Arthropoda > Insecta > Lepidoptera > Erebidae > Euplagia > Euplagia quadripunctaria. The sequence goes on from OY982583.1 coordinate 8,590,959, forward strand.
ATTCTTCTTTCTTCTCGATCTTTTCCTTAATGTACTCAAATACCGCTAAATATGTCTTTCGACGATGTCTATGTCTAAGAATGCCGTTAAAAGTTTTGTTCGGGCAGCTCTGTCTGTGAGATATTAAGCTATGCGTATACGACACTAAAATAAAGAGAAAAGGCCCCAAAAGCATCTTTTACTGTACTTTATATTCCATGTTCCCGTACTTCATTTGTAGTAATTTATAGAAAAACGTCCCTTTTTGCAATCATTATGTTCACTTTTGATTCAATGGTCAGCTTCGCCATCTACCACCGCTTCGAATATTCTGGTTTCAATCCCCACATTAATTGTATGCAGTAGTAAAGTCAATACGAGGATAAAGAGAAAGAGAGGGCTACTTCCCTCGTGGAGTTGGCTGATTTTAAACTGAAAAGAATAATAATCAATAAATATTATTATACATTAGAAGTTTCTTAATAGCCATCGCGGATCGCTTATTAAACTGCGAGATTATCTTGTTGGCTTGACTTAGAGAAAATAATGGGGAATTCCCAGGCACGCAGGATTCCTTTCGATGGTTCCATTCTTCGCCCTTGAAGCGGGAATAAGATTCACTTCTTCGCACATTCATTTAGAAAGGCGGTGAGAGACGCTTATCGTTAGAATGCTGTGATAAGTATCACTGCTTTTCCATGGACTACGAACGTTGTAGTAATGTACTGAAAAATTGTAATATTTATTCTTATTATAAACATGAATTATAAAAATGTATTTTTAGACCTTTTTTGAAGTATGTAGTACCGAACGTCACATCACGTTATCGTTGGTTCAGGGCTCAGGCCTACGGGATGGTGGAACTCCTTGAAGCAGTAGTGTCCAGTGAGTGTCTCAGTCAGCCTGTAGGAGAGGAAACCATATCGATTCTCACAATCTCCATCGCAGTCTAACCAATGCGATTGCGTCGTGCCCGAAGATTTATTTCTGTTGGTAATTTTTTACATTTGGTACCTATTTCATTATGTAGGTACACTTTTTCTGTCTACTTTACTTTACATATTTCAGAACAACTTTACAAATTTCGAAATGTAAGAGATATGTGCTTGTCCTTTTTTTTAGGTTGTCAAACGTGACTTCATGAATATTTTTTCCTTCTGTCCCATGGTAGTGTGTTGTACTAAGATCTAATACTTTTTATAAGGAGTGGAGACCTATAACCAGCTAATGATAGATTGTAAATAAGGTTGCTGTCAATACCTACATCCTAAAAGTAAGTGTATCTACCTACGTGTACAAAACGGTTATACGGCCAATCACACTTACGGTGCCTGGTGGCAGAAAACGGAGCTAAGCACTGTCGGAAACAAACTGCAGCCATTCCAGAGACTAGCATGTACTGTCACTGGTTGCACGCGTACAACTCCCACAACTGCCCTTGAGGTGGCTCTTGATTTAGCCCCACTAGACCTGTATATACAATAGGAGGCAGCTGTGGCAACTTCTGTGGTACCGAGAGGGTCCCCATATCAAATTTAGGAATCAAGTGGTGGAATTTCATCATGTCATTTATGAATGCCACGAGACGCTGGAGCGTTTAGCCTCTGCCAATGAGGTAATTCTGCAATGGATCAAAGAGCATAGTAATTCATTTAGGAACGACGCCGCCCAAGGGACGGTCAACGGACTCGTGAAGCGCACAGCGGTCGTTAAGCCAACATACCGGGCTGTAGGCAGTCAAAAATGGTCTTGACGGAGGTCTCATCACGTTTAACTTGCAGACTGCTCAGTCTCAACCGACTCGACATCAGAATAATTGTAGGAACCATTACAGGCCACTTAGCCCTAAATCTGCACCTATTCACCATCAGTGCGACAGACAGTCCTCTATGCAGAGGATGTCTAAACGCGGAGGAAACGGCCGCCCACGTTATCCTGGAGTGCGATTGAATGGCCACACAACGGGCAAGTATCGCGGGTCCGAGATCGCTCCTAGAAGCCTGCGAACGCCCCAGGCTAGGAGGCTTCTGTGCTTCTGGAAGGAGTTAGGCTGGCTCAACTAGTCAGCCTATCTGAACGCATAATGGACCAATACGTAAACTTATGAACAGATTATTTCGCTATGTTTGACTGCCCTAAATACTTCCTAGTGACATTACTTAGATGTTTTGATGGCGGGATGCTTTTTATTTATTTTAATGTTTTCAACTTTGGCGTATTAACATTTAGGAGCAAAAATTTGGTTTTCAGGCAAATTACTGTACGGATGACACAATGGTTCACGTGGTCACCTCACCACTACGCCGAGGAGAGTATTGTGGGTTCGATTTCCGCACAGGATCCAAATTTATGTGATCCACAAATAATTGTCACGAGTCTGCGTCTTCTTTAAGTCCGTTGTCCCCCGCGATATAGGAATCTTTCCTAGTGAGGGAGTTGTCTTTAAAGAAAAAAATAAGAAAATAATTTTTTGGATAATAACTGCATTCCAACTTTGACTACATCATTCTCAGAGCAACTACGATAACATTTTAACAATAAAATAATATTTCGAATATATTAAATCATACGATACGTTTCATGGAATTGATGAATCAGAAAAATATGTCGCAATATATATAATTATACCTATATTATTATACTGGGAGTGACTTCAAACTTTTGTATATCAGTATTTTCTTGATAAACTATTATTAATACAAGCGCCTTTGGCAAGTTCAAGAAACTTTGACGTAGATTGATTCGTTAATTGGGTCAGCTCAAGCGGAATAACATTTAGGAATATGCTTTTTTTTTATGGTATAGGGGGCAAACGAGCAGACGGGTCACCTGATGGTAAATGACTACCGCCGCCCATGGGCACCTGCAACTCGAGAGTCACAAGTGCGTTGCCGCTCTTTAAGGTGCGAGTAGGAGAAGAGGGGGAGGGGAGGGAGGAGAGTGGGAATAGGGGGGAGAGGGGAAGGACGGTGTTTTTGTAAATATTTAAATATATGAACAATATTCTTATCTGTTTCAGGTCAGGTGTTTAATATTTTAGTGAAAAAGGTTTTATTTTCCTAATTAAAGTAATATATTTGTGCGAGGCAGTTATTCACTATCCTATTTCTTTTTGGTTCCAATGAAAATACACGTCGTTTGGTTGGTTACATGGGGTGCTTGGCTAGAAAACCTTCTTAAGCTGCACCCCATGCCAACTCTTATTCTCTGTTTGTTAGGGAGATCCTGCAGTTTTTAGTAGTTTTAAGTTAATGTTTAGGCGAGTTTGGGGCTGTTCAACTAACTTACGATGTTACAGGAGATTTACAGGCTATTACGAAAAATTTGATATTTTGAATAGCACTAAGAATCTAGTAATCATTTCACATTTCACTCGTTAAGTGTAAACAATAAAAGTTGATAAACAACTGTTACTAGGTTGCGTCTAATTCTACTTAAGTAACCATTTTATTGATTCAATAATAAGCGCCAGAAGCCAAAATATGTAGTAAATTATTCTCCTGCATCGCACAATAAAAGTTTTCACACTGATTGTCTAGCCTGGTGGAATTTCTTGAATTTTTTGGAGTCGCATAACACCCGTTCCTCTCCACAGTGGTGGCCCGGACGTGATAGAAAAATTATATACTTATAGCCTTTATTTACTCCAGATCAACATCATCATCATCACCGCCGTCCTGAACCAAGCAATGAGCGGTAACGAAGTTTCAACCAGCAATTTTCAACACTGTTTTCTTCTTTTAGCCTCAGCTGAGAAATTGGCCTTTTCCACCCGTATCTTTTTTTTTTCAACTTAAATGTTTTGTATACAGTTTGAAGAACCCTATTAAAATGCTGACTGTTGGAACACGAGTCTCATAAATTGTTTAATTGTGTACGTTCCCACATGCAGCTCAACATAGAGCTTACTATAATATTATCTGTGATAGCTTGCTGTAATACTATCTCTATATAGGTTGCGGTTTATAAATACCCAGATAGGGAATAAATATCCATAATAATATTATAAAGCTGAAGAGTTTGTTCGGTTGAACGTGCTAATTTCAGAAACTACTGGTTCGAATTGAAAAAAAAATTTTTAATGTTGGATAGCTCATGTATCAAGAAAAGCTATAGGCTATATAACATCACGCTATGACCAATAGGAGCGGAGCATCAATGAAAAATATTACAAAAACGAGAAAAAATTACAAACGCAGACGAAGTTGCGCGGGACAGCTTGCTAGTGCAGTATGTAGAGTATACACCAGTGGCGTAACTATATCATGTGTGGCCCGTGGCTAATTTATTGGATGGGGCACAAGTCCACGGTTGCTGCCTCGTTTCCTTAGGGCCTTGGGGTCGAGGCCGGGGGCCCCCTAGAGCCATGGGCCCGTGGCATTTTGTTTTGCCACCCTATTGTTACGCCACTGGTATACACACTGTCACCTTCTACACATAATAAGTGACTAATCGAGCCGCGGTTGAGCTGTTGATTGCTTATACTCCTCAATACCTCCTTATAAGCAATATCTCTTTCCTTCCCTTCTTACTTTTCAATATACTCCCAATGTTCCCATCTGTAAGTCCCAAAATGCCCGGTTGACGGCAATAGGTCCTATTACATGAGTGGGACCTATTTAGTTGGTAAAATGTTGGTGTTAAATACGCCTTTGCTTACCCCTTCGGTGGTACGGGCGTGAGTATAATATGTAGTTATGTAAGTAGAGGGCCATCCATAAATTACGTCACACGAATTTCATGATTTTTGGACCCACCCCCCCGTCCTTGTCACAGGTGACATTTGTAGAACTAAAAGGGTAGTTCTAATTTTTTTAAGTGAAAACTTCTTTAGGCACGTTTGTGCACTTTTGCTATGGGGAAAAGCAATGAACTCGTGACCGTCACGCTAATCCTACTAATACTATAAACGTGAAAGTTTGTGAGGATGTATGTATGTATGTATGGATGTTTGTTACTCTTTCACGCCAAAACTACGGAACCGAATGAAACTTGGTATGTAGGATAGCTGGAGACCTGGATTAACATATAGGCTACTTTTAATCCCGATATTCCCACGGGATCGGGACTTACGCGGGTGAAACCGCGGGGCACTGCTAGTAGTACATATATAGATCCAGTAGAGGGCGCTAATCTAAACATTGAGTTCTGTCAGCTCCTTATTAATTAATGTCACCAACCTGCTAATGTAACATTTTAAGTTCGTCGTTTTGTTTAAGTTTTTTTTTTAATAAAAATGTAGTAACGTGTCTAGTCTTTCGTTTAAATGTAATGTTTTGTGTTTAATACTTTAGATTTCTATATGTGACGTCACGAAGCTGACCCCCCCCAACCCTTGTCACACAATGTCACACTTCGTTGACACACTCCCTCCCCTTTAACGTGTGACGTAATTTATGGATTACCATAGTCTTTTTGCCGCTTTATGTATTGCTAAGCCCATAACTCTAGGCGTTATCCACTTTGTATTTGGCCTAGGGAAGCCGAGCAATATCGATATGCTATCGATATGATAAATGCAGTTGAAGGCTGGAAGAATAATTCATTTCTATATAATGATAAGTTTGTTTAATTACTATAATAAAAAAAACGTGTGCGTCTCTCGATGCCCGACAGAAGTGATAACTTAAACTAATCTAAGTTGAACTATTTAATTTTATATTGAAATTGTTTAATTTGAGAAAACTCTAGAGAGGAGGAGCCTGCCTACCGCTGCCGTAAGCGTGAGAGAAAGGGAAGCCAGACAGAGTGGCGCCGTAACGCGTTACGTAACGAAGCGGTTTACCCTCCCATAATAAGTTATCACTTCAAAAGTGCTTAAATATCTATTCTAAAGCGTTAATCTCAGGCACTAGAACCTACTATTTTATAAATTTTATTTTTTGCTTTAGGTTAGTTCTGTTTATTGACAAAAACTATATTCAACATTAGGAGCGGAGTTGTTATCATTATACACATTACCACATAACACTACTAGTAATTTTATACTAAAGGTCACCTGCTAGTCGAAATTCGACCATAATTTTTTTATTTTTTTACCTATTAAATACTAGATTAAGTTGAACTGTCATTGTTAGACTTTTCATTCCATAACAACCTCAAAATATATACTGGACGCGTGTAGATGTAGCCGTTTACACGTATTTTTTTATTTGTAACATACAGGATGTTAGTGAAATGCTCCCGAAAACGAAGACAGACGATAGTACTAACGGTATCTTTGATGATGGGTCAGAAAAAAATTAGATTTTGATGAAATAATACTATCTTTTTACAGTTTTTATTAGCATTTTTCATGCTCATTCATGTTAGTACAGATAAATGAAACGATAATTTCATAAAAAATAAATCAAAAACAGCTGACGCACGGGTGCCGAACTCGCGCGGAGTCTGCGCCCGCGCGTCCTTTGACCCGAGGGTCAGCCGTATTTGATTTATTTTTTATGAAGTTATTGTTTAAATTTAAAAAAAAAAGTTTCATCGGCATCGATTTTTTCCTGACCCATCATCAAAGATTAACCATTACTACCATCGTCTGTCTTCGTTTTTGGGCGCGTTTCACTGACATTATACAGGATAAACATTATATTCTTAAAAATAATAATTCTTCTGTATATAAATTTTAAGAATTCCTCATTTCATGAGTACAAAGAATACATGAGAAGCTTGTCTTGTCTAAACAAAATGTCATCTTCCACATCTGGTAATTGGAAATATACGCTTACTTTTATGCTTATTACAACAGTAAAGATATTCTAAGCTAACACAGTGCTAACACACTGCTATATTAATTACTAAACAATTTAGCTGGCTGAATTTCTCCTTGAACTATGTTCTTAACTAAAACAGCCAACTATGTACATATTACAATAACATTTTCATATTGCAAATTGGCATCAAAATGAGGGAAGAGACTCGCTCCTGCTATGCAATTGTCTGCGTGTAAAGTAATCCTTAAAATGTTTAATTTACGGTTTAATTTTGAATGATCAGATGGTATTTAAGGTTGTATGGAGATACTTAATTGGACTGATCCGACGGGAGCCAGATGTTGGAGCTTTGTCAATAAATGCGATTGTGATTCACAAGAGCCGATTCAAACAGTACATACAATGTTTAATAGGTACCTATTGTTTCCAGCATTGAATTGAGTCGTCACATTGAAGTGAATTATTTCCTCCAAAAGACCTTTGTTAGGTTTTGTGGAGCATGTGTGGGATTTGAATGGCCCTTATAAAGTTTAAGTATAGCGCAAATATTGTTGAATAACGCGTCTGAATTATGCGATCCGGTTGTGTAGTTTATTGGTACCTTTAATATGAGTTTGGAAGTTTATTGGAATATACCGGAATTAAAATTGCAATATTAGAAAAACAATGACGGAATAACAAAAATGTTATTTAATAACCTACAGTAATTTGCAAAAACTTTTATTTATTTTTAGTGTAGTAAATATTTAAGTAGGTCTAAATTATATATTATTTACGTTTAAGTTCATTGATATGTCTTATTTTATTTAAACATTAGTTTTAGTTTTTTTTTGTGAATTTTTTTTTGTAAGTACTTCTCTTTATTAACATTTAAATACATATAAATTACATTTTTAAATACATTATTATATAAAAAAATATATTTAAAAATATAAAAAATAGTGTCCCACCGGTATCGGGTACAGGGACCAAGCTACCGGTGGTTAGGGTTCCAGAGACAGAAACCTCCTCACTATGCGTGCCGTGTCGAGAAGGACTGCCTTCTGCATTAGGCTCTTGATCCAGCTGCCTAACGTGAGCCTCTGAAGGTGTTGGTCGAGGCTCTTAGCAATTAACCCATGGGCCGAAATGACTATCGGCACAATGATTGCTGAATCCACATCCCACATGTCGACAATCTCGTGAGATAAGTCCAAATATTTTATTTCTTTCTGTTTTTCAGCCTTCAAGAGATTGTCGTCATGGGGAATGGTGATGTCAACAATCATTGCTCGGCGCTCTAATCGGTCTATCACCACTATATCAGGCTTATTGGCAACAATAGTCCTGTCAGTGATGATAGATCGATCCCAGTACAATGTTGCACGACCATTTTCAAGAACTGGGTCGGGCACATACGTGTAGTTAAGTACTTTATTATTACTACATCCGGTTTCGGTTTTCACTAATAGACAGAGTGATTCATGAGGAAGGTTTAGGTGTATAATTTGTACCCGTGCGGAGCCGGGGCGGGTTGCTAGTTACTACATATTATAAAACAAAGTCCCCCATCGCGTCTGTCTGTTTGCGATAAACTAAAAACTACTGAATGGATTTTCATGCGGTTTTCACCAATTGACAGAGTGAGTCATGAGGAAGGTTTATATACATAATTTGTTAAGGTTTTGTGTAAAATGTCTGAAATATGACGATGATTTTTGAAGATGTCGGTAAAAATCAATATATGCTCTGCTCCCGGGCGGCAAAACTGGGGCGGGTTGCTAGTACAAGATAAATTATACTATTAAAACCAAAAATATGTAGGAGATTGAGTAATGAAAGTGTTACGGTAAATGAGACACGTTCAAACCGCAGATAAACATTTAGATAAACCTTACAATCTATTTAAACCTGTTTCGTGTCAAAAAATGCATTAACTTTTTAATCAGTGTTAAAACTGATAATGTTAAGTGTATGTCACTGGTACATTTACCTTTTAATACTTTAAACAAGTGAAAACACCGGGGACGAATGTAGGTAGGTATTTGACCAAGTCAATAAAATATACATAATAATAATATGTAGTACAATGCGAGTCAAATAAGAATAGGAATGTCAATGACCTTAATGTGTCAACTGTCACTTGGAAAGTACAGCTTGCACAAAAACTAATTAGCGTAGCATTACCATTTTTTTACTTTACTTTGTTAGCTTTAGTAGCGACTCTATTGATTTCATAGTTTAAATAACTAGAGATCGCCGGATGGTCGATATTCGACCATAAGTTATTAAGTTTCGAATGTTTTGTTTTTTTTTCATTGACTTGTATAACTTGAACAGTTATTGTACAGGCTTTCAGAACATGACACCTTCAGCTTTTTGTAGTAGTTTTCACATAATTGAAATAAAAAAATCTGATCAAATTTTTCATGTATTTTGTTAATAAATTGATTATTTTAAAAAATCTGTTTTACTCATCCTACCTAATTGGTTCGAATTTACAGCTATGACATCATAATATGGCGCAAAGTCATTCCTATTTGAATAGCATAGAAAAGTGGTTCTATAGTTATATGTTTTATTTATTTATTTATTTAATACTTCCTGCATTTTACATTGCACGGGGTGGACTTAACGCCACATGGCATTATCTATCAGTCAACTTTTGGGATTCAGTGAGAGACATAGCAGGTGCTTAGGGAGAAATGAAAAAAAATCATAGTTACAATAAGCTGATAATACACTCTGTTATTTACACAAGACAATTTACAATGCCACATAATAATAGATAGCTAGATAGCCGAATTTTTTGCATGTCTTTAGTTGTAAGCAGTGTCACGGTGAGCCTAGTGCTCCCAACCGTATTCTACTTTACGGCAACGGCCTAAGGGCACCCCTGAGAGGGGTTAGAACTTCGGCTTAGGGTGTTGCTGGAGACGGAGAGGTAGATGGTGCCGGCGTATCCTATGACTAGCCTTGAGAAGAAACGCCGAAACAAACTGAAGTATCAAAGTCTACCGAGGACTTATCTGTGGAGGACGCGAATGTCTATTTTTGCCCCTCCGTCCCGGGGGCAGAAACAGGGACCGCGGTGTGGTATGTTTGTGCAAGTGTTGTCTTGATGGGTTACAGCTATATACCGTAATATTATTTCACTACATTAGTCTAAGAAGATAGTTATAGCAAATTATTATCTTATAGTTCTATTACAAGACGGCTATGACCAACTTTGATATTTCTGGATTCTTGCCATTATGAGACTTCCTCTGGCTAAGATCTTGACGGTCCCTGCTGATGTAATAGGTGACGAACGTACATTGATATCTGGCATTACAAGCTGACAGAAAACAAGGTAATTTCACCCAACACCGACCAACCGTACGCCTGCACATAGAACTTCAGCGAGGCAGTCGTATAGAATGTATACGGTTGTATAGGTACTAAAATGTAAGTAATGTATGTACTAAAATGTAAATGTGAATTGCACATACACACTTTTTTATGTAATGAGGATGATAGTCAGAAATTACATTGCTTTTGTTAAAAAAATACGTATGAAACAAATTTAAAGTCATGCACACAGTTGCTTTGTTTGTAAGATTAGGAATGGTGCTTGCTCTGATATCCTCTCACTACCAAAACTTATCTCTTCAGTAAAGAAAAGAAGAAACGGCAAGAAACGCCGTTGTTGTTACTTCTTTCTGTTTTTTTTTTTTTCTTATTTACAAAAGAATAATAATGATAGTAACTTTACACATCTCACACACGGCCGTCTGATTCCAAACTATGCAGAACCTGTACTATGGTAACCAGACTGCTGATAAACATACTTATATATTTCTAAATACATACATATTTTAGATAAATTACACCCAGACATCTGTGTCTGGTCAACAAATGATCATGCTCATCACACAATTATTTTTCCTGGGTGGAAATCGAACCCACTACCTCTGGCTGTGCGGCGGAGCAGAATCACTAACCACTAAACCAACAGGCCAGCAGAGTATATCTACAACGTGTCCCAAAATTCAACGATAAGCGGTCACCAGAAGGTGGATCTGCTCCTGACTACTAGAGAAAAAAATTAAAATAAAATAACTCAATTTGTTTTTAATTACAGAAAAAAAATTTAATCCTTCGAAAATTGACACCTCTTTTGAAATTTTTAACTACCATGATCACATTTTTTTGAATATTTCAGATTTTTTTTTAATAAGAAACTGCTATCCACCACACCCATTAAAATTCCAGAATGCCTGTAGTTTTTACACAAAAAGTCAATCAAAATTAATAAGATTTTTAGTTTTAGTCCACTTTCACTCCACACATACACCACGATGAATGAAAGTGGACTGAAGGTAAAAAACTTAAAAATTTTAAGAAAAAAACAATTTTTATTGACTTTTTTGTAAAACTGGGATTTTTAAGGGTTTTGGTGCTACTAAGGTTGCCCATTCAAAAAAAAAAAATCAGAAATATTTAAAAAATGGTGGTCATGGTAGTTAAAAATATCAAAAGGGGTGTTAATTTTCGAAGGATCTCAAATATTTCTCTGTAAAAAAATTGAGATATTTTTTTTTTCTGGAGCAGGTCCACCCTTTGCCGCTTAAATTTGAATTTTGGGACACGTTGTATATCACTACATATTATAAAACCATTTTCATGCTGTTTTCACTAATAGACCGAGTGATTCATGAGGAAGGTTTATAGGTGCATAATTTGTTAAGATTTTGTGTAAATTGATTGAAATATATTGACGATTGTTGAAGATGTCTCTACTACCCGTGCAAAACTGGGGCGGGTTGCTAGTTATAATTATATATTTGTTGTTTCTTAGTTTTAGGTTTTATTCTCGTTGATTGTTTTGGATTAGGCACAATAAGGCATTCTAAAATATGCACATATTAAATTGATAAGTAAGTGTTATCTTTGTACTCCTTTAGGTTGAGTTTATATAAAAACAGATAAAAAGTGTTTACTTACAACTAATACTAGTACAATAATAATAATAATTACTAACTTTTAAACTTTCGCATTCCATGATAATTACATACCTCTGAATTGCCTGACGTTTCGACCAAGTTGCACTGGCCGTGGTCATTGTGGTTTCGTGATCGCGTTAATTCCCGTGTAAATACATCATTATAATAATTATTGTTTATTTCTCCTCACAAATACAAACTTTAAGAATAATAGTACAAAATAAACAACTTACTTTAGTAAATTTTAAGTCTTAATGAATAATTTAAATACATATGGTAGGTACGTTTAAATACCGTCATATCAAATTACTAATAAGTTAGTAAGTTAAATATGTACTAATAATATTTTTCACTTGGGAAGTTTTGAAACTTTAATATTATCGGTAGAATCACAATTTCGATTAAATTACGTCTTCGACTTGGCGGTTATCGGAATCAATTACGGTTGACTGTTTTCTCTGCATATTAATATTATTATATCCACTTATATTTGAAGTATCTTACCGTGTTTAGAAACGTGACTTATGAGAATTTTATAATAACTAAAAGCATTATGTACTATTAGAGAGAGAGAGAGATAATTTTGATTTGTTTAACAGGTTGGAGGAAATAGTGTCGTGTAAGCGATGTCCTGCAATTCAAAGGGACCCTCCGACCAGGCTATGTGGTCATGCCTGGCAGCCCGCTGGCTAACGGTTTATGTTGGGAAGTTGTTTATATGTAAACCTACTAACCGAGAACTTTCATTGCGCGATACAGGATCAGATACTATATAATTCGACTTGCCGTGGCTAGATGGCGCTGTAGAATGTTTTCCTTATATGTGGATGTCACCTCAGACAGACTGTTAAACCGTTGTTTTTTGGGATATGTGGTACATGCATAAATTTAGTAGTATGCTAAGATGTGTATGTACCCACCGTACATGTTGTATAAGGTATGTTGAACATACTGCCGGTTTTAAGTAACACAACGTAATAAGTGAAGTTTATTACTTCCCTTACCTCTATTAATGCAAACACATTCAAATTCTGATATATTATAGACTTGTTATATTATATATATATATTATTAAGCTTTGTTTATTAGTTCACTTGCTGCAATAGCACGTAACTGTATTTGAATCACTCGATCTAAATATGAGCTATTCAAAAAGCGCTCTATTCGTAAAATAACGTAACAGAATCAGATTCTAAAATTCGATATCAACAAAGCATCGAACTCTATAAAGGTATCGATGGCTAACTTCCAAAAAAAGTAAAATACGACTAAAACTGATAATATAATTAACAATTTTAGGGTAGATGTTGTGTGTTGTGTAGGCTGTACCCGACACGATTTCCGCGCCAATCAACTGTGGAACTTAGGTAATTTTTAAGTTCACTGCCTATGGATGATCAGTATGTGTCCAAATAAAAAAAAAATATGGGCTACACGTACACCAAAACTGTCACCTTTCACTCGGGCTTTCAGTTGTCTTAGGTTGGGTCAGATAGCGGACGGGGAGTTCCGGATGTCTTAATAAAAGCTGTTCCCGGATCCCTCCTACTTATGGCGCAGTACGGCACACCGTGTGGTTTTAATCGGTTCGATTCCGACACACCGCCCCACCGAAAACCCCGGTGGGGTGACGGCCCGAGGGGGTTTCCACACGCACAAAAAAAAAAAAAAAAACATAGCGGACGGGGAGGGACGGTGACGCGCCTTGAGCAGGTGGTAAGGACTAGTTAATATACATAGAAGATAAAACACAGCGACGCGACGCCTTGTGTAAGTATGATAGTAATATGTATAGAGAACCAAATCGTGTTAGCTTTTCAAATAATATTCTGTGCGTTAAGTACTGGAAATCTTAAGCAGATACGTTGTGGGAGCAACGGATAGTGCGAGTGTTTCTAGTAAATTTTAAAGTGAATCAATTTAGGAACCCTACTGCAGTACGTCACCGTCAAAGACGTATCGGAGTAACATTTATGCGTGTTTATCGTCCAGAAATACTAATTCAGTTCGTCTCAGCTCGCGGGGATGTACTGAAGTAGGATTTCCATAAATGCCGTCCCGCTCGCCGTCTGCCCTAACCTTAGCTGCATTAGACAGATAAGTCAACTTGCAGTTTCATTTATAAGACTACTTGTCAAACAAGCACAGCTAAGTAAGCTATTACCAGTGCCTATAAATATAAACCCTTAACTATCTGAGTCCCTGCCATAATTCCATTCATAAATGTGTGTTTCTGTCGGTGATGTGATCAACAAGGTGCGAATGACTATTCTGATTCAACAAGAGTTTATTATTTGCATCGTTGGCTTACTGCTACCGGTACCTTATTAGTTTGTAAGAAATCATGTCATGTTGTTAATAATTATACTCAAACACTCACAAACAAATGACACTTCGAGAGTAACGGATAACTAGAAAAAATTAAAACAATATTCATTAAAGAATAGGCAAAAGCTAACTTTGAAAAAAAAAAACACCGATCACTTTTTACGTCAGCATACACCTTCAAGCAGTAAAGAAGAAGGGCCCACCAATGGTCCTTGTAGAGAAAAGACTTGTCATCATTAACGAAAACCAAAGAGGAAAAAAAGTAAGAAGGAGAAGTCAAAGACAGAGAAAAGACAAAAACAAACAATTATAGAAAATGAGTACCTTCTATTGTTACAAATCTTAAAACTAAATTAAATACTGAAGGACGGAAAAGTATTAACGGATTAAAAGGAATTTAAAGAAGGTCAAGAAATCTGTTGAAAAAACGCTAGAAATGAGACTTGGAGAAATGAGTGAGGATGTAACTAAAAAGAAAGAATTAGTAAAGAAAGCTCTGTTTGGTGAAGTCATGAAAACTCAACTAGAAGAAACTACGAGAATATTAAAAGTCATAAAGAAAAAATAAAATTTAAACAAGCTGTATCTGGAAGTGTAGTAGAGAAATATAAACTATGGAGATTCAAAAACAAACCTATAATAAAACCTATAATAAAACTCGAAACAACCTTTGAAAACCAAAACAAAAGATCGCAAAATGCAGTTGCAAAGACTGATCGATGAATTTTTAAAAGATGACGCTAATAACCGCCTTGTAGACGGAAAGAAAGAATTTATATCTCGACGATAAATTAAAAAGCAAAAGCGATATTTGCTTGATAGCTTGAAAAATCTGCATATGAAGTTTTTGAAAACTGATCCATTTGTAATCATTTATACCCTATCTAATTGGCTACGTCTATTTTGGGTCGTACCACCTACTTTATTAAACCGTGATACATGTGTCTACACAATCCACGAAAACATGGACCTCAAACATGCGGTTTTAAAAAACGCAAAAATACTTACATCGGTCAGAAATCATCAAAGTTTGCTGGACACTCTTCGCTGTAATTGATATGCTGAAGAACGTGTGAGGACTGTTGGGTCAAAACTGTAACATAATATGAGGAATTTGATAAAAACTATTGAAAATAAGCAGTATAAATAGAAAATGCTGTCTTGAAGACCAACGTATTTCATATTTTCAGGTATTCAATAGTTTTAGAGATACTCTTAATAGTTACAATGTGATTTCATTCATAAGATGTGCCTTTATTAGATTCTAAGATATTTGTATTTAAAAATATCCAAAGTTCAATGTGATTTTAATCTTAAGAAATGTGCCTTTATTAGATTCTAAGCTATTTGTACTTGCAAATACTTAAAGTTACAATAAATTTTATGATTCCTACGAATATGTGTTTTTAATCAGCACTCTGCTACCCTCGTCAGTCCTTTGGCGATCAAATTTGAAAAAATGCAAATAACTCATAAAATATTTAAAAAAAATGACTGGTCTGACATAGTATACCAGTATATGTATATTTTACGGTTAAAAATTATGTTTGCAAAATACGCAAAAAGTTGTTCAAGTTTTGAATATTTACCCATAAACGTAATTTCAAGAAGAATACATGAGGGATAGTTTATATTATAATAAATTTAAAGACATTTTATTTAACTGGTACCCGTTCAAATAAATGTGATGACACGACACTTCGTTAGTCTCCATCTTATCGCGATACAATCAGCGTTAGTTCATTTTAAAGTCATTATGTTCGATTTAAGTATGTATTAAATGTATAAAGTTACACGATACATTCGATAGTTGGAACGTCTTGAAATAAATTAAGATTACTGACACTCGAAAGCGTAATTATCGTGTAAACAGTTAAATCACTAAAAGTCTACCGTATTAAATGTTATTGGACTCGTTCTCATCGTCATGATAATATTTAAATTAGGAAGGTGCTAACATTATATTACATTACACATTTCTTCGGTTCTTAATAATATATTATAATTTTTTTTTAAGTGGCTACACTACTTAGTCTAATATATGTATTTTAACTGAACTACTCCCAGCAACTTACATTGTATATTTACTGTACTGTAAACTAGAGTGGTTCTGTATTTCTATTTCTTATTTTAAGTCTAAAGTAAAAGTTAGCTTAAAAGCAAGATTCGTGATTAGAATTTTTTGTACAAATTTATAACTTTTTAAATTGAAACATGACATTGTATGATTTGACTATTAAGTATGCATGTGTTAAAACCATACTTCGGTAGACTTCGATTACTTACATAAAGAGCTTTTTTTATTTACACATGTTTTCGAAATTTAAAATCTCTAACTAATAATTTATGAATAGTAAATGGACCGGGTATCTTTTCGGTTTTAAAACATTAGGATAATATAACTGCAACTTTAATACAAAACTTTTTAATAAGAAATAAATCGACGAAAGAAGAATGAAACTGAAAAGTGAAAATAAACTCTTCAGCCTAACTAAACTTCTACAGCAATGTAAATACATAAATAACTTTGAGTCGGCGCCAAAACTACAAACAATGGAATTCAATGGGTGAACAGTCATTCATTCTCTATTTTTTCACCTTTAGGGTTGAATTTTTTTTACCTCCACGCGTTCCTGAGAAAAAGGGTCTTGACAGACAGACAGACGTTCGGACGGACGGACAACAAAGTGATCCTATAAGGGTTTCGTTTTTTCCTTTCGAGGTACGGAACCCTAAAAAAGGATAATCGAAATCGGACTACCCTGTAAAAAGTTATGGTCATAGATAAAAAGAAATTACGGGTTGACTTGAGAACCTCCTCCTTTTCGTCGGTTAAAAATACGAGTTGCCTGACAATACATTCATAGCAATATCAACTGAGAGCAAATTGGCGACTTTACAATAAATAATGTCGCATAAAACTCACTCGTCCGATTTAGTCCATACGCAATAAGACTTTTAAGACAATAGAATATAGATAGCATAATATTGTATTAATTTGCTACTGAAGTATGGATATTTAAAATAACCTTGAACCGGGAAAGATCAACCTTCTGTTATCTTTTCCGGTTCAAAAGATTCCCATTAAAAGTTAACGAGGCTATTCTACTAAGTTACGTAGGACGCCCAGCAAACACTACTATGCAAATTGTGACAGGGAATTGTGTTATTCTAGCTTCTTCTGTGGTGCTTATTGCAAAGAGCATTAGATTTATTTTTCTAAACTTTTTTTTAACTTTAACGTCGCAAATATGTGCCAATATTTGATTTGGTCTGGTGTACAATAAATAATCTATACTAATGTCATGTACAATGGAAATTACAAATAAAATTTTGCTGCATCATTTAAATGTTTAATTCAAAAATGTCTTGTACATTACCAAGTTTTGATCTCATGGCGATAGTAGCGTAAAGAATTTAACGACATTCAAACATAAATAGGCCGCTGCAACGACAAACTGACCACTAAGATAAGTTTCTCACGATTAGGCGCTATCTGCATATAAAAAGCTCCCCAGTAGCGCAGACATCACGAAGTTATCATAAAACACTCGATTCTTAACATTTATACGGTACAAGTTTCTTTACATCCAAAGATTAAAAGCACCTACGCCCGACCTATGACATTTAAAGCTATTGATTTTATCCAAACCAAATAGGTATAACCGGTGTATTTTACTTCAGTTTCGTTTAATTTGATTCGGATGCCTGCTTAACTCGGTTATGGTAATGAAGATATACTCTGGGAAGAAGGCTCTAAAGAAATTAAAGGTTTAATTAATGTTTATGTGTTGCTACTGTGCAAGTGGTATTTAATTAATGGTGGATGATCGCCTACTCAAAGTATCAGGTATTTAAACCAGCTAAATTACATTCGTGTAAATCTATAAAACCATGTAAGCTACTGCCGATTTGGAAGAGCGTTTTTGGTAAAGGTGCCATCACTTTTATCGAATCTCAACTATATTGAGGGTGCTTTTGTTCGAGTATTGTAGTTATTCATTCATAGTTAATTCTGGACGTCATAGGCCGATTCAATAATAAAGCCCGACTATACTCTGTCAATTCGTTTATTTTCTTTTTGTCAGTTGCCTGAGAAAGTAACTACGCCAGCGTTCGTAAAAATTTAAATATATTATGTAAATAGATTACCTATTTGCATTGAATTAGTTTATTGCCAATTGTAAACATTATGATTGTTTTACATGTAGTGTTTTTTTCAAAGTAACTGATTTTTGTTTTACGCTGATTGCGTAGCAGTTACGTTCTATAAAACCTAGAGTAATGAATAAATGCAAGTTGATACACACTGGACTCCTCACTTCAGTCCTAAGTAACATTAATAAATCAGTTCTGATGTAATATATTAAACGTGGGTGAAATAAGTTACTAAAAAAAAAACTTTTTACTTTTTTAAATCGATTAAAACTTCCCAAGAGGAAGTTTTAAATGAAATCGAATATTATTTTTAATCGAATCGGCGACATTTTAAGGCGTCTGTATTGCCAAAAAGAAAATAAAAAAATGGACAGAGGATAGGTGACGTAACTCAGTTTGATGAAAAATCGCTCTTGAAGTCGCTCGTATTTGAATTTCTTTGGGGTACCAATAAAAGACAGAAATCTATTCTCACCCTAAGTGAGAATAGATCACGATTTTGAAACACTCAAGCAATTATGTCATCATTATCATCCTTAGGACGTCAACTAAACAAGGTTTTTACAAAGACTCACCATTTAACTACTTACTGCATCTACAGTAAGGCAGGCAACGCAAGCTTGGGGAGACAAACGATATAAGAAACTACGACAGGTTTTGCTTCTTTGTGGAGATCCTATCCTATATATGGTGATACTTGTAATTTCATGAATATTGACTACAAAGTTTCACAATCTGTTTGAAACATTTAGAGCATAATTTAACTATATATAAGAGTGTAGCCCGAGCCGTTTTACCTTTACTTGTGATTAGAAAGTAATACAAAGACCAGCTTTAACTTACAGTACGACAATTATAATAGTTTACACATAAATCTAATACCTTTAGACGAGCAATTCTTGTATATATTTATATGTATATATACAATCTGAATCTAGGAAATGACTCCAACGATTTCGATGAAATTTTGTTTACAGATAAAGTTTTGCATTTTAAGTTCAACTGCATAGTTGTATTTCCTGTAAAAATGCAATTTTACAACAACAAAAAAATACGATTTTACCAAAAACTACCGAGCAAAGCTCGGCCTCCCAGGTACTAAAGTAATGAAACTCGGTCCGAGTTTAAATGACCTAGCTCGTAATACTATGGACATTTCAATTTCAAAATTACATGTTTTATTAAAACTCATTGAATAATAAAAAACCAAGTACACCAAGAAAAAAAAATAAAAAAAAACTCTATTGGTATTGGTATAGGGCTCTGTTTTCCATTATGCTTTCAGATTGTGCCAGCCTAGCTCCTTCCAGAAGCACAGAAGCCTCCTGGGACGTTCACAGGTTTCTAGGAGCGACCTCGCACCCGCGACGATACTTGCCCGTTGTGTGGCCACCCTCTCGCACTTCCGAATAACTTTGGCGGCCGTTTCCTCCGCGTTGAGACATCCTCTGCATAGATTGCTGTCTATTGCATTGGTGGTGAATAGGTGAATTGTAAACGGTTTTAATTATTATCTTTCTATTGCATTGATGTTGGTTATTATAGTTTTTTATAAGATATGGTAAAGGACATTTAAATAAGTGAAATATCAGGAAGAGGGACGGTGCTATAATCGACCTGAATGCGTAAACATGACATCGTTACCCCTTATTATTAGACTAGTTATAGGTATACAAGTATAATAATTTTAATTCTAATTACAACTTCAGCCATAAACTTGGCATTTCTGTACTTTACGTCGTTACACTTCATCAGCCATATTGGTTAGCAAATTAGCAATTACCAGTTTTATGACAACATTACCAATAATACTGTCATTACGCTTTAGGTGTTGGAGGTTTAATATACCCTCTCCTATTAGCTTTATTGGGTTCCAACTTTAATGTAGACGAGTAATATTAAAATAATTAGGTTACATAATCTATACAGGGTGTATTTGAAAAGGAACACTTACTTAAAACACTGAAAGGGCATAACTGGAACGTTTAAAAAAAGAAATTATCCGTTTATAACTTGTGACTGTAAACTCCAAAAAAAAGTTTTTGTTTTTAATCCATAATAAAATACAAACCCCAATTTTAAAGTGAAGTTGAACGAAACTAGAGCATACAAAAGTGAATGACATTGTGTACTTACGAGTAAAGTGACTGAAGATGTAAATATATTCATGTCGTTGAACGTTAATGACTTTTGTAAATAGTATTATTGGCAACTAACACAGCGTGTGGTGCATCCGATCCCCACAATAGCACAGAAATATATGTAATCAGAATATCTAGCAGTAATCCAGTTTTCGCTATACTTTGTACTCGTAATGATGTTTAGAACTCAACTTGTATGTAGAGGTTTTTTGATAGAAGAAAGGCAAATGATACGAGAGAGGTATACATGAAGATATGGTGAATTACATGAATAGAAGAGTTGGAACGAAAGTTTTTAAGCAGCGATGTGCTCTTTTTGGGATGGGTAAAAAATGTTAAACTCGCGTCAGGACAAGTGACCCTGATCGAAAATTCGTAAGACGGAGCCGAGTTTCTTATATTTAAAAAAATATAACATTCGAAATTCAAACATTTATAAGCGGCCAGGACATCAGAACTTCCAGCGTACCCTATGTATTAATTTATATATGTTATTACCTACTTTTTATTTTTAACTTATTTATATATATACAGATGTGTGTGTGTATGTATGTATGTATGTATATGCAAATACATTGTGAAGTTATGTTTTCACTTCTGACGTGCAGTCCTACGACTGACTGTTTTTTTTATAATTTCAGAACCAACAAATACACAAACATACTATGCTTACTCATACGTCTTATGATTGACCTAGGGTATTGGTCATCATCTAAGCCGTGAGGCATCACTTGTTATACATAGGCCTTCTAAGGTCTTCGATAGAAGGAACTCTCATCCAACAATAGTACATTGATATACTGATCAAGTGAAAAAAAACAGACATTTTTGGAATAATTTTGAAATATTAAATATGCCCTAGAACGAAGCAGTCAGCATCTGCTAAGTAAGAATACTGTATACTAGCTGCCCCCCCATGGTTTCCACCGCGTAAGTCCCGGTGCCGTGGGAATATCGGGATAAAAAGTAGCCTATGTATTAATCCAGGTCTCCAGCTATCTACATAATTTTGTCCTTGGTGGGAATCGAACCCACGACCTCTGGCTCAGCAGTCAGGGTCACTAACCACTAGACCAACAGGCCAGTCACTGTAACTTTGGTTACAGTTTGTAAAGCAGTAGCAGCAAAAAAGCAACACTAAGAATATCAAAACATTACGTAGGCGAGTTGTCTCGTCACCATAGACGTCTATTTAGAACTCAAGAGCGCGACGATTTCATTACGAATTTATGAACCCAGGGACGAGACGTGGTTTGCAAGCACACTATCTGTACAATGCTCCTTCCTTACCAGAAAAGGCCATTCTCACAAGATACCTGCTACTCCTTTTGTTACTGCGATAATTCAAACATTGCACTTGCAGCTAAGGGACGGAGGAGGTCAACGTAAACTGGACGGTGACGTCCCTGCCTCTTTCCTGCAGTGAACGGCAAAAAGTCGAAACGTGTGGGACTGCAGACGAACCCGTTTCACCATACAAGGTACTCCTCGACAAGTCGCTTCCCAACGCACCGGCTCACATAATATTGTTAGCAGACGCCGATAGCTTTTTATGTCGAATGCATTATTCGATACTCATTTAAAATTCTAACATACACTTATAAAGAAAGCTCGCCATTTTCATGCGGTCCCCTGCTGACGGCGGTCGTTTCAAATTGAACTGACATTATTGTAGGACCAGATAAGCATAGTGAAGCGCATATTTGAGTTGTTTTATTTCTTTAATATATTACGCAAATTTGGGGCCGGCTGTTCGACCTGGTCGCGCCCACGCACAAAAATCGCGGGGGCGAATACACGGAGGCTCCGGCGCGTGCTCAAACGTGCGCGCGCTCCGACTGACACACACGCGCTTACTAAAAAAAAAACGAAAAGTAAAAACAAAAACGAAATAAAAAATACGCGTTCCTTTCGAGAATAGTGCTTGTGCTAAGGGTTTCGAAATACGAATTTGATTAGTGCATTTAAAAATAAGATACTAAGTCGATCTTCGATTTAGTTTATGAATGAAGTGAGAGGAAGTGACGTCATGAATAGTGTTGTGCCTGCGCCAGTTCAAGTGGTGGGCGATTTGTTGACAATGAATGCTCATTAAAGGGAATAGGTGAGTGTAATAAACGAATGACTGGCTCATTACTGTTAATTAAATATTTGTATCTGTCTATTATGATTATGCTACTGCTTCTATTCGTTAACTTTATATTGTGTTAGTACCTAAGAGGTTATTTTTCAAAATCCGAGTTATGCAGAATATACAAAGCGAGACGAAGGGTGATGATGATTAATGTGGTATGTAAATTCGAACGTGTTTAATTTACAAATAATAATAATAACAGATAGTAAGTTATGGCTTATGGTAGATGACTTAAGGTATGTATAAAATGTATGTATCACACAACGTAATAATTTATCTGTTGTATGTAGCGGCTGGCCTGTTGGTCTAGTGGTTAGTGACCCTGATTGCTAAGCCAGAGGTCGTGGGTTCGATTCCCACCCAGGACAAATAATTGTGTGATGAGCACGACCATTTGTCCTGTGTCTGGGTGTAATTTATCTATAATATGTATGTATTTAGAAATATATAAGTATGTTTATCAGTAGTCTGGTTACCCTATGGTAACCAGACTAGCAGCACTATGTACTATTACAGGCTCTGCCTAGTTTGGGATCAGACGACCGTGTGTGAGATGTGTGAAGTTATTATTATTATTAACTACCTACTAAGTGATCTAGTTACAATTTCTTTTGAGATAAATTGGCACAATTTAATTTTTTATTAGAACTAACATAAACACATAAGAAGCTTCACATCTGAAAATCTGAACTTGGAAATCTATAGACACAGGATACTTTTCGACGATTTTTAGCTTGTTCATAAAGCTTGCGAGTTTTATTTTACTGGCGATGGCGGTACCAAAACAAATGCTATTTTTATTGAATTAAGGCTTTAAATGCTGTGTAATTCGTTGTCAAATTAATATTAGCTGAACACTTGAGCTTTCAATCATTATTTCCATCTTGCAAAACAACTATGCATAAATCCCATAAATTTATGGCGTTTCCTGTTCAGCATGTTTGAATAGTTACCGGACAATGTTTGTAATTAGTTTCACTTGGAGTAAATTGAGTACATCCTACGTTCAAAATAAATTGTTAAGTAATATAACATTTTGAAATACTACGGTAATTTGTCATTCGTTGTTATTTTAACGTTTTAATTAATTTTATAATAGTGTTATCAACATTAAAATTTAATGATATGGCAACAGTAAGGCGGTAAAAAGATTTTGACGGGCCTGTTTGTCTAGGGGTAGTGATCATTACTGCTGAGCTAGTGGTCGTGGGTTCGATTTTGTGTAATGAGTACAAGCATTTGTTCTGTGTCTGGGTATAATTTGAATGTATTTAATAATATATATTATTATGCCATATTACAGGATCAGCTTATTTATTGTATTTTTAATATTATTATATACATATGTATGTATATATATTTTGATTAAACTAGACAGTCAACTTTTGGGTACATTGCACTGTGTATACACTTGGTTTGTTAATTGATATAATATCGATTGAAAATGTCAAGCAATTTAACCGATTTCAAAAAGGGTACTGGTGTCAGATGATTGTAATTTTTTGTGTGAACAGAGGTAAGTTTTAAGACAACAAAAATAGGTATTGACAGTCTGTTTGTGTCATAATTTTAACTTGATTTTGGTAACAATTAAACTGCTTTAAGTCGGCCACCTCTAGACATTAAGACCATAAACCATCGATTGAGCATTAATTATTATTGTCTCTGTCAATTTATCCACATATTATAAAATGTCTTTTTAATCTCTCGTACATACATAAAATCTTGCTCTATCACCCTACGCCGTTTACATTGTTTTTAAAAGACTACAAAATAACGGACACAAACTACAATGAGACTCAACTACAACAACTATTTATGAATAAATAAATATGAATGAACGCGCGGTGGTAGTATGCGGGTTTATTATTAAGCTACAGTGTCATCCGCGCAGTTGAATACCTACTTCTGTAAGTTGGTTTTAGGTATGCCCTAACCCTTCCCTCTCCCCCTCTTCCCCCTTTCCCCTAGTCCTACCTTAAATGCCGGCAATGCAATTGTGACTCTCGAGTTGCAGGTGCCCATGGGCGACGGTAGTCATTTACCATCAAGTGACCCATCTGCTCGTTTGCCCCCTATACAAAAAAAAGATTATTATGTGTAGTGTGAAAACATGTTTAAAAGGTATAGATAATAGATAGATAGATAGATAGGTTTTCTTTATTGCGCACCAAAAAGTATTATAAAATTTAGAATTCTATATATAATATCAAGTACAATGGGCGGTCTTATCGCAGTCTGCTATCTCTTACAGGCAACCTTAGAATGGATTAAAATAATTACAAATTCCTAACTATTAAAATGACCTACAAGTGGCTCCAAGCCGTCAGTATTTAATTTGTGCAGATTCTGGGTGTTGGCATGTGACTTGCATATTTGTACAACTACACCCACGTCAAACACGGTATCTCACCCACGACGCACGCTCTGTTATCCAAGTAGTTTGTTGTAGGTTCTCGATTTACGAATTTAAATAATTAAAAATGCACTATGGTCCGTTCCAAATTCAAAAAGTCGTCTGTATTATCTTTGTTTTACAGTTTTAACCTCCAATAACTGTTTATTTTTCTTTTGTTTAGGAAAACGTAAAATTACGTAAAATAATTCTAAATATAACGTAGTAATCACAAAGTAATATTTGTTACTCAAGTGATATCCGCAAGAGTTATCCTTAGTGCCTTAATATAAAAAAAAAACTGTGCAAGTCGGACTCGCACACAAAGGTAGTAACTACTTAGTTATCTGTGACAAAGGGTTTCGTTCCATCATATAAGATTTAAATAGAACGTCGAAAAACCAGACAAGCGTAGCGCCACAAGCGCCAAATGATACTAATGACTATAAATCCTTAATTTCGCATTTTATGATGAACTGACTTTTGTATTGTGTTAAGTATAAACAGAAAAAGGTTGTTGTAAGTTTTTCGCGTAGCTCAAACTTACACGTTATAGTACGTACTATTAAACACCAAATGGTACTTTATGAATATTCGAATAAAGTTGAATTTCATTTCACGATTTTCATTGAATACTTTGCCGTGGTTCGGTTGTACTTGTGAATACATCTCCAATTACCGCTAATATAGGTACTATTTACGTAAAATATCTATCATGCGTCATGTGTGGATTTGTGCATGTCCATATTAATCTCGTTAGTCATACCTACTTAATATAATTGCCTCCAAAATGAATGAGTACTTCACATTAAATTCGATATGTACATTCCCAAAGCTGTGTTGATTACGTGAAATCAGTCCCCATTAACAAACTGGATTAGTAAAATTATTTGGTCATTCGGTGATGAATAAGCTACTGTTATTATTGAAACTATATAGACATGACATAAATAGTTTTAAGTCGAAGTATGTTATGGGAGCATGTCATGCTAGTATAAGTTGATGGTGGCCTAAGTGTCGCATGTTGGGTCGGTTGAGTCCCTACAATATGGTTATGTATGACTCATGCTTCATGCTCGTGAACGGATGCCGTCAATAGCGGCTGGTCATTAGTAGTAATTTTTAGGACTCTGGTGACATTATGTTACATTGAAATTACATTTAACTTTCACTTATAAGTAACCAAAATTAGAAATATTGAAAATAGTGTCCTTTGAGTTTTTTTAGCTATTTTTCTCCAAAAGATGTATCGTATTGGAAGAGCCAAATTCTGACTGACGGAAATCTGACAATTTAATAATACCTCTGTAACTGGTTAAATTGAAAAAAATAATATTTGATTTCATTTGGAAAATACCTTTTTATAATCATATCTTATGTATATTTTTAATAGGCTGTGCAATATTTTACTAAAAGTATTTAAAATGATTATCATTCTTATCTCTCTCTCTCATTTTAAATAATAGCTTATGAATGCATCTTCATTTGCATATGCAATATGAGTATATACTCAGACCGATCAATAAGTGGGCACTTATTGTACCTACATAGGTGACGGCTGTCATTATCGTTGTTTACTGTCATCGTCACACGATAAAATTTTAGACTGTTTAATGGGTTAATTTGTAGCGTGTTCTATAACACGCGTTTCAAGCTTCTCTATAAAATGGAATAAGTGTAACATCGATCCGTAATTCGCTTTAAATTTTTGGACGTAAAACATGCGAGGTAACAAAAGCGAAGGTAGATGCTGTTTATGGAGACTTTTCACCATCTATAACAACCATCAGATATTAGTTTGTTGAATTAAAACATAGTCATACGTCTGTTTTTGGTAAGAAGCGGCTAGGACGCCCGGCAGTCGCCGTTACTGAGCAAATCGTTGAAAAGGTCCACGACATATGATTCTCACTGATCGATGAATTAAAGTGCGTAAAATTAGTAGATGCCTTAGGTGTAGAACGGCAATCAATATTTTACATGAATTATTTAAGTTACCTACTCACTAAAAAGGCGTCGGCCCAATGGGTGCCACGATTGCTAACAGTGGACAACAAGCAGATACGTGTCAATGTCAAGGCAGTGTTGCGTCCTCTTTAAGAGAAATTAGTAAGAGCTTTTGCGTCGAGTCGTCATCGTTGATAATATCCGGATACATTATTATGCGTCAGAGACCAAGCGACAGTCAAAACAAAGGATTTTTTCTGATGAATCCGTTTCGACGAAGGCGAAGACTACTGCCGGAAGAATTATTCACCGTTTTTTGGGATTCGCAAGGAATAATTCTTATGGACTATTTGCAAATAAAAAGAAGTATCACGGGGTAGTACTACAATGAGTTATTGGATCGATTTAATAAGAAATTTAAGGAGATAGGCCCCATTTTGCTAAGGTAAAAGTGTTGTTTCACCACAACAACGAACCCGCACATTCCTTTGGCATATTCGGTGCTAAATTGCAGGAATTGCTCAAAGAATTGGTGCCATACCCACCGTACTCACCCAACCTGGCTCCCTGTGCTTTCTTTTAATTATAGAGAAGGTTATCGCCGAGACAGAAGCGTATTTTGGTAAGTTTGACAAACCGTATATTTTGGAGGGGTTGAAGAAGTGGCCTGGGAAAAGTGTATCAACCTAAAGGAACAATACGTCAAGAATAAAAAAAAAAATTAATATATTTGTGTCTTGATCGACTAGACATCTACCTCCGTGAGTGGAAAGTAGGATCTCCGAAGCTTCACGAGGATGTTAAGATAGGGTTGACTATGTAACTCAGAGGGTTATGGCGGTTAGAGCCATACGCGGATACCGCACCGTGTCGACGGAAGCGGCGTGCGCGTTGGCCGGGACACCCCCGTGGGATTTGGAGGCGGAAGTGCTCGCCGAAGTATATCGGCGAACGGCTGAGTTCCGGGCGGGAAGCGGCAGTCGGCCCCCGCCCGAAGAGGTACGCGAATGGCGTGAGGCCGCTCGCCGAGCCACCATGGCTCGTTGGTCGTCCCGGCTGGAGGCTCCACGTGCTGGCTTTGCTGCCGTGGAGGCGCTCCAGCCGGTCATCGTCGAGTGGGCAGGGCGGCAGCACGGGACCCTTTCCTTCCGACTGACGCAGGTCCTTTCCGGGCACGGCTGCTTCGGGAAGTACCTGCACTCGGTCGCTAGGAGGGAACTGAGTCCCGCCTGTCACCACTGCGACTGCAGTGAGGACTCGGCTCAGCACACGCTGGCGGTTTGCTCCGCCTGGGCGACGCAGCGTCGGGCCCTCACTGCAGTCATCGGAGGGGATCTCTCGCTACCGGCCGTCATACGCTCCATGGCCGGTAGCGACAGGAATTTTACCGCGGTCGCGACCTTCTGTGAGGACGTCATCTCGCAGAAGGAGGCGGCGGAAAGGGTCCGGGAGGACGATCTCCACTCGGACCTAATTCGCCGCCGGCGAACCGGTCGGCGGAGGCGCGCTTACCAGCGCCTCATGCCGCCCTGAGTGTGGCCGCGGGTGGAAGGGACGGGTTTTCCCCTCCACCCGCTATAGTGGCCCCCCGCGAGGAGGCGGCGTCCGCGTGTGCCTGGACGTCGCCTAATTGAGAGGTTTTTTACCCGAAGGTGGTGCCCGCGCTTTGCGGGCAGGCGCCAGGAGGGTTCCGGATGTCTTAATAAAAGCTGTTCCCGGATCCCTCCTACTTAAGGCGCAGTATGGCACACCGTGTGGTTTTAGTCGGTTCGATTCCGACACACCGCCCCGCCGAAAACCCCGGTGGGGTGACGGCCCGAGGGGGTTTCCACACGTACAAAAAAAAAAAAAAAAAAGAAAAGGGTTGACTATGTAAAAATATCAAAGTGACGCAAACTTATTTCAGACAGATCTCGGTTGGTATCTCAGTAGAATTATCCACCACTCTATACGAGTATATATACACTTTTCAGTTACGGTTATAGTGAAAGTTAATCTCTTAAAGCTTATTACTGATTATAAACCTATATTGTTTTATTAAATTATGTAAAACTTATTCATATTACAAGCTCCAAACGCACGCTCACCATTTCGAAATGTCAAGTAGTTTGGTCTATTATTTTCACCCACGCTCTGTCGCCCATTCTAGCAGACCCGTGTGCTTCTAAACCAGTTACGTATAAACGGTTTTAGCATAAAACATTGTATTTTTCTTTATTATAATATATTTATGTAAGATATTGAACCTTTTGTCTAAATAAATGGGCAAAAAACTCAGCGGGAACTCGATGTAAGCTGGTTGAGGCTTATTGAACCTGCGAAATTAAAAACGTTGTTACTAACTATGATTATATGGTGATATCATAAAACAGATAAGTTTTTGAAGTGAAACTTTTTAAGAATCGGTGTCATTTGAAATTCGATGAAACGAAAAACTCACACTAAAAAGAGACAAACAAGACAAACATTCATAAATAGGATTTTGCCTGCGAGAGAATGAGATAGAATACAAGTATATAATGTTTCCCATAATCGTTGAATAGAGACAAACATATTCATAAATAGGATTTAGCCTGCGAGAGAATAAGATAGAATACAAGTATACAGTGTTTTCTATAATCTTTGAATAGAGACAAACATATTCATCGTTAGGATTTAGCCTGCGAGAGAATGAGATAGAATACAAGTATCAGTGTTTCCTATAATCTTTGTCTTTGCGCCTGCGTACTACGAAGCCTTCAGAAGCCTTTTTGTACATTTGCGTATTAAAATTCTTTGGTTAATTAATTTACAATTATTTAACACATCTGTGTTTATTTGATCAATAACTTTTATATAAATTATCTAAAATTAAATATATTAACATTAGTAAATTATTCATGCTGATTTAACTTTTTATTTGTTTGTGGATTGCACACACACTTTTTTTATTGAAAGCGCTATCTTTGAAACTTCCAGTCGGATTTGAAAAATATTGTTTGCATTTGATAGCCCAAGTCTTAAGGAGATTAATGAAATTGGTTAGTTAACATCACGCTACGATTTTTAGGAGCAGAGCAATGATCATAAACGCGGATGAAACTGCACTGAACGGTTAGTTTAACCATATAGATTTAAAAAAATCTTCGAGTCACTCAAAAATTAAACTGTCTATCGAAACGGTTATTGATCGTTTTTCAGTTTTTTGCCGACCAAGACCTTGGAATTTTTTTAGATTTGTAATTCTAGTTGCGGTGACTCCGGAACCCAATGAGGACACTTTAGCTATTACCAGTTGAAAGTTTGTGAGGATGCATGGATGCTTGTTACTCTTTCACGCAAAAACGGCTGAACGGATCTGGATGAAATTTGGCACAAGAATATATTATAGTCTGGAATAGTTTTGTAAGTGAGAGAGCTACGCTTCGGCACGTATAGGCCGGCTCTGTCAGAGAGACATCACAGCCTCACAGGAAACTGGCAGTAAAGCAATGATTGTATTGCTTTTCGCCGAGTGAGTGAGGTTACCCGAGGCCCTAACCCTTCCCTCTCCCCCTCTTCCCACCTTCCCGGCAACGCATTGAGTTCTTGGCTCTTGAGTTGCAGGTGTCCACGGCCGGCGGTAGTCATTTACCATCAGGTGACCCGTCTGCTCGTATGCCCGCCGTACGCTGTATGTCATAAAAAAATGGCACAGGATTTTTATCCCGGAAAATGTCCTGTTCCCGTGGGATAGATTTCCAAAAAAAATTCCACGCGAACGAAGTACAACGGGCGTGCAACATATAGTCATAAATAATTTAAATAGGTTCTCGCGTCACACTTGTGGTAACAATTAACGTATAGGTAACTTGCAAAAAGGCCTGGACAATTGCCTATTTCCCACGTCAGTGGAGTTAAAGTGGTAGCCTTGCTGAAGTCTCAAAAATTGCGATGATTTAATAGTGCTTTATAAGCCTTCTCCATGCCCACATTCTATCGTGGGAGAGTCATGCTTCGGCACTTATGGGCCGGCTCGACTAGTGTGATACCACGGCCTCACAGAAAAGGCCCTAACCATTCCCTCCCCCCTCTCCCTCCCTTCCACCCGTCCCCTACCCTCACCTTAAAGGCCGACAACGCACTTGTGACTCTTGAGTTGCAGGTGCCCATGGGCGCTGGTTGTCTTTTACCATCAGGTGACCCGTCTGCTCGTTTGCCACCTATTCCATAAAAAAACGTAATACAGAACTGTCTAATGTAGCTATAAGTTTGTATCCTACACCAATTGATCTATGTTGCGAATCTGTTGTTTATATAGCTGATCCGGCTAATTGAAACTTGGTGGATTGTTTGTCAATCTGTCATGTAATGAAATCTAGAATGTTCAATTATGATTTAAGTTGGTTTTGGTTACTTAAAACCTTTACAAACATAGAAACAACGGACACAAAGAACACCCAGACTTAGGTGGGAATCGAACCCACGACCTATATACCTATAGACCTGCAAAGGGGTCAGGGTCACTAACCACTAGACCAACAGGCCAGTCTTTTATTATAAATAATAATATTATTAATAAATATAATAAATAAATTACACCCAGACAGACCAAATGATCATGCACATCACATCAATTATTTGTCCTAGGTGGCAATTTGGCAAACCCACGACATCTGGCTCAGCAGTCAGGATCGCTAACCACTAGACCAACAGGCCAGTTAAAGTCAAACACAGATGACCGTGCCACTAGTAAAATTGATTTTTGATCCTTTTATAGTTAACTAGCTGCGCCCCGCGGTTTCACCCGCGTAAGTCCCGATGCCTAAAAGTAGCCTTTTTTTATGGTATAGGGGGCAAATGAACAGACGGGTCACCTGATGGTAAATGACACCATGCCTATGGTCACCTGCAACTCAAGAGTCACAAATTCGTTGCAAGCCTTTAAGGTGGGGGTAAGAGGGGTAGAGGAGGGGAGAGGGACGGGTTAGGGTCTCCGGTAACCTCACTCACTCGGCGAAAAGCAATGCAAGCATTGCTTGACTGCCGGTTTTCTGTGAGGCCGTGGAATCACTCCGGTCGAGCCGGCACTTACGTGCCGAAGCATGGCTCTCCCACGAAACGTTAATCCAGGCCTCCAGCTGTCTACATACCAAGTTTCATCGCAATCGGTTCAGTAGGTTTTGCGTGACTGAGCAACAAACATCCATACATCCTCACAAACTTTCATTTATAATCTTAGTAGGATTTTAAACGCCAACATTAAAACAACTAATATCACAGATAAGATAATAGTTTGTTAATATTAGCCGATCAAGTTCTTGCACTACGCCGTTCATAGATGCACAAACACATTATATTATGTGGCCTTGTATCAACTTGTACGTATTTAAGTACATGTACGTTGACAAACTCCGACGAAGTTAACTGAACTTAGCACAACTTGGACTTTGATATATTGTGGAGATTGTTCGCCCGAGAACAAACTTACCAACATGGAGTAAAGTGTGAATCGATGGTTAACGATAACCCGTAAACAAAGTAATATAGGAAGTACGTAAATATCCTATACAAATATTTAGGAATAGGTGATGAATAACCCTTGCTGTAAAGTTTTCTTGGTAAATATATCGATATTTTGGGATAGGTATAATACCAATAACAGGTATAAGTAATTCTGATAT
Source organism: Euplagia quadripunctaria (assembly GCA_963859945.1). Lineage (NCBI taxonomy): Eukaryota > Metazoa > Arthropoda > Insecta > Lepidoptera > Erebidae > Euplagia > Euplagia quadripunctaria. The sequence goes on from OY982583.1 coordinate 8,623,357, forward strand.
TTAGACTCAAATCAAGCCTAGATTGGGTTTTCGAACACTGATAAGCATTATTTTCTTTCTTTATTCTTTCTTAGATTTTGTTTCTTTTTGTAGATCATATGAACACCCAGATCGATGTAAAGTCATGCGTATAAATATTTGCACTGCGCGTGGAACGAACTGGCGACCATCCGATCGAATAGGTCGTCTAAATATTGACTCTTTCACAAATAAAAATATTTCGTGAAAAGTAAAATACGGTTCACCAATAATATTTTATTATATTTTATGTGGGAGAGCCATGCTTCGGCACGTATGGGCCGGCTCGACTCCGCTCGTTACCACGGCCTCACAGAAAACCGGCCGTGCAGCAATGCTTGCATTGCATTTCGCCGCGTGAGTGAGGTTACCGGAGGCCCTAACCCTTCCCTTTCTCTTATTCCCGTCCTTCCTCTCTCCCCCCTCATCCCCCCTCCCCCTCTTCTCCTACTCCCACCCTAAAGGGCGGCAACGCACTTGTGACTCTCGAGTTGCAGGTGCCCATGGGCGGCGGTAGTCATTTACCATCAGGTGACCCGTCTGCTCGTTTGCCCCCTACACCATAAAATAAAAAATATACATCTCTGTCAATTTCACACAGACAGAGTATCTATGTCGAAAATTGTATTTTTGATATATCTACTCCTAAAATGGTCCTCAGTACTGGGCAATGTACAATTTTATCGTGGGAGAGCCATGCTTCGGCACGCATGGGCCGGCTCGACCGGAGTGATACCACGGCCTCGCAGAAAACCGGCAGTGAAGCTATGCTTGCATTGCTTTTTGCCGGAGGCCCTAACCCTTCCCTCTTCCTCCCCCTCTTACACCCTTCCCCTACTCCCCCACTATCCATGGGCGGCCATAGTCACTTACGTGATAGGTGACCCGTCTGCTCGTTTGCCCCCCATACCATAAAAAAAAATGTTTCTAACGAATGCATTACATTTACGTACCATAATAGAGACAATTCATATCTGTCTTGTACTAACTTGTGAATCTGAAAATACTCTTTACTTCTACCAGTTTTAAGCCAAAATTAGCATAACGTAACATTTGAATGTGTTGTGTGTTTAAAGCGATCATACTTGTGAAGGATGCACTATTAGTTATGGTAATTGAATTTGTCCATGATGCTGACTATGCTGAGTACTAGGTCCGTGTGGTGCTGCGGATTGCGAATTGCGAACGTATGTGTGTACATCTGCATAGTAAATGTACTTGAATTACACAAGCAATGCTTAAAATGTTAGTACTAGCTAGTCTCTACATAGTGGGTACTCATATTAGGTAGCAACCGACAGGCGTTAGTAGTTTTGTGCGTAACATAGCTTAAGTAAAGAATTTATAAAGGCTGGATGGTTCCCACTTTTATCATTAAACCACTATGACACTTAACAAGTATTTAATATTTTAAATAATAAAAACACCTTCATAATGAAATAATTTAAGGAATCTCCTCCACATTGGTTATCCGTTGAATCCTTTAGATAACTTACATAATCTCTAATTGTATAAAACAAAGTCGCTTCCGCCGTTTGTACACTTAGATCTTTTAAACTAGGCAACGGATTTTAATTCAGTTTTCACCAATAGATAGAGCGATTCAAGAGGAAGGTTAATACGTATAGTTTCATATTGTTTTTTGTTAATTTGTACAATGATCTGACGATAATTGTTCACCACAGTAGATCGCTAGTTGTTTTTTATTTGTATGTTTATTTAAATTCATTTTCATGATTAAAACATTCATGAATATACTTCGTCTGTAGACTTTCACACTGCGGGGACTTATATCTGCTCCATCTAATGACTGTCTGCCTCTTCAACCAGGTTCACGGTCTATCTAGACCGTGACGTAGTGTGATATGATGTATCTTATAACCTTGAGCTTTGGGCTATTAAATGTAAGAAAATTTACTCAAATCAAACTGGCAGTTTCAGAGACAAGCGCGATCAATCAAAAAAAAATTTTTTTCTTCTCTTTATTTATTATTAGGGACTTTTATATACTTAATTGTATATGGTAGTCAAATCGTACCTTATAGCAAATCTAGACAAGCGGCAGCGTGTCAAGTTCAAGAAAAATGAACTGGCGACGCAGCAGCCGTGTGTTATATTACACGAACCATTTGGAGCCACTTTTGACCGCTTAATAACTCATAATCCATTTAATATAAACACTTCAATTTTTGTTTATTTATTAAAACCCCGTAGATTAACTAGAACCCCAAATTTTATAAATACAGCCTTAACAGTCATTGAGATATTATCGTTTAAATATCGGTATTTTTTATCAATGACTGACTGACATATAGATCAAAAATCTAACCCAGTAAAAAGTCAAATCTACAGGATTATTTACAGAACTTGGCAATAATTTAGATCTCAATTCATTTGTCGGCGTAGTCGATAACCACGCATATGCTTAATATTGAACTTTACTCCTATTTTCACATTTATATTTTTGATGAGATATAATTTAACTGAAACGTAATGGCATGAACTTATAAATACTAAAGGCGGCTTTTGAGCTAGGCGCTAACAATATGTGATGGAACATACCGACATCATACGTATTTACATGTAATTCGTTGAAGAGATATTCTCTTGCAGATCGAAATCTCACACATACCGTCAATAAGTGTACCTATAATATCCTCTAAAGACCCACAAACGTCACAGTTCGGTGAATTAAGTTTTATCATTAGAAATCCAAACTTATTGAGTGGCGTCCAGACCTTAATCTGATGGCGACTACAATAACTTTTCTATTAAGCTCAGTGTATAGAAAAACATGGTACATGAGGATACTATAGTCTTCCCTTATCTTTCGAATTTTCATTAAAATACTCTTTCCAAATTTCGTAACATTTATTTTTATATTTATAATATTAGGCAATAAATTCTACATACTTAATTAATTTTGATATTTCTTTCCCTTTATGAAACCTAACTTTACCAATCCATCAGACTCCTCGTCACTTTTTAAGCCTATGTGGGCTGGCACCCATTGCAGTTTCAGATAGACACCTCTGTTAGTTAAATTATGTATTAGATATACCTAAGTTGCTTTTCCAATTCTAGACGGGCCTTATCGTATCGCAACTTGAGCTCAGTGAGGAAGCAATCCACTTACCGCTAAAGTAAGTACGTGTGTTTGCCATCCTTTTCGCTAAAAAACGTTTTAAGCAGAGGTTTTTGATTTTCAAAAACAAGGTAATTACATTTCATAATTTCAACAAACTCCACGCTTTTCGCTGAAACTCTACACAAGCATAATAACAAGCGTAATTCCCGATAACTTTAGCGCGGGAACAACTATATTTCACCGCTGTACATCCCGTAATGTAGTTTCATAATAGTGTAACATTATACTAATAACTATCGACACGATTACCCGCAAAGCTTTTAAAGATAAACATTACTCTGAGTCTGTGGTCTCATATGTATAGATGCACACGCCCACGTCGCGATCAAATTTATCAAATATAATATATTTTATTAATAACCTTTATTCGTTATAAGTTTTCTACCACGTAGGTTACGCGCATCCCCACGATTCATTTTGTCATTTGTTTTTGTTTGCAATGTAAAACTAACATAGTTTACTGGTACTATTATGTCCTCTGTGCATAGTTGTAAGGTAAGATCATTGTTACTAACACACATATTATGGGTTGTGAAAGAAATAATAATAATTATTATTATTAGGTCCTTGGGTTAGTATTAAAAGTCTCTGGTCTCAAATGACCGGCCTAAATGATACAGACTTCGAAAGCAATTTTTTTTGTCGTAGGTATTGTTTGGCAACCTCATGGTACCACATCACGGAAGGCAAGTAGAAGTGGTTATTCTGAGTCGACTCATCTGAAACCATACATAGGTACATCGTTTCCTATAGAAAAGGTTACTTGCGGCGCGAAAGGATGGTGAATGCTTTAAGAAGATCCCAATTACTCAAATACTTTTTGTTATTAAACAAGCTATTTTGACAAAAATGTTGGCAAGAATACAATTAAAAGTAACTAAATAGATACACACACCTTTTTGATCTAAAACAGATTATTATGAGTATAGAATACCCAGGTTTAAAATTAAGAAATTAGTTTTAAGAAACAGTTGATTTAAAATTGATTTTTGGGTCTAAAATAAACATCAATAAAAACTAAAAACTTGAAAATAAAATAAGTAAAAAACTTTTTTAAGTTAAACTGTTTTATTGAAAATAAAGATAATAATGATGTAGATAAAGTACTAAAAGCTAAAAAATAATTCGGTAGGTCCTAGGTACCAATCATCACACCAGTCTCCTCTCCAAAAAAAATGTGAAATTTAACGCACCCTAGCGTGAAATTTCACATATGGTTTACATAATTACTAAATTTGACCCAAACAAAAAACAAACAGAACAAGCTAAATAAGATAATAGTTACTTCGTAACTTACGGCCATGCAGTTTCTAATAGATTTAAAGGTAAGATTAGTTCTTTAGGAATATGATTTAGTATATACTTACCATAAAAAATTTAATCAATAATACAAAAAACAGGAAAACTCGGTAGGTATAATAAAATGCTGACACCCTAGGTTTTTATATTTAAGCTCTTTATTTTAAAACATGTTAATTACACACGACGACTTAAATCTGGGTTTCAGGATTATTCTTCTCTGTCACGTAATTTTTTGGTAAAAGAAATTTGATAGTTTGGTAAAAAGATTTTTCCAGTACCTACCAAGGTAAAAGATCTGTAAGTGTAGTATAACATCTATGCTCCATTAACATTATATACAGAGGCGAGTTTATCTCAACGCTGCATCCAATCAACGCGCTCCCTAGAGCCGCAAAAATATTATAATAGCGAACCTATTGAACGTAGTGTTGACACTGCGCGCGTTTAATCCCGGATTTTTGTTGTATTTTATATATGTAGTGTATTTATCTGGATTAATCTGGATAAACAAAGTCGTTGTATTACTTATAAAAGTAACTGGAAATTAAAGAGGCGATATTAATTGGTAATTATCTAATGTAGGTAGGTATTTTTGTTTGCTTGTCATATTACACAACTACTGAAGGAATTTCAAGCAAGACTCATTGTCATTAAGATAGTAGTTTAACTTATACACTTATGTAAGTTTTATTACCATCGGATCCATAAATTATACCGATGGGAACCCACTCTTAACACAATAATGTAATATTTAACTTTAAATGATTACATTTAACTTACATTGAGGGATAAATAGATACCCTGATATATGGACAAAGCCAACTGCTCATTAAAAGAGTCATTATAAAAATATTCAATTTACAAAATTTGTAGATCTCACCAAACGAGAGTTTCTATATATGCCCTCAATTCCCTTTTCAGTACACGACTCATATTTTCTTACAAAATATTTACTTTACTCGAACCGGATATTGGAAGTTGCCATAGGCAGGCTAAAGCCTTGTATGTAACAAGAAGTAAGTATTATTTTGCCATGTTGAGTTTGAAATAAGCGGAAAACTTGAACGAGATTTCAATTACATGATTACCGTGATACACAGCCGAATTTAGCGACCACTCCTTGACCGGTCGATATACCCAACCTGGAAGATAAATGTCCTGCAACTCTACATGTTTCAACTTTGTCCACCAATTCAAAAGTATCTAAAGAACTAGTTTAGTTTTATTCCACATTTTTTTTATAGTATAGGGGGCAAACGAGCAGACGGGTCACCTGATGGTAAATGACTACCGCCGCCCATGGGCACCTGCAACTCAAGAGTCACACACAAGTGCGTTGGCGGCCTTTAAGGTAGGAGTAGGGGAAAGGTGGTAGAGGGGGAGAGGGGTGGAGGGAATGGTTAGGGCTTAATTATGAATCTTACGAATGTTGCAATTTGTGTAACTAACGTACGTTTAACAATGTTTTAGGCATATTGTTTTTTTTATAACATCTAATTTGATACACACGGCTCTTAGCGGTAACTGCTTACGGGTACTTATAATGATTCGCAATATCAGTAATGTCTTTTGTGATTTTTGTTTTTTTTTATAACATTTAATTTGGTACACAAGGCTATAAGCGGTAACTGCTTACGGGTACTTATAATGATTCGCAATATCAGTAATGTCTTTTGTGATTTTTCACTCCTTTCCCTCCCTACAATTGGAGGCCTGGCAATTGTAGGTACACTGCAGCATAAGCTGGTAGTAGTAACAGTACCTAAATAAATCTCTTCTATTGTCTCTCTCTTCTCCCTTTATCATGTTTTCGCACCTAACACATGTTATTTCTGCATCATCCTTAGGTTGACTGGCAGATAAACGTTTGGCATTAAGTCCGCCTTGAATATATGCATGATGTTTTAATACATTATATTTATTTATTTCTTCTTAAAATTCCCAAGAAATTTATTTATTTTAGTGTACCAGGAATGATTTTAGTTATTTTATTGAATGTTTTTATCATATTTAACTTACGTGTCGCTTTTCAAATCAATGAACTGCAAGATGCATCTGTGTATATATACCGAGTATGGCTTCCTTTGGGAGAATTATGTGCTGACGAACCATTAATATAATGTAAACATACGCTGTGTTAGTCTCTTCACGCTAATGCTCGTATGTGGGTTAATCAGACATAACAGAGTATGACTATGCACCATTAGTACAGTAAATAGTATCTGAAGTTTATCTAGGCCATCATATCTGAAGTATATCCATCATATCTACATGTAGCAAGTCATTTTAATTGTTTTAGAAATGCTTGTAAAAGCCACAATTTGTCTTGCAACACTAGTAAATTCACTTAGAAATTGTAGTTTTCTATCGATAAAGGCTTTATATTTTAGTTTACTAACAACCAATTTTAATTAATTTAAAATCCAATGCAGGAAAAGTTCATGATAATTAACTTCAGCCAGTAGAACGTTAATAGATCTTTTAATTACACAGCTGTTTACATACACGGTTACGCCTGACTGTTCATGTTTAACAGTAATGCATGCTTTATTATATTGTTTTACTAGCTGCTAGCCATGACTTCGCTTCGTAAAACCCTTCAGTTTAGAACATGTTTTAAAAGACCCCTGGAATAAATGGAATTTTAATGATATTTCTAAATTTACAACTAAGTGGGGTGAGTTACTTCACTATTAGATATGGAAACATCAAACATTTAGAAACTGTTAGATACTGACACAGTAAAAAGTAAACGCAGTGACAAAAAAAAAACAAAGAAGGTTTCTGCAGTACGTCTAAGGCTATATAGCTGTTCTTAGGTTAACCGACTTCTAAATGTAAAGTACGTGTGTGCTAAATACCTCTCTTTTGGTTTAAAAAAATCAAAAGAAATTTTGGCCACTTTAAGCCGTCCCTGTAAAAAAATCTTACAACCCTGTTTATTAATTTTACGTTGCAAACCAGAATATCTAAACCTTATGTCTCCAGTAGCAAAAACCAAGAACTTTCACATAAAGTTGCAAAAGCCCTTATATCTCTTTAACCCAGCCCTGTCATAAAATCCATTTTTAGCTGACGTGTCCTACCTATAAACTATCTCCCTGCCAAAATTCATCTTTATAGGTAGTTTTATTGATTTCGTGATTAGTCGATGGATGAGTAAGTGAGTGAGTATCCTTTCGCTTTATGTATTTATATACATACATACCTTCAAAATACATGTTTGCCTTTTATAGTCACAATAGCATGACTTTTTACTGTTGTAGTAAATTTAAAAAATAAAGCTTGTGAGACTTAACTGTCTGAAAGCATTATTAGGTAGTATATTTAAAGGTATATTGGTACTTAGCGACGACGAAACGATGCAGAAGAGTTGTGCGCAAGTAGAACGTAAGCCTACGGCCGACCGCCACAACATAAAAAATAATATCCAAATATTTTATCAGAATTTGGTCTCAGTGATGAAAAGCAAGTTGTTCTCAACAGACTGAAACGGTATTTTCCTGGAGAGCAAATACTATATCTTTGTAACTCGCAAATCCGTCACTTGGAGTACTGCTGTTAGCTTTAGGCTATGGCACCTAGATATAAACAGAGCCTTTTGATTCAATACAAAAGCGATTCTAGAGGATTGTAAATGATCCCAAACACAAGCGGTAGTGAATCTCTATAAGAGATTTTGCTGCCCTATGTGTGAACAATGATTTATATGACTACTGATCGGTGCTCGCCAGTGGCAGTGGGTCTATCCTCAAAATTTAAAGTCAAAGAGGTTGCATTTTGGAGGTTTGAGCTATCGTTTTCCAAATAGTATGTATGTCAATAAAGTCAAGTAGGTACATAGTAGGTAAATGGAGTTCTTTTAAAAAAATGTAAATGTTTTTAAAGTCCCATGACGTGCGTATTGTCCTTAAGATATTCCAAATGACTATAGGCTACGATGAAGCGGATAGATTTCTTATTTGTATAAAAAAAAGAAATTCGGTGGTCTACTTCTAAACATATTAATTTGGATGTGTAAATCAGGGCTTCATCGCTATTTTTTTATAAGATACTGTACTTATAAGGATGAGTAAGATCCATCCGTGAGCCCGACCAGTGCACGTGTACGATCGAAACGTCAGGTAAAGAAAAAAGTATCATACTTTATGAATACTACCACCATTAAGTCTCGATTTACACATCTAATATCACGGAAACAAGTCACAAGTATCAATCAGAAAACAAACAAAGAATAATTCGATGTCCAGTGCTATTTGAATCTTACGTCACATTTATTCTAAAACTAAAATTCACCCTAATCAAAATTCAGGTACTTAGCAATAACTCCACTTGTTTCTCGGGACGTCCCGGCATCGTCCATCCCTAGACGGAACGGCTAGTGGTCCATTGTTCGCTAGAACAGGGACGCGAACAAAAACAAAGCTTTATGTATGTGGATATAATGTCCTATGACCGCGGAGACGCTTTGTTCATTATTGTAACTTTGTTCACCACTTTAATAGCATTTTCTATAGCCTATTGATTATAGTGGTCGATACTTGCGAATTATTTCGCTGTACTTAAGTCAGTAAATACGGTATTTTATGAGTACAATAGATGTCTATCATATTTAGCTATTAGGTATTGGCATTTTAAACTTTTGTAGGCTTGTTCCTGTATCGATTGAAGCAATGATCATATTTAAAATTTGATTTGAGTGATGTGGTTTTTGATCCCGACGCGACGTAAGAACGACGAGCGATTGAATTGATGATTTCGTTTTTTTTTTGTTTGAAAGGTAACTTGATCGAGAGTGTTCTTAGCTATAATCCAAGAAAATCTGTTCAGCCATTCGAAGATAATCCTTGTTCCGCCTTTAATAGTCATTATATTAAAATATGTGATCTCTGATGCTCTTTATTATTATTGACTAGTGCTACAAGTAGCTGCAGTTTTATTTGCCGACTCAGAATGGCAGCTCAACAATAGAGGCAATTTGCTTAGAACCGAGGAATGGCGTCCACATCCTGCACCGAGATTATATAACGTATTCAAATGGGAAAGTCTGCAAGTCTGTTGGTGCGATTCAGTAGAATCTAACTTGGTAATGATGTTACATCTGTGTTAAATATTGGAGCTTACAGGCAGGACCTCTTTTGATGCACTTGATGAGGTATACTTGTGTAAATATTACATTTGAAGTTACTCTTAATTGTAATTGGTTTATTTTTAGCCAAATGTCGTCAAATAAAGTACGTTCGTCCAATTAAGGCTCGAGGGTACTTCAACCACACTTAAGAAATTATGATTACCGGGACCCCTACCTATCTTATAGAAAGGGAGGAGGGGGTTTAGGGCTTACGGTAACCTAACTCAGCAAAACACAACGAATCATTGCTTTACGCCGGTTTTCTGTGATGCCGTGGTATCACTCCCGTCGAGCCGGCCCATTCGTATATATTTTATGTGGATTTCTACGGATAGCAATCCGTCAAGGGAAAGATTGAGTGGTTATTTTGGAGACGACTGACAAAAACTACACGGTTTCTCCGTCATCAGACAGGCACAAACTAGGCTACTAGTAGTTCTTCAAAATAAGCTATTAGCAGTACTTCAAACGACACTCATATTTACGAGACAAACTTACACGTATATCTCTCACAGTAAATATTGTGTATTTATTGCTACTAGTCATTATTAAGTTATTGTTATCGTTGTGTATACACCGTGTTTAAGCAATGAAGCTTTCGCAACCCGTAGGAGTGACTCGAATAGTCAGTGAAAGATATATTTATTAACAAAGCGATAGTTAATTTAACTAAACTAATTGCCTAGCTAGGCATTAAATTTTAATGTTATATTACTACCGGGTTACCGCACCAAGTAAACACTAAGTTTGATGTTGTAACGTCACATATAGTAGATAATAAGTATTAAGGTTATTGATGAAGAATCATATTTTAATGTGTTTCAAGGAAATTTGAATTTTCAGATTTAAAAATTAACAAAGTGTTTTATAAAGATACACTACCTTTGTTCTGTAGGTATCAGCCAAGGAGTATAGAGTATAGAGTATAGAGTTTTTGAGTAAAAATAAAAGAAAAAGAGAGACTCTAGTTTCAGAAGGTTTAAGCAAAATAAAACAAAAAGAGAGACACAACTCATTGAAATTATCATATAATACCCCGACTCGAAAATCCCTTCAACGATTACAAAAGAGCTGATGATCTTCGAACGGCTGAACAAATTTTCTTTAATTATATCTAAGAACACTCGGGATCAAATCACCTTTAAAACAAAAAAAACCGCACTCAAATCGGTTCATCCGTTTGGGACCTACGATGTCACAGATTGTCACACAGACACACTGATACACAGACACGTCAAACTTATAACTCCCCTCTTATTGCGTCGGGGGTTAATAAACGAGCCCAACCCAACCCTTAAGGGTTAGTATCTAATATAAAGTTCCAGTTCTGGTTATCATACCATGTTGATTGCACTATATATATATATATTATCTGGAGAGCCATACTGGCACGTATGGGCCGGCTCGACCGGAGTGATACCACCGCCTCACGGAAAACCGGCAGTAAAGTAATGATTGGTGAGACCCTAAGCCTTCCCTCTTCCCCTCTCCCCTCCTCTACTCCTCTTCCCCCCTTCCCCTACGTCCTCTTAAAGGCTGGCAATGCACTTGTGACTCTTGAGTTGCAGGTGCCCATGGGCGGCGGTAGTCATTTACCACCAGGTGGGCCGTCTGCTCGTTTGCCACCCATATCACTAAAAAAAAAATCACATATATTTGAGAGGTTTCAAATCAATACGTATTGAAAAAAGGTTAAAATCTATTACAAAGATTCCTAAAATTAATTTTTGTTTATTGGATTCAACATTTAACTGATTACTTAGTAAGTTGTAAATAAAGACACAAACATATTTAACCGATTGCTTACATAGCGGGTTCGAGACTTAGTTACCTTTAACTAAGTCTCGATTCGATTCCTGATTCTTCGTTCGCACACACAAAAATAGAAAAGATGTTTAGATGCTTCAATGATGGTCAGGATGATATTTTTATTTTTTATTTTTATTTATTTATTTGGCTCACCAACAATTGAATACACTGATACAATGATATGAGATACATCCAATAGACTTATAACTAGTGTAATAATTTCTTACAGGTAAGCACATCATGCACAACTTATTTGTTGAAATATATGAAATTACAGTAGAGATCTTAATTAGACAGCGAACATAATGATGTTTTTATATTAAAAATAGATTTACAAAGTTAGAATTGCAGTAGGCCCAAACACGGATGCTATTACAATATTTTGTACATAGTACTTCTGAACTTACTAAGCGAGTCAAGTCAAGTCAAGCGAAACAGCTGCAGTGATCTCGTCGATGTGCACTCTGCACATCGACGAGATCACTGCAGCTGTTTAACCATTTACAGAGGCGGGGGATAGGAGAATTAACACCAAGGACAGTTCTGCAATAGGAGGATGTAAGGGAGTTATGGAAGCTCTTGGATATTTCGTGGGCACACGGATTTTTATCCCGCTCAATAATTGGGGACAGTCAATTTTGTGTCTCAAAATTTGAAATAAAAAAACAGAATCCAGTAAATCTCTCATCTTAAAATGCAAAAGTCTCTCCTTATATGACGGTTTCTTTTTGGCTATCATGGAAGAATATGCTAAATGCCACAGAAATCGTTTTTAAACCCTTTCCAATCTTAATGTATGGGTGGCATAATGAGGTCTCCATACAGTGCTACTATATTCTAATGAGCTACGGACCAAACAATTATAAAGCAAAATTTTAGTCTTACTGTGACGGAAACAAGTTACATTCCTGATAACAAACCCAAGCATTCTTGAGGCTATTTTGACTACATTTTCGATGTGAAGGATAAAAGTTAACTGCCTATCGAATAAAATTCCCAAGTCCCTTATCTGTTCCACTTCTTGTATTGCGTTGCGACAAATATAATAAATAGATGGTTTTAATTTTATTTTTCTAGTGAATTTTACGTGGTAGCACTTGCTGATATTTAAACTCATGTCATTATCATTACACCACTGTACTAACATGTCGATATCTTTTTGGAGCAACTCAACATCTAAATCCGATTCAATTACTCGGCAAAATTTTAAATCGTCAGCGTACATGTAGCACTCAGAGAATTTTAACCTATTGGGGAGATCATTAATAAAGAAATTAAATAAAACTGGGCCAACATGTGATCCCTGGGGGACGCCAGAAGTGACATTGTAGGAGTTAGATTGGTATCCATTGAGGGCAACAAAGAAGGAACGACCGTCGAGATAGGATTTTAACCAATCAAAAAAAGAGCCAGTGATACCGTAAGGAGTTAACTTCTGTAAAAGTATATTATGAGGAACGCGATCAAAGGCTCTGCTAAAATCGGTATATATCACGTCAACTTGTTTTCCAGCGTCAATGGCGCAAGTTAGTGTCTCCATAAACGTTACTAGGTTTGTGCATGTAGACCTAGAACTCACGAAGCCATGTTGAGAATCACTAAGGTAAAGTTTCAAATGCGACTGTATATACGGGCAAATCAAGGATTCTAAAACTTTGGCAAAGATATGGCCTATAGTCACCTACATGATTGCGAGTACTACATTTATGAATCGGTACAACCTTTGCCACCTTCCAAACATTTGGGAATATGCCTGAGGCAAGAGATTGAGTGTATATTCGTAATAGGGGAGCTGTTAAAGACGAAGCGCACATGGAAACAAAAAAAGGAGGGATCCCGTCAGGTCCAGCACCTTTTCGACGATCCAAAGATTTCAATTTATTGAGCAAGGCATCAAATTCAATCACTGGTGTCGACAAAGGCAAACTATTAGCTAACATGGCCTGCAAGAACTCTGAGGAAGATGAATGATGAGTAACATTTTGCTGACTGTACATAGAAGAAAAATGAGCAGCGAACATTTCTGAGATGTTGTCAGGGGATAAGAACTGGTACCACCTCGCTTGTCCTTAATATAAGACCAAAATCGCTTCGGATTTTTATTTATATGATATGATTATGATATGACACTTGGTTGACGTCATTGATAGGGTAGGTGCATTGTATTGTTATGTCAAAGGTGCATTGTGCAAGTGTGACTTTTAGGTCGCCTGTTAATAAAATCTCTTACTTGATGTGTGACGTATTCTCTATGTCACGCATCAAGTCATATAATGTATTGTATGTATGTAATCTATATATTTCCCTTGGTCACGGCATGCGGCATCACGCGTGAACGGCTTGACCGATTTCGCAAATTTTTTTTTTGTTTTTCTCATTGTCAGGAGAAGGTTCTTATGAAAGAAAAAATTAAGAAAGTTGAACGGTAAATTAGAAAATTTAAGAAAACTTAACGAGGGACTTACGAGGGTGAAACCACTGGGCACAGCTAGTATGCTATAAAAAGTTTATAGATTTGAGAAATGCCGCACCGAGATTATATAAACTGGAAGTTTTAACTGTTGAAAAGATGTGGTAAAAAGCGGAAAAGAGGAATATCTGGGTTTTGCTGAAGTGACATTTTACAATATCGGACACCTAGTCTAAAGGGAGCTAACTCAAAAAGCATTTTTTTCAGAAAAGGCGAAAAACTAACTGTGCACTGCAGGAGTTTTGGAATTTTATATGCAGCTAGAAGAAAGATATTGTAGGAATCTTGTGTTTTAATCATGTTTTGGGGCTGAGAAATGGATATTTGTAGTTATTTCCCTATTGCTTAACCATGTATTGTATATTTGTTTAGTTTTTGAAATGAGCCCGTGTTGGTGAATTTGGCGTCTAGCGTCGAGTAGTGGTGATATTTTTAAATTTGGTTTATTGGTCGGTAGGTATTGAGATAAGGACTTCGATGGTGTGAATAACTCAAAAAATAGAAATTTTTAAATTAGCCTCCTTAAGATCTAGGGGTGCGATATGGCAGTCGTGTTTTAAATTCTTTATACCTATGTCATACGCGACTAATGTCCTCGTCTAATGGCCGGGGCTTCAGGTATACCCTAAAAAGTAACAGTGAAAGTAAAAGCATGTTACTTGATAATTAAAACCTAAAGCTTTTGAGCAAAACTGATCATTATTATCAGCGGTTACTCAAAATATCTAATGACTACAGGGATTCGAAATCTTACTCAACAGTTATTTATATATGCTAATCTGATACGTAAACTTAATTAGACACTTGTCACACGTTGCAAGACCGCTCGGTGCGTGGGTGACAGAGTAAAGGCCAGAGGTGGGATATATTAATCATGATTATAATTGTCTTAAAACACTTTAGGATTTTATAGGTGTTTGATAAAGTAACAAGTACATAACAACCACGTGTCGGTAAGTAAACTGAACTATCTTCTTATGTGGTAAGCGCATTTCTTTTATCGTTTACTATTATAATATTATATTAAATGAAAATACATTGAAAGTTGGTGTTTAGCATATAAACTACATATGCTAGAAATATATATACTTATAACATAGAAAGAAAAACCCACCTGGGTTTAAGGTCGTAGCATGACTATTATCTTGTCAGTGGTCGTAGTAAACCGACAAGGAAAGTTTGATAAAATGTTCAAGTGAAATTATTTCACCACTGACCACTTGAATATTGCTATATTGTGTATAGAAATATTATTTTAAATAATGTTTAAAACATTATTTCACCACAGAACTTCAAAATTTATTATATTCCTAACGATAATTAATATATTGTCAGTTTGAGGTTTAAATTAATGAAGTTAAACATAGATAGTAATATTAAGGATGTGCGAACGCCAATGTCATAGGGTTACTCTGTTCATAAACAGAAATATGTATTACGTTGCAAGCAGTAAAGTAAAATAACCATAAAATATGGCGTGTTTTTTTATTTACACTCATTCAAATCAAATCAATCAAAATCATTTATTTTAATTGAACGAATTATAGGTATTTTTGAATTGTCAGGAGTAGTAGTAGTCAGTCAGACTAAGTCAGTCGTGAAGCAAGTTGCCTGTTTCAATACGTAGATCCTGTGGAGAATAACAGGCAAGAAACTCCAAGGACACTGTTTTTCAACATGTTTTTTACTTTTCTCTAATTACATTGCTTATAAGCGCAAATGAAATGTGAGGACAATGTAACGTATTGTTTAAAATATAAACAGTCCTACAAAATTACTACTATAGATATGTAAGTAATAGCAGTTCGGGGATGACCAACCCCGACCAACGGTACTCGTTCATGAGCATGACGCACGCGCCAACCATCGTCCAGCTCAACCATATTAAAGGGAGCCTTCTAATCAAGCATTTAATACTTAAAACGTTTTTAAGTTATTTACTCATGAAAGCGCGTTTTAGTGCAAAATTTTTGTGCATTTCTTTAAATTATTGCGTTATTAATATTTGAATTGCTCAAATAAATCGTATGTGTCGTAGTGAGTAACAGTTAAGCTTCCAAATGAATGAAACACGAAATGAAAGCTTGGGTAAGCCTCGTTATAAGTTGACCGGCTTGAAATTAGCGGCGAGTGGCTTAGCAACTACGGTTTTGTGTGTAAATGGTGCCAAGAGGTACGGGTCGGGAACTAACTTTGGTGAATGGCGGAATCACATCATACACTGTCAGTGACTCATCAGCGACATTCGCAAAATCAAAATCCGGCAAATCCAAGTTCAACTTAGTCAATGAGGGAAACATTTTACATCACAAATTAGATGTATAAACCGGAAATTAATCGCGAAGGACTAATTTATAAAGGGCAATACCTTATTGGTTACCCGAAGTTTCGACCGTATATCACCGATCGTATATCAACAATGAGTAAAAGTATATTGAGTCACGATTTACATACCTCATATGTTTTTTTTTCATATGTTTACTCAAGTCGTAAAAGTTTAAAATAGAATGACAATTACATTATAATTGCTTACCAAAAAAAAAACATATTTTATTGTGGCATACAGTTACAACAAAGGTTTTTGACCATTTCCCATTACCAGTGGTGACGTATGTATCTGAAACGTGGTCTTTCACTATGGGCTTGAAAGAGTCGCTCAACGAGCTATTGCGAGGAATATGCTTGGTGTTACTCTGCGGGATCGAATCAGAAATAAGGATATACGCAGGCGTACGAAGGTTACCGACATAGCCGAACTGATCAACAAATTGAAGTGCCATTGGGTAGGGCACATAGCACTTAGAACAGATGATCGATGAGCCCGAAAAGTTCTCGAATGGAGACCACGGACCGGAAAGCGCAGCGTAGGACATCCATTAACGAGGTGGACTGACGACCTTGTAAAGATTGCAGGCCGTCGGTGGATGCAGGCCTCTTCCAACTGGTCTTCTTGGAAGTCATTAAAGGAGGTCTATGTCCAGCAGTAGAAACGATGATACAGTTAGAGGGTAAGTTAGTGCAAAAAATAATAAAATGGCATCCGTGTCGGTTAGTTTGTATTGCTATTGAGGTGTAGGCGGAGCGTCTGACATCAATGTCAAAACTGTAACTACCTACTGCGAGCGAGTCATCACCTTATGGACTAATTTTTGTATTATAAAACTTATCATTAAATTTACTTAGTTACTTATTAAACATTGATGTCCCTTGAACCCAACGTAAATTTGAGTGACGCGTAAATGTATATTCAAAATCTGCCCAAATTAGTAAAACGTCCATTAGAGCGAATCCAGTTGCTATATTCTTGCACGACGAAATTAAACTGACTGAAACTCACTGAGTTTTCGACATGAGGCCGGTAGACACGTCACGCTGTTTTAACGAACGGTTGTAAATATTTAGTTCCGTTTATAAAGAATTAGCTCCGAGTGCTCGTCCCGTTTATAAAGAATTAGCTAAGCGACTGATCGACACTTCTCGTGACCAGAAGGCGGGCCTTTTTCTTGCACAGAGAATTAGCATTGCCATTCAACGTGGCAATGCTGCCAGCCTTCTGGGAACACTGCCAGTAGGCGACGATGTGGAGGAATTTTATGACGCATGCATGTAAATAGCCCATATACATTTCTTTTTCTTTTTTTTATTAGTTTTAATGTTTAAGTTGTATATAGAATTAATATTTTTAACTTTTGTAAGACATATAATTAATTAAATAAAAGTTTACAAGTTAGTTGTATAAAAAATGGCACTAGTTCCACGAAAAGAGATCATATAAAAAGGTTAATTTTATGTAAATAAAAATCAATGTATTTATGTCCTCTAAGCGTTTCGAAACAATTGATCAGATTGTAATGAAACTTTGGTAGGGTATCCTGGGGACGCCCGCGAGGTTTCCTGGCCCAAAAAAAATATTTAAAAAAAAGATAAAAATGGCATTGCAAACGCATGCCGGGTGTAGCTAGTAACTAATAAAAGACAAGGGAAATCTCCAAAATTTAATTCGAATATTGTAATTTTTTTTTATGGTATAAGGGGCAAACGAGCGGACGGTCACTTGATGATAAGTGACTACCGCCGCCCATGGACACCTGCAACTTAAGAGTTATTAAGTATTCAACCGTTAAAATATTTTGCATTATAAATGCACAATATATTTATACACACATTCATAACAATGGAGGATACACACTGATAATTTTTATCATCTCTTTTTTCTGATATTATACACAATAATAATACTACATTAAACATTTCTTAATGTAAGTTTTGAAACTACTTTTATTACACTTACTACACAACCATGTACCAAAGGCCAGATTTCTATAACCAAGTGAAAATAATCGGACATATTTTGCACAGGGTACGATCCCATGGCTGGGATTAATGGAAAAATATTGTTCTAATAGTCGATACCGTAAGCCCACGATTGTTCCCCACGGATCAACGGGCAGGCTTTTTCTGTTGGTAACTTGATAGTTTATTTCCTATTGGGATATTGAATAGAAGAATTTTATTTGTGTTGTGTGGGTTAGAGATTATATTAAAACACTGCTCTTGATTTAGGAATGTATACATGTTGATTACGTTAAGAGTTAGCAATTGTCAATCAACTGTGTAGTGGTATTTTTAATAATTTTCGTTCTCACTATTTTACAAAGGTGTTTGTAGCAATTATATAAACGTGTGAAAACTTCAAAGGAAAACTGAAATATGTAGTAAAATGTTTGGTGAAATTCTTTCTTTTTTCATATTTTATTATGCCGCAAAAGCACAGATAAGGTAATAGTAATTTCAAAGCCAATTAAGCATTTTAATGATGACAAACTGCGTGATAGGATAGAGTTTGCTTAAAATAAATTAACAGTCCTCATGAAATTCAATTTTTCAGAATTCTTTAAGTTGTTAATATCTTTAAATTTTCAAAATTCCCCGCGACCCAGGTATTATTTTTCTCGTTTTAAAAGACAACTTCCGCAGAGTCCCACAGTTTGCATTTAATAAATAAAAGAATAGGCAGTCATGGGACTGCCGACAGAAGTGAAAACTTAAACGAAACGACGAACTTAAACCGTCACATTAACAGGTTGGTGACATTAATTAATAAAGAGCTGTGGATCTATATATGTATTATTAGGGTGACGGTCACGAGTTCAGTTCTCTCTCTCTCTCTCTCTCCTCTCTATGTCTCTGTCCCTGTCCCTCCCTCCCTGTCTCTCTGATGCTGTACATGTAAATATAAGAAACTCGGCTCCGTCGTACGAATTTTTGATGGGGACAGGAGGGCAGAACAGAGGACAGAGGACATTCGGACATCAGGGTCACGTGTCCTGACGCGAGTTTAACATTTTTTACCCATCCCAAAAAGTGCATAAAGCCGCTAAAGAAGTTTTCACTTAAAAAAAAATAATAATAAGAGATCTAGTATTGACTTGACGGTGAAATATTGAATAGCTGCTATATCCAGACTTGGTTTAAAAATAATTGGACATTGCTTATGTTCAATGAAAACATATTTTTGCTATGACCACCATGGCTTGTTCATCTCACGGGTTAAGGTTGTCCTTAAAACCCATAGTGAGCACGATTGTCGTTGCCACACGGCGCGCAGCGCGAAGTGAGGTAGGTCGGCTTGTACTAATGAACCCGATTTTAAAAGTAATTTGTTGTTAGTCGGGAGATAATTACGTGCTGCTATCAAAAAACGTAATATAATCTTTGTAGTGTAACACGCTATGGGTTATAAAGTGAACATTTATCACGTGGTCGGTTAAAGTCAGTTTAGTTTTTCAGATTAATTGACCTCAGTTAGTGCACTAGTACCATTCTTCAGAGATACTTTTGAAAATACAATATTGAATTATGAAATAAGTCGGTAATACACTTACTGTTTTTTTGAAGTTAAAACTTCTTTCAGCACGTTGGGCAATTTTTGGTATAGGGAAAGCACTGAACTCGCGTGATCGTTAGGGTCACAGTATATAGTTAAGTTATGTTTTCACTTCTGACGTACAGTCCTACGATTGACATTTTTAACATAGTAATATAAAAACGAAGTTGAATAGTAAGAAAACTCTTACTTCCTTAAATCTTACAGATAGGAATTTCTTGTTAGAGATCGTTCTCAAAGGCTCTTTGGATAATCAGCTTCTGAAGTTTCTATATGTCATAGCAGTTTTAGTACTACAAGCACGTTTTAAAACATACCAAACGAAGTACCTCAATTTATTGCACACAGTACACGGAATAGGCCTGCGTCACTCAAACTTACCAAAGACAATATATTACAATGCAGTAACAGAAAGCTTGAATAGAATATTTTCAAATCGTTGTCACTTTATGGAAACAAATGACAAATGCATTCAAATTATTTTGACGGGTTCTAAATTCAAAATTTAATTTTAAAAGTTTATATGGGCTTTGTTAATAAATTAGCCAAATCTAGCTATCTGAAAACAATCCCTGGCTTTTTTAGCCAGTCAAATATACATTACACGATATTAATGCAAGTGAAATAATAAATGTGACTGTTAGAATAAATAAAATGTTACAGCGAATAGTTTTAGATTGATAAAACGGAATCACGACGCATAGCTCCGGTTGTGCCGCCCAGTGCACAGTCTAAATACCGCTTTGCTCCTAGTTTACACAAACACATTGTATGGGATTATATATGTATGTAGCTCCACTATGTAAGCAAGTCGATTTTCGATTCAACTCGACTCGAATGTAATAGAATCGGTTTTGAATCATGGAGAGGATTTCGGTCACTACAGTTACCAGAGTTTCTGATTAATTGATAACTTAAGGCTGTTTTCAGAATAATATGATAAATGTTAGATACTATTCAGTTCTTACCATGAATATCGTTAGAGTGCCATTAATGTATTTCTTAACCAACTTTAAAAAAAGTACGAAGTTTGTGTTAAGGATGCAACATCAATTTTATTCCGGGGGTTCAGGCCATTTGAAAATAAAAAATATAAATTCAACTCTGAGGTGTACCTAGTGAAAGTTTCATGTGCCATGATTTATGCGTATTAAAGTGAGTTGTAATACAAAAAATATATAATATATTCATTTATTTAATTACCATCGTTATTATTACGGGGTTTTATTACTAGTGTGATTCTTAAGTACATTAGCATCAATAATATTCTGGTCCACTGCTGGACATAGGCCTCTCATAATGTGCGTCATAGCACCCGGTCCTCCGCCTACCGCATCCAGTCCCTCCCAGCTGCCTTCCTCAGGTCGTCAGTCTATCTGACTGGGGGGGCGTCCTACCTTCCGTTTACCGATTCGCGGTCTCCACTCTAAGATCCGTTTGCTCCAAAGGCCACCGGGCCTTCGGCATACGTGGCCAGCCCATTGCCACTTAAACGTGCTTATTCTGTCTATCTATCTATATAGGCTATCTATGTCGGTAACTTTAGCTCTTTGTCGGATGACCTCATTTCGAATTTTATCCTGCAAAGAGACTTCAATTATAGCTCGCTCCATTGCCCGCTGCGCATGCATATTAGCATATTATGACATACGAATTATGCTCTGGTGTAAAGTGAGGTATAGGAACCCTGGAGTGTATTTCCAAATAAGGGGTCACTGTAAGAACAGTGAAACAAGGGCTTAATCCCAATATAACGATCGATCATTTCCAAATTCCAATTTACTAATCGGTTAAAAATATTTTCTTGAGCAATGCACCAGCGAGTATAATCAATTTAAGTAACTAACTGATGACAAACTAACATTGCCTATTTGTTTTCTAAAGAGTCAATCGATCAATGCAACTAGTAGGTACAAGAAAATATTTTGATAGATCGGTTAGTGTATACCATGTGTATACTGACTAAGGGTGGGGAGAGGGCGCGAAGGGAAGGGTTAGGGCCTTCGGTAACCTCACTCACTTGGCGAAAAGCAATGCAAGCATTCCTTCACTGCCGGTTTTCTTTGAGGCCCATACATGCCGAAGTATGTAACCACGATAAACGGGTCTTTACAAATATTCAATTAAAGAAAACAAAGAGCACCTAGGCACAGATTACTAGTCGTTGCTTCCTAGGCTCACGGAATCCTGCCATAGTTCAAAAGTATAATTTACTAACTTTTGGAATAATAATAAGGATATCCCTCATGCATTATGTATATTTCCAAGATACAATGTGAACATATGTCACTTGATAAAGATGTACATAAAAAATATATAGGTAGCCTCCTCCTTTTCCGCATTTGAATGCGTAAATGAAGGAGGCTCCTTTCTTGACGTCGATAAACAAAGAATGTAATAAAATACTAACTGAGACTAAAAATGCTACTCACTCCTATGTCAGTAGAAAATTAAATATCGAAGTAGCATCAGTTCGCATGTCACGAGTCACTAATACCTTTTTTAAAATACCTTTCTTTGGGGATCTTTTTTTTAAGTGTTAACACCTTTCCAAAAAAACTCATTTCGGCAAACCACCATTTAGGCAATTCGAATTTCGAATTCGAAGTGTAGAATGAATTTCTAGTTATAATTCTTAAAAAGACAGCTGGATGACTTATCGAAGTGTTACTAACGAACCGAAACTAGGCCCCATGTATTCAATAAATTCCATTCCCATTGATTCTGTATTTTAATCAGCCGTAATACACATGTGTTTTCACCATGCGTTTCATCACAGGGTGACGTCACAACGCCTACTTAAGGCTGCATCTGCGGCGGAAACTCGCTCCCATATATATTAACATATTATAATATGTAGATACTTGTTTAAGAATGTTGTGATATGTAGGTGGGTGAGTGTACCTGTCAGTGTGATTTGGGGCTTAGATAGCGGTGAATGATGATTTCTATTTGTTAATATTTTTAATAGTAAATTCATAAACGTTTTAGACAATGATATTATTCGAAATATGACAAGAATTTTATATTGCGGCCCCTTTAGTATAAATCTATCTCTATGAATAAATTTTAATAGTATTAAGTCAAAAAGTTTGGTTCAAAATGTTTTAGGTAGATTTTGAAGAAAGTCTACCTATTGGTTTTGTACCAGTTGTCGAGTTTTCCCAAAAAAATCTTTACAGGAGTCTAGTTATGATCCCTAAACCCCAAAATAACCGCCAGTTAAAAAGTTTATATATATATATATAAACGTAAACATATATATATATATATATATATATATATATATATATGTATGTATATATCTATGAAGGCACCTCAACAGGGCAAAAATCAAGGTTAAGTTTGTGACAGGGGGAAGATTTTCAAAAAAAAATAAAAAACACGAAATTTACCTCTGCGAGCCTGCTGCGGGCCCGGATTTTTTCTTTATGTGACTCAGTACATTTAACTTAAGGTTGGTGTGCACAACGGAAGCATTCACACCACATTTCTATGCAATTATGTTCTGCCAAAACAAAATCAATCCAAAATATTTACCTATTCTCCATAGGTAAATATTTCGATTCTGGAATACATGGCCGTGGACATAGTCTGGCACAGACCTCCGTTCACCGACAGACCCAAATCCTAATCCTGGACCTATAACGGATGGGAACGGTATCACCAGGACTGCGAAAAAGGAAACCCAGAGGTGTCTCAAGTTATTATTACTATTACTATTGCTGTTGATATAAGCCATCCACTACCAATTTAGAAACAATACTTCGTTTGTATATGTATCAGTAAAACCTGTCCTGAAACATAACACACACATTACTTATTGTCCTATTAGTACTGGCTTATTCAGACGCATAGAGATAACGTGGACACGTACAAATAACTTCCTGGTGGTAACATAGCGCTTACCGACTACAAAGCATTCTTGGAAGGCCTACATGAGATAACTTAAAACATTCTTTACGGAGTTACGAGAACTAAAAGGACCTTTTATATATAATTAAGTTTGTTTCAAAAGTCATAGTGACAACACCGCTATTGTGGTAGGTATGGTTGCTTTCAATTTTGTTTTTTTTTTATTAAACTTACGTGCCAACTGGCAAACTAACTCACGGCCTCACGGATGAGCTTAAGTCAGTGCCCAAAATCCTTGACAAAAGTTCTTTCGCGTTCAGAACTTTGATTTTGAAATTCTGGTTTTAGCATAATTCTTCTAAAGTATTATATTAAATACGTATTTTAAAATACCTAGATGTAAAGGTATTTCTGGTTGGTGGAAATATTTGTGATACCATTTTGTTTTGTCAGACCATACGAACAAAATGATATTAAGCATGCCTTTCCAAAGCTCCCCTTTTTTTTTAATGACGAAATACATAAACCGCTTCTCAATTTTAAGATGCTGATTCTTGATCAACTATAAATATCTTCATCACGAGACTTATCGACGCCTTATAAATAATTGATGTTTGATTATGCGTCAGTAATAATTGGAAAAAGAAACAAATGGGATAATTTTGCGCACACACAGACAAAAAAAAAATCTAAATTATTGCCACTACAACTTAAAAAATGAAATGGATGTGTGCGGTTACCTATTTCATGTCTTTGTGCTCGTATGGGCCCTTCTAAACGTATGGGTACCACAATAAAAGAAACATAAGTATTTATCGGAATGTAACTGGCAGTTGCTACAGATGTGCACCGCAGAAATTAATGACCAATTTAAGAAGATATCTAACTCTTAATTGTCCATAATAGTAGTAGTAACTACAGACCGAACAGCAGATTTGCTCTACTTAGTACCAAATTCCAAATTGGTGTCGTCTAACCATCCTATTATCATCAATGCGAATGTGAGTTTGGTCATAATCACCATAAAATTTTACTTACACCGTGTCAAGGGTACAGATTACAGAAAGGTCACCTGTCATCCAGAAAAAGTACTTTTCCTGCAAGATAGAAAAATAACTTTTAGATGTCGTCCGCATAAAAACTCGGCCTACTGACATGAATGAATTACAACATGATGCCTGGGGAACAGAAAAAGGAAAAGGGATCTGTGGTACAACTGAACTGATTCACAAAATTACATTAACGCAAGCGAAACTGCGGGCACACGCTTGTCATAAGTAATATGAATTCCTATAAAGTACATTGTCCAGTTTCTAACAAGTTTCTTCCACCAAGGTTCCAACAAGGTTTTCAAAGTCGCTAATATTTCTCGAATCAAATATTGGTCTTGTTTGCTGCCCAATATGTTATATAATAAATAAAAAAAGACTAGTGATGTGCCATAGTAGGAGTTTCGTTTCTTAAAAAAAATATCCAATCATTTTAATTTTTGTGCTTTAAATAAAATAAATAAAAGATAAACAACGGTAGGACAGAAACGCGTAGAAACATCCATTCCAATGAATCAATTATAAATCGATATATGTATGAATGAACTAAAACCGAAGGTACATCAAATAATATCGATAAAGGCGTTAATTTACATGTCAACGGCTTGTGTGTGTAATTACTGATGATTATGTAGCCGCCTACACACGAATACAATAGCTGCGGGCGGTTGCCCACGCTGTAACAACGGTGAATGGGCGACCCGATCAATGAAAATAGTTATAGTCCCAGCTGGTATCGATATCGAGCTGATTGTCTGTAACGAAACGAGAATCGATGTTGGAAAATTAGTTGGTAGTCAATTATGCCTAAAGACGACTTAGATATTAGTTTGTGTTTGAGTCTACTATGGCAAATTTAGTAATTGGATTACAATGTTAATTCTAGGGCACGTCTAGCCTTGCAATGTTCGTTAATAGATGCTAAATTATTTGAGTAAACTAAAGATCGAGACCGAGTTCCATGAATTTGTAGGTAGTGTGGTAAATTTTCTTTTGATAAAATAGCAGAGATAGTTATAGGTCTAATATAAAAGTGGAATATATAGGGATTAGATTGCAAAGACATATAGATTTTATGTTCGTATTGTATATAAATAAACCAATCAAGTATAAGTCTCACTAGCGAAGAGAAGTTTCTGTACTAAAATAGTATTGTTATTTTCTATTTCCCCTGAGAATTTAGAAGCGTAGAATTTATATTGTATTTAGATATTTCTGGCAACTAAAAGCAATGCATTCCAAAAGAAGTAATTTATTAATATACATATTAATAACATACCTATCAATCTGACTTGTTTAATTATTTTTACTCTTGGTCATGTGGTGATTTTATGGGTCGTAGTATTGCATCCACAAAATCGATCCTATTACCGTGGATCCTGTAACTTGGAATAGAAGACTTTTTAACCCGGCATTTTTTAGCCACCAGTCCTGTAGCCCATATAATCCACGATGGACTATGTCGGACAGTGCCCTCCATAAATCAAGTGAATTTTACCAGCGGTCACTGCGCTATATATTGCTAATGTATTTCAAATAATTGTAACGTGCAATTTACGTAACGTAAAAATATACAAATAATTGCTAATGTATTTCAAATAATTGTAACGTGCAATACATTAGCAATTATTTGAAAATTGTGCAGGTATTCTTCGAATAGAGTTTGGTAAAATATTTCTTTGTGCTGAAATATTTGAACAAAACACGTTTTACGCTTACTACTTATTTTAATCTGGTAACGATGATGTCGCGCATCGCTAACATTAACACCTCATGATCAGAGCGAGAAAGATGAAAATGGCATATTTTGTAAACACTCGCTCTATTAGCATTTGAATTTATAGAGCTAGAATGCGATAACCTCGATGTTTCTATATGGGAATGGAACTGGTTATGGTGCACTGATGTAGGTCCACTTTACTATAATCGTTTTGATTCGATAGTGTTCTCGATGAATTCTCAAAAGAGTAACGTAGACAACACTAAGAACTCGCCAACACACTATCAACGGATTGCCATAAACCTAGCGTAGTAATCTCATTTTACATTCGGATTTCTTTCTACCACTGTGATATTTTTTGTCAATTTGACAATAAAAAATGTAATAAAAAAGTAATAAAGCTGTATCACCGATTTTAGTGACATAAAAAAGTATAATATGTAGATGTTAAACAGTCTCTCTATTGTGTAAACATGTCAAATTGAATATATTATTATGTATAGCACAATGTTCTCGTATTTTTTTTTTTGTTTTTTGCATATCATATAGCCACAGCAACGCATGGCCGGGATAGGTAGTTCTATATGGGTATAAAATAGGCAACACAAAACAGTTTAAGAACCTATTTCTCCTGTTTGTCAACCGGTTTTCTATATTTCGTTTTGACAAGTTTGCGATATCAATCATTTATTTTTGGGCAGATAGTTGTTTTGAAGTGAAATCTTCTTTCATTGGACACTTTTGATATGGGGAAAAATACTGAACTCGCGTGGCCGTCACGCTCCGATGACAAATATACAGATGTATGTGTATACAGATGTATACAGTGTGGGTGTGTTATCACTTCTGAGGTGCAGTCCTACGACGGACAGATTTTTTTATCTGACTACAAATAGCTAGAGGGGTCCAGTATATACGTTGACTCTTCAAGTTATACTGGTTAATGAAATAAAACAAAACATTCAAACATTATCAAACATTATAGTCGAAATTCAACCACCAGGCGATGGCTAGTGAATGCAAAAATCATAAAAATGTACATTATCTCGGAGCATCACTTGAGAACGGCTAGACCGATTTGGCTGTTTTTTTTGTTGTGTTCGTAATTGCCAGGAGAAGGTTTCTTTCTATTAAAGTTTTTTTTTGGAAAATTAAAGGATTTTTTTTTAGAAATTTTGAAAGTATTTTAGTAATGAAAAATATTTGTGTTAATTTCAAGTATAATATGTTATAAAATTTGGACGTTTTGATATAAAAAATTCATTACTTCGGTACAGCATGGTTTTATGACACAAAAAAGTATGGTTTCATTAGGGTGGTTGTTTTTTTTTGACGCCCGAGAATCCCCATGGGTTCCCCCCGGGAACCTCACCGGGGCTAAACGGTAAGGTGATATATATCAGACTCGAACTAGAACCACACGGTGTTCCGTAACGAGGTCTTATTGTCAGGACTTCAGGTGTACCCTACAAAGGTAATCCATGTGAATCCCGGCAGACTTGGCTGTCTATTGAACAATAGGCGCGACCCCAGCCTCTGAGAACTACTGCAGTCTCAGTCCCTTTCCCCCACCTTCGGAAGGAATTCTTTCCCGTCTTAAAACGACTACATTCCCAAGGAGTCCCATTGGCGTCAGACAGGCGGCCGGCCATAAAAGGAACCAGCCAAAACTCTTTGCAATGTTTACCCATTGAGCCAACCCCAATGAAAATTGGGAAGAGGGCAAAAAATTACGATTAATTTTATCAAAATATTACATTAATATTATATTTTTATTACTATTTGTTTGGAATGAGCAGACGTAAAAATCAAATATTGTTGTGCCGATGTTGCACAAAGTGATGTTTGTAATGTGACTTGATGGGTGGCAAATTCTCAGAAAATAAAGGAATTTATTAACTGGTAGATCCTTATTCACACCGTCCCCTCCCCCTTTCCCTCCCTTGTCAACATCATCTGAGTCCCACACGAAAATAAAAATACGCTGAAAATACAAATTGTATAATATCTCATTATACATACAATGTGTATTTCACCATATCTGTATTGTATTCTAAGGACGCATTTACACAAAAAGCTCATGTTTAATTGGTCAACCTTCAAGTAGCCTTTGGCCTTCAACTCGTCCTTCAGCATTCACTTGAACATACCTCGATATGTATTCAAAGCTCGTCGAGAATTGCAAATATGTGTTTTTGTTAGATTGGCTCAATGTTTTGATGACAAACGAACCCGGACAAGTGAAATATAATTCTATAGTACAATGCTTTTGGTTTAAAAAAATATTATTTATTACACGACTCCTCAAGCAGGAGGGTTATGTTTTTCGATGTTAAAATAATAATAGAAATGGATAGGATCATAAAAAAAATAATGTTAAAAAATGTAGCGTAGACGGCTGTAAGTTGTACACAGGGATTTCCTTCTAAGGGTACACCTGAGGCCCTGGTAATATGATGGACTGTGATGGAACACCGTGTGGTTTTAGTGGGTTCGAGTCCGACATACCACCCTACCGCTTAGCCCAGGTGGGGTGACGACCCGTGGGGGTTTCCACACGTAAAAAAAAAAAAAAAAGGCGGCTGTAAGTTAATTATAAATATTTGTCTAAATACTGCCCCCGCCTGCCATACATTATATTTAACATTTATGATTTCATAAATTTTTATTTTATTGAATACGAGGCTTGTTTTTTGCTTTTTATTTACCAGTTACTAATAATGTATACTTTTAATATATTTTTTTAGAATAGGTTTTTTTTTATCAGACTTAGCAACGTGGCTTGTATATTACATTACTTGTATTATTTTAACCCGTCCAATTAAAGATAGGTAATGCTTGTATAAGACACTCCTTTTACTTCGGTCGTCGAGTGAAATGTTATTTTAAAAGTGTTAACTTCAAAATACTATTTACTTTACTCTGAGCTTTCAATGCCTTTATAAGCCTTTAAGCTTTACCACACGTTTTTATTGTTTGAAAAAATATATTATATTATCGATTACGAATATCACAATACATACCAAAATGATTTAGTCATGGGTATACTGTTTGAGAGTAAATTTAAACCAAATCACTACACTGACATTCCAAACACTTTTTTTTTTTTTCGTGTAGGAACCCCCACGGGTCATCACCTCACCAAGGCTATTGGTGAAGTGGTATGTCGGAATCGAACCGATTAAAACCACACGGTGTTCCGTAACAAGTGAGTCTATCGCAAGGGACTCGGGTATACCCTAGGAAGGAAGTCCCGGGAACTCTAGCAGACTTTGGCCGCCCTCAAATAGAAGGCAGCCACACCATTGGTAGCGGAGGGCCTTGCCCTCCTTCCGATTTAGAGAGGCGCACGCGGAACACGTCGCGCCACCGTCTCAGGCCTGCTTCTGCTAGGCTAACGGGCAGCCTCACCCGTTACCCCCAGGCCAGCGTTCGTGGAGGCCGGAGATCATTATGCGCTCTCCGGCGCCTAGTGCCTCTTCTTCGGGATGGGAGAGTACTAGTCCTCTCCCGTTCCCTTTCCGCCGCCTCTTTAGCTGACATCACTTCCTCACAAAAAGAAGCGGCGGATTCCCACGCACTCTCACTTTGGACCATGGACAGAACCATGGTCTCTAGCGAGAGGCTTCCCACACCGATAGCCACCGCGAGGCCGTGGCGCTGTTGCATCCACGCTGAGCACTCCACAAGAGTGTGGAGTGCAGTATCCTCGCGACAGCCTGCGCAGGACATTCCAACCACTAGTATATATAAATAAATACACAAATCAGCAATCTGTATTTAATTAATTAATAATATAAAAATAATTATAAATAATTAATTAATATCTACATTGCGAAAAGAACTTTTTTACTCTGTATTCACAATACAGAGTAAAAAAGTTAGGTTAGTGTCGGTCTAGTGTTTAGTGACCCTGACTACTAAGCCAGAGGTCGTGAATTATCGTGCTCATCACACAATTATTTCTCCTGGGTTTCCCACCCAGGAGAAATCATTGTGTGATGAGCACGGTAATTTGTTCTGTGTCTGGGTGTAATTTATCTATAGATTTAGAAATATATGTTTATCAGCAGTCTGGTTACCATAGTACAAGCTTTGCCTAGTTTGGGATCAGACGGCCATGTGTGCGATGTGTGGAGTTATTATAATTATAATACAGATCCAGAATTTGACGTAGACCATGGGTGTATTGCTAATTTTCGGTACTATGCCATCGGCATTTGCTGTTAGCTAACGTATTAAAAAGACTGATACTAATAGTATTACAATTCTTTGTAGGTACTAGAAAAGGCTCATGTTTTGGTCACGTACTTAACTTTAATAATTTCTCTATTTTTGTTTCAGGTAATGCTGGTGATCAATTTGGCTCGGTTTCTTTTATTTCTCCTGAAGGTAATAAATAAAATTTTTGGAACATAAATGAGTTTCGGCATTTAAGTATCTTTGGGTCCATCAATACAGCGAGTGAACAATAATATATACAGTGCCAGACTAGAATTCGGTTCAACTTTCATTACTTCTTGTAGCGTGAAGAATTTTTCTTAAAGACAATTCTCGCACCAGCTAATACTGCGTTAGGGACTTTACAAAAGTATGTAAGTGATAGATACGTGTATAACACACATAGTTGTCACTTGTGGGGATCGAACCTATAATATTCGATGCGGTGACAGTTTGCGTGGTGATTATTAAAACCACTGCGCAACCGTCCATCATTGTGTGTAACACCACATTTACAAAATCAGTGCTATTTGAACTGAACTTTACTGACGAATTTAACTTGTAATGCCATAATATATTTTTTTAATCAGCTAGTCAGCAATTTAGTTAAATACTATTTATATATTTTTTAGATTTATACATTTATCATTTGCCTCCATTTAAAACCCCAAAAGAATACTACCCACTGCGATCACGAGGAGATCGAATCAACGGACTGCGTTCGCACTGTCGTACCTATCTTTTTACAATTAAGTTACAGTTAAGAGTATTGTATAAAGAGACAGGGTTCCTACGGCCTACTTAATGTAGTAAGTAGGAACCCTGTCTTTTTATACAATAGAGTCTCTTTAGTATAATAAAAGACGTACCATATGTTTCAATACCTACCGATTAGCCCGAACTGTCTGAACACACACCTTCGATCAGTGTTATCAACCCTACTGTTTTAACAGTAGATTTGCTGTTTTTACATTGATGCCGCTGTTTTCTGTTTCATTCCTAATTTTTACTGTTTTTCAATTAGCGTTCAGCGCCACGTATTACACTATGCAAATATTTTTTGTTAACCACTTAAATGTATAGTTATAAAATATAACGCAACCAAATTACGCAACAGAATATCGAGTACAACATTACAACTAAAGGAGCATTACACACTAAATCCAAATAACCGATTGCTATTCATTTGAAACCACAGAAAAGTACATAAAGAAATTTAACGAAAATAATGAAATGTAATCCAAAAGAAAAATTTGTCTGAAAATACTGAAGATGAAAATAATTTTACTTCGATTTTTGTTTTTTATTATGTTATAATCAATAATATAATATAACAATATAAGACTGGCCTGTTGGTCTAGCGGTTAGTGACCCTGACCGCTATGCTTATAGGTCGTGGGTTCGATTCCCACGTGAGTCTGGGTGTTCTTTGTGTCCGTTGTTTCTATGTTTGTAAAGTCCTCTGCGACACAGGAGTAATTCTTAATGCGGGAGTTGTCTTTTTTTAATAAAAGAAAAAAAAAATTGAGTCCTACAACCTAATAAAAGTAGGTAATTGTTTTAATTATATGAGGAAAGTATGAAATCTACCTTTTTTCACTTTACCTACTGTTTTCTTCTGTTTTTTATTGGTGAGCTGCTGTTTTTTAGTTTTTTGGGGTTGGCAACACAGCCTTCGATGCTCCTGTTACCTCGGCAACTGCGAGTGTTATGGGATTGATTTCTGATATTAATCGTGTAATTAATAGCTAGGTGTCATATTCTCGGAAAGTCGGAAAATCTTGTAATGAAAAATGGATACCTTTTTTTAAGTGGTAACCCTTAGGCCAGTAATATATCTAAGGTCAGACCTTTTGCCGGGATGACTAACCTTCCAGAAAGGAGGAAACTTTCATCCCTTTTAGGAGAATATTTCCACTCTATTTGTTTCTTTCACAAAAGAGTCACACAAAATCAGCAGCAGTGAAATAAAATATTTCTTTGTCACTAAGCACCGTAAGAGGGAGGGATCTTTGTTGTACTTACTTAGTACAATTAAGTATTTGACGTACATTCCTGGCTTTTCATAATAAAAACTTCGATGCCACATTTTCCTTCTTGACATAATATCAATGTGTCTCTGACGGTCCTCTTGTCCGTAATCCCACTAATATTATAAATGTGAAAGTTTGGATGGATGGATGGATGTATAGATGGATGTTTGTTACTCTTTTACACAAAAACCACTGAACCGATTGCGATGAAACTTGGTATGTAGATAGCTGGAGACCTGGATTAACGCATAGGCTACTTTTAATCCCGATATTCCCACGGGATCGGGACTTACGCGGGTGATACCGCGGGGTGCTGCTAATCTTATACATATTTAATTAGTGTTTTTGGGATGAATTTGGAAGTATTTAAGTTTTTGGATGATTTGAATTTTACATGTAAACGAAATCGTGAACTGCAGTAGGTAGTGCTCTTAAAACCCTTTCTTTACCAAAAAAAACATTGATGTCAACAACAAGGCGCCCGCACCAGTCCACCTAATTTCATTACTCAAAAACACAAAGCGAAATAGCCCATTATTCAAGATATAGCATCTAAAATTGGAAAGTAAAGGTGCGCTCGCCCCGCCCCGCCCACATAGTGCGTGGGGGCGATTACAATGACAACAGACGATAATGTTTCCACTTGAGAACGCAGTAGCGAGGGGGTATGGTTACAAGCGACGGCGAATAGCGACGTTAGCTTTTAAGCGATTTTTAGGAACATACAAGGTGTAAGAAACACCGTGCTGAATACTCAAATAGTGTATTCAGATCATCACTCTGAGTGAAAAACCATTGGAATGTTTCTGCTGGAAAATTCATAATTTGTTTTTTATAATTTTACATATTTTTTATTAAAAGATCACTTTTACAATGAGTAAACAGATAATTTCTTTTTTAAATTTAATAAATACCGCATACGGCTAAAACTGCAGTGTAATTAATCAAACAACATTTAAACATTTTATGCAATCAGTTGGTCTTGACGGCGCCGAACGTTTAAGGTCATTCACTGTACCGCACAAAAAGAATACCTACGTTTGTAACGCATACATTGCATAGCACCAAATGAAACTTATGACTACAAATCCTTAAGTTCGCATTTTATGATGAACTGACTTTTGTATTGTGATAAGTATCCACAGAAAAACGTTTTGTAAGTTTAAAAGCTCAAACTTACACGCTGTATAATCTTTGATATAATACTGATAATAATTAATTTAATTGCAGTATAATTTAATTCTTTAGGTTTAATTACTTAGGCTGATTTAATTACTATCATTAAATAAATACTCAGTTGGAGAATACGGTTAAAGATCTCTGGAGGCATATCTTTAAATAATAAAAAAAAAAAATTTGTTAACTAATTAATAATATCACGATATCATTAAGTTACTGTATGTTGATATGAGATGTAAAATTGTATTACTATTATCTTTATTATTATCCTTGTATTCGGTATATTAATTGATGTACTTTACCTTTGTTTTGTTAAGAATTGTTATGGGTTCTTTTAGCTAATCTCTATTCTGATAGCCTTTACTAAACTCTGACTTTTAGTGTTAATACCTATGGTCATTGATTAGAAGAATGTAACAAGTTCATCATCATATTAACCATAAATATACCATCCATTGATGATAGGTACATATCTCGTGAAGAGTTTATTAACGAGCGACGAATGCGGGCCTGCCAAAGCGCGATGTCGAACATCTCTGAATTAAATGATCTGATGATTCAGTCAATGTTGGGAGCCGATATATAGAAGAAGCGTATGACATTGCGTTCTCTAAATATTTAACCATACTTCGAAGCGATTAAGAAACCTCGTCCCCGCTACCGCTTATGACTAAGATATCAACCTCTAATATACCTACATCATTATTATAACAAATATTAAACAATTTATTTAAATACCTTAAGAAACACGGTATCTATTGGCAACCATTAAATGTAGACTAATTCCAAACATGGAAATATTTTACCATGCTGTTGTCGCTGTTGTAAAAACCGGTTTTCTTTAATTAAAGATCTGTTATTTCTTTGTTTGCACTGGACTAAAGACCTATTTTAATGGTCGTTGATGATCATTAAATCAAGATATGGTAATCAAGCTATAAATAAAACTATTAATTTAAGTAGTGCTAATTGATAAGGTGTAATTAGTTCCGGTACAGAATACATTATAGAACAGTTCCGGCAACACTTCGCTGTGGCTAAGTCCGCTTTCTCGTGTTCTTTTGATGTTTTTATGTTGACGTTGTTATGTTTTTTTCGGTATTTTTTTATTAGAGCATAGGTGTATACAATTACTACGTTGTACAATTATTTCAGAGGGAGAGAGATAGAGAGAAAGGGCTGAGGGTTATACTATTAGTTATTCTGTGGTTATGGTGTTTCATAAACGGTTAAAAAAGTAAGGTTACAAAAACAAAAGGTTAACTGACTTATAAACATTGACACCGATGATAAAAACCTTAACAAATTAAGCAAATACAGAAACAGAAAAATTGTCAAGCATGTTGCTGTTTTATTCTAAAAGCAAATAAACAACCAAAAACTATTTGAGGGGGACAAATATATGTTTTACGTGGGAACAAAACCCGTAATCTTGATCGTGTATAGAGATGCGCCTACGCACGATCGAGCGCAGTCCAAATTAGTTAGCATGTTCTCCAAAAAATTATTTCTCAATTCGATAATCAGAACTATTTGAAAAATTCTTGTCTTAAGATTTTTATTTAAGTATTGAATCTGAAATGCTCATTAGCAGACAATTTTCAATTAATTACTCATTATGAGAGACTTTTGGACAAGGTTCGCCGGTGCATGGGACTAGAAATGAACACATTCCTTCCACAAAAACAGTCAAGTGGCTGGTAAATTGAAGCATTACAAGATAAGATGAGAATTAAAGGCGTGTTGTTTACATTCTAGTCATGCGTTTTAGTATCTTGTAACCTGGATGCCTCGGAGAATAGAAAAGGGGTTCGAATCTTAAAGATAATTTAAGATTTTGATTATAAAATAATGAAAGTGATCAATCAAAGGCGTGAAAATCAAGTGATCAACAGAAGCGGAAAACCATTGTGACTTTGTGACCGACATTGTTTGAATTGTAAAGTAGTAATGTATGTAATGTAGTCTTAAAATTTGAGTTGAATTTTCACTTGTGAAGAACTTATTTATTAGCTTACGTGACTGGAATTTTAAATAAAACCTATCACAGCAATTAATATTAAGAGCAAAATGATTACAATATACTGCGACGGTTCTACTTAATTATCAAAGTACGAACCTTAATAATAACCATTATTTATTGTAAGATGAATATTCAAGGGGTTATAATTCGTACACATGTGGGTTATTAAAACCGCACCTTCTTGAATGTAAATACTCTGCGAACCCTACTCATGCAAATAACAATAACACAAAAACAATCCTACTAATATTATAAACGTGAAAGTTTGTATGAATGTATGGATGTTTGTTGCTCTTTCACGCAAAAAATTATTAAATCGATTGCGATGAAACTTGGTATGTAGATAGCTAGAGACCTGGATTAAGACATAGGCTACTTTTTATCCCGATATTCTTACGGGATCGAGACTTACGCGGGTAAAACCACGGGGCGCAGCCATTACAAATATAACATTAGCCCTGCTATCTTTTGTAGGGTGGCGGATGGGCGGCTCCAATACCAATAAAAAAAAAGTTGAACCACCTTTAAAATTCAAAGACTTATTTATTTGTTATTTTATTTTCAAGTTTAAAGAAATGTTAAAAGATCATTAAGCAAAGCTAATGTCGCAAAATTAATTGGCGAAATACACGAACGCATACTCTAAGTTTCTTCACACAAAAACATAACCATATATGAATACTGTTTAAAGAAAGAAAAACCGGCGCTTATCCTGACGACATTCCATCTACGGTGCTCAGTCTTACAATGCGACAGGCCGACTGACTCGCGAATATCCAAGGCCTTAGCAGATCGATACTCAATCAATAAATGTGCTGCAGATTAAATAATGGTAGAGATTATACTAATATAATCGTAACAGGTACTGGTTACCTAATACCTGTATCGTCAATCGTATTATGTTGATTCGAAATATTTGTAACTTTTGCAGGAAACTTAACCCTCGGGAGCAGTATTTTTCTGGATGAGAGGACCGCATGTCCTCGTTACAAGTAACAACCAAACAAATTAACGTACTCACTTTTGCATTTATAATATTAGTTAGGATTGATTGATTTTTTTGTATGGTATAGCTAGATAGGTAGGATAGATAGGGGGCAAACGAGCAGACGGGTCACCTGATGGTAAGCGACTACTGCCGGCCATGGGCACCTGCAACTCAAGACTCACAAGTGCGTTACCGACCTTTAAGGTGGGAGTAGGGGAAGGGGAGGAAGGGGGAAGACGGAGAGTGCGGGTAGGGGGAGAGGGGAAGAGAGGGAGAGAGAAGAATTAGGGCCTCCGGTAACCTCACTCACTCGGCGAAAAGCAATGCAAGCATTGCTTTGCAAGCATTGCTTCACTGCCAGTTTTCTGTGAGGCCGTGGTATCACTCCGGTTGAGCCGGCCCATACGTGCCGAAGCACATTAAATACATAATATTCATTGATAATAATAAATAAATATTGATTTATATTCAGATTTAAACCCCTACAAGTTAGAAAAATGTTCGCATTAAATTTAATCCCAAAAGCGTAACAAACCATTCCATTCTAAGTTTTTATGTCTTATATTTGATAAACTTAATATTAACATACCTTTGTTTACTTGTTCTTGTGTTGTGTAGAATCTAATTGCGAATACCTGTCAATAGTTTTCATTGTTATTTCCTCTAGCATTTACTATATGTATTTCATGCTGTTGGTATTCCGAATAAAATAAACAAAATAAAGATGTAATGATCTGTGAACTATTGTTTTATTCACTGGGTGGCGTTGTTTTAAGATTACGTAATACATACATGCGCGAATCGATCTATTTGAGATTCCATAAAGAGTATGTATGTCAATCTGACAATGGAACACGTTAATTCCCGTGTAAATACCTGTTATAATTATATCATGGAACGCGAAAGTTTAAAAGTTAGTACACATTATTTTTATTTTGGAATTATTCATTCCCTTACTCATTACAAAAAAATCCATAAAAATTAACAATAGTTCGAAAAAAAATGTCATGTTCAACTTTACTCATTCTACCTACTTTTATGAGAAACGAAGGTAAAAGTACCTGGAAATTCAAACGTTCACAACTTGTAAATGTATAGTTTTTTTTTAATTATATTTGTAATTACGTGCTAGAGTCATGCCCTTTCAGCGATTTCAGTAAGTGCGCCATTTTCAAATGCACCTTGTATATCTTAAGGTGTATAGCTCAAAGGTGTGTGTTCACCGGCAAGACGACTGATATTCTATCAATACGCATCATTCACAACAGGGGGGATTCGCATGAAATGATTTATGTATTTATTTCATCGAACAACGTTGAAAAATTTCACAGCAGAAGGTTTTGGGTTTTTCTTGGAGTTCAGACAGCAGCTTTTGCGGTAGGTATAACAATAAATTATTAATTTCCTTAATAAGCGTGTCTGGTCCCAAACCACTGATTGAATATAATGTAGGTGAGAAAACCTTAAGGGCGACAAGGATAGAAAAAGGTTAGGAATAAATGCAATTAATGAAATGAACTATCAAATTCACCTTTTAAACTAAAACCAACTTTCTACCGCAGATTTTTGATGTTTTTGTGATGTTTTGAAAAAAAAACCAGACAAGTGCGAGTTTGACTTGCGCACTGAGGGTTCCGTAAGCAAACAAACTTGTATGTAGATAGTACGTCCATCGAAGACTTGCCCGTCTTTTTCGAAAGACAAACTTAACTTTGTGGTTGTGATGTACAACAAAGTCAACAATCCAACCGCAAAATATAAGCTTGTTATCACAAAAACTATTTTTTCATGTGATATAACAACAAATTAAGGACTTTCGGATTTTTTCCTTTACTTGTGCTGTCAGAGCTTCCTTCTTACCAAATGTCATGATTCTAGGTCGATAGGATATTATTTAAAGACAGGCACTAGAAAATTACAAGTAAGGCACATTTTATATAAAAAAAAATTACATTCTGAAACATACAGACTCAGGACAATTATCTGGGAATCACACGAATACTTTTCCCATGTCAGTACTGTCGATTGATGACAATTCGTAATTTAGCTAAATGATAAATAAAATAAAATTCTGTGATGCAACGTGCTATAAAAGTTTTTGCGCAATTTTAAAACAACATCTTATCGTTAATCGGGTTCGAATGATCCTCCTTCCTATAAAACTCTACAACAAGTTTTTCCTATATATAAACAGGTAGGCACTTACAGAAATCCGAATTAAAAAAGAACACAACAGCTTGAATTAACAGACTATTAAGAATTTTCGCTATTTTAATTACTCTAGGATGGTAGGAGTATATATTAGACATAAACATATTGATGGTGGTTACTTGATCCTACAAGTACAATAGTTATGAATACTATATAGAGAATACGTGATTTCATAAGATGCAAGTGTAGACATTTGCGCAACAGGGTGCTTGTGCCTTGGAACCGAAAACCAAAATGCCGACCCATCGGATAATGTCGCCGGGGCAGGATTCCCACGTCCTCTGATAGGTCATTGACGTTCTGATGTATTGGCTTGCGATACTTTTTGCGATCAATTCCTGCGATGCTTCGGCTGTCGAGCATTCAACTAACGAGACGAGTTTTGTTTTAAAATGCATTTCGTAAGTTTCACAGTTCTTAGAATTGGTACCAGTTAAAATAACATTTGTGGTTTACCTAGCTCATACCTTTTTTAGGCAATTATGTTGGCAAATATCCGGTAGACGTAAGAGACATCAAAGATGCCTGAAATCGATTAATAAATTCGTTCGCACTGTCTGCTGTGGTAGATTTTTCGCATCATCGCTTTCGATATTTCAGAAATTATAGTCTTAAAAGAATTTATTTTAATAAAGTGATACTAGACTGACTTGTATAATTTAAAACATTTTAATGCCAGTTTTTTTTAAGTGAAAAATCGTAAAATTTATCTAATTTCCGGAACGTTTTGCCATGAATTCAAAACAGTGCAGGATAAACCGCGAAAATTTACACAAATAATGTCACTATTGTATGGCATCTGCTGCGAGTGCTTGTCTAGTGCACTAGCTGGTGCATTAACCAAACTGCAAGTTCGGTAATGTAAAGCATGCTTGAGTGCTTTTTACGAGAGGTTTTTATAAAAACTATTGCATTTGCTTAAATATATAAATAATGATAACAATAAATTATACTTAGACGTAGATGTATTATTAGCGGGTGCAAAGTGAAGACTCTGATTTGGACATCATTGATATTAATCAGCGTCATGAGGCTAAGATAGCTATTTCTCTCACTATTTGTCTTTCGTATTAGAACCATACTATGAACGTGACGGACCTACTTATTATTGCTATTAGCGATAATAAAGTTTTGTAATCGCGAATGAAGCTCTAACAATGATCATCACATTTTAACTCCAACGATACCGTATCTCTTCCCTACGCCTACATTTCACTGACAGTGTGACAGGCTAGTGGGGGCTTGGGATGGCCGAGCGCGATGTTCACCATTATTGTTACGAGTGTTTTAAAGTACCAATAATCTCCTACCATCTAGCGTACCGTGTACTCGTTTGCCAGTTTATATTTCAATAAAACAACCAGATATTACTGTTTGAACAACACCCTAGATATTGTAATTATAATAGGCGACGGTAGCGTAATGGCTAAGGCGTCGAACTTGTGATCAAGTGGTTGCAGGTTTGAACCCCACCCAGTACACTACCCACGTGAACCCACTCCTAACACAAGCATTTAGCTTAGCTGGAGTGTTAACAAGAATACTAGCAATGTGTGAGCCATCGTATTAGTATTCTTGAAAAAAAAAAGTGTGTGTGTGCAATTCAGACACGGCAGAAGTGAAACTTCAAAAAAGTTGAATAAATTGAATTTTAGATAATTGATATAAAAGTCATTGTTCAAATGAACACAGATGTGTTAACTAATTAACATAAATTAATTACCCAACGTATTTTAATACGCAAATGCACAAAAATGATGCACGTGAATTACACCACGTTGACTATGACGCATTTTTTAAAGGCTTCGTAGTACGCAGGCGCAAAAACACTTGCTAGCATACGAAGATTATAAGAAACATTGTATACTTGTATTCTATCTCATTATCTCGCAGGCTAAATTCTATTTATGAATATGTTTGTCTCTTTTTCTTCGTAGTACGCAGGCGCATAGACACGTGCTAGTATACGAAGATTATAGGAAACACTGTATACTTTTATTCTATCTCATATTCTCGCAGGCTAAATCCTATTTATGAACAAGTTTGTCTCTTTTTAGTGTGACTTTTTCGTTTCATCTAATTTCCAAATCACAACGATTCCAAAAAAGTTTCACTTCAAAAATAAAAAAAAAAGTTATGTTGACTTTGAAATCGATACTAACATTATCACAAAATGTTCAAAATAAAGGAATGATGTTATATTGTTTGAAAGTCCTCCAATTCCCACCAAAACACAATCTGGTACATTATTTGCTTCAATAATGATTTATTTCCTCAGAATCTCGTAAACTAACGGTCTAATAACTGTGTAGGCTGCGACATTTTGTTTTGAGGTAAACAATAAATGAAGTTCTCATAACCTCTAAATGCATAATGTTGAGAAAGGGTCATATTTTGTGCATGCATTTGAATAATTAATTTTAAGTAGACGATTACTGTTATTGCCCGGTTACCGTTAAATATTGCGTCATGTCTTTGTTGAGTAGCAAATGTATACAAATTATTTTTTTAATCTCTTAATTGGAAGGAAATTCCTATTAATGAACTGACAAGTTTTATGACACAGAACTATTACCGAATATAGGTAAAAGTGTCTAGAATGAGTTTTTCTACATATTAGGAACGAACGAACGAGCTAGATATACATCACCATTGTACGGACCTAGCGGCGATAGTTGACTAGTTTCGAGCAACCTGTCGCTTCAGTCTATTCTCACTAGTCGAGCATACCCAAAACATCTGTATGTCTTTAATAAAATCACGATGCTTTAATCTTAACTGGCACTATCCGGACGTCATGCTCGAGAGACTTTGATCTTATCGGGAGGAATCACAGTATTAGGTTTCGTTTTAATCTCAGTTAAAAGCATCGGTGTTTTTTAATTCTATTAACAAACAGAGTTAATAATTTATTTATCAATTTGTTTCTATTACTTCAACTTCAAGTTTTGATTTGTGGCTTTGTGGAGCTATTTTTATTACACTTCCCCATTGATATTTACTTGATGTTTGTCAAAGCTAATCCGTAATTGAATGTTATTTTCCCTTAAATTGCCTAATACAATAATATTAGAATAAAATAGCACAATCTTTATAGTACACCAACGCCATATTGCTTAAAATAAATACACAAAGTGCCATTTTGAAAGTGGATATGTACAATAGACGGCCTTATCGCTAAGAGCGATCTCTTACAGGCAACCTTTGGACGGACAAAATCGATAATAGATAAAAGAATAACGGGTAGTTTTGATGCGAGATAGAAGTAAAGAGAAAAAGGCATTTACTTGGGAGGAATTATGACGTCATGTTATAAAACTATAAACATTTTCAGTAAAAAAAAAATTAGAAAAGTAAAGCAGGGAAACAAACGAGCAGACGTGTCACTTGATGGTTTAAGTTGTGCCTTTAAGTTGGGAGTAGGGGAAGGAGAGGGGGGGGGAGGTGAAGGGGGTCCTTCTTTTTTTTTTTTTTTTGTGCGTTTGGAAACCCCCTCGGGCCGTCACCCCACCGGGGTTTTCGGTGGGGCAGTGTGTCGGCATCGAACCGACTAAAACCACACGGTGTACCGTACTGCGCCTTAAGTAGGAGGGATCCGGGTACAGCTTTTATTAAGACATCCGCAAGGTGAAGTGAAGGGGGTCCTATGGTAACCTTACTCACTCGGCGAAACACAACGAACTCATTACTTAACTTCCAGTTTTCGAAGAGGCCGTGGTAAGCTTATATTGCCGGCCGAGCCGGCAATATAAGCTTATATAAACGTTTGGTATATGTATACTAATACAATTATCAACAGCAACATTAATCTATCATAATACTTTTAAAAAAGGTATTTCAGGTTTATTTCATACCCTCATCCAATCGATTACGCTTCATTTGATCTCGAATAAATTAATTCGATTATTGGGAATAAAAGTTGGCTCGCATCACTAAATTCGTATTGCTTTCGTAATTTTACGTTGCTTTCCTATGGGAAAGTAGTAAATTTCCATTTTAACGAGCAATTTCCGTATTATTTTCTGACGCGTAGGTTTCATTTACAGCTTCATATCTTCTTTACATTTTATTCATATCAACATTGTTGTGGAATTTAATCAAAGAGTTTTTTTTATGTATGAGAATGCTACTAGCAATAATTTTTCGGTGGTTTGGGATTAAAAAATTACGTTTGTAACTACAATTCACTTTAATTCTACAAACACTACAAATCACCAATGAGGTAAAAAATTTACATACCGTGCGGGGTATGTAAATTTCTCACCTCAGTTTTAGCATGCCCACGGTCTGCTAATTTGCCACGTGATGACTGTAGACAAAACATTGAGCTGATCGTTTAGCTACCCTTTTCGAAGAGCACAAATTTATTATACACTAGCAACCCGCCCCGGCTTCGCACGGGTAGCAGAGAGCATCAATTGATTTTTTCCGATATCTTCAACAATCATCGTCATATTTCAGCTATTTTTCAATAAAACCTTGATGTATTATACACATAAACCTTTGTCATGAATCACTCCGTCTGTCGGTGAAAACCGTATGAAAATCCGTTAAGCACTAATTTATTTATTTATTAAATAGTACAACCACATTACACATTTTAATACATTTAGAAATTATAATATTTATGTATATACGAGTAGTATTCGGTCTGA
Source organism: Euplagia quadripunctaria (assembly GCA_963859945.1). Lineage (NCBI taxonomy): Eukaryota > Metazoa > Arthropoda > Insecta > Lepidoptera > Erebidae > Euplagia > Euplagia quadripunctaria. The sequence continues at coordinate 8,667,056 of OY982583.1, forward strand.
TATGTATGACACTTACGGTGTGCTAAAGAACAAATAAAAATAACAAATAAATAAAAAAATAATAAACAACAAAGAGTAAACAAATAAAACAAGATAAAGAAATTTAACAATTTAAACAATTTTAGATATTTGAGCTACTGTAAAATATATTTTACAGTTTAGTCTTACATTTATTAAATGAATCAGCGATTAAGAACTCTATTTACAGGCGATTGCATGCCCAAATTAGTTCTACAGAATGGTACATGAAACGTTGTAGTGAGTCTATGTCTAGGACAAGAGTGGGGAATGGCCAATGGTACTTTTTCCAAAAGAGTTTATCGCTTTCAGACAGTCAGACAGACGCAGTGGGGGGACTTTATTCTGTAATATGTAGTGAAAGTGATATTTTAAGACACATTAAACTAATGTTGTCGCCACATCAAAAACTCTTATTAATTTTATTAAAAATAGGGACAAACTATAATAGATGATTACACAGTTCACTATTTAATAAAAATAAGTTAATAGACATTATTTTGACTGGTTATACCGGTAACGCTACTATTGGTCGATTGATAAATATTAACTAATAGTGGGATTATAAAAGGGTAGGAATGAGTGAAGAACGATTAACTTGAGTGCGAACGAACAACTTGACAGTTACTGTTAGTTAGTGATTTTCATAGTTTATATCAGTGGTTGTGAGACTGTTTCTTACACTAATGTGTATATTTGAAGGTGGCAAACTAGCACACGGTTCGGTTAATATAACGGCCGTCGCAATGTCTGTCAAAGGGCTTCATTCATGGTCAAAACTGCAAAAACCTGCTGACATGGGCTGCCAAAAAGTAGGACATAGGATTACATCATTAGATCACTCCATTATTTAATTGAACGACTATTACATTCTCAGCAATTTATTCCTAAAAGATTAAAGCACCAACTTGACAACTTAGTTAAAAGTATTAAAAAAAAAACAGAACGATAACCTCATTAATAGACGTTTAATTATTCGATTTTAAAGATAAACGTTATATTAAGATTGGAATCGATATCTAAAAGAGGGATCGCTTCATTAATGTCAATTGAGGGACATCAGATAAACCTGTTGATAAGCTCGTCGCGAATGGTAATTCAGGAGGCTTATTATGGTTTAATGTCTTATACTAGCGCGCCCTCTGCATTTATATAGATTTTGTCTTACCATAGAAAGAGTTTGTCTTTTTTTCTACACACGATTGAAAAGATCATTTATCTAGTCATAATATCAATGTAACTAGTCCTTACAAATGTATGTCTGTTAGTAAAATATTAATATGAAAATAATTTAAAAGTTATATTACCTATTTTTAATTTTTTTTTATGGTATCGGGGGTAAACGAGCAGACGGGTTACCTAATGGTAAAAGACTACACTACTAAATGGGCACCTGCAACTCAAGAGTTAGAAGTGCATGGCCGGCCTTTAAGGCAGGGCAGTAGGGAAAAGGTGGAAGAGGGGGAAGGAGAGGGGGGAGGGAAGAGTTAGGGCCTCCGGCAACCTCACTCACTCGGCGAAAAGCAATGAAAGAATTGCATCACTGCCGGTTTTCTGTGAGGCCGTGGTATCACTCCGGTCGAGCCGGCCCATACGTACCGAAGCATGGCTCTCCCACGATTTTTAATTTTCACCTAGACCTTTAAATTTACAAGGATCATATAATTTTAGGGTAACTTTATCCTAATGCGTGAAGTCGCTTAAAGAATAGGTACCTGTAGCAGTGATAATAATATTCTGAGACATACGACACAGCGTTACTTAAATCCAAACTAAGCATTGCGGGTTCGATTACTGTTCAGTGCAAATATCTGTACGCATGTATTCGTTTCTACATGGTATAAAACTAAGTCGCTTCCCGCTTCCCGCCGTCCTTCCCTCTACCCCCTTAGATCTTTTAAACTACACAACTGATTTTAATGCGGTTTTCATCAATAGATAGAGTGATTCAAGAGGAAGGATTATACGTAGTTTAATACTGTTTTGTGTTAATTTGTTGAAATATGACGATAATTGTTCACCACTTTAGTTCACACTACATGCTCCCGTGCGAAGCCGGGGCTGGTCGCAATACTATGCATATAAATATGTTTACAAATTAAGAGATAAAATATTGAAATATTTACATTATTACTTTTCATGTAAACCCATAACGACCTCTAGAAACAATAATTTAAAAATAAGTTTAAAGTTCATAGCCGTATAGAGGATAATAATAAATCTCTATTTTGGATAAAGTCCATACATATAATGTTTACATGAAAAGAAAACTATCGAACTTGAAGGCACGAAAATATGCCTTTAGGATATTAGAATCCTGCTTTCCGCAATCACCTTCAGGATCGAATCGAATCCATGACCTCTGGCTCAGCAGTCAGGGTCACTAACCACTAGAGCAACAGGCCAGTCTACATTGACTAAAATGATAGAACTGTTTATTTTCAGTTCTAAGTTATATAGGTATATGGATACTACTTCGCAAGGTGCACAACACATCAGATTTTTGCCGCTGACATTGCGAGTACCTCTAGGTTAGAAAGCATTACTAGCGTAGTATAGTCTAATTTCTACTCGTGAGAAGAGTCACCAAACTTCCAAGGAGGAGGGGATTTATAGGTGCCCATACCACATAACAACAGGCGGGTCATGTTAGTTACCAACTTAAGTATATTAAAAAGTGAAAACATACCTTATACATACACACACGTCTTTATAAATGTACCTCAGAGTGATGGTTACACGAGTCCAGTGCTTTTCCCCATACCAAAAGTGTCCAACGTGTTTAAATAAATTTTCCCTTTAAAAATACCTCACTTAATCCACCAGAATATCAAAACGTTTTGAGACAGTAAATAGATACGACAGTGACTTGACCTGTGAAACAAAGAGCCCTTGCTACATAAGCTGTTTTTGACCGTATCGGCGTCCTCTCCCAGTAGCCGGAAATTTGAGTATCCCGAGACGTTGGCTACACAAACAATGCTTCCTCTTTATCTTTGCTTGATCATGTCCCTTTGTGCCGATCTAACTCGTAACATATATCTTCATTGTTATGTAACGAATTTAAACTTCCCTGTGGTCGACCTTCTTTTACGAATTAGAACACGATTTGATTTTTCTTCTCTTCTTTTTATAAAAAAAATCGTGTCATGTTGTTTGTCCGCGATGAACCGATTTTCATGAAATTTTAAATTTACACACCGTGTAGTATCTATAGTCACAATTTTTTTTTTGCAAATTACTTAGTCACAGCAACGCGTGGCCAGTAGAAATATAAAAATTCAAATCGTTATTAATTGAAAATGCCACTAGAGAATCTAACCCTATTGGCATTTTCAATTCAAAAACTGTGATTTAGTTAACATCGGCTAATTTCGGCTTTTGGTATGGATAAAAGGTTATGTCCTATGTCTTTGGCAACATCTTTGCAATGACGCACGGTAGGACATCGCATAAAATACCAACAAAGAAACATTGATTATTGATGGGCATTGGTAGTGGTAGAGGGTTCTGTTTCCGCATTTAGACTTAAAAACGGTCAATTATGCGTTCAGATAAGGCTGGCTAGTTGAGCCAGCCTAGCTTCTTCCAGAAGCACAGAAGCCTCCTGGAGCGTTCACAGGCTTCTAGGAGCGACCACGCATCCGCGGGGATTCTTGTGTAGCCACTCCCTCGCACTGCAGGATAACGTGGGTTACGTGGGTGGTGAATAGATATCGATTCAGGGCGAAATGTCCCGTAATGGTTCCTACAACTATTCGGATGTCTAGTCGGTTGAGACTGAGCAGTCTATAGGTTAAACGGAGTGGGACTCTTGTCAGCACCGGCTATTTGATTTACGTTCACAGAGCACAGATTATTGCTGATTATAGCATGTTGGGTTAATTGAGCACCTATAACCGAACATCAGAATTCTGCCAAACAGCCAACAAAAGTTAAAAAATGTATTAATTTTGCTGCATACTTACATATTACGCAAGCTTAATTTTATAAATAATTTTAATAAGTTCGCCGAAGGAAAATCGTTCGAAGCATTGTTGATATTCAATAGCGAATTTTACAATTACCTACGTACATTCAGGGAAATTACACTCGGAATATTTAAAATATTCGTGGAACTGAACGTAATGAACTTAACCAAAAATTATAGGATAGTATATTTTTTCAATAATTGAAACATTTATATTACTGTGATGACGGATACCTACTGAAAAGATTTAATTGGGCATTTTTTACGAAAACCAGGTATTTATTAATCGTCTGTTGGTAGGTTTCTTGTCCCTTGAAATGAATGATTATTATTATTATTAATTTGTTTAATTAGGTTATGAGTGGGTTAAAAAGTGCTCTAAAATAAATTACTTATATTTAATGTTCCGCTATCATGACGATCAATACCTCAAATATCAATAGAAAATCCAATTGATACTAAAATGCACCAAAATGATTGACGGGTTGTCAAAACATAATTTTGATGGGACAAAGCAAATAAAAAATATCGTTTTATGTCACACGTCGACGTCAACGGAATTGACTTTGAAATGTGTATAATATTTTTAGTTTTAGTTTCGAAACAACTATAATAATTAATGTTCATTCATCCCGCCAGTGTTGCTGCATCTGCATGCAGTGAAACAATCCTAACTATGACATAATTATATACTACACTTTATGTTTGTTATATACATGTTATATACTGCAAAGTTTTGGGGTCCCTGGGAGGGAGGGAGGGAGGGAGGCTCAGCATTTAGGCTTGTAGCGTGTGGTTATAACCTGAGCTTGCGAGACCTTCTTCTGTTGGATTACAGGATTTTAAAAAAAATGAGCTTGGCAATGTTACAGGAATAGCAGGACTTGACTGAAAGTCATTATTATGGTCTATGAGATGACAAGACAAAAATTTGTCATAATAAATTATATTTGTTTAAAATAAACATGTATTGTGTAAAATATTTTACATGACATGATGTGTTCTTGTGTAACGTCTTTTGTCATACATACCTACTCTCTTATGGAAACTATTATACGGTTTCTGTTTATAGATTTTAGTATGGACTAGCTGTTCCTCGCGCGTCTTCGCTCGCGTGTACATATTTATATATTTTGCACGTAACCCTAATTCTTTTTCCAAAATAAAAGTAGCACAAGTTAGGTACTCCTTATAACACCAGCTATCTGCCAGTGAAAGTCTCGTTCAATTCGGTCTATCCGTTCCGGAGATTAGCGGGAACAAACAGACAGATAAAAATTTTATAAATAAATTTTTTGGTACATGTACCAAAAATATGTAAACCATGTATATGTAAATACTCGGATAAATTTAGTAATCTGTCTGTTATTGTGATATTACAGACAGACACTTCAATTTTATTTATTTGGATAGATTATTCTTTTGTGCGGATATGGGAGATTTCTACAGTAGTTATGAAGTTCCACAGGCCCTAAACTTGTGTCGAATGTTTTTGTGCTGTGTGGACAGTAACTAGAAATAATGTTGGATTGCAAATGTCCGACTTGGAAAAAGGGCTCAGTCTAACTTGCTGAACAGGTAAGTTTAAAAAGTATGAATTAAAATTTCACAGTCACTTGTTATTGGTCTATTGTTTGTAACTTTAGACAAAAAGTTTTATCTGAAATGTAATTAATGAGATAGTATTCTTATCATTTTGATTGTGATCTTAATGACAGTTAATATGTTTACGCTTATATACATAGTATACATACTTCCTGAGTAGCAGGCAAAGGGCAAGTCTATTGTTATTGGGAACGTTTCCAAACTTCGTGATACTATTGAAAACCTCCTAGCAGAAAAAATAAAAAACAGCCCTATCCGGTGATCAAAACTGTAACTATTAGACAATTTAGACGGAAATTTTTCATTATTTTTTTTTCATTTTGATGCATGTTTTAAACACTTGTAGTATGGGATAACAATGACTTTATTAATTTTCTGCTTATACTTGGCAAAGTAAATAAAAATGCATGAAGTATCTCTCAAAAAAAGCTGAAGCGAAGTACTAAGTATCGACATTACTACTATAGTACTATAACAACTACTACGAGATAACAAAAGACATGTTGGCCCTCCCCCAAATAAATGAGATAAGAGATGACCTTGAAGCCGTGTCTAAAACAGCCCCCATTTGACCACGTTGTACCATTAAAATTTCTTGTATAGTGAAAGTATCAGTAGCGTAAGAAATTTTCAAACAATTTTTTTTCGAAAATTATATTATATTTTTGACTGCTGGAAAACAGATACCGTACCCTATGACCAACGTTGCAACGCTATACTGTACTCTAGTCACGTGCCAAAATTATGGCAGGCTCTGTCTACAATTTGAACATCTGTGGAAGGATTAGAAAGAAGTTCCTTTGTAGAAGTTTTTTTAAACCCTAATAAGATTTAGAGATACATTGTTCACATCTCTAAAAGGATTTCAAATGTTCAAAAGAGAAGCTAGAATTGTTAAAACGAGATGTTGAATATATCTAAACCGCAGCTGAAAGTAATAACAGATTAAGCTCAGTCTCGATGCTTACACTCGCAGTTTGCAGTACAGAGTATGTTGTATTTTCGTCAAGGTTGTCACCAAGAATATGTTTTTTTAGATGAAGTAGCAACAGTACATTTATGTGGTAAACCATTTAATGGAGGGGATTTATAATTAATTCACACAATTTTAAATTTAATTAACTTACACAGTACTCACCAACTCTTGAAATGATTGGCCTTCTTCTAGAAGTACAATGGTTTCAAGACTTGGCGAAAACATGGTATAACCCAAACGATTTTGTTCGTTTTATAAAAGATTCTAATTTGTTATAAAACGATTTTTGTAGGTAAGAAGCGAACGAAGTTTATTAATATTTAAATAGGTTAGATGTTGCTTACAATATAACGGACAATAAAATAATAATAATAGTGCCTTACTTCCTGTAATGTAACAACACAGAAACTGACCGTTAACAAGTTTGCCACTCTAAGTCGCACTTTTCCATGTATGATACCTTTAGGAGACAAAGAAAATAAAGATAGTAATCGTGATGATAAATATCCCCACATTAAATGACCCGCTAACCTGGAGATACTGATCACACATGGAACTTAAGACTGTGCGATAATAATTTAAAATAGGGCGAGAGCTTTCAGCGTAAAACTTCTATAAAGCTGATTTCTTTACAAAAATAGAGGATGCAAGTAGGTGTAATGGAGATTGCTTATGCTAAAATTTACATAAGTTTCGTCTGGATTCAGTTTTGTTCGTAGTTTCGTTGTGTAAGTCGGAACAGGCATCAGGATGCCGCAGGTGTCCCCAGAGTGTGTTAAAGTAATGAAATATTAAAATTTTATGTACTCCAGCTTTCGTTGCATTACTAAAAAAAATATAGTATAAGTATGTGTTTCTTCCTTAGAAGTTACGATTACGGGGTTCATTGATTGTATCGGTTTCGGAGGTTTGTACCTTATCTAGGGTTCGAAATAAAGCAATGCTAATCACTACGTCTGTATCGAACGTTGTTGAGAGCACTGTAACAATATTTTTTTAAATTATATAAAAACAAGCAGCGCCCCGCGGTTTCACCCGCGTAAGTCCCGATCTCGTGGGAATATCGGGATAAAAAGTAGCCTATGCGTTAATCCAGGTCTCCAGCTATCTACATACCATATTTCATCGCAATCGGTTCAGTGGTTTTTGCGTGAAAGAGAACAAACATCCATCCATCCATCCATCCATCCATCCAAACTTTCACATTTGTAATATTAGTGTGCTTAGTGGGATTAGCGTGCTACGGTTAAATAGTTTAGCTCATACTTAGAACATAATGAACCAAAAGTGATAGTAAACGTATTCATATACATATTAGTCCATACGTATTAGTTCAGACATATTCATGCATTATTCCGGACGTGTTCGTATATTAATATGATCAACGGCTTCTCTCCCAATTCACATCATCTGTTCACTGACTATTGTAATTAGGTAACTTAGTACCGATACTCAATCGGCTGGGATTGGTACTGTTTTCACACTGCTATTTCTTCTAGAAGATGCTATGACACAGTATATTTAACTTCTGTATAGTTCTAAAGAGCATCTAGAATCCTAAGATCTAGAAATATTTTGAAGTGAAAACTTCGTTAGCGGCGTTGTGCACTTTTTGGGATGGGTAAAAAATGTTAAACTCGCGTCAGGACACGGAGCCGAGTTTCTTATATTTGAAAAAATATGACATTCGAAATCCAGGAGCGCAGAACTTCCAGTGTACCCTATGTATACATTTAGATATGTTATTACCTACTTTTTATTTTTAACCTAATTATATATATACAGAGGTGTGTGTGTGTGTATGTATGTATATGCGAATGCATTGTGAAGTTATGTTTTCATTTTTGACGTGTAGTCCTACGACTGACTGTTTTTTTTTTGCTATGTAACTGATCACGTATATGTTATGTTGTAGTTATATATTTGGATAAATTAAGGCGCGCGTACGAAATTAGGCGATATTTATAACGAATCTAATAAAACAAAGAAGAAGAATAGAAGACTAGGAAGTACTTAGGATGTCGCGAGACATGATGGGTGAATTTGTTATATGTTTGTTACGATGTTGTGTATTAGTCAGGATTAGGATATAAAAAAAACTTCAGTGCTCTTTATCAAAAGACAATTAACAAGACGAGAATTACTGGTTTTAAGATATCTCCACGTCCATACTTTTTGAAGTAGCTTAACAGATATCTTTAAGTCAATGTCTTGGGAACATCAATGTCTTTATTTATAGAGATAAATACTAATTTAGTTGTGTTAACAACACTAATCACACGAATCCAACTAATATTATAAATATGAAAGTAATGTTGGATGGATCGATGGATGTATGGATGTTTGTTACTCTTTCACGCCAAAACTAGTGAAGCGATTGCGATGTAACTTGGTATGTAGAGAGATGGAGACCTGGATTAACAACCGCGGGGCGCTGCTAGTCAAATATAAAAATTTAAAAAACTCACAAACAATGTGCTTTGTGCAAGTAGGTAACTGAAATCTAATGTAACAAAGATTATCAAAGATGTTTAGTCTGTTCGCGGGGCGCGGCTAGTTCATCGATAAAACTTATTTTGAGTTATGCTCGTGGTCCAAAAACCGCTATAAGTAAAAGATTTAAGAAGAAGCCTATAAATAGTGGTCCCCCAAAAGGCTTAGTTGATGATGATTAAATTTTGCGACTCGATGAAAGTCCTCGTTTGTCTTGGTTGTAGTCGGTTTGAATTCCACATACCACTATATCCTTGGCTTGGTGAGATGATGACCCGTGGGGGATTCTATATGATAAAAAAAGGTTACTTATTATAAAAATATGTTTTACTGAGTTACAAACCCTAGCTGTGTAAGCTTAAACTAAAAAAAGATAAACAGCTCGTAGTAATATCCGGCTGTTCGAAATACGTAGCGAGTTCGTCTATCCAACGGCTTACCGAGCTACGTTATAATTTGATAACGTTACAAACTTTTAGTATAGAGAACGTTGGTACTCATGGATTTCAAAGCGATATAGAAGCAAGGATAAAATTCAAACTACTAGTAAATGTTACACTAAAAAAAATGTCTTTCGATGTGATACAAAAGTTATTCACTCCGGTTACTTTACTAATTAAGATGGTGGTCCTTGCTATCTGATGTTAAACCTTGCAAACTAAAGGTGGTAATGATTTTAATATTTAGTATCAAAAAGAAATTACTTTACATATAAACTATTGGTTTAGAGCTTATTAGTATCAAAGAAATCATATTTTAATAGAAATTTTAAGGAAGCTTTTGGCTTTAGAGAGGATGCATAGTTCGCTTATTAAAGTATTTCAAATAACTTTATCTGATTCAAGTCAAGTTCCCTAGACGTTTAATTCTTCCACGGTCTTCTGTAGAGTGGAGTTGTTGCAATTGTAGCAGAAATCTGTGTTGACCTTTACTACATTTTTTATTTAATTTTTTTATCTGTCGAACAAGTACACATCCAAATTTATTATTCAGTCAAAGGGCAGATTGCTCATTTAGAAGTAAATAAAAAGTTAGATGTAGATAGAGTAATAGTTAGTGTAGATAAAGTATATTGTTCCTTTCTATAAAATGTTAGTGACTATTAAAATGTTGATGTAAAAAAAACAACAACATTCTTCTCAAAATACATTAAACTTGAAGTAATTTACTTTTACACATTTGCTTAGTATTCGTACCGGTGACATATAAAGTTACTCAACTAAATAACGTCCTGTTACTGACTCAAGCATAATAAACTCGTGGCACCAAACTTTGGAGCGAGGGTCTAAGATGATTTTAAACATAAAAAAAACAGTCAGTCATAGGACTGCATGTCAGAAGTGAAAAACATAACTTCATAATGTATTTGCATATACATACACACACACACACACATCTGTATATATATAATTAGGTTAAAAATAAAAAGCAGGTAATAAGTGTAATACTATATCTAAATGTATACATAGGGTACACTGCGCTCCTGGCTGCTCATAAATGTTTGAATTTCGAATGTTATATTTTTTTAAATTTAAGAAACTCGGCTCCATCTTACGAATTTTCGATCAGGTCACGTGTCCTGACGCGAGTTTAACATTTTTTACCGATCTCAAAAAGTGTACAACGCCGCTAAAGAAGTTATCACTTCAAAATATCCTTTGACATTTTAAAGTTCCTTTATACGCCGTAAACTCATACATACACGTTATTTAGTATATGACTGTTAGGCCATAAAACCGTAAATATACTACCAAGTTTGGACTGTATTTTATGACTTGGAAACTAATATGTTATTCTGTATTTCTTTTCTTGAAAAAGGTAAGGGATAATCCCTGTCTCCCACGTATTTTACAAGAATACAATTCGCAGATATAAATTACTTGGGACATGAACAAACATTGGGTCATGTAAATTATTGTCTTGTCTTGTAAGGTCAAAAAAATAGACATACTGACGAAATATGAAGGAAGGAAACCTCGACTTTGATAGTAAAGCTTTCAATAATGTGTAATGTTTGAAATTCATTATTTTTGTGGAGCAATGTGTGTATATCGAACACGAGGGAAGGATTCTGTCTGGGATAAGTAGAGGTATGATAGGGAGGCGGCACTCAACAATTATATAATATAATATATAATACATTGGCACGCCAATCACAGTATAAAAATAAACCAAATTAAAATTAAATAAGCGTGTGTGTGTGTGTGTGCGTGTGTGTGTGTGTGTGTGTGTGTGTGTGTGTGTGTGTGTGTGCGTGTGTGTGTGTGTGTGTGTGTTTAAGTAAGAAATAATAATATTAAGGGTATCTTCACCCAAACTAAGCATAACTTGTACTATCGGTTCAGGAACACAGATAAACATTACAACAAGTAGATATATTATTCACTAGCTGCGCTCCGCAGTTTCACCCGCGTAAGTCCCGATCCCAATGGAGTGTTGAGATAAATAGTAGCCTATGTGTTAATCCAGGTTTCCAGCTATGTAAATTTCAAGTTTTATCGCAATCAGTTTAGTAGTTTTTGCGTGAAAGAGTAACAAACATCTATACATCCATACATTCTCACAAACTTTCACGTTTATAATATTAGTAGGATACACATTATTTTGACCGGCCTGTTGGTCTAACGGAAAGTGGTCTTGGCTGCTGAGCCAGATATCATGGGTTCGATTCCCATACAGGACAAATAATTCTTTAAGAAATAAATATTTAACATTGAAATATAAATTATTGAAATTTACTCTAGATTTGATTAATTGATTAATTAATGTAAAATTTTATTTTGCCTCAAGCAATTTTCATATTTTTTTATGTAAATTGGCAGCCCCACCAGCTTCCTGTTCCCTTTTATCTATTGTGTGTCACTTCTAAATTCAAGGATGGCTTATATTTTACAAATTCTGTGGTGAGCACACGACCATTTATTCTGTGTCTGGGTATTATTAATCTCTTATAAATGTATGTATTTAGTAACACAAAAGTATGTTTTTTTTTTTTGGAACGAAGTTCCTTATGGCGCGTTGGGGGCGCAAAGGGGGCTAGACGGAAAAAATTAAGACCAAAAGTTGTAACGACACTTTTTGCTACAGTAAAAGAAATACAATTTTATTACAATTCCTTCACTAATTAATCGAAAGGAACTTCGTTCCATCCGGCTGTCCCTTGACAGCTCTCATTTTTTTATGTGTGGAAACCCCCACGGGTCATCACCTCACCGGGGCCAAACGGCGAGGTGATATGTCGGACTCAAACCACACAGTGTTCCGTCACCGGGTCTTAGCCGGGGCCACAGGTGTACACTAGAAAGGAAATCCCCGTGAACCCCGGCAGACTTGGCCGGGAATAGACTTCGCGACCTCTGATTTTGCACTATAAGCAATACCCCGCAGCACAAAATAGGTAACTAAAGTATGTGCTAATAAGTTCGATGTCGTAAATTTATAGATGTTGGAATTTTTTTATTTTATTTACTTATTTATCCTTTATTGTACACTAAAACTAGATTAATAAAAACAAGGAAATGGTATGTACAAAGGCGAGCTTAACCCAAACCTGAGTTTTCTTCCAGCAAACCTTAGAGTAAATAGAGGATAGTAGAAAAACTTAGAGGCAAAGTCGTGTGTACGTAAACTAATTAGAGATAGTCATTAATAGATATAACTTAGTTAAATCAATATCATGTATACCGACACGTATACTCATTATGAAATATACCTATACTTACACATATTTATAAAGTAATATATATTCAATATATAAATACATACAAATATATATACATACATGTACTAATACATATTATAAGTCTGATTTATTGTTGAGAGAGAAAATAATCCTTGGCTTGAACTCCGCTTGAACACGCTTAGAGAAGAGAGAATTTTGCCCATTTACAGATGTTCTGAAGGTCATTATTGATAGCAGCGACAGCTTCTGTGAGTTCATCAGTTTTAAAATGTCGGTAAAGCTGCAAATCGTCTGCATAAAGATGATATCGAGAAGATATAACTTTGGTGATAGCATTAATAAACACGGAAAAAAGTAGAGGAAGTAAGCCACCTTGAGGCACACCCGTAGGAAGGTCACACCAATCAGAGGATGCCTCTTCTGAGCGGACCAGCTGCGAGCGACCCCGAAGATAAGAGCTAAACCAAGCGATTACAGAATTAGAGTATTGCTTTAGTCCTTCGACTGTACCAAACTGCATTTCACTTTTGTACCAATGTAAACTATTTTAGTAGTAAATCTCTAGCTAAACATTTTTAAATCTAGTGATATCGTTGAAGCTCAATAAAATTCTATTAGGTACACCAATCTCTAAGCCCGCGTTCATTGCTCCGGAATCTATTTCCTGGATAAAAATTCATTTTAAAAATGCAACCATAATATTAAGTATCAAAGACCTTTACATGTATAAAGTAATATTGGACGAGGGAAAAGAGGAGGAGTTGAAAAGCTTCAGACGAAACGAGTTCTGAACGCCTGCGTAATTTGTTATAGCAACAGCTCGCACGCGAGTTTGCTTGTAAAGTTATAAGGCGTTACTTATGTCGCATAACTTCGACATTGCAATTAATCTCGACGGAAATACTCGTATAATTACAGGAGTAACATGTTCCAAATGAAAATGTCTTTAGAATATACTATAGATATTAGGTAGATTTCGAAGAAAGTCTACCTATTGGTTTTGTACCAGTTGTCAAGTTTTCCAAAAACATCTTCACAGGAGGTCTAGTTATGGATCTCTAGACCCAAAAAAAAATTAAAAAACACGAAATTTACCTCTGCAGGACTGCTGCGGGCCCGGATTTTTATAATGGACGTTCCGTACCCAAACGGTCAAAACAGAACCCTATTACTAAGACTCCACTGTCCGTCCGTCTGTCTGTCTGTTTGTCACCAGGATGTCTCATGATCCGTAATAGGTAGACAGTTGAAATTTCCACAGAATGTGTATATCTGTTGGCGCTATAACAACAAATAATAAAAATTAAAGGGGGGCCCCGGAGAGGGGGAGATTTTTTGGCTTATAGTATTAAATCTTGTACGATGGTACGGAACCCTTCATGCGTGAGTCGGGCTCGCACTTGGCCGGTTTTTTTTCTTTTACCTGTGGAATATTTATAAATGAAAGTTTTTAATTAATATTTGCACCATAACAAATATGCATGCCGCTTGACGGTAGAACATGGTGATACACAATTTCTGTACTCAACAATTTTATTTGAGACCCGTGTATCGCAGGATTAAATGTTTAATAAATTCAAATCAAATATTTGAATTTATTTTGTACTGGACTACTTATTTCTTACTGGATTGCTTTCCCTTAATATGTTTATGATAAGTTCATGAATTTAAAAGTTATTTAAATGAAAACAAAATTTATGTTGTCGCCACATCAAAAACTCTTATTTATTTTATTAAAAATAGGGGCAAACGATAATAGATGATAAAACAGTTCACTATTTAATAAAAATGAGTTAATAGACATTATTATGACTAGTTATACCGGTAGAGCAATCCTATTGGTCGGTTGATAAATATTGATGAGTAGTGGGGTTATTAAGGGCTACGAATGTATTATAAGTACAATGACACGAGTGCAGATGGAGGTACGAACAACATCGCAGTTACTGTTAGTTAGTGATTTTCATTGTTTATAGCTGTGGTGGTGAGACTCATTCTAACATATATATATATATGAGGTATATTTCGGTAATCTGGTAGCCCCTTGTACTTCCCAAACGTACATAGGTATGTCGACATAGAAAAGACTAAAAATCACTGGCTGTTCCGTTCTAGTAACCTATGACCATAGGGATGGTTATGTGGCGACATCCACATACAACCAAATATACTTTAGCGCCATCTAGTAAAGAGAACCAGAACAACATAGTAACTATTAATCATGTATCACTGTATCACGCGATGAAAGTTCTCGCACCGATTGGTATGTATCTCCAGCCTTACGGTTGATGTTGGGAAGTTATATTTATAGTTATATCTGTATGTATCATTATGTTATGGACCAAGTCATTGAAATAGTATTATTCATAATATCCAGACCGTTTCAAATTGCTCAATATGAGTAGTCAATTTAATAAAAACCATTGAAATAAGCTAACTGACCGGGCTTGATTAATATATTATATACTATTGGGCAGAGTAATGAAAATATGGTTTTTATTAATTTTTTTGACGTGCCTGTTCGTTTAGTGGTCAGTGACCATGACCGTGCTGGGCCCAGAGGTCGTGGGTTCGATTCCCACCCACGACAAATAATTGTGTGAAGAGCATGATCATTTGTTCTATGTCTGGATGTAATTTGTCTATAATATGTATGTATTTAGAAATATATAAGTATGTTCATCAGCAGTCTGGCCTAGTACCATAGTATAGGCTCTGTCTAGTTTAAGATCAGAATGATTACCACTACTATTATCGTAACTCCAAACTAGCCTAAATATTTTGATTTATATTCTTTGTTGCTATAATTATAATATTTATACCAATACATTTATTTTGTATGTATTTTATTTATGTACTTAATTTAATAATTAATATTTTTAATTTTCTTAGTTAATTGCTAAACCACAACGCTATATGATTTTGCAATCATAGTGTTATAAGCCATATAACCTGCCTCTCGTGTGAACAGTCTTAAAATATCTCGTCCGTCTCTCTTCGTTTTAATGAGATGACCTCGATTCTTCTCATAATAAAACGTAGTTTTAATTACGTAGAATTTCTATGATTGGGTTTTAAATTAAACTTATAATCTTTCTTTATTTTAAAGATAATGAATGGTCATTTTCTTTAAAACAAAAGTAGGAGTTTCTTCGTTAATATTCTACATACAGGTTAGGATTTTGTTGTCAAATGTTATTATACTAAAATATGGTGGAAGGAAGAAAGAGAGAGATATGAGATAATGTATATCATTTAGGCTTACAAATTTGCAGCAAAATACATATTTGTAAGCAAAAATAATTACATTCTATTCAGAAACTACATATGGTCTAAATAAATCATTGAAAATTTTACTGCAAATGCACCCAGCATTTCTAATATGAAATATAAATTCACATTTAGCTTGCAAACTGAAATTAATTAACATTGTACGATGAATGAAATGAATGAATACTAATGATGGTGTGAATGATATAACGAATGAAATTGAATTAGTAATATCTTCACATTAAACGGTGAAATCCGGGAGTTTATTCAGTAGATTCTTTGTGCTTATTTGATTATCAGATTGTATTCGATGATATTCAGATTAACAGATAACTCATAATGGCACCGAAAAATAATGTTCTAATCATTAGCAACGATAAGGTTGACCTATCTTTATTGAATTTATCAGAAAATGTACCATAATATACATTTGCCCACGGATTCGTGGAACTGATTAAATGTCAGCATCTTTATCTACAAATAGAATACAAAGGAATACAGAATATTTTTGCTTTCGAAATTAGTTTAGCTCAACATCGGGAGATAATTTTAAATGTTCATAAATAAACTAACATAAATCGATATGGCCAATTGCCTACACACAGATGAAAATGGGAAGCCAGAATAAACCTTACTAATATAAAGGCGAAAGTGTATGAACTGTGTTACTCTTTCATGCAGAAACGGCTGAACGGATCTTGATGAAATTTCGCAACAGCTAGTATATTATAAGAATAAATATATTTTGGTCTTCATAATTTATTTTAATAGACTAAAAATAAGTAAAGTTAATAAATCATAGCGTACTCACGTTTCAGAAAGGGGAAGTTTTATGTTGTCTAGTTGATCGAAGGTTTCAAATAGTTCGTTTAATATCCAAATTACGTTATTAATTACTTGAGTCAGTTTGTCAATTGTAAAAAACGAATTATGAAAAGTAATATTAAAGAAATGAGGAAGTGGGGTTAAAGAGTTCCTGCATTTACCGTGGCTCGTTAAAGCTAGAACTTCTTACATCAAGCAAATTCGTATACAGGACACTCTGTAAAAACATCAACATGATAATATTTTCACAAATGCTGACGCATAAGCATTATCCTTTCACTTCCATTGCCTGCAGTTAATGCCTACCTTTCCCTTTCAATAGGTATACCATACCTACTCCAAATTTTCTTATCTTTTATTCCGAAAGTGCCCAGTTGCCAGCAATTAGTCATAGGCGTAACGGAACGGAAGTACGATTTCTATTATGGTAACAAAATACTACAAGTTCACACAACATTTTTATCGATAGGTGGCGTGGAAATTTTGGTGAAATCTATCACACAGGAACCGTACATTTTCCGGGATAAAAAGTAGCCTATGTGCTGTTCCAAACTATATTTGGCACAGAGACCGATGTCTCTGTGCTAAATCCGTTCAACCATTTTTGTGTGAAAGAGGAACAACCATTCCTCCAACCATCCATCCAACCATCCATCCATGCATCCATCTATCCAACCATCCAACCATCCAACCATCCAACCATCCATCCATCCATTCATGGTCACAAACTTTCCCCTTTCTAATACTAGTAGGATTTACGAGTAGATTGTTAGTTGTAGTTGCCTATAATTATATGAGCACTAGGTATGTTTACCGAAGATGATAAAACGGAGCAGGTCCTCAAGTCAACCCGTATGTTATTTTGCCATATCAGTTATGAAAATAAATTAAATTTGCAGTCAAGTATTTTGTATTTGCCCAATACAGTCTAGGCTAAAAAAATGTATTGTCTTCTTAAGAATGTTATTAATTTAATGTTACATTTATGAAGTCGAACTTTAAAGTCTTTTTTTAACACTCATATTTCATTGCACTGTTATAAAAACGAATATTCAAGACCAACAAGATGGCCACGGCCGATGTCCTCTAAAGTGTTAAGGACTAAAGCGACATAACTAATTGTCAGACATTTGTTAAGTCCAGATTTACGGTAATCTGAGATTACTGAGGCTCGTGTACTGTTGTAAACCAAGTCCAATATAAATGATATTAGCTGATAATCTTGATCCTTCTCTTTAGTTCTGTAATATTATAGCAATCCGCATAGAATGTACAGGTTTTTCGATGAAAACAGTTTTTGAGCTAGATCCGGATTCCTTATTTCCCAAGAACTTCAGTGGCACGGTATAGATCGATATATTTTAGCTCTGATTTTTATCTGCGATTTCAATTCCTATTTTGTGTGACAGGATAGATGATGTTCAGCATATCCTTATGTAATGTGCAAGGAGCATCAGAGAAATTCAACATTAACAGATATGACTAAGTTAGGTTTTATTGGGCTCGACTCCGCTCGATACCACGGCGTCACAGAAAACCGGCAGTGAAGCAATGTTTGCATTGCATTTCGCCGCGTGAGTGAGGTTACCGGAGGCACTAACCCTTCCCTCTCACCTGTTCCCGTCCTTCCCCTCTCGCCCCTCTTCCCACTCTTCCCCCCCTCCCCCTCTTCTCCTACTCCCACCTTAAAGGGCGGCAACGCACTTGTGACTCTCGAGTTACAGGTGCCCATGGGCGGCGGTGGTCATTTACCATCAGGTGACCCGTATGGTCGTTTGCCCCCTTTACCATAAAAAAAGGTATTTTTTTAAGCATTTTAGCAGAACTGACTTCCGAAGTGGCAAATATTCTTTTCGAAAATATAATTCTTCTTCACCAATGATTTAGCACTTGTATATATTAATTAACACGTAAATTAACATTTAGATAAGCATGTACTTGTTTTAGGTAACGTTGTGGCTCACGTATCCTATGAGACCCCTTAATAAATAAAGAGAAAAAAATAAAAATAAATCCTATTTTATTGTTTACCATATATTTTAAGAGCTAGAAAAACAGCTTTATTGCCTAGTACGAGAGTCGATATTAGTTAAGCCTAAATAATACAATACAAGAAACAACAAAAGAAATCTGTAAGCTTAGGGTTAGTCCTAGACGTAATAAATAAAAAAAAAATACGATCGCAAACTTCAATAACATGAATGAAATATAACACGCTAGAAATCCGCAACTTTACCATTTTTTGACGCTGTATTCTTACTAATAGAGGTAGTAGAATATCACGTTATTTATGGTAAAAAACCATTCCACGATGACAGATTCATTTGTTGCATCAATTTTGTAACAAAAACTATGCTGCAAACGTAAATATTGACTGTTTGTAGTAGGCCTCTCGAAGACTGTTAAGGGTGCGAAGATATTTTATAAGATCCCGTGACAGAAAACTGCGTGGTTTTCTGAAAGTCGGTTCAAGACTGCGACGCGACGACCCGTGGGGCTTTCCTAGCGTCAAAACAGGGTGTAACGGTATTTGTGCTATTATTTTCTCTTTAATGTTAGTTGTTATATGATAAAGAACATGATATTATAATTACGTGACGGTGAAACCAATCAACACGGCCTCAAATAAGTATCAAAATGGATGATATCGCCTGCGGTGCAACGTCAATATACGCTAGTGATTACACTCACTATCCCGTTATCGGAAAAAGTACACCAATTTATACGGAATATAACAGTATTTTATTTGTTAAAATGTGTGAACGGTCCCGGGATTAGGTTCCGTGATATATTTTTAATCCATCGCATATGAATGGGTGATCCGGTAAACGATGTTTGCTATTATACATAGACGATAACATATGTATATTGTTATGGGTATAGCGATACGTTTTGATTAAAGATTTAGTCTTTTATATTTTTTCATATTATTAAAGTGAAAAGCTGAAAATAATACTTTGATAAAAGTTTACTACTAAAGGGTTTTTAGTATAAAACTATACAGTGTCAGCCGTTTTGTATGCCCTGGTTTCTAAATATTATAAAAACAGTCGATAAGCTCAAATCTAAATATGAACACATTAAGTGGAAACTTCTACATACAGCAAAACATACTTCAACATCGTCTAGCGCAGACGAGTTGAATTACGTAGTACCAGGCCAGGTCCACTCCGCAGTTTAGGTGTAAAGCTAGAAGTACACGACGGGTTCGACTAATCGTGTCTAAAATTGTGGGATGCCGCACTACGGCCGGGTCACACTTTACTCACTCACTCACTCAAGCGCTGCGTCGTGTCGTCTGTTCGAATCTAGACTATAAGAGTTACTAGTACCTATCCTAGGTTTATTGCTTACAAAAATAGAGTAATAGGCACATGTAAGTTATGTGCCTATTACTATTACTATTGGTTTTTAAATATTCAGATACCTAAATTAATTCTTTAAGAAAAGACAACCCTAACGTCACGGTGTCAGGTTTTTTTTCCATGTTGATGTTTTGCACTCGTTTGATTATGTTGTAATATATGCGCATGCCTGTACAGTTGCAGTAGTTCAATGGGGAGATTTGGTTCGATACCATAACCTACATATAGACTTGTGGAGTTTTAATTATACGTAAGACTACTTGTTTACAGTTTTTGTTTTGTAAATAATTTAGCTTACATTAGTTTAGATAGTGAAATGTGTGATTGTTATTTAAATATTATACCTGCTTATAAAAAGAGCTCAAATATTGAGCGAAAAAAATTCTTTGATAAAAAGCCCAACTAGAATGCGGTAAACAATTACAAATTTGCCTCTCAAAGTTAATAATGCCGCCCCTCCTGTCCATCATAAACATTTATGACAGCTGGGAGACTCAGTACACTTATTAAGATTTATTTACCCCGTCCTAAAATCCCGGGATGCCCCAATACCTTTAGTACGTCACTAACGACTCAAATAAATAAGCGAATTAATTAAAAACCTGTTTGCTGACAAAATACAGGACGCGGTATTCGGTAAGCATGCCGTGTCGTTGCGAAAATTTGCATTTACATCGGTGGCTTTATGGATAAGCACGTAAAAGATTTTCGCGATGGACTTCATATGCATACTGATTTTTAATAACAAATCAAAATGGGATTTCAACTTCCGTTTTGAGATTTTTATAATTAGCATTAAGTAAGAGTGTATAAATATGTTTTATACATTTACACGTGTATATATTTTAGAAGGGGTAGGCAGAGATTGTTACAAGTACAGATCCACATTTCGTCAACTATATTATTGGTACCAAGTAATAGTGATTTTGCCTATTGCTATTTGGTACGGGTACGGTTTCAAATATCCTAACAGGAAAATCTTATAAAAATATACCAGATCCAGGAATCGAACCCAGGGCCTTACGATTATACTCTAAAGGCCAGCAAGGCAATAAATATTTTAGGGTTAGAATATAAAAAAATTATATTTGTTGTAAGTACCAGTGCTTCTTGATAGTTCAGAACTTTGGAAGCCAAGAAAATCGGCAAGCGAGAAGGGTTAAAAATGTATTAAATAATTTAATAGATGATTGACTACTTATAAAAGCCAAATCAAGAATAGAAGCTAAGCATAAATAGCTGCTATTTGCCCAGGTTTTATTTTTTACTAGCAGCACCCCGCAGTTTCATCCGCGTAAGTCCCGATCCCGTGGGAATTTTGGGATAAAAAGTAGCCTACGCGTTAATCCAGGTTTCCTGCTATCTACATACCAAGTTTCATCGCAATCGGTTCAGTGGTTTTTCCGTGAAAGACAAACCATCCATTCATCCAAACTTTCACACTTATAATAGCTAGCTAGCTAGCTACCTGCCTCGGCTTCGCACGGGTAGCAAAGACATCTTCAACAATCATTGTGGGATTGGATTAGATTAGGAACTGTAATTTCGTTCCCCTTCAAGCCAAGTACAGTACAGACTGATTGTCGTTTGATACCATTCAGTCTTGTTGTCACTGTCAAGGTTAATTAATTCGACAGGATGATACTTTACGACCTTTAGTAATTAAGTTGTCGACAAGTGAAAATTGTCACTGATAATGGCTGAAAGTGAGCTATTCCATTCACATTGTAATGAAGTGCGTGCACTAATTAAACGCTTATGATATAGTTTCAATATTATTTTATTAACACGAAAACTTAAAACATAAACAGCCTTTGTTTGTCAGGTGATCTTTAAAGAAAGGAAGTGGTCATTGGTGTCAATTCTGTTGTTTCTTTCTTAACTATAATTGACTAAATTTTCTTCATACAAGATGTAAACCTTGCACCCTTCGAAACAAGGTCTTATTTCAAATATAAACAAGTGGGTAACATACGTCGCTATCGAAATAAGCAATTTATTTGTCGACTAAAGTCTGACACGCTTAAATAAACTTTAATACTACGTAGCGACAGCTGCTATCCGTTGAATGCCATCTCTTTTGCTCTGTGGTTTTAGTAAGCGTCTTCGTAGGTGTCGATTAAAATAACGTCATCTTAGTTCGTTTTGAACAAGTTTTTATACGGCAATTATACGGCATTCGAATAAATGGGGACTCTCGCTGCGTGGAAATAAAGTTGAGTATATGTTGACAGGTTTTAGTGAAATTTAGTGGCGCTGAGAAATAGATGCCAGTAAAAAATAGACCTTGTTACGAAGAAGACAAGGTTGATTTCATATGAAGAAATCAAGTCAGGTTTTAGTTTAGTCGAGTGTACAATAGAATCGGGACTAATATAGTTTTTTAAATTCGATAAATTCGCCAGATAAAATTGGATAGCTATTAAGGTCTAATTTTAATACAAAATCATTTTGTCCACATTATTGAAGTGAAAACTTCTATAGGCACGTTTGTACACTTTGCTATGGGGAAAAAGCATTGAACTCGTGACCCTCAGGCTAATAATAATAATACTTATTATGTAGATCCATTAGAGGGCGCTAATCTAAACATTGAGTTCTGTCAGCTCCTGATTAATTAATGTCAACAACCTGCTAATGTGACGTTTTAAGTTCGTCGTTTCGTTTAAGTTTTCACTTCTGTCAGCAGTCCCATAACTGCCTATTTTTTTCAATATTATTCTTTATCCAGAGAGCCTATAGCAAAAAAATCCAAGAAATTTTTACAGCGGAAAGTTAGTTTCGTTTATCTGATAGTCACTTATCACATTAGAGTTTTTAAATTTGCAACGATATTGTGTTATAGTGTTTTAGTAGTTTTTTTTTTTTTAGAAGACAACTCCCGCGTTAGGAACTACTCCTTAGGAGTTTACAAACATACAAACGACGGACACAAAGAACACCCAGACTCAGGTGGGAATCGAACCCACGACCTATGGCATAGCAGTCAGGTTCACTAACCACTAGGCCAACAGGCCAGTCAATCAGTTATAAAGATCGGATTTTATATTAAAGAAAGCGCTTCAAGCGCTATTTTTAGTTGTTTACTGCCGATATGTAATAAATTATTGTTGAAATTCGTATTACTTTTTTCATCAATTCAATTTTCAGAACATGTATTTAGACAACTTGAAAAAAAAAATTACGATAAACTGTCGACGTACGATTTAAAGCAGTGAAATTGTAACCCGTCAAATATTTATTTTTGTTCCTGTTCTAGAAGTCACATACAATAGCACATTTATGATTGTAGATCGTAACAAAATGTAAAATTATTTAATCGGATTGCAGTGGAACTATTAATATTACCACCGCAGCTTTAATGAGACAGCTCAGGTTTTTGTCAACCACACAACATGATAATAATATAATAATAATAATAAGTTTATTTGCTTCCAGATAATTTTACATAGTAGTTATATAAAGGTGGATACAACTTATAAAAGATTCACTTACAATAATAGGTTCCCTGCCTCCCAAACTAGGTTTATAGCCTGTGACTTGGGAGTCAGTGTTCCTCCTGTTATGTAACAATGTATAAGAAATTACTAAATCTTGGAAAAAATAAAATAACATAAAATGAAAACAGTAACAGTATTTAAAGTATATAAAGAATACATTTTATATTTGTTGTTATTTGCTTTGATATATGTGTTTGTGTTCTGTATGTGTGGGTGGAGTGTATGTTTGTGTAGGATGTATGTGTGTGTTTAATATGTAGGAAAAAGAATATTTTCTATATCGTTATAATTTTGTTCCATCAACCATGATTTTACTTTATGTTTGCATTGATGAAAGTTAAGGTTATATATTCCAAGTAGTTTATTTAATTTGTTATATAACTTTTGTCCTAGATGGTAGTACTGATGTTTTGCGAAGGAAGTATAATGACGTATGGGAGGAAACACAATATCGGCTCGACGTTTTTTCGTTATTTGTATAGGCCCACGGTGATTACGCAGTACAGACTGAAGTACAAATAGCTTTCTTACTGTTAAAACTTTGCAGTCCGTGTATAGTTTCGCTGTAGGATACCTGAAGGGCTTGCTAAACATAACCTTAAGCACGGCCCTTTGGGCTCTCTCTAATTTAATAAAGTAGGTCTTGCAAGCGCCTCCCCATACTGGCAGGCAATATGTAAGGAGTGATTGGCAGAGTGATAAGTAAACAACCATAAGAGTATTTGAGTCAGCAGAATAGCGTAGTTTTTTAAAAATGTAGATTAGTTTTCTGGTCCTGATCACTAAGTTATCTATGTGAGTATACCAATTCAGGTGTTTATCAATTTGTACGCCTAAATATTTTATGTGAGGTGTTAGTGTAAGGCAAGGACAGGTGCACGATAGAGATTTTGCGTGATCTGGACAAGTATGAGCTTTTATGGTAGGTTGTATGGTTGGTTGTGATTGGTTGCTTATCGAAAATGATATTATTTTAGTTTTATCTGTATTTAATGTTAATAAATTTTTAGCAAGCCAATCCATTACTACATCTAGTGCCGCTTGAGCATATTTTTCAGTTTCTTGCCAATCTTTGCCGTGTATTAACAGCGCTGTGTCATCAGCGTAGGTAAAAATTGAACAATTTGTGAGAGGGAGTGAGCATAGGTCATTAATATAGACGAGGAAAAGTGTTGGTCCCAAAATACTCCCTTGAGGGACGCCATATTCAATTTCGGCCCTGTCACTTATTACCTCCCCTATTTTAACCTGTTGATATCTATTTTTAAGGTAACTTGAGAATATGTTCAGTGCTATGCCACGCACTCCTATACGTTCCAATTTTGACAAGAGGATTGGGACAGAGACAGTGTCGAAAGCCTTAGAAATGTCTAGAAAAATACCTAGGCACTTCTGTTTTTTATCCATTTGTCTAGCTGCTATATCAGTGAGGCCTATAACTGCATCATCTGTACCAATACCAGCTCTAAAACCGTACTGGTTTTCCGAGAGTATGCCGTTTGCTCGAAGATATGCAAGTAAACGATTATTTAGGATTTTTTCTAGAATTTTAGACATAGTTGGTAAGACCGATATTGGCCTATAATTATTGACACTGTCTCTGTCTCCACCCTTATAGATTGGATGAACTAGAGCTATTTTAATTTATGATACCAATGAGGCATTATAAATGCAACATTTGGACATGGTATCCGATTTAATAAAACATGATCCACGTCGTACACTAAAGGCTATTTTTGCAACCAACTTCTATTTCTTCATTGCCGCGGCTATATTCTAATGGACGATTACTCGTATGCTATACTCAATTATAAGATGACGTTAATGTGACAGAGACAGCAATAGGCTTAACAACGTGTTATAAATAATTGAGTTGTGTTTGAACATTGGGCCGTAAGCGTGATATTCACAGACTTCTTCTGAAAATCTTGTGATGATATAATCATCACTACAAATTATAAAACAAAGTCCCCCGCCGCGTCTATCTGTCTGTCTGTCTGTTTGCGATAAACTGAAAAACGACTAAACGGATTTCCATGCGGTTTTCACTAATAGACAGAGTGATTTATGAGGAAGGTTTACGTGTAAAATTTGTTAAGATTCTGTAAATTGATTGAAATATGTTGACGATTGTTGAAGATGTCTCTGCTACCCGTGCGAAGCCGGGGCGGGTTGCTAATGTATAAGTACATACGTATGGGAAGCTACCACTTAGAAGTTAGTATCTTGTGAAGAGTCAGTGTTTCTTTTGAAATATACCATACGTAGTGACATCATACGGTAATGTAAGTGATTCTGAGTAGTTCTAGGGATATTTTTAACAACCCTCACCCAATCTGCTACGTTGACGCCTAGTGGGCGGTAATACAAAGGGCCCAGCAAATTTAAAGGATCGTTCCTTTAGATTTGCTGGGCCCTTTGTATTGTTAGTATATCACACCGTACAAAGTTATTAACGATTCAAATACGGGACAATATTATAATCATTAATAACTTTTTAGGCTATCAAATTGTAAGTAGAAACTTTTCAGAGAGATTTGATTTTCATTTCAGTGTAACATTAGATGGCATAATTTGATTTTCGAGAAATTATCAAAGCTATTAGGTTCTTTTCAATATGTTCAAACAATAGGAGTGTTTAACATCAATGAGTATTTGAGCATACCAAATTCTATCACTTTCGTAGAATAGCTAGTAATTGTAAATTGTTAAAACCCTATATCCTAACTTCTTAACAATAATAAATTAAACGCAAGTGTGATTTTGGTTGTTTGTTAGGCTTTCACACTTTAATTATAACTAAAGATCACCTGGAGATCGTTTTAATTGTTTTGTTTTATTTCAATGACCAATATGACTTGAACTGTCATTGTATAAAATTTTGTGCTATGACAGGTCAACATATATATTGGATCCTGAACGTTATAGAAGTTAGAACATATATTATTATTAAGTTTTAGCTTTTTGCACTACCTCTACATATAAACGTTAAGTATTCCAAAATTCAAATTACTAACCGTTTTCTAAAAATGCGTACATAGAATTCCCCTCACGTATTAATATATATAAAAAAGTGGCAGTCATGGGACTGCCAACAGAAGTGAAACCTTAAACGAAACGACGAACTTAAAACATCACATTAACAGGTTGGTAACATCTCTCTCTCTCTCTCCCTCTCCCTTTCCCTTTCCCTTTCCCTTTCAGTTTTATTTTCCCTTTCCCTTGCCCTTTCCCTTTCAGTTTTATTTTCCCTTTCCCTTTCCCTCTCCCTTTCCCTTTCCCTTTCCCTTTCCCTTTCCCTTTCCCTTTCCCTTTCCCTTTCCCTTTCCCTCTCCCTTTCCCTTTCCCTTTCCCTTTCCCTTTCCCTTTCCCTTTCCCTGTCCCTGTCCCTGTCCCTGTCCCTGTCCCTGTCCCTGTCCCTGTCCCTGTCCCTGTCCCTGCCCCTGTCCCTGTCCCTGCCCCTGTCCCTGTCCCTGCCCCTGCCCCTGCCCCTGCCCCCGTCCCAGTCCCTCTCCCTCTCCATCTATCCTTCCCTCCCTCCCTCTCCATGTCTCTCTGACGCTGTACATGCAAATATAAGAAACTCGCCTCGGTCTTGCGAATTTTTATATTTATAATATTTTTTAAATATAGGACACATTTTCCATACATTTTCGATCAGGGTCCACCATAAAAACCATATATATATATATATAAGCTACCCATCTTAAAAAGTGCCCAGTGCCGCTAAAGAAGTTTTCACTTCAAAAAGTGCATATGTGCAATTCACACACGGCAGAAGGGAAACTTTAGAAAAACAGATCAAGATATCCAAAAAATGGCCTTAATAATAAAATTTATAATTTATTTATTTCCAAAATATTTACAATTTCTTTGCTTTATACCAATTTGAGTAGGTACAATTTACAGATAAATTTGTTGTACAAACTTTGTGCAGCGGCGCCACCGTGACTATCAAAGTCACGGTGGCGCCGCTGCGCTGTTCTGAGTAGTTTGTATTAAGAAGAAATAGTGTCAATCTCCAGATGTTTAACAAAGCAGGTCACGATTTAGAGCTTTATTTTTATTTAGATGCAACTAAATTACTAGAAATTAGTAATTGCTTTACCGATCATCATGGAATTTTGCATACACCGGCAAGGGCATATGGTATCTTAGAAAAAAATACTGTTTCTGCCGTGGGCAGAAGTTAATTAATAATAAGATTAAATGATACATAGATAGATTTTCAGCTTATTACAGCGAGAAGATTCAGAGAACAGGACAAAACAGAACAATCTGGAATGATGGTGAGCAGGCACTACTCTCTTTCTTGCACATCTGTTTAGGTGGAGTATAAGAGAAGGCTTTAATCTTTAAACATGGTTCGGAATCGAAAAAACAAGACGAAAAAATTAGTAACCTAGGTGAATAATTCTGTTTCCTTCAACGATTATTTTAGATAGACAAAACCCACGTGATATCCATCAGTTACAATCTTATAATTCTAAAGTAGCAAACAAGCACACGATCTGCCTATTCAAAGGCGGTTATACCGATACCGAAAAAACTCGTAACACCAAAAGTACCAGTTGTGTTTGAGGACTCTAAAGTTGTGTACTTTACTTTACTCTATAGAAGATTTTGGTTAATCAACATAGTTAGCGTAGTGTTGCAATTGTGCTGGTTGTGTAAATAGAACAGAAGGAAAAAAAAGAACAAAAAATCCTTGTAGTAGTGTTACCTGCGTTAGCTCCCACAGAGGAGATGTCTCTCTTGATCCATTGAAGTGTGAAGTAGTTTTTCAATTGAAGAATGCTTCACATTTTTCGATTTAATAATAATGGTTGTTCACGAAATTAAACAAATATGCAAGCTTTCGAAATCTATATTAAAATTATTTCCGATTTTCAATTCGATCATATCGATATGTCACATTATCCGAGATATCGAGTTAAGTGTGCCTTGGGAACAGCGCCGTGACGCAAACGCGGATCAAGTGTCGAATAAACGTCACCTCTGGAGTACTATCTACATAATGCATTTGAGTCTGGATATTAACGTGGTGAAAGATTCACTTGAAGAGGAGAGGCGTTAGTTAAATTAAGTGCCTTGATGGGAATAAATTTTAAATTATGTATTTATACGAAAATTAACACAATCTCGAAATAGGTATATATACCTACATCCCGTATAAATACATAATTAAGTATATCATGGAACGCGAAAGTTTAAAAGTTAGTATAAATTTTAAAGTTATGATTAATGTAAAATAACACAGTGTAAATGTCAATTGTTTGTTAAATGTTTGACCCGATGCGTTCTTACTTTCGTTTGAAGAGTAACAAATGAAAGTGTATTAACTCCGTCAATCAAACTTTTGAGATAAAGGCATAATCCCACTAATATTATAAATGTAAATGTTTGGATGGATGGATGGATGGGTGGACGGTTGTTACTCTTTCACGCAAAAAACCACTGAACCAATTGCGATAAAACTTGGTATGGAGATAGCTGAAGACCTGGATTAAAGTATAGGCTACTTTTTATCCCGATATTCCCACGGGATCGGGACTTACGCGGGTGAAACCGCGGGGCGCTGTATCCATAATATTTAAAAGAGGGAAACCAAACAAACAACTTTGCATTATAAAAAGATTTATTGACAGTCAAATCAGTAAATAAAATTATAATCTACATACATTCAAATTATAGTAATCAATCAAATCTTACATATTTTTCTGGATTTAATACATATTGATGCATTCACCATAAAACAATACTGTTTATACACCATAAATGGCACTTCTGATATTTAAACAGTTTGATACAGGTAGTATGGGTATGAAGACTATTGCTTACTAAACTAAAATTTAGCTATTTCATCCTCTTCTTTCACACAGTCACACATTTCCTGCTGTTCTTGATCTGAATCAGTGGCACCATCACCTTTACTATTATGTATATTTTATTATAATACTCTAGCTCCTCATTATCTTGCAATTGAACCAATTGAAAGACTAAAAAAAACGATGTGAACAACATCGTTTTTCTTTGTCTGATTTAGTAGCTAGTTATTATTAATGATTGCAGGCTCTGGTACATTTTAAATTTTAGTTTAAATTTTCCCCCTTTTCATAATTAGACCATAGTCTTTTCCTGCATTGTAACAGTTTTCCATTTTGACATTGTCAGGCCAGGACCACTCCGTAGTGTAGGTATAAAGTTACAAGTACACGGCGCGGCCGACTAATCGTGCAAAATTCAGTAGGCTGTCGCGCGCTGGCCGAGCCGCACGTTAATTCGATGCGCATTCACGCGCTGTGTTCGCGTCATCCGTTCATATCTCGACTATCGAGGTATTAGTACCTAGTCTAGGTTTATTTGTTCACAAAAATAAAGTAATAGGCACACAACTAAATGGTAATTAATTTTTTAGATTAATTTAAAAAATCGACAACCCTAACGTCGTGACGTCATCAGTACAGATAAGAGTTAATAGAAAGAGAGGCAACTTCTAGGTGAATATAAGTATAGGTAATTAGCGTTGTGCGACCTGAATTGAAACTTTATGGTGTCGGAACAAGAGTCGTTATTTATTTAAATGATTTGGCGGAGTGGGACTTCTGTACTTGTACTATTATGCATTCTGTGCCATTGTCTTTTTCATGTAAACCCTCTTTGCGTCTCTGATAGGTACTGTCCATCTTTTTCATTCTTATCCTAATTCATGGCTCTTTCTCTTTTGGAGTATACTTGCGCGTATATTCTTCTTGTGTGATGCTTCGACGTCTATAGATTTAACACACTTTGTTTTAACGACTAATACACTTTGATATGGCAACGTACTTGGATTTAATATTGTTAGAAACATTATGTACTTTTGGTTCTTTTAAATAATAAAAAGTAATACGTTTTTATGCGTCATAATTTAATATGAGTTAGAAGGTTTAAAAAGATTAAAAATCCTTTTTGTACTATCTTATTTCGGTAAACGGAGTCAATACGCTTTGATCTGTTACTCTTTTCATTTTGTGTGAAGAGAGTTCGGTAAACTAAGATTTAGAGTATAGGATCTGGTGAGATTACAACTTCGGTACCTAGTTTATTTCCATACAAATCATAACGCAAATGAAGTATTAAAAATCTAGTTAGGCATTAGTAGCTCACTCTTTTTCGATACGCTTAATACACACACTGAATAACATACATGCAACTGATTCCGACATACCACTTCACCGCCAGCCCCGGTGAGGTGATGACCCGTGGGGGTTTCCACACGATAAAAAAAAATGCACACACTGAAAATTTAGACTGAAAGAGAGATACAGTATTGGCAATGGCCCAAAAGGAGACCTATCTTAGCCCTTTCCCACTAATTCTTTCTCAGCGTTGTTGGTGTTAGAAGGTATTGAGATGAAAGATATTCCATTGACGTATAAAGCACAAAGCTTTGGCCATCTTTTCCATTTTTTCACAAGGTGAACGCAGCCAATTTGAGCGTTTTGCCTTAGAGTGCACTGATATAACACTGGTAAGCTAAATTCTTTCGCATAAAAAATGATGATGGCACTTCAGGCAGTATTGGAATATACTCAGGGGTGTGCTAGTATCAGGAAAGAAGGATCTAATTCTCTAGAGAAGTAGGAATAAAAGATTATGCGAAGCAACTTAGGTTTTTACTGAAACCTTTAAAACATTACATTCACTTTAAAAAAAAACTTATAACTTCAACAATCGAATCACATTAAAAATATATCTTGAGGTTTCGTGTGTCCTCACGGACAACCGTCTCGAACGAATTCAAATCTTGAGCACGAAGTTGCCAGCAAGACTTCATGCGTCAAAGAAGTTTAATCATCAATCCACGAAGGTTGCAAGAGGACGCATAGAGTCCAGGTATCACAGTATGTAACGAATTGTTGCGCGAAGAAACATATTGCTTCTTTATAACTATAAAGCGAAGATATTTAATTTGCGCTTATAAGCAATGTAACAAAACAACTTGTAAAAAAACATGTTGAAAAGAGTGTCCTTGGAGTTTCTTACCTGTTCTTCTTCACAGGATCTACGTATTGGAACGGACTACTAGCTTCACGACCGACTTATACTGACTGACTTCTACTCCTGATAACTGAAAAATACCTACCATTGGTTTAATTGAACTAAATAACTTTGATTTCATTTCATTTGAAGATCAAACAACGAGAAAGATTGCATAGATTAAACTTTTTTTTTTAATTTACGCCACTGCTTTTGGGTAAGGTTTTATTTTGAAAATGTAGTAAGTGTACTTTCACATAATGACAGTTACTCAAAATCAGAGCTATAACAGGTTATTTATTTCTTATTTAGTCGTTAAAATTTTCTCTCCGTGTTTTCTCCTGTTTATATCCACCGTATTTCAGACGTTATCGAACATTTTAATACGACTTTTATAACCGATAACCGATATTCCATATCTGCACATATAACTTTTGAAGTTATTAAAGTTAAGGGATGTACGTGGAAAATATCGACAAATCAATCAAAAGTTTACAATAAGAATATTTTTAGAATAATAAACTGCCGTATGTGGTATTCGTATTTAATAAATATATGTATACGGTTGTATGTAATCACGTGTGTATTTCGGGATGGATATTTTTCTTTATATTCTTTTAATTTTTATCGAAAACTTTCTTTAATTTTTTGTTTTACTTTTTATACAACGTTTGTACTTACGGTGTAAAGGTGTTGACTCTCTGTGTATATACCAACAAACTGTGAAGCTAGGTTGTGGCTGACTCTACAGGAACTAGTCATTTACAGTAAACAGATATTAAATCAATAACTTTTTGTAATTAAAAAAGAAATCCTTATTGACGCATTTATGTTTTTCGAATTCCGAAATAAATGTATATTACACTCACATGTACATAGTTTGTGTTTTGTTTACGGGAAGATTCTATATTACAAAAAAATCTTACTTTTATAGACCTTCAGTCCTTTTACTCACGTGCTAGATGTTATTGGATGTACAAAGTATATTATAACATTTATAAGTTAGTTCAGTATTATATTGACTTGTAGATGTGCCTGTTAACCACGAAACAGAAAAATAATAAAATCTTAATAAAAAGTGCTCAAAAAACTTATAAAAGCTATGGTTTAGTTGTTAATCTACGTAATATATTAAAGATAAATAATAAAAATATTGTCTGTCAATAAACAAACAGTAATTATAAGCGCATTGCAACGTTAGTGCTCGTTGCAATTTGCATTGTCGCCTCCCGCTCGTTACCACTGCGCTCCGCGACGAGATCAATTCAGTTCTATTCGTCTACTGAGATATACTGAGCGCAGGGATGCACTCAAATTCAATTATTCTGGTTATCGATAGTTGCAAAATTTATAGGGATAGTCTTATCATTTCATTAAATAAGCGTTGGGTAAATTTAATGTTTTATTACTATCTTAGTAATGATTTTAGCACTGGCTATAAACAGTTAGTCAAACTGTTAATATAGGTAATTTATTATAAATCTTTTTTGAAAAATAACAAACCTTAAATACCCTTAAATAAATAACCTTTCTCGTGTTGCTAGGATCTTCAATTTAATTTTAAAACCATCAAGTCAGACAGACGTTTTTACAAATTTCGAGGAATAAAGACAAAATCATGTTTCATGGAGTTTAATGACCTTACATAAGTAATGATTCTAACGATATCCTAGACGTACAAATCTGTTCAGGCATTTATAGTTATGGTGAAATCAAGAGACTCATCTACATACATACGTGAAATCAAGAAACTATTTTACATACATATATGAACCCTGACAACATTACACTCTTTTTGACGACGAAAGTTTATCATGAGGCGACTTAAGTAGTAAAGGAAATAAATTTATAGACGGTGGTTTCAGATTGATCATGGTAGATCGCTTCCTTCAAATTCAGTTTATGAAGTGATACTTAATTGTATTATAACCTTATAAATGATATGTTATAAATATAAAAAAAGAAGTATTTATTAATATACAAACATTGTCATTACATCTATTTAAATATCGATAACATTAAACATCGATATCATGTCACACCCTATCCAGAAGCTTTCCACTCTGCAAATCGAAGCTCCGATTGAAATCAGGCGGGCGGTCGGTAAATAACGTCTTGCGAGCTAATACTTTCTGGAGAGATTGCTAATCTGAAGTCTGTGTCGCCCTGATGAACCTTCAGAAGCATAGGTGCGCATGTTTGTCCTCGGTAAATGATCCCCTATGTGATGTTTCGATGTCTTATGTGAACGGAATTTGTTTTTATGGATTCAGTGTGATTGAGAAGAGAAAGTACTTGGTATAAATTTTTATGTTCCAAGAGTTGCTGTGTTATACGATAAGAGTAAATTAATATTAGAAGTACTCGTTCTACAGTTCGTGAGTTTATAAAATGAGGGTATTAACTTGGACTTAGTTGGAGAGCAATGAATTTGAATTTCATTACTATACTCTGTGTTTGCTTCTGCTTAGTAAGAATGATTTTTATTATATTGCAACTAAGTTGGCAATAGAGCTATTAATTTTCCCAATGTCAGATTACCTGACGAGTTCCTTAAGATCCCTGGTACAGACAAGTCCTCGAGTGACAATAAAATATCAAACAAGATGATAAAGTAAGCTTGTAAAAAGGTGGTTGTTTTCTTCATGGTCTTTTAATCATAACATTCTAAATTTTTTTTTTTTACTGCCTCGTTGTTCTCCTACTGAAATATAATTCATCGTTAGTAATAATTATATTAATGCGTGAAGAGAAATCTTTGTAACCCTTTTTAAGAAAATTTCGCGAACGTAGTAACGTGAATTTTGGAATATTTATAGTTTATATATAGAAAAAGTGCAGAAAGCTAAAATTTTTAAACAATATGTCATACAACTTTCAAAATTACGCGAAAACGGTTTAATGAAATTACATATCCAGTATATGTGATTACCTGTCATGGTAAGTAAGTTTATACAATGACAGCTTAAGTTATACTGGTACATGAAAAAACCATGGTCGAAATTCGACCACCACCCTATCACTAGTTGTCCTAAAATACTATAAGTATTATTTAAATTAAGCACATGACATACTGACAAGGATTTAAATATTTCCAGTTTATTTTAAGAGATTAATAATAAAATTAAAGGTTCGTTTTTAGAGAAAAGAACAAATAACCACACAGAAGAAATATTTCCTAACATTTAGATGGGTGGTAATATTGGTCTAATACCAAAAAGTACATAGGGTACAGGTCGCCACATAATCCTAAGTCATACCGGCCAATCACATAAAAGTTATCACTTAGAAAACTATAGAAAGCCTAATTAAATAGTAGTCCGGTTTCTACGAGGTGGAGTGAAAATAAATAATAAACAATTTGGTTTTATATTAGGGACACCAACAATTGAAACCTCTGTCTGTTAGAAGTACTATTTAAAATTCAAAACGGTAATACATACATAGGTCTTGGGGATTTTCTTCTGAAAACAAATCACTAGGGTGCTGTAGAAATATTTACGCTCTTTTCACAAGGTACAACTAAGGCTGTCATCCTGTGTCTAAGGCGCTGACAATAGGGTTTCCATAAGTTAATATTTATCTTAACCGGGATTTACCAATATTTACCAATATTTACCAATATTTATTTACCAATATTTACCAATAACTTCACACATCTCACACACGGCCGTCTGATCCCAAACTAGGCAGAGCCTGTACTATGGTAATCAGACTGCTGATAAACATACTTATACATATATTTCTAAATACATACATATTATAGATAAATTACACCCAGACACAGAACAAATGATCATGCTCATCAGACAATTATTTATCCTGGGTGGGAATCGAACCCACGACCTCTGGCTCAGCAATCAGGATCACTAACCACCAGACCAACAGGCCAGTCAAGGGTTAGATGATGTGTGACGATTCATTAGAATCTGGACTTTGACCGCGTATACTGATGACTGGTTATGAACTATGGGAACCTATCTCGCTCGTCAAAGGGCGTAAACATGTTCACGTACTATAATACACAAAACTCTACTCGCGTTACAATAGTGGTCATCCAACTTCAATAATTTATAATATGTTTTTGGTACACGAGTGCTTTGATATTAATACAATCGATTATGTCATGGATTTTTAATAACTTTCGTATTATATATATTTAGTTTTTTTCACGCTGATTCCTATTCATGCCATTGAAAATAATCACACCGTCCTGTAACACGTTGTGTAGTTGAAAGGGTGCCAACTTTTAAGGGATTCAAACGTCTCCCTGGTCGCCTTCTCTTTCATGCACATTAAACTATGCAAAATTACCCCAACTTTACCAAAGTAGATATTCATTAGTATTTCAAAAGTTCGGTCCACAGGTAACAGACATAACCTTATCACCTAAGTTCTCTATAAGTACCTACTGGCGTAGTTCGCTAAAATTACGTCAAGTTTAGCTCAAAGGACTATAATTTAACACATTTGCGGCTTTGTGCGGATGTGGAGTGGCCGGGGGAAGCAAGTGTTTAGAATGTACTATGTACCTACCATATTGAAGTTCAACTTTGAATGAATAATGAATTAGTTTTATAAGACGTGGTACTCTATGTTGGCAGACAAACATTTGTCTTCCTTGATAATAATCTATTACAATACCATAATATTTGAAATAGCAGAGGTTGACAGTCTTTGAAAATAGGAGATAAAAGTTGTTATTTTCAGCTGTTATTTCATTAATGTAATCATAAACATTACTATGAAGTCTCTCAGTGCTACGGAAAAACCAATACGGTTATTCAATCCTATTCCTTACGAGTTATATTTTAGTTACTCACCTGGTCTTTGCGGTGTGCGTTTGACCCTATGCGTTGGTAAATATTTAAAGAGAAGTTTGTCTTTTGCTTTTGCTGAAAAGAAATATTCAAGAAGTTCTCAATAGTCAGCCACATTGAGAATTTCTTGAATTTTTTTTTGCTTGCCTCGTGCATTTAACCAGAGGGCTCGCCAAATAAATATTGTGGCTAATCCGAGAGAGAGGCCTATACTCAGCAGTAGGTAAAGTCATTCTGAGGATGATGATCATAATAAATACCAAAATTTCTTTAGACTTGTTCAATGTTAAATATTATCTATGACTCGTGACACATCACACCGTTAATCTAACACAAGTGCAGTCAACTAGAGCATGAGATTCTTAATCTCAGGATTATTTCTACAAAACTCACGTTGGGCGTCATGTGTATGCGCACTTAAAAGATGTGTGGAATGTATGAAATGTTCTGAAATAACATTTTCTGACAAATCCGTCAATAAATAGACCTATGTTATTATGACTTACAATAAACATCATACTTTTATTAAGTTTCCATTAACTGAATCCTTGAAAGATCGTCTTGTATGATACTACATCCGCAACGGTATTGTCACTTTAAAAAAAAACTGTCAGCCGTAACTAACTTACACATATAGTATACATATAATTATTATACAGACACACACACACAAACACATCGGTATATATGTATCTGAGTGTGATGGTCACACGAGTTCAGT
Source organism: Euplagia quadripunctaria (assembly GCA_963859945.1). Taxonomy (NCBI): domain Eukaryota; kingdom Metazoa; phylum Arthropoda; class Insecta; order Lepidoptera; family Erebidae; genus Euplagia; species Euplagia quadripunctaria. The sequence continues at coordinate 8,704,323 of OY982583.1, forward strand.
GCTTTTCCCCCATACCAAAAGTGCCCAACGTGCCTAAAGAAGTTTTCACTTCAAAAATGCCTTGTTTATAATAATTGTAACAATTGTGTTAAAAAATTGTCAAAACGTTATTGTGAGTTGCCGATCAGAAATGTTAATTTTTGAAGAAGGTGAAAAAAAAAATACATACAGCCGTACATAGAACCTCCTCCATTTTTTTGGAGTCGGTTAAAAAGTTAGGTTATATCTATAACTAATTTGCACAACGTTAAAGTTAACCGTAAAACAATCCAAACAATAATCCTGCACATTTATCATCCTATGACCTTTATGCGTATAATCTTCAAATTTACAGCACTGCTGACTCATCCATCAAGGAAAGTTGTTGTTGAGTTGTAGGGCTGCCACTAGAACGATCCACGATTTGGTTATACAAAGATATTTTATAGTTAATGTATTTTTATTAGTAAACAAGCCGAGGTGCTATAAATACGATATTAGCGTACTGTCTTTCCCTAATGGATGTTCGACGGCAACGCTTACATGCAAAAACAAAAGACTGTAAAAGGAGTACACACCATTAAATTACATAAATATTCTATTAACATTAATCATACTTATATATTTTTTTAAAACCATTGAGATCAGATTATATTATTATTAAAAAAGACAATACACTAATAATGTCTATATCTTTGAGCTCCAACGTTCCTCTTTTCTATTTTTCTACTAGCTACACCCGGCAGCAATGCCATTTTTCTTTCTTTTTTCAATGATAAAAAAGGGGTCGTGCCAGGGTAGGAGGTTGAAAAATACTTTACGACCTATTCTCATACCTACCAAATGTACTAAAAAAAATCATTAATATCGCTCGAGCCGTTTCAGAGGAGTTCGACCACAAACACCGTGACACGAGATTTTTTTTTAGATTCTACTCTATCTTTCGTACATAGTATAAAAGTAAATCGTAGTGTCTATCTTAGCATGTTTGGACTAATCTAGAGAACCAAAATAGTTGTATAAAAAATGAAATTAATAACATACACACGTAATGGCCCCGCGCCGCCGCTCCTTTGAAAGAGATGTCATTTGTAAAATTTCTGGGTTAAGCTTTTGCTCTCGAGATGCAACATTCACAACGTTAAATGAGGAATTTTACAACTAAATGTGAAAATTGAGCTCTATACTATGTTGTACTTACATATATATCAAATACTAGCTGCGCCCCGCGGTTACACCAGCATAAGTCCCGATGCCGTGGGAACATCGGGATAAAAAGTACAACATACCAAGTTTCATCGCAATCGGTTCAGTAGTTTTTGCATGAAAGAGCAACAAACATCCATACATCCTCACAAAATTTCACGTTTATATTATTAGTAGGATAGTAATTAAATTTTTAACTGTCTCCATTAGGATAAGTTATGCGAAGATAATTATTTTTTCGCTAAAGAAAAAAACTTGGTACTTACTGGCCAACCAGATGACACCGTTACTGGGATGATAGGGTATCTGATATAATTAGTGTAACAGGAGACGTCTACAAAAAGAGTTGGGAGTACAAGGAAGGCCGAATTGAAATTTAAAAAAATATTAACATTTCTAAGGTTGGCTAAAAGTAGAATGATGTCATCAGAATATATATTTTGTAATAAAAATCCAAGATATTTTATAATATTTGCAACAAGCTTTACCAACTAGTTTTACCCACATTAAATTTTTCTAGTCACTACTCTGTGTACCGTGATTTTACATTATTAATATTCCTAAATAAACTTTCTAGTTAATGCAAAAATAATTAAAAAAATCGGACTGCCAGAACCTGAAAAAAGCACAAGAGCTTCGTAATATCAGTATGGTTAACAGAGCCTTGGTAATGCTCTGGAACTTTACATTACAGTGGCACTAAAACCAATCAGACTCAAACCAGAATCTGTGTGTCCATAAATCTATATCACAATTAGGTATGCGACAGAATATTTGCATGATTGCTTCCACTAATCAGTCGGTTTTGACATTATTCGGACATTACCCCACTCTAATAAATAGCGCCTAACTTGAGTTTGAAATGCTACGCAATTTTGAACACACATACGCACTCGTCGTAATGAAGTTGAGTTGCTTTTGCAATTAGAGTGATATTGTTGGTCTAATGTTATAAATTTTACGTTCCTCCGTTGGCGAAATTTTCTTGAAAATTCGTACAAAGAATTCTTTTCACGTATTTATATATAGACTACCAACCCGTCCCGGCTTCGCACGGGTAGCAGAGACATCTTCAACAATCATCATCATATTTCAACCAATTTACATAATACCTTAACAAATTATATACCTAAACCTTCCTCATGAATCGCTCTAATCTATTGGAAACCGCATGAAAATCCGTTCAGTAGTTTTTGAGTTTATCGCGAACAGACAGACAAACGCGGCGGGGGACTTTGTTTTATAATATGTAGTGATATAATAATTACCTTTAAAAAAGTATAGGCGACATCAACGCAAATACAGCTTGTTCTATTCTGTATGCCTTTATTTTCCACCCTTAGAGTTAGAATATTCCAACTGTAAGGGTGGAAACCTTTATATCCAATCCAATAAAAAACTTACGGTATTCGGTATTCGTATTCTTAACTTACAAAAAAAAAAAACTGGAACTACAATTATATTTTGCCAGCCATATTTTGGATCATGCTTAATATTTTCGAATTTAAGAAAAAAACCTTATGAAAATTTTCCCGGTAATCGAATCCGCTAATATACCTAAGCGCACACTTTTGCCATGAGACTTAATTTTAATGAAATATTATATCTTATTGTTACAGGTAATGAAAACAAAGCTCCAGATAACTATACTTATCACTCTTGGCTTCCCTGGCATGACCTATGAATATGTACCTGAATAACTATCCACCATCCTTAACAAATAAGCAAATCTTCAAAATATCGACCACTAACTGACCCACGCATCTTCACATAAGAGAAAGACAGGGTTGATTTTACAACATTGTTCATTGATGCTCCGCTCCTATTGCTTGTAGCGTGATGTTATAGCCTTCCTCGATAAATGGGCAAACTGAAATGCCTTTGTTAAGGGATTTAGTTTTAGGGAAGCCACTCGATGATATAAGAAGTCTTGCCGCCATGCTTATAATTACTGATACAAAGATATTCTTACATTAAGAAGCTTAAGATTATGATCGCAGACGACCAAATGACTTACCGGATTCTTGGTTCACCTATACCGCGCTTTGCATAGCGGAGCGGACGAATCGTAAGACTAATTAAATAATAATATTTTGATCAATAGACTATTCTTTAGAGGAATTCTGTCCAGTTCGTACCCGTTCTAGCATTTGTCAATAGTTTTAAATCATTCCATTTTGAACTGAAAACTTCTTTAGGCACGTTGGGCACTTTTGGTATGGGGAAAAAGCACTGAACTTGCGTTACCGTCACGCTCAGTACACACACATCTGTATATATGTACGAGTATATATACAGATGTGTGTGTGTGTTTTTACTTCTGACGTGAAGTCCTACGACAGAGTTTTTTTTGTTTGGCTATGACAAGAGTAGAAGGAACAAGGAATTAGGCTGATTACCGCTTCATTTTATGTACCCTAATATTATAAAAAGGTAGTTCTCCTTGCATAAAGCACCTTGCTTGTGAGTTTTTTAAATTTTAATATTTGATTATTTTTGAAGTGAAACCTTATTTAGCGTTGTGCACTTCTTGGGATGGATAAAAAATGTTAAACTCGCGTCAGGACACATTACCCTGATCGAAAATGTGTCCGCGTCAGGACACGTGACTCTGATCGAAAATGTGTCCGAGGTTCTTATATTTATAAGTTATTTTATAAGTTTTGGGGAGTAATCTAGGGAAGTTTGTTTGTCACCTCCTTATTAATTAATCTTTAAAAAATGTGTTTTCACTTCTGTCGGCAGTCCCATGACTGCCTTTTTTTTAAATATAAATACATATATACATAATTGTTTTACTGCACATAGTAAGCGAACATTTTGTGACTAGGTAACTGAAATCTAATGTAACAACTTAGGATTATCAAAGATGTTTAGTCTGTTCGTAATATTTTGAACCAATACATAATCTATACTAAAATTATAAAATACTAGCAACCCACCGGCTTCGCACGGGTAGCAAAGCATTAAATTGATTTTTTCCGACATCATCGACAATCATCGTAATATTTCAGCCACTTTACACAAAACCTTAATGAATTATACACGTAAACCTTCCTCATAAATTACTCCTTCTTTTAGTGAAAACGGTATAAAAATCCGTTCGGTAGTAATTGAGTTTATCGCGAACAGACAGACAGATAGACAGATACGGTGGGGGACTTTGTTTTATAATATGTAGTGATCATCGATAATCATCGTCATATTTCAGCTATTTTACACAAAACCTTAATGAATTAAACACGTAAACCTTCCTCATAAATTACTCCGTCTATTAGTGTACGGTATGAAAATCCGTTCAGTAGTAATTGAGTTTATCGCGAACAGACAGACAGACAGATAGACAGACAGACAGACGCGACGGGGGACTTTGTTTTATAATATGTAGTGATGGTAACAGTTTGTTTGAACGCATATGTCTCAGGTCCTACTAGACTGATTTGTACAATTCTTTCAACATTCATAGTGTCTCATTGAGCTAGGTTAAAGCATATCAAAGAATAAGCTACGATTCATAGAGCGGACAGGTGAGGATTAAACAGAAAAGGTTAGTCAATTTATAATAATTATGGATAAAATGCAGCAGAATCATCATTTAAAACAAAAACGATGTTATTAATTTGAAAACATGAATACAAAAAGCTCATATTAATATCCATCGATTCAAGGAAACATCTCAGGAATTCAGAAAAATTAATCTTGCTATACATACCAGGATCATTTCAGATATTTACTCCTTAGGGTTGATTTCAAAACCGTAAGCAAAAGTCAAGCTGTTGAGCTCTCATAAAGTCAAATTATTCTGAGGATCCGAGACGCTTTTGTAAATCCAACAGGACAAACACAAAGGGGCGGTCTCACTGATACGACGAACTTTTGTTTATTTAAGGAAATTTCGTTTTAGGAAGCGCTGCTTGAATGAAAAGCTGAAGTGTTACAACATTTCAGAGTTCAATGTTAATTCAGTGGGCTGTTGACACGTCATTTAATGTCCCAGTTCCTAATTTATAAAAGATTTGTATCCATTTTATATAATTAATATTATAACATGGTGTTCATATATTTCACAGGTGTCCTAAGTGTAAAGTATTAGACTTGTAGGGGTGCAATGGGAGTTTTAAGATGAAGCAGCAGTAAAGGTCTGTACACACTAGACCCTTACATAAGGTGACAACTTCAAGATCGTATAAATATTTTGAAATATATATGAAGTAAGACACTAATGATAGCAAAATTGTTACTTACCTTTACCACATAATAATATTTTCACACTATTTGAGTCTTCCATACAAAGTTTTCTTGACTGTATTACTGTGACTGCAAAAAAAAAAAACAAGCAAGCAAATGCATTTTTTATTATTGTATAATAGACTCTCCGTATAATACTCGTATATATTGAAATTCATAACAGGAATTCTATTAAAAGTTGAACATCGCATCTGACGTAGAAGTTATGAACTTGTGTGAGGCAAAGAATATATTTTTAATGCATTTTGCGCAATTCAGGTTCAATTTTGCCTTGCGTGGTAACTATTCTCCGTGATTTGTATTCTCTTAAGCGCTGCTACCAACAGCCCATCAGCATCACAGTGGCCGTGCTTAAGACTCTTCGCTGCACCAGTCTAGTCATTCTAGTGATTATAACCATCTGCATAACCCCTCATTATGGAGTTCTGGAAACCCTACTTTTGGCAGCCTTTTTGTTCCTTATTTATATCTTCCTTTTAGGTAAAATACAATACAAGCATATAACAATCGGGGGGGGTAACACAACCTTTGTACGGATATTGTCAAATATAATTAAGGGTGTACTAATATAAGTTTGGGTATAGATATTTTTTTTTTTACTTTTGTTTGAGTATTATCATTAAACGCAAAATAATTTCTCAGCAGTGGAACACCCATTTATGCATAATTTATTTAAAAAAGGCATGAAATAAAACCGGCCAGTTGTTTAGTTAAATTAAATTCGTTGACTTCCAAATTCTTAATTCAAATAATGACATTAAAGGCGGGCCACACTAAATGAATCGAGTGCGACCTTAGAAACGTTGGCGGCGCGAAAGTTTTTGTCGAAAGATCTGTATTTGCATAAAAAGGACGCATTCAAACGACAAAACATTCAAGATCCCCCTTTTCATTTAAGTTGAAGATTGTTAGACGTTTTAATTGACAAACGCCGAGGGGTCGTTTAATTTGAATTAATTCGTATGTACAGATCTAAAAGTTGGTGTTCAGCTTGTATTATTATTTGAAATGAATTACGACGGCAAAGAGAGAAACTTCAACCTTATACATACCTCTGGATAAAAGTAGAAGTCTGTAGGCACAAGGTTTGGTGAGTGCAACGGATGACGGAGAGCTTCCAACCCCAGCTCTTGCAACTTGGAGACCGTCTGCTGTGCAGTATGAGGACGTGGGTTGTCATGCAGTTCTCCATCATTGTGTTTAGTTCTTCACAGTACACATCTGCAGTACTCCTCATCCCATTCGGTAAGAAGCTGTAATGAATCACACCGGTGCTAGAGCACCAAACAGTGACCATTACTTTTCTAGGGAAGTTTTCTTTTAGGGCATTGTTTAGGTACTGAACCAGGATTTAACCAACTTGCTGAGCGCTTGCGATTGTCAAACAGAATTCATTTTTCATCGCAGGTAACAATGCGGTTCAAAATTCCTTCGTTTATGTGCCTGTTGAGCAGTGCAAGGGACGTCTCGACGCGTACTTCGCGCTGGCGATTATTGAGTTCGTGGGACACCTTTTAAGCTTTTTTACCTTGCCAATTTGACGGAAATGGACCAATATGGTTTTGACGCTAACGTCGAAAGCTGCAGCTAATTCAGCCGTAGATTATCATTAGCTTCCACAATCGCCTTTAATTCGTCATTGTCAACCAAAGTTTTCGGACGACCACGAGGTTCATTTTTCAGGTTGAAATTTCCGGAAAGGAAGCGGGCAAACCAATAACAAGCGGTGCGTTGGTTGTGGTGTTAGTTCCGTAAACGTCGTTGATGTTGCGTGCCGCTTGTGCCGCGTTGTTGCCACGACGCAACGGTACTCATATTCCATAATTACTCGGATTTTTAACGTATCCATGACGACGAAAATGATTCAAATGGGAAGAAGATATAACTACTCAACAAACAAACGACTACTTTTGAAAAAGAAATCCATGTATCATCAATACATCAATACATTTTATAAAACAAAGTCCCCCGCCGCGTCTGTCTGTCTGTCTGTTCGCGATAAACTGAAAAACTACTGAACGGATTTTCATGCGGTTTCCACCAATGGACAGAGTGATTCAAGAGGAAGGTTTATATGTAGTATACATGCATATTATAGTAGAAAAAAGCCGAGATATGCAAAGATTTGTAATGTGATGTCGTATTTTTGTGCGCTTACATTGCAAACGCTGGCTAAACCTTACGAGATAGATCAAATTAATGTACTACGGAATTGTATATCTTAAAAGATAGATAAAAAGTCCACGATGGTATATGTTTATCTCCTAAGGATAACCCACAGTAACTATTTTTATCTTTTACATATTATAAAAAAAATATTATTATTATATCAAACTATTTTAAACAATGCAGTATTATTCCTTATCCAATTAAATTAAAATTAAAACATTAGATACATTGTGCATTTCATGTAGATTAAAATTACCCTCTACAGCATATCATTAAAATGAATATCTTAGAAGATATCAGTGATTTAAAAAGCGGGGGCAGAACGGCTGGCGGGCTGAACCGATTTTTATTAATATTCTTTTATTGTTAGATGGGGTATATACCTCAAAGGTGGTCCTCTGTCAAGGAAGTCAGGATTTGATGATGGGATCCTGATAAAATTGAGAGAAACCCTCGAAAATTGTAGGAACGAATAGTGTTTCTGTTTACTTTTCATTCATATGAGGTATTTGCGTTTAGAAATCATCACATCATGTAGCTGAGCTAATGATGAAAAAAAAATCATATTATAAAAATCTTTGTAACAAAAAACTAAACCTACGAAAAGAACTAAAAAGCAAAAAATAAATAAACCTTTTAAGTCTTAAGTATTGAGCTTATTTACTTAAACTATCAAATTTTATATAAACTTATTTTTAGTCGGTGCCAAATAATAAAATGATTAATTACCTATATAGAGCCATGTCCATTTCTAGGTAAAATTTAGATAATTAATCAGTTTGTAGTTTGGTTTCGACTCAAAATTTGATAGTTTATGTAAATAAGCTCAATCCTTAAGACTTAAAAGATTTATTTATTTTTTGCTTTTTAGTTTTTCGTCGGTTTAATTTATTGTTAAAAATATTTTACCTTTTTTATCTCTCTTTTCTTTCCTTTTTAAAAAGACAACTCCCGCATTAGGAATTACTCCTGTGTCGCGGGGGACTTTACAAACATACAAACAACGGACACAAAGAACACCCAGACTCGAGTGGGAATCGAACCCACGACCTGTGGCATAGCAGTCAGGGTCACTAACCACTAGGCCAACAGGCCAGTCCTATAAATCTATTTAGGGTTATTTATCTATTTAGCTACTTAGGCAAGGTTGATTTCAAAGATATAAATTATTACCTGTACCTATAATGTTACATAAGGCTTGTGAGTATCTTTTGTTGATTATCATTTTTTTTAATAGTAAGTAAGTTTTTAGTACGAACAAAGATAATTTTTCACTAAATCATATTTTTTTAATTATCATAATTCTAAGGTTATTTGAGTTCAAAAAAGAAGTGAGTATCTTTGTTATTGATGATTGTTTATTTTTTTCTGTACAGAAAGTAAAAGGTATTTCAGTCATGTCTGGAAGACGTCGTATAATCGAATAGTGCGTTTAGTTAAATATACAGAATCGTCAGAAGAGCGTGAAGCTCGCTTTAGCCAGGAACGGGAGAGACGTAGAGTTCAGAGAACCAGAGAATCACCCGCATAGGCTAATTATTATTATTTTTTTTTTTTTATGGTATAGGGGGCAAACGAGCAGACGGGTCACCTGATGGTAAATGACTACCGTCGCCCATGGGCACCTGCAACTCGAGAGTCACAAGTGCGTTGCCGCCCTTTAAGGTGGGAGTAGGAGAAGAGGGGGAGGGGGGAGAGAGGGGAAGGACGGGAATAAGGGAAAGGGAAGGGTTAGGGCCTCCGATTACCTCACTCACACGGCGAAATGCAATGCAAGCATTGCTTCACGGCCGGTTTTATGGGAATTTATAGGAAAATAAAGTAAATTCTGCCATGAATTATTGATAAGAATGAATGGAAATTATTTTCCTTGATGCTCCAAGAGGCGCAGGGAAATCGTTTTTCATCAATTTGCTTTTAGCCAAAGTCAGATCTACTGGTAGAATTGCATTAGCCGTCGCATCATCCGGCATTGCAGCTACGCTTTTAGGAGGCCAAACCGCACACGCGACATTCAAACTCCCGCTAAAGATTGCTACTGATGATACTAACAGTGTCTGTAACATTTCTAAATAAAGCAGTACGGGAAAATTGATGCGTGATTGCTCACTAATAGTTTGGGACGAAGCCACCATGTCGAACAAGACTTCGTGGAAGCATTGGAGAGAACAATGCGCGATTTGCGCAGCAAAAATTCATCAATGGGTGGCTGTACAATTTTGTTCTAAGGTGACTTTCGTCAAATTCTACCAGTTGTGACTAGAGGTACACGTGCTGATGAAATAAATGCTTCATTAAAAAGATTTTTCTTACCTTTGGCTTACGTCATTAAATTGGAACTAACATGCGAGTTTCGTTGTCTTCACGTGAGAATAAGCTTTTTTCAGAGATCTTGCTCAAAGTTGGCAATGGAGATCTAACACAAAATAATGGAAGGATTAACCTAGACAATCAAAACCTTTGTGTTTTAATAAATAATATTCAAGAGTTAGTCAACAGTATCTATCCCGACATTGATAACATAAGTTGTAAGACTATATCTTGGTTCAAAGAAAGAGCGATTCTGTCACCTACTAATGAACAGGTAGATTAGTTGAATAGCTTGATTCTTTCAAAGATTGATGCACCTACGAAAATATACTACTCAGTCGACACTGTGCTCGATTTTGAAGAGACTGTTCATTTTCATACAGAATTTCTTAATTTTTTGAATCCAGACAACTCTCTCCACATAAACTGGTGTTGGTACGCGATTGCTGATAAAGTCCCTTAAAACTTTCATAATAAAGTGCACAATACTTCCGGATGTGGTACTGGAGAAGATGTTTCAATTCCCCTGATTCCTCTAATACCATCGGATTTACCGCTCTTTTGCAATGATCATTAATAAGTTACTGGGTCAAACATTCAACGTTGCAGGCTTAGATTTCAGCGTTGAGTGTTTCTCACATGACCAGTTATATGTCGCGCTTTCGAGAGTAAGCTCTAAAGAAAACATGTTTGTACTACCTCATGAAAAAACAGCTGTAAATATTGTATATAAAGATATCCTGTAGCATACACTAATCATAATCATAATATTATTAATCACTCCTCCACATTAGTATCTACATTGCATCCGTGCGAAGCCGGGGCGGGTCGCTAGTTTAAAATAAAATGAATTTGAAATTAGAATTCTTAGCCAAAATTTTTTTTTGTTATTTGAAGTAGCTATATACTGCAGGACGGCAATTTCATAGGCTAACACCTATTATATGAAAACGTCTGAATAATTTGTCCAAAAAAATTCAAATAGTTCCTAAGACAATTTTTGTGCAACTCCTTACGATTCGGATAATATCAGTCTGTAACAGTTAAAAAATACACTATATATTGCATCTAAAACTATAGATTACGTTTGATACTCTACCTTCACATGTTTTTTCTTTTGCGTATGGCTAAGAGGCACAGAGGAGACAGTGATGGCATCTAGTCGTGATAGTGGGAATAACTAGACACGATAGCCTTTCAATGGTAAAAAAAGGGTTACGACACAGTAGAAGTGCGCCCTAACAGTAAATACTAAGGCTAAATTTTATAGGCGATGTTACAATTAAAATTTTTTAATCATCTGAGTTTATAATGAGAATGTTTTTTGTCTGAAATTGTTGTTTTAATTGTTAAATTAAAAGTTCCAAATAACTAACAGGATTCCTTATTCCAACTAATAAAAGTTACACTAAAAAAGGAGCCTTGTACGGGAATGTAGCACAAATAAATAAATAATTGGTTTTAATTAAATAAAGTTTAGATTATCCGTGTTTTTGTGTGTCTTAATATCATCAAACACGGAAAAATAGTTCTGAAAAATCATAAACATGTCAGCAATATGTATTAATATTTGTTGATTAAATAAATTACATTAAAAAAAAATCATATTGTATTAATAAAAACAGTGCCTTCTAAAAGTTTCTCTAATAAACTGAAAACAACTGTCCCCTATTAGATCTGGAACAAGTCCTTGCGGGATTTTCGCTCTGTCTCCATTGGAAATCTCTTTTGAGACTCAAATGGAGAGTTTTATTTTGAATAGGTAGTTTCTTCTGATAATTCCAATAGGTATACGATCCAAGATATTTATGTATCTGTTTTTTTTTTAATTTTGTTGATGCCAAATAATATCTTCTTTCTGTGTGTACACTTAGTTCCTTGAAGCTTAGAAGAAGTTGTACATTGTATAAGGTCTTCTAAGCTTTAAGGATATAATGTATATTTAATATGCATACATTATATGTTACAGTGTATCATAGATTTTTAAAGAAGTTGACTATACTTGTTGTGTTAGGAATGGGTTCACGTCACTAGTGCTCTGGGTGGGGCTTGAATCCGTAACCATCGGCAGTACGAAGCCTTCGCCATTTTGTTACCATTATATAATTAAACAATATTATCTCATTCAATACCTTCTAATTTAGCTCAGATTTGCTATGGAGAGCTTTATCAAAACATCTTTCCGAATCAGCAAAGAACAAATTATTCTCTGTAAAACAATCTGTAGTGCAAACGTTTTGGCTTCGCTGCCAACCTCATTACATTCGTCAGCGGCGATCGGGAATAAGTCAAAGCTATGATAACATCGTTTGTACAGATCCAATCTTTGTGAGGATTGTATTATGCTTGCTTAGCGTCGATTGATGTCGTAAAGTAGGGTGGCTCGACTGGTAGTTGACTTGTGTTCTAGGAGAATAAATTGGTTTGTCTTACCGATTCGTATGTCTCGATTGTTAATTGGATAATCTGTATATATAAATATATAAAGAAACCGTGATTGCCTGATTGATCTCTATCAACGCGTAGCTCAAACGTCTGAACGTATTGGTTTGAAATTTGGCACACATATAGTTATCATGACCGGTATGCGGTAACAAGGGATTTTTTAAATTCAAGTCATAAAGGGGTAAAAGAAGGGTTTGAAAATGTTTCGACTCAAAAATTCACAGTATTACTCCCATCAACAAATAAATAAACACGTGCTTTTACAAAAGCCAACCCTTCAGGGGAAGAGGGGGGGTGGTCAAGTTTTAGGAGCGTTATGTGTAATGAAAAATAGTTTATTCAGCTTAAAAATCGATTTTCAAAAAAAAATATATGATTTTTTTTTCGGAAAATGATTTTCCTGGTATCAAAATTTTGTTTTTTATTTGTTTGTGTGGTCATTTTCAGAAAAATCCGGATGTTCCATCAACATCCTTAGTATTAAATACTCATAGTTTCATTCATGTCAGCTCTCTCTTTTGTGAAATATCAGTTTTATCGGTCAATTTTTAAGTTCAGTTTCAAAATAAGATTTCTGTATTAAACTTTTCCTAAAATTGTTAGATAGTTGTTGCTTTACATTTTTCAGCGAGTGTACTACACGACCCTGAATTTATATAAATATGTAAACAGAAACAAGCCATGCTTATGATACAATTTATTTTAAAGGACAGCTCCCGCATTCGGGTCATATTCACATATACAGGGGGGGCCTCACAAACATTCAAACAACGAACACTAAGAACACCCAGACTCGGGACAACTATTGTGGATCACACTAATTTTTGTTCCGTGTTCCGTGTGGGATTTGAACCCACAAAACGCACAAACAAAAATTATTGCATATATTATTATTGTTTTAAGTGCCTAGTGCTACCTCAACCATTTCTGGTCTTTTGTAGCGCACTTTTTGCTTTACAGTTCACTGCTCAGACTTATGGCTTCGGGAAACCTCCAGATCCTTTCAGCAGTGATTGTTGGTATTTCCTTCGGTTGCATGATGTGTAACCCTACACAGGGTTCTTCGGTGCCGCATTAGTGGGCCACAAGAGCATAGAATATGCATTGCAGTTTCTTCTGCCTCTTGACAGAACCTGCATATTGTGTTCTCGCCCAACTTTAGGTTGAACATATATTTGTTCAGTTTGCAGTGTCCCGTGAGGACTCTTGTTACTGAACAGGTATTGCATATATTACAAAAGATATAAAATCTAAATAAATAAAATTAATTTGCTTGAGGCGCCCTCTAACGAAACACGTTGATATGTTCTGAACTAGCCTTTATGCAAGATTAAGTCGCATGAACCTAAATTTATACTATTTAATTTAATAAGATTTACGGACACATAACCCGTAAATAAACATTTACCTGCATGCATTTAGTCAGCCATAGAATTTGGGCAGCGTAAAATTTTATGGTTATTGTCTGCTATCAAAATTCTACTTTATTTTTAGCAAATTAATGTGTTTATTCCATTGTAGGTTGTTGATAGCGTTTTTATAACGTACTCATAGCTTAGGTATTTGTTATATGTTTAGTAATTTGAGATAATTTGAACATTTTGAAATTTCAAAGAAAATATAAATATAAATAATTACAACTAAAGACAATAAATGAAACTGAACATTCTAATTCTCGCAACTTCTCGTGACTAGAAGGCGGTTCTTTTTATTGCACAAAGAATTAGTATTACCCTTCAACGTGGCAATGCTGCCAGTCTTCTGGAAACGCTACCAGTTTTTTGACTCATGAATGCCTGTAAATGTACTATTTAGTGTAATTTTCTTTTAAACCAATTTCGTTCTTAACCTCGATTTTTGAAACGCTACAAAAAAAGATTGTTACCTAACAACATTCTGCAACTGCTTTAATCATAGTATATACCAGAGATGTTTTGATAGGCGTTCCAAAAATGGCACCAGTTATAATGTGCTTAAATTGGTTGTGAGCACAGTTTTCTATCAGACACTTCACGCCCGCGCTAGGTATGTGGCGTTTCAAGTGTGGTAAAAAATGTGAAAACTATTTTAAAAGTACAGAAACAAATGAAATTGATAAAAATAACATTCCTATGATAACTTTAATGTATAATAATGGAACAGTAACAAAGTTTAATATTATTTGAAAATTTAGTTATTTTGAAACATCCTTTTCACTGTCACGAGTGTGCGTGTGGAAAATGTACCACGTGTCTAATACGTTGTGGTAAGTAATAAACTACAGACGTTATACATTGGAGTTTTTGTATCAAAATATTAAAACTTATCGACGGCAGAAAGCGGAAATGTCGTATCTCGGAAATTGGCCTAAATGACTTACTCTGTAATTGATCACAAAATAATGCCACGTCGAATGATCTCTGTCTCGACTTCCTATATTATGAAAAAAGATAATGATACTGCGTTGACTTTTTTGTAGGTTTCCTACTGTGTATTCTAAAAATTGCTGTAAGTAGTAAAAAAACGCAACGTACGGGAATTAACTCGATCACTTAATGGATAATATGGATATTACATATCTCTTGCTTGACGTTTCCACCAGGTTGCACTGGCCGTGGGGACAGGCTGAGTCAATCGGTTTCATGTAAAAAGTTAGTAATACTGATTGTATTTAAGACATACATATTATGTTCATAAGCTAGTTCAATTCAATATTTCAAAATGGCCATGTTTCGCATTTATATTTAAGATAGAGTAGATCCGCCGCATCAAAGTTTATTTCTATTTTAGGTGGTCATACATTTCACCTTACAGATACAACACGCCTGCTACTCGATATTGAAACATCGGCTGCTGTAACTAGTAAAAATTAATGATATAGTAACTTTAGGATATTCTAGTTAAAGGGGTCAAGTAAGGTTTACTTAGATAGAAATATATTCCGAATTTCAACTTCCTATTTTTATAAATTTACGAGTTATGAACTTTTGAAATAGTTTTGGTCTATGGTCTAACATTGGATATTTCGAGATGCAGAAAAAATCGCTTTCGGCCATCGATATATTTACAACAATGTAATGCATGTACGTAAACTAGTGTAGTAGTATCTGGTACAACTGTTTCACGCAATTTGATGATTTTGTTAGGGTACGTGTAACTACTACTTAAGTATGCAAAAGATATGTAAAAAAACAAAGACAAATAAAGTTTTCTTTATTCTTATTGTTATCTATGGTATATTTGATCGAAGAGTGACGTGAGTCGTATTCATATTAGACATCTTTATTTCTTATATAAATAGAATGACTTTGGCAAATGTGTGCGTACAGATAAACCGCGCAAACGTTCGGTGAGTCAGTGACAAAATTAAGGAAGTTTGACTTGCAATAGTGTTTAAACGACATATTCTTATGCCCTCTTGGTTACTAAAAATTCAAGCTTCTAGCTTTAGCCACAATGAAGTTACAGGGAGATCGAAAACGTCCTGAATGGCTTCGAGACAAGGATGCCTTTGTTTCTTTTCTTGCTCGACTTGGTGGAGGCACTGCCGTGCTCTCAAAATCTTTTTTCTACTCTTTTTTCTTAAGCTTCTTTAGTAAACATAATAATATTAAAATTCAAATTTGTAGGGTGAAAGGTTTTATACATACATATCATACTTGTGTTTCACATCAATATTCTGTACGTTATAAAAACTCTACTGAAATTATAAAATTATTCATTTTTATAATACTTTATACTCTAGAACACGTGTTAATTATTCTCGTTCCGAGCTAAAGCTAGCCAACAAACATTATTTTCTTCTAAACTCCGCAACATTGCTGTTAAAAAAGAATCACAATGTTCACGTGTTTACCGTAGGGACTTACATTATTAGCTGCAAGGCATTGCACACGTTACATGCCGCCGTAAGAGCGTCTCAAAGGACCTCCTCACACATACTCTTCGATGCATTAAACCTGGAACTAGGATATTGCGTGTTTAATTAGGTACACCTATCTAATTTCACCTGCCTTTAGTTTGCGTTTCCACTGACATTTAACTAAAATAGCAAAAAAAAAGAAAAATATGTTTTTTGTTTTCCAACTGTGTCAAGTTAAAGATTGTATGACAATAGGTATGTTTAAAATCTAAAAAATGTACAAGATCGTCTTGTTTTAAATTGAGATCATATATGCCAAATATTTTATAAATCACTACATATTATAAAACAAAGTCCCCCGCCGCGTCTGTCTGTCTGTTCACGATAAACTGAAAAACTACTGAACGGATTTTCATGTTTTCACCAATAGACAGGATTCATAAGGAAAGGTTAGGTGTATAATTTGTTAAGGTTTTGTGTAAAATGTGTGAAATATGACGATGATTGTTGAAGATGTCGGAAAAATCAATATAATGTGCTCTGCTACCCGTCTGCTCTATTAATCTGCTGGACTAGCTAGACTACACATTTTGCTAAGCAATTATTTGTTACTGTACAGTATGCATTATAATAAAGACATCTGCGGGAGACGTTACGTAACAATAGCCATAACCCAAGACAGAAGGACGGATAGGAGATGAGCAGGAATTGATCAATCTTTAATGAAAACGGCCATAGCGGAGTCGAGTATGCCATTAGGAGCAGCCATAATAACCCCACTGTGTTTTATACCTACCAAACCAGAAGAAACACAGAAACAGAGAGAAACTCAGTGATCTGCAGTACATAATAGAAAATCTATCATCATCAATACTCAATACTAATAAATAAAATTGAAGTGTTTGTAATATCAAAATAGTAGTTTTATTTTAAGCTAATATAGTTATTTGTACGATACCTACGTCTAAAAATCAATATTTAAATTTTTGTCTGTCTATCTGTCTGTCTTTCAGCTAATCTCCGGAACGGGTAGACCGATTTCCATGAAACTTTCACTGGCTAGTGTTATAATGAGTAACTTAGGCTACTTTTATTTTGGAAAAAGAATTAAGGTTCCGCGCAAAATATATAAATATGAAGTCGCACGGGAACTGCTAGTTTATACATATGACTTGCTACGGCATAGGTAAGTTTACAAGATCCCTTAGACTGTCTTTGATGTGCAGTGGTGTGTAAGTCTAGCTATAGTTTGCATTTGAGTGAATTAATCAAGTGTACTTCCCTTTACCATCCTTGTAGGTGATTTAGTAAGTATAGGTAGACGTGTGTGAATTTAGTTTAAAGCCTCGCAACTCGCAACTTTAGCTAGATGTGCTGAAATACACTCCTATTGCTACGACAGCTTGAATCAGCTGTGTGTCGCGCGTTCGCTGTATTGGATTAGGTATATTTTAACATTAGCAGTTCCCGCGCGGTTTCGCTCTCGTATACATATTTATATATTTTGTGCTCAAACCTAATTCTTTTTCCAAAATAAAAGTAACCTAAGTTACTCCTTACAACACCAGCTATCTGCCAGTACCTATTCCGGAGATTAGACGGAACGAACAGACAAACAGACAGACAAAAATTAAAAAAACTGATGTTTAGGCATGGTATCGTGCAAATAACTGGAGGAGTTTAAAAAAAATATATTATTTTAAAATTACAAACAGACACTTAAATTTTATTTATAATTAATACAAATTAATGATGATAAGAAAAAACTCTCTTAATTAGTTTATTTCAGTTTTTCTTTTATTTTACAAGATAACTTTTAAATTTCTTAGAACATTACACCTCTTTATTGTTTACATTATTTGATGTTAGAATTACAATTACCTATTTTTATTAACTCGTAGTTCTTCATTTGACTTACAAAAATACAAAAATACTTTTCAGAATCAAGAGTTTGCTTTGACCTTGAAGAATTACAGTGTTAATCAGGTCGAGACTTTACGAAACAAAAATATTACAAGTCCTGTAATATTATCTTTTAAAAAAAGTATCACCGACTTCAATGCACCTAAATCATGATAAATTGTAATAAGGGGCCATCCATAAATTACGTCACATGAATTTTGGACTCCTGTCCTTGTGGTGGTCACATTTGTGGAACCACCCCCTCACAGTAAGACGTCACATATTTTGCAATTTTACACCCAGAACTGAAATATTTTTTAAAACTTTGCGAAGGGACAAGTATTTAGAAGGAATAGCTCTATCTGATTTAGAACCCTCTAAACTGTTAAGTAAACCCCACAATGAACGAGCATTAGCAGAAATGCACCGATTGAGAATTATCATTTCTGACGAAAGGTAGACACTGGGAGAGAACCCTCCTCCTTTTTTGAAGTCGGTTAAATATTTATTTTATTTTGAAAATTTTAGTGGAAAGTAAATGTATTTTGTTTAAATATAATATGGGCAGGCCAACTACACGCCCTGCTCCAATGAGACTCCGAATGCTCCAATGAGGTTTCGGAGTAAACGAAAATATCATCGATGTATACAATTTTTAGTTATTTTGCCTCCCGGCAAAAAAAGTGTCATGATACAAAAACAGCTATTTCGAGAAAACACGACTTTTATACCTGTGATGAACAAAACAACTTTGTTCCCTTTTTCACTGAGCTAATAACAATGTTTTTACAGCTGACCAAATGCAACATTTGCTATTCAGTGCTATAAAAATGTTAAAACTTATTGTTGATTTTTCAAAATCCGCTCAACCCATTTCGATAATATTTAAATGGGACCACCTGGGAAACAAAAAAAGAATTTTCGAAATTAGTTCAGGCGTCTTTGAGTTATCGGTGAACATACATAAAAAAAAAGATTCCGACGAACTTTTTTGAAGTCGGTTAATAACATGAAAGGGTTATGAGAATGTGACTTCATAAAAAGCCACTTCACTTCAATGTATGTATATTATTATGTACAGACTAAATAGCTATTCCATTTATTGGCAATAAATTTTATTTTATGGTTGATGAATCAGTTTGAATTGTACTTTTTAGTGCTTCAAATATGATTGTCCGATTGTAATCTTCAGTCTGAATACTACTTGAGTTTACTTCTAAGGCAGCCTTTTATTACAAAGGTAGGTCAAAGATTATTTGATCGACATTATTGGATATGAAAGCTAAAAAGGTTAGAAATTTGTGACTAGAAAGAAATCTTTTAGTCGAATATTCTGATTGAACTCTGATTCAATGGAGTTAACTTTCAGTTGCGGTAAAGTCAAGTTCATTGAGGTAAGTCAACTAGCAACTTGACTTTGAATATCTATTTATTTAGCTATGCGTCCTGCAGTTTCACTCGTGTTCATACTCCGTTTCCAAGGATCGTAGCGTGATGTTATATTGTGAATTTCTTCAATCCGTCTGGTTTTACCAGAACTATACCATGTGTAAAAGTGTCAAACGCATTTAAATTCATTTATTAGTTCCTTATCGCGCGTTTTACTTCAGACGCTCGACGGATGAGGGCTAGAAAAAAGTGTTAGAACAACGCAACGAAAACTACTGACCGCGAGTTGATTTATTTTATTTACGCTTTCTTTGAATTCTTTACGATTCTACTGTAACTTTGATATTGGTTGGGTTTTCATTTAGTAAACAGGGTATCACGGATTTATTTTTATTAAAAAATAAAACCGACTAAAGAACAAAGGAAATGAAGAATAAAAAAAAATTGTTAGCTTAACTAAACTCTTACACTAATGTAAATAACTAAAAAGTTTTGTGTCGGTGCAAATTATTACGTAAAATGACATGATGGCAGCAGAATGTACGGCGGTGGTGACGCGAAACACCCCATTGCCGAAATATTTTTAAACTTCATTTTGTTTGTATTTTTTGACTCAAAATTATTATGACTATGTCATACTGTAATGTCATTAGAACGACTTAATGTGTGCTAAATTTCAACAAAATCGGTTCACAGACGAAAGCTCAGTGGGTGAACAATGATTCATTCCATACTTTTCTAGCCTTTGGGTTGACATTTTTTTTTATTTAGCGTTAACTTCGAAGTCTACCCTATCAAATAAAAAAAGAGTTATCGAAATCAGACTAAAAAAAAAATATATGGCTTGACTTGAGAACCTAATCCGTTTTTTCGTCGGTTAAAAATGGGAGATCAGGGATCGCCTTTAAACTACCACTCAAAAACTATTAAATGGTTAAAATGGTAACTAAAATCAATTAGAATGCCGTGTGTATAACAGTAGGGAGGCTGTCATGTGTCTGCGTTTTTCTAATACGGTTAAACCAAATTAGACAGATCATTGTTCGACTGCTTCCCAGATAAGTTCTTCGTCTGTCATTATATGATTAGTAATATAACGACTTGCAAAAAAAAGTGAATGACTGCGCTCTCAAGAAAGCCTTGAGATACGCTAAGCGAGTTTAATTGTCTGAGAGTACCACGCACCACGACGCGAGTCTAAAACCCAGTGCACGATGGCACATGGGCAATAAGACCGACCGGTCTCCCGCATTAATATGTTTTTCTATGATAATTGTGGAAACAGCAGGAGATTTTTTTTCGTTGCACTTGTGACTCTTGAGTTACAGGTGTTCACGGGCGACGGTAGTCACATACCATCACTTATCACCAATCAACTACCCGTCTGCTCGTTTGCCCCTTTAACATTAAAAAAATATATATATTATTAGGATTTTTTTAAATCAATTTCCACGCTTTACACTGCCGATATCAGCATGATACGTTTTACTTAAAACCAATGAGTGACCTTTATATGCTATGAAATAAAATCTATACAAAACTTATATAAATGCTATAGCAAAACGCAGCAAAATGACACTACATGATTATTATATTAAATTTGATTTAATATTTTTAAAATCCTTACCGAAAACCCTAAATGTACATGGAGATTAAGAAACGTACAAATTTGATGTAGGGTCAATATTTATTTTGTATATTTTGCTTTAACCGTCTGATAACATGAGCAAAATTTTTTAGACTTCTAAAAATATTTTCTCCCAAAAAAGAGGACCCTGTCTCGTCTAATACTTACTATACCTACTAATATAATAAAGCTGAAGAAGCTTTTTTGATTGTTTGTTTCTTTAAAAGCGCTAATCTCTGGAACTCTCAGTCAGATTTGAATAATTCTTGAATAGAATATTCATCGAGGAGGTTTAAAAATCTATTTTCCTCCGTGCGCTAAAGGGATATGCCCATTTGGTAAAGAGCTTTTGGCCCAATGGCGCCCATGACTGAAATAAATTGTTGGCATTAGGGTTGAAACCATAGATATAGGAATAACTAATATTTTTTTATATAGGACTAGGACATAATTAAAAAAATAACAAATAAAAAACTCACCATTTGCTTTGATAGCCAAAGCGGTATGGCCCTTGACTGGCAAATAAGAGGTCCTAAGTTCAAACCCAAGTATTTCTTCTAATTTTTTGTAAGTTTTATTAGTTTTTTTATATTATATGAGTGTATTATTTTAAAAAAATACCTATTTTTTGGTATGTGTTGTATGTGTTTGCCCAGCAATGTGGTATACACTGCTGGGCAAACAAAAGCCATAACTGGGCATATCCGTTTGATTATTAGTAGTAATTTTTTAAAGTCCTAACCGACTACTACCACGCAATGATTTATATAGGCAAAATATCCTTAAAGATCATTTTTAAAGTGCATAGTGAACATTCACAAGATACAATAAAATCAACACAAAGTATCCAAACATCCTCCATTACAGTTGAACATTCCTACTCCGGTTTCCACTAGAAACAGAACACTCAAACACAGATGCAAATGATTAAAGTAAGGCAAAGGATCCAGTTACGAACTAGACAATATAACGTGAACAAACGACAAAACGTAATTGTAGCAATTAATTAAATGCTTTGTTTTACCACTTCATGTTGTAGAACGTAACTGATGAAGTTTGTGCATGCTGTGCAGTTTGGCCATTAAGTTTTCGTGGCCAGAGGCTGGACGGAGCTATTGGACTGGTTTTGTATTGCCATCACCTTTAATATGACTTTTTGATGCTAATAATATTCGATTTAAAACTTAAACCTTTTCATATCCTGACGATGGAAAACCAACAGAAGGTTTTCTCCCCCCTTTCTCAACAAATGGGCTATCCAACATTAAAAGATTTTTTTTATTCGAACCAGTAGTTTCTGAGATTAGCGCGTTAAATCAAACAAACTTCAGTTCTATATATTATATATATATTATTTATATATATTTTTTTTTTGTTTAAATGTTATTTTAATTTTCGAAATCGTAAATTATGGACGTTACTTACTTTGCTTTTCAAATTTTGCACACCTGTCAAAGACCGATGACAATGCAATAATTCGTTTAAATGTTTTTATTTTTTAGTTGAATTTTCTATAAAAGCGTGTTTTTTAGTTTTTTAAACTATAATTATTAAAATACTAGAAAATCCTTTCAGTAACGCAACTCAAGCTTCTGAATTCAAAATGAGTGCAAGCGTCTCTAATTCCCGTATTTTAGGTGTTGACACTAGACTAAGATAACATCAAGATCAAGCGTAACATTTGTATGCCGAATTTGAGCCGCAATCGTGAATTTAGGCAAAGAATTTGCTTATTAGATGTCGTTAAGAAAAACCTTGAGATTCTAGTCATTGGACATTTAGACAGTTCTATTAACTACCATAGGTTATCTAAAAATACTTAAAAGAATAAGGGTTAACATACTGATGTGAAATATTATCGTCGTGTTGTTATGCAGCGCAAAATACGGTTAAATGATTTTAAATTAATACCCATGACCAGCACATCACTACTACATATCGTCCAATGAAAAAAAAATACATGACATGACACAGCATAATGCTAAATGAAAGCATTCTTATAATCCCCGATTTAAAAATTGAGTAACCACACCATAAACTAGTATTAATTTGTCGTATGCTGTATCGTTTATTAGGCCTTCAGTAAAGTGATGGTGCAATCTAAAGTTGCTGTATTACTCCTGTCTTAAGGATAGAATAAAAACAGTTCCTGTACAAGTTTTATATTATAATTCAATTTTTTTTAAATGCAGGTTGTTCTCAAAGTTGAGAGTTAGGAGTTAAGTTCTACGAAACACTTCAAACAACTGCACTTATCGATTTCCTATTCACAGAATCAGTTTTTTTTTGTATTGTAAGTCTGCTTATAGTGTTGTGCGAAATCTTTTTACTCGGCAATTTGTTTCCTGAGAAAAAAATATATGACTCGGTGGCTAAAATTACGTTCAGCGTAAAACTACACTAAGGCTTGTCTGTTGTATTGCACGGCTTAGCTTAAGAAAATTTCATTACGCTCAAAAGACCAACGACGCCACACTTGTGCTACTCATATTTGTGTACCGTGCTTCTCTTTCGTTTAAAATTAAAAATATAGCAGTTTTTTATGACAGTTATTACAAAGTTTTTAAATGTTTGAATACAGTTTTTGAAGTGAAAACTTTTTTAGCGGCGTTATGCACATTTTGGGGTGGGTAAACAATGTTAAATTCAGGTCACGTGACCTGATCAAAAATTCGTAAGACGGAGCCGAGTTTCTTATATTTAAAAAAATATTTTTCCGCCATCTGTGGATTCTGCGCGGTACTACTGTAGTTTGATATATACTTATGTATTATATGGTACAGATCCACTAGAGGCCGCTAATCTAAACATTGAGTTTTGTCAATGTCCTTCTTAATGAATCTTTAAAAAATGTGTTTTCACTTCTAACGTGCGGTCCTACGACTGACAGTTTTTTTTCTAGTTTTCTTTTCTTCTCTAATGTTAGGAACGTTCATTCGTTACTATGACCGCCTACTATTAAGTTGTACTCGACCTTAATAATTCCTTTTTATTTTCATTTATGGATTTCCATTACTTTTTTGAACTTCCTGGTGTTGAATTTCAAGAACCTATTTATAGGTTCATTTAAATTATAAGAGCTTTATCAGAATTTAGATAGAAATATTCCCCAAATACAATAATAATTTTTGACATCCTTGCAGGAAGTTGAAATTACCGTGTTTATCTAAACTATTGTTGCTGTTGCAGTGTCTTATGTCTATAAACGCAGCCTGCCTAATGTTTTACCGGTGTTTACGAGTAAAACATCAACCAGGCTATATGGTTCATCTCCAACGGTTAAATTTGCTAATGAAATATCATAAACTTTTTAGTGCATTATTGAGGTACATTGCAGTTGGTTCTTCTTTTATTAAAAAGTTACGACGTCGAAGCTTTCATTTCGTATAATTGATATTGTCGTCGCCACATCAAAATTTCTTATTTATTTTATTAAAATTAGGGACCAACTATAATAGATGATAACACAGTTCACTATTTAATAAGAATAAGTTAATAGACATTATTTTGACTGGTTATACCGGTAACGCAACACTATTGGTCGATTGATAAATATTAACGAATAGTGGGGTTATAAAAGGGTAGGAATACGACGAGAACTATGGTCTTGAGTGCGAAGAGTGGTTAGTGTTTTTCATATTTTATATCAGTGGTTGTGAGAATGTTTCTAACAATAATATCAGAAATCCCTTACTACGCATATATACAGTTTTACGTAATGTTCAATAACCATGTTGCTGTAATCTCGGTAATGGAATACAGTTAGAAATTCAAAGATGAAAACTAAAACTACCAACTCCTATGCATTTCAATTCACGAACATATATTAGTCATAAAGTCACTGACATCCAAACTTTTCTATAAAACATCTCTACTATATCCTGAACTCCTAGTGTTGTGTTGAAACTGAACAATGGCGAACAAAATCACGTCTGAAACAAGAGGGTAGTTGAACATCAAAAAGTTGGAACTCAATTAAAGCGATGAGCCAGCGAGGTGCCGAACTCTGTGCATTATTGCGCTGGAACGTAGATGTAAGATATAGCATGCACTATCGATTATGTGTATCCGAACCAACTAAACTTTATCTGAGTGCGAGAAGCAATGACTTTTTTTCATCAAACATTAAAGCTAAAACGTTAAAACATTACAACAACATTAAAACTAAAAATTTCATTCAATTTCATATTCATACTTGAAGAAGACTAGGTCATTACCTTCATTAAAAAAAAAACTAAAAACTAAATTAAATAATCATCTTTCTGCCCTTTTCCCAATTTTTTTGTAGATAATACAGTTATTTTAATATTTTTTTTCTTTTTTTTTTCTTTTCAATATTGCAAAGGGTTTTGGTTCGTTTCTTTTATGGCCGGCCGCCTGCCTAATGCCAACCCTCCTTGGGAATGTAGTCGTTTTTAAAGGAATAACTTATATTGGGGTAAGTAAAATGAATAGGGCGAGAAAGCTAGGGTAAGGGATACCGCAAGTCTCGGTTGGGGAAACGGGACTGAGACTGGAGTAGCTTGAAGAGGCTGAGGTCACGTACCCGTATGTCCGTCCTGTGATTGTAGAAGCCACTAGGACAGGAGCATCAACTGGCTTTTATACACAGAAATTAGGAATTGCAATCGCAAGTGCTCGCTGTATCTTACAGAATACCGGATGAGAAGAAGTTATGGTTCAGAATAATCGCTGCAGGCATTTGTTTTAGATATTTTAGAGAATGAACTACAAGAGTTATACAGTTCTGTTCAGTACAAAAAAGAGTGATTTATATTGATTTATTGTATTATTACTGGTTGAGCACATTATGTGACCCAAATTAATTATTAATTAACTTTTGCATATTCATTCAATAAAATGGGGTTTTCTTTGATAATTAGAAGCATAAATAGATACTTCCAAATGGTTTCAATTAGTTAGCATTTGAGGCTGTTTGGATCTCGCGCCTTTACGATTGGTGACGGTTTCGTCAGCTCTGGCGACACCAGCGCGGCCCCCTGATTGGCTGTCGCCAACGCGGCTAAAACAAAATGGACATCGCATTCTTTCTGATTTTGAAAAATGCTCTCGGCTCTCATTCGGCAAATGTTCAACACGTAATTTTTTGGTGCTTTGATGAACAATTGTGTAATATAAGTGAAGCCGCAAGAACCCTTTAAACATCGCCCTGCAGGGACTTCGGACATTGTTCGATATCTGGTTGGTGTAATTGCTACACGGCTGACTGAGGACAGGTGTGCTGGAAGGCGTACCCGAGCTGATCTCCAGGTTAGTGGGACCACTAGTTTTCGGTGCTACGTTTGAAACCATTTGTTTACTCAGTTTCTACAGAGTGGGTTTAATGGGAATATAAATATATTCTAAAGAAAAACATAAGTAAGTTCCCGCGTGTTGTCGGCTATTTACACGCCGCTTCACCAATTACATTAAATTTAGTAAATACCTGAACATTTCGCATCGTCCAGTGCCTCAACGTATTTAGCAATTAAACATTAGCTTTGTTTAACGTAGTCTGCATGAACAAAGACTTCCCTTGTTACAAAGAAATCTTCACTCTACGATCATGAAATCTTGACACTTATGTCAATATGTATTTCATGATCGCAAAGTAACAAATAATAATAACTTGACACTCAAACTAGGCAGAGCCTGTTCTATGGTAACCAAACAGCTGATAAACATACTTATTTATTTCTGAATACATACTCGCTCATTACTCTGACTTTGCTGGAATACGACATCACGTAGCTGCAAGTGATTGACCATTTTACAAACGACTACACGTTTTGTTAAAGTGGTTAAACATCTAATGTTACGTAGTACGTGTATAAATGTTATGTGCTAATACTAGCAGAAAAAGAAAACTTAAAGAGAGAGAGAGAGAGCCAGTTTATTGTCGACGTTCTGCTGTTTTCATTCATTTTAACAAATCAGGAGATTTTTACGTTAATTTCAATGAACTCGAAAACTAGTGCTTTGTGCATAGAATATGGGTGATGTGTTGATGACCAGGGTTCGGAGACAGAGAAGAGGAGAACTATCTTAAGCTAGAGAAACATCGTTGTCGTGTGTCGTGTCGTGTCATAATACATGAGTATCATATATCTCTGCAAAATTCTTACTCTAAAAATAATTACCTCCTTGTCCATACCCTAGTGACTACAGAATGGGTCTAATTACATAAAAAAATGTTTTTCAGGTTCGGCAATTCGCGAGAGCTAGTGTGCCAATACAGTAGTAAAAAATTATCTCATATTTCTGGAACACGGCACACAGTAGATTTATATTAGAGTATAAAAGTCTCTTCCAAGATATAAACCAATACATAATGCCTACGGTACCAATTGTAAATCGCTCGCAATAGCAAGGCCTCGTATCCAACGTTAAATAGTAATGTTCAAATTAACTGTGCACTCCGGTATCTAGCGTTGCTAATTAATATGTGCTAAGCGTTGGTGCACGTGTCCATTGATAGTGGCGACACAGAAATGACGTTCAGATAAAAAACGGTTTATACACTAATACGCTTTGTTAAAATTGAAGTTATTAAAACAATGGATAACAAATTTATAATATCGTATCTGCCTGTGCCGATCTACAACCACCCGTTTCAAAATGGTTGACGTTTAGAATGCTTTTAACAAACTTACTCACGTCTGTATATAGTTTGTTTAGACACAACCAAGTGCGGTAATGATACAGAAATCATAGGCTACTGTTTCCCTCAGAATCTTACCAAAATCAACCAATACTTTTGATTTTCTAAAATAACTGTGACATTAAAATTTTTCATTCCTACTAGTTTACTTAAATGATTAGAGTATTAACCCTCATTAAAAATTCCAATAATATAATGGACACGAGCAATGTAGCGCACAGCCCGAGCGTACAAAGGCAATCATTAAATAAAACGTTAAACGAGGGCCAGTCTGTATGAAACTATGAAACAAGACATTTTATCTATATACAATAGAAGAATATTATAGAAAAAATACCCGAATAAAACGTGAACGTCAAGGTGAATTGGTATAGAGGGTACAAAGATGCAAACGGCCATTTAAATCCTTTGATTTTAACAAATTTGAACATTTTGCAGGGAAATCAAAACTTAGGGTACTCCCATTGACTTAGGATCATGAAAATTGCCAAGGAGCAAGGTCTTAGAGCACAAGTAAAAGAAAAAATTAGAAAGTCGTTAATTTGTCGTGTCGTTGCTACCCTATTTCGAAATAGGGGAGAGTGTTTTTAGAACGGCAAACTTAAGTTTGTCTTTCGGAAAAGAAAAAAACGGACACTTCGAGAATCGATTACCGAGATGAACGAATTATGTACATATACATGTATGTACGGAACCTTCGGTGCGTGAGTCAAAGTCGTACTTGTTAGGTTTTTTTTAAGAACTTGACCTTTAAACAACATATTATTGTAACGAAGTTCCTTATTGCACGTTACATTTCAGACGCCTCGGCATATGGGGCGCTAGACTAAAAAAAAAGTGTTAGCGTAACGAAAAATTATAACCACGAGTTGATTTATTTTATTTAAGCCATTTAATTTAAAGTTGGTTGTATACTAGTTATCCATATATTAAATACTTAGGGCAACACACAAAAGTACCTCACGCGTTTTTTATACCATATCTACTATTATAAGTGTACTAGAATCAGAATCAGAAATTTAATTTATTTGTAAACATAGGTGGGGTTACAAATAATGTGTAAGGTGTTACAGTATGCAGTAGGTGCACTATGTATTGCCATGTGGCGTACAAATATTTTTAATTCAAAATACCTATCGGATTTACACAAATTTTTTTAACATAGTGCGTTTGAAAACATGACAAATAATTTATGCATAGAAAGTAATTTGAATAATAATTTTAAATATTCAGCAATGATCCATATTCAAGAAGAATTATATTCTGAAGAGGAATTAATATTTATTTCTAGTACACGTATAGTATATTGTCATTAATGCGGTACCTAGTTATGTTGCAGCATATTATATTTCTTCTGTGCACTGCAGAATAATCTGTTAAAATTATAACTACTCACATGAATATAAAATAGTAGTTAAAGAATCAAGTAAATTGTTAAAACAAATAACGGTAGCATAAGAAGTTACCTCTCAATAAGTTTTTCCTTGGCACTAGTGACCTTTGTACCTCTGCGTTTGAGCGATTTATTCCATTCTAATACCAAAAACTAATACCACTGGTATTTGTTTCAACTCATATTTTTTTTCTATTCCGAACCGATACCATTGTTTAAACTAATACCAAAACAAGTTCAAAGATATAAGGTACAGTCAGTAAAAATGCTTTGTATGTAAATATAAGACCTTTAATTGAAAAAAAAAACAGATAACTCCAAAAAAATCAAATTTTGTTAGCAAACGTCTTGTTCAATGATAAAATATCACTTAAATAATCAACTTTAATATAATTTTAGTTCCTCTCTATACCTGTATAATATTTTTTTTGCAAAAACATCAAACAGGAAGAATTTACTTACAATCTAAAAATTACAAAATATCTCAAAAAATTAACTCTTAATTTATATTGAAATTTATCTGACATAGTTATTATTAGACAGGTACGTAATTATTCACGTCTACCTATCTCATAACAACTATGTCAGGTAAATTTTTAACAAAAATAAATCACTTTTTATCTAACAATTGTAAAATATCACAGAAAATCAACTTTTTGTATAATCTAATCAGTCATTCATCACCTACATAGCAATGAATCAGCATTTTTTTTTTGCAATAATATCTAATATGAAAAATTCACTTTAAATCTAACAATTATAAAATATCACAGAAAATCAACTTTTTGTATAATCAAATCAGTCATTCATCACTTACATAGCAATGAATCAGCAATTTTTTTTGCAATGAATTCTAACCTTACCTAACAATTGTAAAATTTCACAGAAAATCAACTTTTTGTTTAATCAAATCAGTCATTCTTCACCTATATAGCAATGAATCAGCAATTTTTTTTTGCAAAAACGTCATATATGAATAATTCACTTATAATCTAAGAATTATAAAATATCACAGAAAATCAACTATTAGTATAATCAGCTAAATGACGTGTAAATAATTTCTTATATTTCAACAATTAGTAGCTAAACCCTTAATTTTTCTAAGCAGTGACCTACGGAGATTTTGTTTTTGAGGAGTTGGTCAGTTACGTATGTGATCCACGAATTTTTCATAATAGTTGTCTGTGCACATCGTTTTGCGGGGGGTGCGTTTGATTTATATTGAGTAATAACCACTGTTTGTAAATCTGCGTCCTCTTTCAGCACGTTCAGAAGCTGATATAAATTAGCATTCTTTGGCACAGCCGAGTTTAATTTCTTATGCCAAGATTCTACGGCATTTGTGGTTCGATGGCGTTCACCATGAACGCACCAAATGTCTACAAAACTCTCGTTCTCTAGCCATTGTGACACCATGTAGTCATTAAATGTTTGAATGGCGTCAGTATCAGGACAGTCTTCCATTATGTAGCACCATCCTTCTGATATGAATTTACGAGGAAGTAAAGGCAGTAAAGCTGAAAGTCTTACATGTCTTTGGGTGATAGCATCTTTTGTCAGATCCAACTGTTTTGCTTTTTTCCATACATTTTTGGAATAATGAAAGTAGCATCCTTTAATCACAACTGACGGAAAAACAATTGTAATGGCGTTCATTGCGGCTAGTTCAAAATCTGTTAAAAATTTTACGGGTTCCCACCCAGGAATGTTTTGTTTCAAAATTTCAAATATTTTTTTGTATGTTTGTGATTTGAATTTGTTATATATGTTTGGTATTGGGGCGAAATCAGACTTCATCACTTTATCTCTTAAATCATCCAGCTTTTTTGCCATTACATTTTTGAATTCATCGGGCTCGCAGCTATGATTTTTCTCATTGGAAATATTGCCATCCTGTGAGGACAACAAAATAGCTTTAGCAAAATAGTTTTCGGATAAAAATACATATTGAAAGATGGAACACTAACTGTCTTATTCATAATATAACGCTTACCGAAGGTATAAACCTTCATTAGTTAAAACATGTTTTAAGGTGGATGCTCCAGGGTGGCCCGCAAAATTCAAATTATCGTAAGTTTTTTGCAATTTGCAGCTCAGTATGGGATAGTATGGTAAATAGAAACTAAATTCGCGGTACTGGCATGTATGTATTTATATCATTATATTAGTTAAATTTATCAATGTAACCCACTAAGTTAAAATTTATATTAAACGTAAAGTTATTATTAAAATGGCACATTTTCTCTTACATGCCAGTACCGCGAATTTAGTTTCTATTAATAAAATATCCGATACTCAGCTGCAAATTGCAAAAAACGTACGGAAATTTGAATTTCGCGGGCTACCCTGGAGCATTCACCTTAAGCCTACCGAACGTTCGATAAAAATTCTTATTCATAATCGTTTCTTAGAGCTCCCATAACTAAACGCCACTATCGTACACAATGTTGCCATTTTGTAGAAAAATATGCGATTTTAGTCGATTTTAACGTTGTTTGCCTCTGGTCACAGAAAATTTGTCTATGCATTTTTAAACACTGTCATAAAAAACGTACACCAAGGTAAAGGAGGGAATAGTTTGAACTACCTAGTCTTTTGAACAATTTGTTGAATTTGTTATCATGCAATCTGGGAAAAAGCGGCAAAGGCCGTTGCCGTTAATACTTGTAATTCTGGTGAAGTACCACACCACCGACTAAATTAATTATAAAAGCAGCCGTTTCTTTGGAAAAACTGTACCATTTACGAAATTCTTCGTCATCCAGATAAAATGCATCGAATCTCTGCTAATACAATTTTATACGCGAACAACCACAATGCTATGTAGGGATTTTAAAGTAGGTATTTTAATACTAACTGACTGACATTGTAAACCGAACGTCAAACACGAAACAACTGATCGATGTCGGCCATTTGTTTCCCTTTTTTTTTTGTTTATCTAGTGTTTTTTTTTTACTCTTGCTATTCCAATTCACTTTTGACAATGGCAGAATTGTCGACAACGGCATCGGTACTAATTGCCATTTAAAGAAATAGAATAGAATTGATGTCGGCCATTTTATTGTTAACGAACGTTTAAAGAAGGGTCATGGCTTCTTTAAATCAAATTAACTTTAATGGAGAAATAAAGAGTGTTTTTACCTCTAAAATACGATTATGAATACCATTTTTTTAACAAGCTTCCTACAAAGGCCTTATAAAGCTCCACTAATCCATTATAAATAAGCCAGTTAAACTCTATGTAAGAAGTTGGTAACATACCTTTATCTGTAAGGATCCACTGCACTCTTTAACATTCACACATCTCCAATGGGTCCATCCATTTTTATTTTCCCTTTTTTTTGTGTACTGGTAACCAGCTCTCATTAAAACCAAGCCACCATTTCTTGTTATGAAAGTCAAGCTTCCTGTTTTTCCCGAAGATGTTGAGGGCTGATTATCAGCTTCCTCAGACATATCTAAAAAAAATTATATATTGTATGTAACTTTTACATTTGCTTGGATTATGATAAAAAAATCAAATAATAGGTATTTTAAATAACACTAATTTTAATAAAGAGAAGTAAATTATACAAAAGAACAAATTAATATACTCACTTAATAAATAAAAATCACTGTCACTCTGATTCCAATACGCCACCGCCACCGCACGGAAATGTACTGAGGAATTTATGTAGATAAAATTTCTCTCCGAGTCAAAGCACAACATTCCAGTCACACTTGACTCTGATTGGTTGTTTCGAATTTTGGAACAATAGAGCAAACTCACCCTTTCTCGCAGGTAAAAAAAATAGCAAGATGATTCACTAAAACTACTCTTACCTATGCTAACCTTTGTAAAAATATTGGAGTGAAGTGAATTTGGAAAGTTTTAAGCATTATATTACGATTACATAAAAATATTGAAAAACAAATTTACTTTGATTAGGTTTGACTGGGCTGACTGTACCAAATTCAAGTTGTTGGTATTCGTTCGTACATTAAATTAAATTATTTAAAAAGTGGTATCGGTTCGGAATAGAAAAAAAATATGAGTTGAAACAAATACCAGTGGTATTAGTTTTTGGTATTAGAATGGAATAAATCGTTTGAGCTCAATCTTTAGTTCAGCTACTTTTCTTTGTCGTTAATCCATATATTTATTGTAAAAAAGAGCAAATACAAGAATTTGTGGTAAAAAGTTTCACTGGCAATTTTGACAGTTGTTAAGACCAGACGCCTACGTGGCGACATCTGGTGTCAAAAAAAAATATCGAATAATTTCACTGATATCGTATCAATAAATCCAGACACTAAATCTCAGTATTTGAATTACGATTTCTGTTCAAAAATACTGTTATTATTAAAAAAATACTACCAGGTGAAGTGGAATGTGAAATATATTTCTGACAGTAAGTAAATATGAAAGTTGTTACATGTTTAAATATTCTGTTTTATTGGCAAAAAATATTGAACTGAGTTAATTTATTACGAATTCAGTTTATTTATGAAATAGTTATTAACAATAGTTGCACATTGAAATTAAAGCACGGTATCAGAACACTGACAGATAATATTAGGTACCTTTATTCCCAACAATTTCGTTCGAGATACTGACCTGATCGAGCTACTGCTAACACTTCCTAATTTATCCGTATAAGCAGTATCCCTTTCCTTCTCACCTACTTTTCACTTTCAAAGTACTCTAAATTTTCCCATCTTAATTCTCAAAGTGCCCGGTTGATGGCAATAGGTTTGCCCTCTATTACGTGACAAAAATTATAGTTGGCAATATTTGCCCTCTATTACGTGACAAAAATTATAGTTGGCAATATATGCCCTCTATTACGTTACAAAAATTATAGTAGGCAATATTTGCCCTCTATCACGGGACAAAAATCATAGTACGCAATATTCGCCCTCTATTACGTGACAAAAATTATACTTGACAATATTTACCCTCTATTACGTGACAAAAATTATACTTGACAATATTTACCCTCTATTACGTTACAAAAATTATAGTAGGCAATATTTGCCCTCCATCACGGGACAAAAATCATAGTAGGCAATATTCGCCCTCTATTACGTGACAAAAATTATACTTGACAATATTTACCCTCTATTACGTGACAAAAATTATACTTGACAATATTTACCCTCTATTACGTGACAAAAATTATAGTTGGCAATATTTGCCCTCTATTACGTGACAAAAATTATAGTTGGCAATATTTACCCTCTATTACGTGACAAAAATTGTAGTTGGCAATATATTAGTTTTTAATACAACTATATCTATTCCATTCGGGGATACAGGCATGGGTGTATGAATGTAATTTTAACTTTAAGGCGAGGTGTTACCACATAATCAGCAAAACGTCGAATCTTTGGAACTCGAGTGTGACTAAACCGCATAAAAGATACTGCATATAGATGAAAGATACATGAAAAATGTTAACCGGGCAAAAATTTGGTTAAAGGTTTAGTTTCTCTAGAAAGCCATCGCTAATTTTACCATTAAAATAAACTTTGGCGTCGAGATTCTCGGTATTTTCAGCGATAACTACAATTTTTTTTTTTAGAAATACCTAGATATATAGTTAAAATAAAATGTTAACCACTTACTTTTTTAATTTAAACCGTGCATTTTGAATAATTTAAAGAAATCCCTGTAAATTAACTCTCTGCGCAACCCCGCCATTTTGCTGATTCAAATATGATTTACAATTTCGAATCCTATTTGAATGTTACCAAATGTAATAGTGGATTATGTACTTTTAATTCAGTTGTCGGGCAGCACCCGACAAAGAAGGTTGGTCCCGGACGCTTATGAGTACGACAAACAAAATAGCATCAAAAAACAAATATGTCGCAACGAGACGCAAAAGACAAACTCGCAGATAAATAAAAATTCGCAAAAAAATTAATAATGAATCGTGGTCATGGTCATAAAAGACTCCTCAGGAAATTAAGTATTATACATATGACTTCGTAAAATTAGATTTATTATTGTTTACAAATTAGTTATGATTTTTTTTGTAAAACCAAACATTTAAAGTAAGTGATTTAACAACAGGGGGTATGACGTCATGGCCCCCTTATTTCATACATGTTTCTACACAACGTATCGTTTTGACGTTTATTGAAGAGTAATTGATTTGACTTGACAGTCTACAACCGTAGTATGTCTATTTTAAGTTCGAAGAATCGTAAAGTCAGGGATATAAAATTCAATTTTACACTCGTTAGAACCTTTATCTTCAATGTAAGAGTTATTATTGCAATAAAGAAAAGTCATTGATGAGTTCCATGGAAACAATAAATTCAACCTTTTGCTTTAAAGTAGTAATAATTTGAAGTAATAATCTCAAAGTTTAGTGGAAGATGTCGACACCAACTCTGCTGAACGTTTTAATAGTGTAATTGCAAAGATTGTTGGCGGGAAACGAATAAATTTTACCATGAGACGAGCTTACCAAGAAAGATGTGCTGCAACTATTGTGACATTTAATAATAAACTACCCAGATACACTATACATAAGAGACTCTTAGGGAAAAGCCCAAGATGTTATTTAAAGAAAATGGAAAAAAGGCGTGAAGTCAAAAGATCATGGAATCCCGTCAACCCTTAAAAAAAAAACAGATTCCTTAACAAAATTGAACCACATGAAGTTGACGAAGATTACGGAGTCAATTTTATTGTGCTGCTCCTGATATGACGGAAAATGATTTGGAGACGGCAAATAATGACTTTTTACTCAATTTAAATATCCTAACTACGGACAAAGACCGCATTCAAAAAGAGACTCGTTTATAAAGTTATTTTAGTGGTTGGCTAGAGCTAAGAAAAAATATGGTAACTGCTTCTAATTTCGGTCAGATTGTCAAAAAAGAAGAAAAAAACATGAGTTGTGCAAATTTCCTTAAAAACTTATTATATTCTAAAAATTTTACATACATAACCTCTATTGCTGCATAGAATAATAATATGAGGTATATTTACATAATAAACCATTTGATTTTAAAATATTAACCTTGTTTCTTTTTAAGCGACTTCTAAAAAAGAGGAGGTTCTATGTTCGTCTGTATGTATTTTTTTTTGTGTATGTTCATCGATATTTTCGCCAATTGTGAACCGATTAAAAAAAAACTTTTTTAGTTCGAAAGGGTATACTCCCGAAGTGGTCCCATTATCATCAAATCAGGATCTGATGATGGAATCTCAAGGAAATCGAGGAAAAACTAACTAACTGTAGTTTAACCTACGGGGGACCACGTGCAGTCCACGAGGCCACCCTCCACGTTATAACTAAACTATGTGCAGATAGCATGCATCTCATTCTCATTCGTTCGTTAGCCGCCGTGTCGCGCGGGGACGTAAGTACCTACGACTTTTCAGTCGACGATTCAGTCGTTCCATGTTTATTGAAAGTACTAATGTACTAAATGAACGAAGTCCTATACGCTCACAGAATATTTAATTTTAGTTCCATGTCAGGAATGAATTCCTAATAGTACTTAGTGAATTACACAAGCCTAGCTAGCGTCTATAGGGTGCAGTAGTTGCTAACCATCAAACAGGCAGTATGCTATTTTCCACTTTTGTAGCATAAAAAATAAAAGCTAAACGTCACACGATAAAAAAATCATAACTATTAAAATAGCATTACTTGCTAAAAGCAAAATGATCATGCAGGTACTTGTTGAAAATGCCTAAATAAAACGGCTATCTGATTTCCTTACTTATACTGTGTAATCTTCCATGAGAGGTTTACAATTGTGTGTATAACCATATCGTGCATGTGTGCAAGAGTTTGATTTCAAATCGCGCTAAGACCGCGCCTTAATGTCTTCAACATTGTTTATTATTACTATAGCACGTACCTTAAAATTTAAAGGAAGCCAATTAGTACCATGTAGTTTGATTGAGTAGCTCTAAGAATTTAAATGCGTTTTGAATTAAATTTTGACCGTCATTTCTTTAGACAACTAAAGGAGGCAATTTCGTTATCTGAGCTGTCACGGATTGACACTGATTACTTTGCAAAGTAATCTCTGAAACAGCTTTTATAACATAAATTTAAAATACCCCTGGCTCAAAAATATCGTCAACCAATAGAAAAGAGCTGACGATCTTCGAACGGCTGAACAGATTTTTTTGAATTATAACTAAGAACACTCTCGATCAAGTCACCTTTTAAACAGGTAGGATAGGGTAATTAATTAAAATGGTCTCTGAATACTGAAAAGATAATAGCTTGATTTTCAAAAACACTACACTTCATTGAGGGCAGCAGGTTACTTCCGTTAATAAGTCTATTTTTGTCCCACAAAATTGTGTTCACAAAAAATTAAAATGGATCTAAATATATTATGTTTATCCATTTTCTAGAACTCATTGTATAAACTATACTTGGTTTGGGTCTAGATAACGATAATAGATCTCAGAATATATTAATAATATCTATAAGTAAATAAGCTATTATCTTTTAAAAAAACATCACCGACTTCAATTTGCTTTTTAGTTGAAAGTAGATGAATTTTGTTTAAATATAATATGGGTAGGCCAACTAAACGCACTGCTCCAATGAGAAAGCGAGGTTTTGGAGTAAACGAAAATATAATCGATGTATACAATTTTTAGATATTTGTTAATTTTTAAAATCGCTAGACCGATTTCGATAAAATTTTAAAGGGGCTACCTGGGAAGTATACCCTTTGAAATAAAAAAGAAATTTCCAAATTGATCGTATCAGGTGTATTCGAGTAATCGGTGAACATACATAAAAAAAAGATTCTCTCCTCTTTTTTTGAAGTCAGTTAATAAGCAAACACCATACAATTCAGCATTTATGTTCCTTTGGATTGACGAACTTTAGGATTATTAATAATTTTAATGTATTACAATGAATTCCAACCTATGGTCGACAAAAAATAAAATTGATATTGTACTTTTCTCATTATAACTGAAATGTAACTGTTCATTTTGGGGAAATAAACGTCAACAGA
Source organism: Euplagia quadripunctaria (assembly GCA_963859945.1). Taxonomy (NCBI): domain Eukaryota; kingdom Metazoa; phylum Arthropoda; class Insecta; order Lepidoptera; family Erebidae; genus Euplagia; species Euplagia quadripunctaria. The sequence goes on from OY982583.1 coordinate 8,742,484, forward strand.
TAGCATCACAATCTTTTTATCCTTCGCAAATCCAGTTCTTTATGAAAGAGTTTTCATCGGAGTTATGATGACCAATTTGGCGTCGCGCGTCGGTAATCCTCAACAACAGGGACACGGCTCTGTGTGTCAATTTCATGGCGTTTTAACATCAAATACTCCGATATGATCTAATGACAAAGCAGGTGACAGTTGTGCATTATTGGAAAATGTTCTTCAATACTAAGATTATACGTCCTAGTGAAAGATAACTTGATAGATAGATTGAAAAATAAAAGTTGAATATCGAATTATTGTCATAATTCGATATTAATATTTTTATTTTTCAACGCATTATTTTTAAACAGTGTTTAAGTTTGCGTTTATATTTGAGTGGAGTTGTGATTCTGAATACGATTCCCAAGTTATGAAATACTATATTTTATTATGAAATTTTCAAAACCCAGGACTGAGCAGGAAACGTACCTGGTAGACATCAATGCCCCGTCTTTTGATATTACATGAAAATATAACGGATATGTGTTCAAATATTATGAAGAGGTGATTAAATTAATTTATAGTTTATGCTAAAATAATTCGAGGAATTTACATAATAGCAGTTGAGATAAACGCAAAACTGATGTTGGGGGTGTCTGTAAGCATAAATACCTTTAATCCAGATTAAAAAGTACTGTCCGCGTTTACGAAATATATTTGTAAAAACAGTTACTGTTTTTTTTTCGAGTTGAGCCAGGGACTTGGTCGAGCCGCATGTAAAGTGGTGTATGACTGCCTGGACGACGTGTTTCGATCGGTAATTGTTTTCGTTCGCCAAAATTGAACAAGACCTGAGTGGGCCATTCATTTTGTAATAAGATTTCAATGTTAAGTTTTTCAATACAGCAGAATTTTTAGTCTGGAGGGACCGTCATATGTACATTGTACATACATTTATGCAAGTAACCATGCATTAAAAAATGTCAAGGAATATCGAAACAAGGAACTCTGTGCATTCTTCATAGGACAATAGTGAGAAAATTCAACAGCAAAACAGCTACAAGATGTCACTTAACCAAAATTTCACTAAGCAGAGTTACAAGGCAGGTGAGACCAAACTGTAGTTTCCCTATAAACTTTGGCACTAGCAACAAACACTAAATTGAATGTATCCAGCGGACGGTGCAAGCTGGACCCAAGAGAGTTTGCTTCGACTGCACCGTTTCCTCGAGGAATAAACACGGAATTACTACCATGCAGTTGTACTAACAATATACTAGAAGTTGGTCATTTCTTAGAGATCAGTGTTGGCTTTTGTTCGTTGTTTGTTGGATCTTCAAAGACTTTGTATACAAATTAATATTAATAGCTCTTTATTTTAGGTTGCACAGACTTGGGTTTGAGCATACTTGTAAAATAAAGTCTTAATAAATTTGTACACATCGAGTAATACATCTTTAAACTTAAAGGCACCAACGATCAAATCAATTATTAAGTCAATAAACTCTATTTTATCTAAGATGTTATCGCCACATCAAAAACTCGTATTTATTTTATTAAAAATAGGAGCAAACTGTAGATGATAAAACAATTCACTATTTAATCAAAATGAGTTAATAGACATGATTATGACTAGTTATACCGGTAGTGCTACGGTATTGGTCGGTTGGAGTTGGTTGGAGTTTAAAGGACAGGCATCCATTATACTCCCCCAACTGTATCCTCACGTTGAAGTCGTGGGGGGGCTTGCGTGGGTCAATGATCTCTGGGGCTATGCCGGTAGAGTCACTCATGCCGGATTGGCCCAGAGGGAGACTCCAGACTAAGTGGGATACCCGGCGGAGTCTGACATAGACTGCCGTGCGGGACGTGGCGTTCTTTATTCGGACACCACGCTGCTCTCTAAGTGTTCCTCTGACCTAGCAGAAGGCATATTAGAGGAGCAGAGGGTTCCTCTAGGGAAGAGGAATCAAGGCGAGCTCGGTGTGTACTTGCCCTGCCTCCGAGTGGGCAGCCTGGGAAGTAGTCCTCCGCTGCCCTCGCCGCGAGATCGTAATCCCAGTAGGAGTGTCTAGTTATGGTCATGTCTCTAACTAGACAGTGGGACCGAGGGCCTTGGCTTAACTGCCCGGACCGCGAGGAATAAACCTCTCTAAAAAATTATCTGAATCTTAAGTTCTGGTGTGCGGCGAGAAGATGAATGGCTGACAGATTACGCTTCTCATTCCAGAGGAGCATCAGTTATGAGCGCACCCCCAGCTAAGGTACCTGTGGACACCCTAGTTGGGTGACAAATTTTCACCTGCTCAGGTACAGAGGCTCTGCCTGGGTCGACTAATATTTCCTCACTACTCGTGGGAATAAAATGGAAAATTTCAATACACAAAACTTAACAGGTGAACGACAACCTAAAGTCGTATCAGAGGAGCTTGTCCTGTCAGATACTGACACGGTTTCAAGCCAGAAGAGTACGGTGACAGTGAATAGTGTCTCGCTAAGCGGTAAGCTGTGGCGTAAGCGCACTCGCACGGACTCACCCAAGGGGGAGCACTCGGGGTCGGATTCAGCCTCCAGTGATGAAGTGGTGCCGGCTGCCAAAGTCACCACTGCTCGGCGCGGAAGGGGTCGGCCACCCACTACAGGCCAATATGTTGGCATGGCTACAGCCAGGCGAGAATTGGCTGCAGCACGAAAGGCTGCCGAACTTGCGGAGAGAGAGGCGCAGGAGGAGGTGGAACTTACGAAGTTGACCCAAAAGGTCAATGCCGGGAGGATCGCTGCTTCCCCACTCAATCCCGTGGACCAAAGAGAGCCAGAAGATTTGACAGCCCTGCAGGTGCAATTGAGGGTTCAGGACGCTGTGGCGGCAATAAAAAAGGTAGCCAAGGTGTCCAAAGGTTTGAAGGGAACCTGTCAGAAGGCCCTCAAGGACGCTTCAACCCTCATATTGGAGCACTTGGAGGTGCTGGTCGCGCGGACCTCGTCGGAGGAAACGGCCCGGTTGCAGGCTGAGAATGCTCGCCTTTCAGCTCAAACGACGCAGCTCCGCAAGGAGATGGATGAGCTTCGCGCAGAATTGGCTGCTTTGCGGGCGCGGCAACTAAAAGAGGTTGAAGTCGCGTCTTCCAGTTCCCTGCCCTCACAACCAGCTCAAGACTCGGAGCTGGCTTGTCTACTTCGTGAGGAGTTGGCAAAATTCAACCAACGGTTCGCCGTCCTCGAGGGGAGGATCCTTCGTCCGCCATTGGCCAGCGACCGCAGAGAGAACCCGCCAACTTACAAAGAAACAGCTGCCGCTCCTCGCCTGGAGAACATTCGTAAGTCAGCAACACAAACGTCTACCCCTCAGCCGGCCTCACAAGCTCAGGCAAAAAATTCGAAAGGCAAGGGCCAAGGTAAAAAGTCGGTACTTAGTGTGACTAAAAAATCTGCCACGGCTGTGTCTGCTGGCAATGAGATGAAAAAACAAGTCTCAACTTCATCCAGCCAGCACGGGCAGCCAGCCAATTCAAATGGGGATGAATGGCAGACCGCCGGGGCAAAGAAGAAGGCAAAGAAGTCCCGGAGAAAGGAAAATAAAAAGGCAGACAGAGACGCAAAGCGGCTCCGTGTACCACGCTCAACGGCGGTGATTATCACACTACCGCCTGGAGCCGAGGAGCGTGGCCTGAGCTACGCCAAAGTTCTGGCTAAAGCTAAAGCCGAGATCAAGCTGGCTGATCTCGGTATAACGGCAATGCGGTGCAAACCGACACTCACTGGTGCACGGCTGCTTGAAATCCCGGGAGCCACCAGTGCCGAAAAGGCAGACGCACTCGCAGAGAAGCTGCGAGCAGCGGTTGGAGTAGATGGGGTCCGAGTATCCAGACCCACCAAGTGCGCGGACTTGCGCATTATGGGTCTGGATGACTCGGTGACCTCAGATGAAGTGGTGGCCGCCGTCGCAAAATCTGGAGGGTGCGCACCGGAACAAGTAAAAGCCGGTCCAATACGTACTGGCTTCAGTGGGCTGGGCACTATAGTGGTGAGCTGCCCAGTTGCGGCGGCCAATGAAATTAAAAACGGCCAGCGTTTGCTGGTGGGATGGGTATCGGCGCAAGTCAAACTTCTGACGCCCCGACCCCTAAGGTGCTTCCGTTGCCTAGAGGGCGGCCATGTTGGGGCTAAGTGCACCACGGGGGTCGACCGTAGCGGACTTTGCTTCCGCTGCGGCAAGCCTGGTCACAAAGCTGGTTCGTGCGATGCCGCACCGCACTGTGTAGTATGTGCGGCGGCGGGCAAGACAGCCGACCATAGACCGGGCAATGCTTGCGTCGCACCCAACAAGAAGAAACAGAAAGGGGCCAATAAGGAAAAGGGCCCTACGCAACCGTCTCACCCACCGGTTGCGCAAGCAGCGACGAATGAAAATGCTGGGGAGGAGACGAATGAGATGGACACCTAGTAATGGCTGTTCATACAATTCGTTTTCTCCAGGCAAATATCAACCACTGCGCCAGGGCTCAGGATCTTCTGCTCCAGTCCATGGCGGAGTGGTTGATACATGTTGCTGTGGTTTCCGAGCCGTACTTTATTCCTCCCAGAAGTGACTGGGTGGGTGACGATGACGGCTTGGTGACCCTTATCACCCAAGGTGGGAATGGTTCCCCGTCCTTCGAGTCCGTCACCCGGGGACGGGGATACATCGCAGCATTGCTGGGGGAGGTAGTGGTCGTAGGAGTATACTTCTCCCCGAACCGGTCTCTCGCTGACCTAGAAAGTGCATTGGAAGAGTTGGGTACAGTCGTCCGTCGCAGCCATCCCCGCCCCGTTATAGTGCTTGGGGACTTCAATGCCAAATCTATGGCTTGGGGTTCCCCAGCTACGAATGTGCGTGGTGGGGTTGTCGAAGAATGGGCGGTCGAGTCAGGATTGATTCTCCTCAATCGGGGCACAGTTCAGACGTGCGTGCGACAGCGGGGAGGTTCCATAGTGGACCTTTCTTTCGCTAGCCCCGCTATAGCACGTCGTGTCCAAGGTTGGCACGTAATGGAAGATGTGGAGACGCTGTCAGATCACCGTTACATCCGGTTTGACGTCTCCACCCAAATTCTAAGCGCGCCGGCCAGAGCAGCTCCGATTGGAAATGGTCCACGGTGGTCACTAAAGCAGCTGAACCGGGAGGTCCTCCTGGAAGCAGCAGTAGTGCAGGCCTGGGTCGAAGCACCAGAGAGGCCTGCTGACATCGAAGAGGAAGCGCGATGGTTCCAGGAGGGCATGACTGTCATTTGTGATGCTGCCATGCCCCGTGTTCAGGCGTTTTCCCCCAGACGCCAGGTGTACTGGTGGTCGCAGGAGATTGCGCAGCTACGCAGAATCTGCGTAACTGCACGCCGCCAGTACGCCAGGTACCGGAGACTACGCCACCGTGACCAAGATTCAGAGACCAGGGAAGCGGAACTATATGAGGGTTACAGAGAAGCCAAGAAAAGCCTCCAGCTAGAGATCTCGCGGGCCAAAATTCAGGCCCGCGAAGAGCTGATTGAGACTCTGGACCGAGATCCATGGGGGCGACCCTACCGCATGGTGAGGGGAAAACTTCGCCCATATGCGCCCCCATTGTCCATGAGTCTCAGGCCGCAGCTGCTGGAGGAGGTAGTGTGCTCTCTGTTCCCCTCGAGGGCAGAGCACTTACCTCCGCCCATGGTTCCGGTTTCGTATCCTGACGACGACCAAAGTGACGACAATGTGCCCGACGTGACCTGGGTGGAACTTCGAGCGGCGGTGAAACGGCTTCAAGCCAAAAACACCGCTCCGGGGCCCGACGGTATTCCTGGCCGAGCATGGGTCTTAGCCTCGAGGTTCCTTTGGCCCCGACTGGTAGGGCTCTACAGCGCGTGCTTGGAACGGGGCCAGTTTCCAAGTGTATGGAAAACTGGAAAGCTGGTTCTTTTACGAAAGGAAGGGCGTCCCGCGGACTCACCGTCCGCATATCGGCCTATTGTGTTGCTGGACGAGGTCTGCAAACTCTTTGAGAGAATCATTGCAGACCGTATCGTCCGGCACATAACTGGGATAGGTCCAGATCTGGCGGACAACCAGTTCGGGTTTCGCCGGGGGCGCTCTACGGTGGATGCCATCATGCGCGTTAGGGCTCTGACGGAGGATGCAATTGCCCGGGGTGAGGTCGTCTTGGCGGTGTCTCTCGACATTGCCAACGCCTTTAATACCTTGCCCTGGAGTTGTATCAGGGAGGCACTCCGGTACCACGGGGTGCCGATCTACCTCCGTCGTATTGTCGGGGCCTATTTGGCGGACAGGGCCGTCATATACCCGGGTCGTGACGGCTGGGGTCGGCGAGAGACGTCGTGCGGTGTTCCACAGGGATCAGTCCTGGGCCCGCTCTTGTGGAACATCGGCTACGACTGGGTTCTGCGCGGTGCTCTTCTCCATGGTGTCAGCGTCACCTGTTACGCTGACGACACGCTTGTGACAGCGCGTGGAAAGACGCACCGGCAGGCAGCAATTCTGGCGACGGCTGGAGTCGCGCAAGTCGTTGGTAGGATCCGGCGGTTGGGCCTCGAGGTGGCTTTGCACAAATCCGAGGCTGTTTGTTTCCATGGCCCTCGGAAGGCGCCACCCTCGGGGTCCCACATTATAGTGGGGGGAGTCCGCATCGGCATCGAGCGTACGATGAAGTACCTGGGACTCATCCTCGATAGCCGGTGGGATTTCGGACCACACTTTCGGCAGCTGGCCCCCCGGCTAATGGGCACCGCTGGGGCACTCTCGCGGCTCCTGCCTAATTTGGGGGGGCCCAACGCATCTTGCCGAAAGTTGTATAAGGGGATCGTACGGTCAATGGCGCTCTACGGGGCGCCAGTATGGGCGGACGCTCTGACGGCCCGTAATATTGCAATTCTACGAAAGCCGCAACGCGCAATGGCCGTCAGGGTGATAAGGGGGTACCGTACGATCTCCTTCGAGGCGGCTAGCCTATTTGCCGGATCCGCGCCCTGGGATTTGGACGCAGTACTCCTTGCGTTGCAGTACCGGTGGCGCAAGGATGCGCTAGATCGGGACGACCAACCAGTGCCTCGCGAAGTAGAGGCACATCGGGACGAGCTCCGCCAGATCCTGGTGGTGGAGTGGGAGCAGCGACTTGCGCGACCTAGTGCGGGGCACGCCGCTATAGCGGCGGTAAGACCTGTCCTACGAGAGTGGCTGGAGAGAGGGCACGGGGCCCTCACCTTCCGGATGACGCAGGTGCTTTCCGGACATGGTTGCTTCGGCAAGTATCTGTGTCGGATCGGCCGGGAGCCGACGTCACGGTGCCACCATTGTGGTAACTGCCCCGACGACACGGCGCTGCACACACTGTCGGAATGCCCAGCCTGGGCTAACCAGCGCCGTGATCTCGTCGTGGCAGTCGGTGCTGCGGGTAATCTCTCGCTCCCAACCGTAGTTCTGGCTATGGTGCGGAGCGAGAGCGCATGGAACGCTGTCGCCTCCTTCTGTGAGGAGGTGATGTCCGCAAAGGAGGCGGCGGAACGGGAGAGAGAGCGGAGTACAGCTCTCTCTACCCGCAGCAGACGCACCGGGCGCCGGAGGGCGTTTAATGACCTCCAGCCACCTTAGGAAGTGGCCTGCGGGCGGCGAACTTTTTTGGGGAAGTCGTCGTCCGAACAGATACAGGCCCGAGAGGCAGCATGCAGTGTTCCGCGTGCGCTCTCAGAGGAGTGCGGCCGACGGGTGATGGTCGCACCGGGTGACGGGACCCGTCTAGGGTGAGACGGGTCAATGCCTGTCGGGGGTTGCGGAAGAATGCAATAGCGATTCTCGCTCCCCTGATCATAGGCAAGTAGTGGAACACCGGGGTGGTTTTTAGTCGGTAAGAGTCCGACAGACCCCTTCGCCTCCCCAAGGCGGAGGACATCCATGTAGGATCTTCCACCTCGTCAACAAAAAAAAAAAAAAAAAAAAAAACAAAAAAAAAAAAAAAAAAAAAAAAAAGGCATCCATTATAAGTTGATAACAATCACTTAAGTGCTGATAGAGGTACAAACAACATAGCAGTTACTGTGATTTCGATAGTTTATAGCAATAGTAGTGAGATTGTTTATAACAGATATTTATTTAAATTTTACAACATGAAAATAATATTTAATTTATTTATATTTTACGGGTCTACTCTTAAATGGTGAGGCGCAGAACATCCCATTCGCAAATAGTCCTACTGTAGCAAAACGTCAAATTTGTAAAAAGTCCCATTCGCAAAACGTCCCAATCGCAGAATGTCCCATTCGCAGAACGTCCCATTCGCAAATTGTCTCATGCATATGATGCATATTAAATACCAACTGCAGGAAAATATATGTACAAAGCAACGTTTTTTATTGAATGGTAATATAATTAAGAAAATATTAAAATTATAATCTAAGCACATATAAAATATTTAACTTTTGTAACTGTAAGAAAATAACTTTCTTCATAAAATTATGCAACGAAATACACTTTTGCTGCAATTTTTTTAAGTATTTATTATACCGCTTGTCAAAGAACATATCTCTTTGGCGTCTATTTTTCTTAGTTACGAATAGACTATTTTGAATTTGGTTTTCCCAATATTGCGCTTCTTTTTTTCATTTGTGTACAAATAAATAAAGGTTCAGTTTTTTTGGTATTCTAAGCGATGGTGCCAGCCTTCGATGGCATTGGTGGTTCCATCATCAAATCGTTAATGATATTTTAGAGTACCATTGTTTTTGATAATATTCTTGGAATGGTTGAAATTCTGGTGTGTTTGGCACTTTATCGGGTACAAGATGCCGAGCATCTGGTATCTGATTAGCTGGCATCAAAGGCATAATTGCGCACATTCTTGTCATTGTCATACCTTTTGGTGATAGGGTCAGGTTCAATTTGTTTGACTGTTTCCAAATAGCGGCATTATAGTGCCGATAGTAACCGCTAACTGTTGCATTTGAATACACTGCTAGTATGGCATTCATTACTGCGATGTCGTAGTCACATTTAAAGAATCTTATTTGAACGTGTAAATTCTTCTTTGATTTTGCAGAACAGACGTAAATATTCGTTTACAATAAACGTCCTCTTCTAAAAAAAAAAATGTCGGTCGTATTTTTTATAAAAATATTTTTATTTCCTAAACTTAACAGGGTTAAAAAATTATGAATGGCGGTCTTTTGAAACTACACAATATATACGTAAATGTGTATACTCACTTTGATATAGGTATTTGTATAATCACTTTGATTTATTGTATAAACACATTTTAACGATTTTGTGATTATTTATTCTAAAAGGATTTTTTTTAATAACATACTATGGACAAGAACAATTAATTATGGGTAAAAAAAACACTTAAAAAGTATAAAAAAAGTTATGAAATTGAGTTGCCCAACTTTAGAACATACAGTCTTTAGAACATACAGTTTACCTGCCACCTCGCCACCTCATAGTTGGTTTGCAGTTTATTTGTAAAAGAACCGAATACTTAACTAAAACTACAGAAGGTTTGCCGGAATGCGGGCTTTGCTGTATTTTCTGAGCAAAACTCCGTGTTGTTTTTAGGAATGTCGGCACGAATACAACAGGAATGCGCTGCGTTTGTCAGAGGTAGTTTTGTGAACACCGTGTTTGTACCACTGATTGAATATGCTAGAACTGTATGTATATGTATGATGCTAAAGGTTTTTATAACTTTGTTTTATGATTATTTAAGGAGCACTTTCAAGTTTGTCTAAATATTTGTGAAACAATGTTCAACTTCTTTAATTCCAAACATATATACAACTCAAGCTATTCTTCTTTCAGGTTAGATAGAGACTATAGATCGTCGCTTCTGTCCTTATCTATACAATATATATACCTTTCAAATTCAATTCAAATTATTTATTTGCTTTTAATTGGGTAGTACAGGTATTACATTCTAGTGATGTGCAGGATCGTTAAACATGTATATCCGCGGATACGGATACGGGTTATTAGTAATAATAGTACAACTGACAATAATATTAGTAACTCACTACATCAGATATTTAATTTTAGCAAAATTAATTTAATAATTTCATAAACGTATTCTAGTAATAACGTAAAGGATCCGTTCAAGATCCGTAAAATAGTAATGGATACGGATACGGATACGGGTATCCGGCACATCACTAGTAGATAATGTGGTATTACAAGTTTGATAAAACGATTTTTCTCGAAAACAAAAGTGGGGCGAATTGAGGACAGCGGACTTCTTTAATTATCGACATGTAGTTAAGAGCTTAGCCATTTGTCGTAGTTTTGTTACAGTAATTGAAAATCAAAATGACTTCTATTTTATTTCAATTTTTATCTTTACGCTAATTTGTTTTGCTAATTGCAGACAAAATCAACTCTGAGGTAGCTAAGATTACAAAAGCTTACGAAGATCAAAAACGTTAATATTTCATTTTCTTCGTTAAAATGATACTACGGTTGCTCTATTGCGTTGAAAAGAAAGAAAAATCCTTTATGTTTGACAAGGAAACAGTTTTTCGAAATTATGATATTGGAGTTTAGTTTGGTGAGGATAAAACTTGTTTCGCCTGTTTTAATGGAGTGCCAGTCATACCCGGCGAACGGAGTATTATTTTAGGACGCTACTGTATGTTGTGTTGTTTTATCTTCCCTTTGGTTTCATTAAGAGAAAATTTTAAACATTATTTTTCCGGGAGCACCAGCGCTTTGTTCGGTAATCTTAAAAGTGAGTTTGATAACGACATGTAATCTTTTAAATGTAACAGTAAGTTAGCGGTGATTATACGAATCTTCGGCAATTCTTTAATCTTTTTCTTGCCCCTGCTAAAATTTTCATACCAAGTATCTTATGCATCTTATTTGGGTGTATCAAAATTTTGCATTAGCAATTCAGTCCCGACTTTTTAGGATTTATGTAAAGTGCACACCGGATCAGAAGATATAAACAGCTTTGTTTTGTGCTGAAAGTAGCCAAAAGTCAAAGTCAAATTTCTTTATTTCATAAAATCATATTTTTTTGTAAACTAAAAATTATAGATCAACATGTCACCGCTACAAAAGGAGGCTTTGTCGTTAGTAAAACAAATCACTACGTTACTACATATTATAAAACAAAGTCCCTCGCCCCGTCTGTCTGTCTGTCTGTTCGGGATAAACTGAAAAACTACTGAACGGATTTTCATGCGGTTTTCACTAATAGACAGAGTGATTCTTGAGGAACGTTTTGGTGTATAATTTGTTAAGATTTTGTGTAAATTGATTGAAATAATATATGTTGATGTTTGTTGAAGATGTCTTTGCTACCCGTGCGAAGCTGAGGCGGGTTGCTAGTAATCCATAAAAAGGAATTTCTAAACAGGTAAGATCGCTATCTGCCAGTGTCGATTTATAACTACCCGTTTCCAAATAGTAGTTCAGCCTTGTGACAATGAATCGGACAATCTCACGGCTACTCTTTTAAATCATCCGATAGTTTAACATAATTTTGTGAAATGTATTACGGCACTGTCTTGTTGTGCGTCATTATGCTATTAAGATTCAAAGTAAGCAAACTAAGGTAAAAATTAAGGTATAAAAGTATGGATACTGAAAACTAAACGAGATAAGACGCAACATTATCATGTAACGTTGTGTAACGGAGCGGAATAAGAACATTCTACTTCAATTCTACTAAGAACATAAGACATTAGATACGGGCCTGTAGGATTAGTAGGCAGTGATCATGACTGGAAAGCCAGAGGACGTGGATTCTTTTTCCACCCAGGAAAAATAATTATGTGATGAGCTCATGCTCGTTGTTGATGATCATTCATTTGTTCTGGCCTGGGTGTTATTTACCTATAATATGCATAACTAGCTGACCGCGCAACTTCGCCTGAGTCACATAAAAGAGGGAGACGGTTAGAGAGAGTGGGTCCGCGGGTACTTATAATATAATTCTGAAAGAGCTGAAACTTTCTTAATTGCAATATTTTTTATGATGCTCCGCTCCTATTGGATTATCATATTATATGTTTATCAGAAGTCTGGTTACCATAGTACAGGCTTGTTCTAGTTTGGGATCAAACAGCCGTGTGTGAGATGTCCCAAGTTATTGTAACAATTATCCTAGTAATATTATAAACGAGAAAGTTTATGAGGATGTATGAATGTTTGTTCCTCCTTCACGCAAAAACTACTGAACCGATTGCGATGAAACTTGGTATGTAGATAGCTGGAGACCTGGATTAACACATGGGCTACATTTTTATCCCGATATTTCCACGGCATCGGGATTTACGAGGGTGAAACCGCGGGGCGCAGCAAGTGATTCATAATTATGATATCACAACATATTTAAAACAAAGTCCCCCGCCGCGTCTGTCTGTCTGTTGTAAACTGAAAAACTACTGAACGGATTTTCATGCGGTTTTCACTAATAGACAGAGTGATTCATGAGGAAGGTTTTGGTGTATAATTTGTAGTCGTGCGAAGCTGAAGGGTTGCTAGTTAAAACTAATTTCCTTTTTATCAAGTAAGGAAAAGATTCGCCATTTACTTTTTAATCTAAACAATAACGTGCAATAGTTTTCAAGTAAGTATTTGAAAAAGGCTGTATTATATTATATTATCTATACAGCTAAAATCTTATCACAGATAGACTTAACCCAAAAGAAAGAAGAAATAAAGACAATATCGTTCCGATAGGCGATCACGATCGGGTCGCCATTCTGATACGGTGATGGGAACACTGTTGATTCCGTAATAGAATGGCGCAGTTGCAAAGTTAAATTGTATTATAGATCTTTTATAGTGTAGTACAATAGTCTTTAGGTCGAAATTCTATAGTGCACTAAAACGTATCAATATATTTATCCAAATGCCTGCTTCTCTTCGTTATTCTGTTCTGTTAAGAGTTTCGATATTATTGTTGTAATCGATTTTCTCCAGGTTACCTATATTTATAACAGATATTAAATTATGTCTTTATATATTCTTGTCACAAATGGGCTTTATCATCAATACAAATAAATAAAATTCAAGTGTCTGCTTGTAATGTCAAAATAATATTATTTTTTAAGCTCATACAGTTATTTGCACGATACCTATGCCTAAAAATCAGTTTTTAAAATTTTTGTCTGTCCGTCTGTCTGTCTGTCTGTTTGTTCCGGCTAATCTCCGGAAAGGGTGGACCGATTTCCACGGGATTTTCACTAGATAACTGGTATTATGAGAAATAACTTCGGCTACTTTTATTTTGGAAAAAGAATTAGGGTTCCGCGTAAAATATATAATATGGAACTGCTAGTTTTTAATAAAATAAATACGAGGTTTCGTTATGGCGACAACAAACATAACCGAAGAACCGTAAAGTATAGATAAATAAAATTCTAGTTGAAAGGTAATTGAATGGAAATTTGATATATTAAGGGTTGTTATCTTTACCAGAGTAGGTACATGAGATCGGTCTTGCGCCGCCTTCAGCCAAAGACCCTGTATGTAAGTTGTTTATGGTTACTGTACTGTATTGCAGTACTCAATAGTACTACGTACTAGTAACCAAGCACACCAGCCGCGGGATGGTTCGGGCCGTTAACACTCGCTACGCCAGAGGTATCAATCCAACTGTGAGTACATTATTCCATCCACATGGATCTTGGGTGACCATGAGCAAATACAAAGCAATATACAACGTGTACTCAGTCATATATAAATAAAAGAAAATAAGTTTAAAAAACTGTCACCCGACTATGAAAAAATAAACAGAGCAAGAGTTTTAAAGAATTCGTAATATCATTAATCCTTACTAATATTATAAATGCGAAAGTAACTCTGTCTGTCTGTCTGTCGCCCTTTCACGCCAAAACTACTGAACCGATTTAAATGAAATTTGGTACACAGATAGTCTAGAGTCTGAGAAAGGACATGGGCTACTTTTTATTGTATTAAAAACAATAAAAAAAAGTGTTTTTAATGCAAAAAAGGGATATAAGGGGTTGAAAAGTGGGGATGAAAAGCTGTATGGAAATATCGCCATATTTAGAGCTAGAAGCTTGAAACTTATTTTTTAGGGTGTTGATTCGATATAAATACACTATTCCACGTGGACGAAGTCGCGGGCACTGCTAGTATTTAAATAAATTAACAAACAAGCGAAAAGCAAAAACTTCTCAAAGTTTCAGACGATGAAACAAAAGAATTTGTTTCGATAAAATTATCAAAACGAGTTCAATTAGCCATTAATTCAGTTTCTAATATTTCAGTATTATTTATTTTGTAAGAAAACGCTTTGTCTAAAAAGTCAAACCGCCGTTATGCTTTAATTAAGTCACTTCTCGGTAATTAAACGGGATAAGCGTCTTATAATTTAAATCAGCTTTTGTAAGTTACATTAAGTCTAGTAAGATTTTTTATTTCAAATAACGATTTTTACTAAGAATTTACAGTCATTTCTCTTATTCTCTTGTCTCTCAATAGCGTAAAAAACACACTGAAGCAATTTTAGTTAGGCACCTTAGTATTGATTTATGCAACCAATTGTGTCTTTAAACCTTTCCGCAAGGGTCACTGATAACTGTATAAAGTTTTGACATTATGGTATGAATTAACTAGGAGTGCCTATGTAACAAAACAAAATAATTCATTCCACGTGGCGGCTTACTCAGTAAAGCCGCAGGCGCGTGATGTAGAGGCATTTACGCGTGATCAAAATTGAACTTTTTTGTTTGTAGCTAGAGGCGCTGTTTATTTTAATGTCTTATACAATGTAAGCCATCTAAAAATATTGTCAAAAATATAAATCTAACCATCATTATTATAAAACCTTCTGTTCTGCCAAATTTGTCTGATTTTTTAACACACAGTTGAAAAGTTACTGAGAGCAGAAAAAACCCTTGATTTTTTTAAACTTACTGTGACAAATCTGTACTAACGAGTGTCATATTGCAGGTGCATTCTAAGTTAGTGCTACGGTACGGTAGTGTTATTCATTACGACATCGTCTCCTCGTTTAAATAAACACTTTATTCATTCGGTAAAAACGTTAAACATACTGTACGTTAGGATTTATATAATTATCATCTTTTATACCCATAATAGAATATAAAAACTCCATTTAAAAAAGGTCCGAAAAACTTAAATCACAATGCGAATGATAACTGGTGGCTAAAACACTGTTTTTACCCAAAACTCTTCCAGTCCCTTGTCAAAACCACTAACGTTGTGTGATATATCGTGAGAATACACCAACCAGTATAAGCTGACTCCTCGCAAATCCCTGTAAGTGGTAAAATTAGGGTGTCACTGGGATCACAATTAATTGGGTTCAAGCAAGGCCTGCCCTTTCAGAGATAGAATGTGTAAATTGTGACAAAGAATATCACTGAATTGAGTGTAGTCCATATTTATATCTAATATTATTTGCTTGGGGTTATTGTTTTATCCAATCAAAGGGGTCAGTTTTTTTATGGATACTCTTTAAGGTTAAGTAATACTAACTTTAGACGTATCATAATTACTACATATTATAATACATAGTCCCCCATCGCGTCTGTCCGTCTGTCTATATATGTCAGTTCGCGAAAAACTGAAAACCTACTGAACGGGTTTTCATGCGGTTTTCACCAATAGACAGAGTGATTCATGAGGAAGGTTTAGGTGTTAACGTTATTAATTTGTTAACGTTTTGTGTAAATTGGTTGAAATATGATGATAATTGTTGAAGATGTCTCTACTACCCGTGCGAAGCCGGGGCGGGTTGCTAGTTGTATATAAAGAATAACTTTCTCCAATAATAGATATGTTGACGTCTCATTGTCTCCTCATTCTCTCATTCCTCATTTTTTGGATATCGAATTGTCCTGCTGACATACAGTCGACTTGAATCTAAAACGATCAGAAACCTAAGCATAGTGGTGTTTCACGTAAAATATGGGGAACAGTCAATAATTTTTAATTTAAAACTAAAAAAAATTAACAATGCTAGACTAAAATCTACTTTATTACGATGCACTTTCTATTAATCTAGTAGCTAAAACTTTTGTGAAAGGTACTTGTTTCATTTGATCTTCTTTATTTAAACATTTTCTTCTTCCAGCACTGACATGACGAGAGTGAAGAAAGACATACCAGTTTTTATGAACTGAAAACAAAAAAAAAAATTAACTATTATATAACATGAACTGTCTTTGAATCAACTGACATTTGACAGCAAAAAATAAAAGAATATAAATTAAACGGACAGATATAGAATTTTTTGACTGGCCTATTGTTCTAGTGGTAAGTGAGTGGTTAGTGATCCTGACTGGTGTAGTGGTGGTCGTGGATTCCATTCCCATCCAGGACAAATAATTGTGTGATGAGCATGATCATTTGTTCTGTATCTGGATAAAATTTATGTAAAATATATATGTATTTTAGTAATATATATGTTGTTTATCAGCAGTCTGGTTACCATGGTAGAGGCTCTGCCTAGTTTAGGATCAGACGGCCGTGTGTGAGATGTGTCAAGTTTTTATTTTGATAATATGCTTGTGTGCTTGCAAACTCAATAAGTCTATTACAGAAATTTAAAAATATGGATACTGTTGTGACACTAATAATATTTTAGTAATATCCTATTAATTTGGTTTGTATTCCTATTTTAGTACATTTCGTGAATTCGATTGCAGAATTTATTATTAGAAATTCTCCTAGAATTGCTAGTTGTTAATATTAAATATTATTAAGATCCAGGTATACATACTGTTCGTTAACTTTAAACCAATCTGTGATTTCTCAGATCTATTGTCTAGATATAAGGGTTAATAAAGTAAATTTATGTTTTAATCCTGACTGCTTGATTTTCTTATTGCGTCGTCACTCAAATGTTTAATTTTAGTACCAACAACGGCATGAAGAAGATCGTGGGTATGGCGAGTTCTCGAGGATTGTTGATTTGATCTCCACATCACCGGATTATACGAATGATTTATTTATCATTTTTTTTAAGACAACTACTTTTAAATTTCTAGATAAAACAATACTAGTAACGTGGGTGACTTATTAGTAATATTCTTGGCGAAATCCGTCCCCCTATAAATGGGTCCGAGGTGGAGGAACGTGTTCCACACCCGCCTTTCTATGCAGGATGGAGGAAGCGAGGGGGTATAACATTTAACCCCCCTCAGAGACGGGGGGACGGACGATTGTGACTCCCGACTCCCGGCAGAAGGTGCGATATGAAACATCCTGGTGGTTTTAGCCGGTACGAGTCCGGCACACCCCTCTGATGCACCTCAGGTAGAGCAGATGATGGATTTCCCCAGTATAAAAAAAAGGGAGTGGATTCATGTCGGTTATGTACTGTTTGAGGTTCGAATCTGCAACCGCTAATTGCATATTTCTCAGTAGTCATTACGTTGTCATTGCTTTTAATTTTATTTTGTTTATATAAATGTATGTACGATTTAAAGTTTTGTTTTACTTACCCAAGTAAATGTAGGCAAGGACAATGTGATTGTCCCAAATATATATATCGGCATCCTCTGACTAAGAGCCATGTTAAAGATTCTGATGTTGGTTTGATAAGTCTTGTCAAATATATACCATTTCTCTGTTACTACCCTCTCCAAGATTTCGCACTGGATTCAAAATAAAGTACTAACACTTATAGAGGTTCTGCTAGTATAACATAAAGACGAAGATAATTATGTAAATAGTAGTGTTGTCGCCACATCAAAAACTCTTATTTATTTCATTAAAAAAAAGGCAAACTAATACTAATAGATGATAACACAGTTCACTATTTAATAAAAATAAGTTAATAGACATTATTTTGACTGGTTATACCGGTAACGCAATGCTATTGGTCTATATACGAAGCAATGCTACAACCTACTGCTACAACTTCATCTACATTTTGCCATTGAGTAATATTCTCCTGTAGCTTGTGTCGGATGGCCAGGCAACCTCATTAATTTTTGTCTTCGCCGGATTTGTATTGTAAGGTCAGCTTAGTTTCAGTTATTTTGACTTTCTTACATGCTTTGAAACCACGACTGTAGCTCGTATCAATAAGCCAGGCCGTTACACGTACACGTTTTAATTCATGTCACAAAAACTACTGAACCGATTTCGATAAAACCTTCACTGTTCCTTTAGTTGAAGTAAATATAAGAATACAAGAATATAATATAAAAATATACAATAAATACAATACACCTATAGAGTATATTTGTTTGGAGGCGTAAAAGATTATAATATGTGAATATTTTGCTGTGCCAATGATTTTACATACACATACGTGTTGAACTGACAACCTCTATTATTGAAGTAGGTTAAACATATACCTAATATTTTCAAAATAACATGAAGTCGGTTAAAAATGTAAGGTAGGACTAACCTCGTTTTCAACTTGTTGTCCCAACCAGCAGAAACACATCACGACTACAATAAAACAAAACTCGTGAACGTAGTATTTCATTGTATCTAATGAAAATTTGTTCTGGAAGCAAAATTATAATTAATTAGTCTAATATGTTATCTACTAACCCTACTACGTACAGAAATCTGCATGAATATAGTTTGTGAAGAAAACTTTTGTTGTAGAGGATTTCTCGAAGTAGTTACGAGTTAGAGTCTCCAGGAGACCTTGGTAGTTGCTTCAAATTATACAAATGTACGAGTATATATACTAAAATATTGTGTCAAATGTTCCGGTGCAGTAAATAGGGGTATTTTCATTTTGTTGCGGACGCATTTCTATCTAGCCTTCGCAAAAAATATGTCTGGTATAAAAACGTATTTTAGATACTGATCATTAGACGTGGTATCTGTGAGATTGCAATTTCAGTGTACAAAATAGATATCCATGTATCTGTTCCCACCTACGTTATTATTTACTACGTCCATATTTGCCTTGGTATGAATTTGAGACCAACTTACCGATGTAGCGATTTTTACTGAACAAACACAGACTAACATTATCGCCACTAATATAAGAGCCAAGTAAAATGGTCGGCAGATGACATTCAATCTATTGCTGAACCTGTAAATCAGAAATTTCAATCATTTCATTTTCTTGGAGTAAACATTTAATTCGAAATGCGGTCAGGATGATTAAAATCTTTCAATGAAAAGTCCAGAAATGAACAAAAGTATGTCATTAAAACCTATGTAAAATACCAGCCCTCTAACTTGATACGTATTGTTGTACAAGCCGTACAGAATAGTTTCACCGCGTTTATAGGCACTGCTGAACTTCTATGGGTCGTAGCATAGATCAAATTTATTATTCGAACTTCGAAATTCTTCGGTGTTAGATTCTTAGGACTGGTCGCAGATTAGCGCATGCAAACAAATCAACAAAAAAAATCTTCAATATACTTTTGTGTTAAATATACACAAGCTCTTAAAAACGATATGCAATAACGGCTCTTATTAAATATATCATTAATCAATTTTTCAAAAAGAAAACGATAAAGTAGTCATGCATTCACGGAATTAGTTCACGGTACTCGCATAATCACCAGAAACATGACATTTTGTCGCTCTATTGCTAACTCTAAAATATGTATTATTGAACGTGCATTTTCAACAATCCAGGTAATCGATTTCGATCGGAATGAATGCAACGAAAGTGTACCCGAGATAACGAGTTGTCCAGTCCGATTGAAAGATCTCGTTGTTAGATAAACGAAAGTGTCAAGTAGGTACTACTGTCACAAAAGTTTTAGAACAATTATGAAAACGTCAACCATTACACGGATAAATGTCTGTAGATATTATAAGGACATGAAATATTAATGTCGGTGAAACTCGTTTATAATTATATAAACGAGTTTATACTTGAACTTTATGTCAATCTTTATTTCATTCTTAATTATGTAGATTCTCTGGTAATATTTCACGGGTTAAGTTTTATTTAAGACAAGTTACTTAAAAAAGATGTTGGGTATTTGGACATGCCTAACAATTTTCATGATCTGGATCACTGCGGAGACATAAGGGGATACCGCACGGTTTTTTTCGAAGCGGCGAGAACTGCACCATGAGACCTCGAGGTGAAGACACTTGCGTCATTATATCAATGGCTTGACCTAGGACCCACTTCTCAGGAATTTGAGGTGCAACGGTATTAGCTCAGTCAGGTCCTAATGGCAGAGTGGAAAGAGCGACTTGGGTGACCGAGCGCACGGCACGCCCCATTTGTGGCGGTAAGATCCATCATGGAGGATTAGCTGGAGAGGCAGCATGGCACTCTCTCCTATTTGCTGATGCAGGTGCTGACTGGCCCGGCTATTTCGGATAGTATCTGTGTCGCATAAGCCGGAAGCCAACGTCTCTGTGCCATTACTGCGAAGGCTGTTGCGAGAGTACTACACTCTACACTCTTATGAAGTGCTCAGCGTGGATAAAACAGCGCCGTAACCTCGCGGTGGCTGTCGGTGTTGGAAGCCTCTCGCTGGAGACCATGCTGCTGTCCATGGTAGAAATGAGAGTGCGTGGGAATCTGCATTCAATGGTGCAGCTGCCTTCTGTTTAGGAGGCGACCAAGGTCTGCTGCGGTACTCGGGGACTTCCTTTCTAGGGTATACCCGAGTCCCTTGCAACAAACTCACTTTTGACGGAACACCGTATAGTTTTAGCCGGTTTGATTTCGAAATAACACTTCACCAGTACGCATGGTGAGTTGATGGCCCTGGGGGCTCTCCGTTAAACCCAGGCCACTCATGAAAACCGAAGACCGTGTCCGTTAACCAGCGCTTGGCGCTTCTTCTGCGGGGTAATAATAAAAGTCTGTTATTTCCTGATTTATTTTGTAACCCTTGCGAAAATGACCCGAAGAATGACCACCCCGTTGAGGGCACTACAAAGTTTCTATTTCGGTGTCTCTGTCAATAGATTTAATGCCTTTATAGCTCTCATACTAACCTTTTTACTTTTACATAGTGATCCACACATTGGGATAAAACTATAGTACAGTATGCTTGCCATATCTGGTCTTGCACTCCCGTTATTTCCAACACCAGTTCATTCATATGTAGAAGTATGAAAGATAATATCCTCAGTTGACGGATTAACTGGCCAACTAACAAAATTATTGTCGACTGCAGCCCTGGGTAAGCTAGAGTCACCAATTCAGAAAAATAAATGTAGATTAGTGAAAGTGTTACATTACAGTGCTTTGCTATATTATTTTATTTCATTTCATTAATTTATTCTTTATTGTACACTAAAAGTAGATTACATATCTTAAAATTAATCTTAACACCAAATAAATCGCGATAGTATCCGTTAAAAATAGTTTTATTTTAATGTGTAACATTCGCGTAAATATTTATTTTTTACTTTTTTGTTTGGCTTATATATAGTTTTAGAAAACTAAAAAACAAGCTTTAATAGAAGCTTGTCTTTTAGTTTTCTAAAACTATTATTTATTTTTCACTTTTTTAGTGCCTTCCTCGGATTTGGTCACCGTTTTTCAGGCTCTCTCTCCGGAATAATGGTGTAGTAGTACTTGGCGCAAGACATTACCGTAACTTCGGATATAAAAATCGTCAATCCTGAAGATCCTGATTAGGATAATGAAACAAGCTATTTAAATTATTGCATTGTCAGAGGTCCTTGATAAGTGTGCAAAGATTAAAATTAATCCGACGTTTTGAAGGGGGTGAAAATCACGTTCAAAAATTCCGTTATATACCTACATAAATACCAAGCTAATAAAATAAAAAAAAAGAGACATGCATCACGATGTTTTTTTAAGTAATGATATATAATCTTTTACCCACCCTTAGGGATAAAACTTATTCAATTGAAACAATAATTAAAATCGATCTACAAACGGTGAAGATATTATAATAGCATCACATACAAATTATGGCGAATTGAGGATTTTTGAAGATCATCCTTTTTGGAGCCGATTAAAATTATAAATGAATCAAACTTACCAATGCAACACAAATAAGCACTGTAAATGTTCAATATTAAAGATATGATGTAGACACCCATATTTTGTAGGCTCCACGGAAACCACATTTCGAAACCTAAATAGTAAAAAAAGTAAATAATTATGGTTTCGGATAGATTATGTTAAACAAGTTCACCAGTTTTTACTTTAAATACTTATAAAATAAATACAACTACTTACCTAAAATACGTAGGGATTCATCTTCTTTCATAATCATTTGGTACATCGGATTGCAAAGATAAAGAGTGACGCACAAGAAAACAGATCCTACATATGTCTTTAGTAAAATGCTTGTATACTTCAGTAACTTCGCCTGAGAATCTGATACAAGATCTTTCAATTCTGTCAATTTGGGTGTCTTCTGAGGTACTAGTACAATATATCTTATCAAAGGCATCTCTAGCATTCCATCTTTGAAAGCCATCTCATTGAGAAAATTACGAAAATCATTTCGAAAAATTAAGCATACTCCTAGAGTAATGGTCATTATTACTCCAGTTGTCCAAATACACGCTCCTTCGATGCATAGAAGAAAGTCAGAGAAATTTACCGCAACAAACCCCGTAGTGAATATGAAACAGAAGACACCGATGATGAAGTTGAAGGTTTGCCAAAACAACCATGGCTTAGAATCCCAGTTGCGATTGGCAAAGATGGATATACCAGCAATTGATAGGACCCGGTGAAAGGTTTTGAATGTTTCTTCCATTGTAACAGACATGATATTAGTAAATGAAAACTAAAATACTTTACGTGGCTGAAATGGTACAGTCAGCGATAATGATGAAACAATTATAATATTATATATTAATAAGAAAAAATAAAGACGAAACTTATGAGTTTTATTTATTTAATGAAAAACTATTAGTTACAATGTTGTTTTCTATACTAAAATATGCATTAAGATTAAATTAAATTAAAAAAATATACTCGTAAAATGTGTTTAGCTCTTGATATCCATTTCATCTATACAAACAAATAAAATTGGAGTGTCTGTTTGTAATATTAAAATAACCGCTTTTTACTAAGTGCATTTGGATGTATACAAGGCACATATACCAAAACAATTTTTTTTACAATTTTTGTCTGTTTGTCTGTTTGTTTCGGCTAATCTCCGGAACAGGTGAATCGATTTCCACGGGACTTTTACTGGCAGATAGCTGGTGTTATAAGGAGTAACTTATGAATTTTATTTTGGAAAAAAAATTCGGGTTCCGCGCAAAATATATAAATATGTACACGCGAGCGAAGCCGCGCGGGAACTGCTAGTGTAATATAAAGTTCAATTTTATTTTTAAAGCGACTGCATTTTTCTAATAGAACTAGAAATTTGATATTCCTTTAACATGGCA
The DNA here is from genome assembly GCA_963859945.1 of Euplagia quadripunctaria. NCBI lineage: Eukaryota > Metazoa > Arthropoda > Insecta > Lepidoptera > Erebidae > Euplagia > Euplagia quadripunctaria. The sequence continues at coordinate 8,765,749 of OY982583.1, forward strand.
AGTTCATTGTAAGTAAGATATTCATTTTATTAAAATTCAAATCATGAGTACTGCGAAACCAAACAAGTTCATGTTTCTAAGTAGTTACTTATCTTAACTTTAGTAAAAAATACAAGAATTTTATACTAAATGTGAAGTTAAAATAAATAACTATTGAAGTAGTGTTTAAAGTAACAAATTTAAGTAGTCTTAGCATAATTACTTACAATGAACTGTAACTGTACTGAAAATGAGGAAGACATTCGAATTTCCAGTACAATAAAGTTTAGTTCAAGTATCTAATCAGAATATCAGAAAATTCATTTTCTATCTCAAATTATGGATTGATATGTCGTGCCTTTCACAAGAGATTACGGTATGGGGTTTGAGTTTTGACAAAATCCACAACGCATAAAACGGGAGCGGATATAACCTACAGTTACTACTTACCGTCAAGCGGACAGTATGCTTGTTTACTACCTTAATGTTAAACAAAGAAAGATATTTTTCATATCACTAGCTGGGAAGACCACAAAAAAATTATAAGGATATTCATTTGGCAAACCCTAAATGGTATTGGAGGTATTAAGAACATTCAAGTATTGACAACCGTTCAATAGCAAAGGCTGTTTGCTTGGTTGCTGACAGTGCAGACTTCGAATTTTTATTCAATTAGGTTGTTGTTAGATTTGTGTGCATCAGCACTTGCATGTTTAGTAAATTATATTGCCTACATTAGTGAAAACGTGTGGCAAGCAATAAAAACAAAAAAAAAAACTTAACACTTTTCCACTCACCTGTACTTGTCACACCAATCATCTTTAAGGGTTGTACTTAAAAAAATGACAAAATGATATACGGGGAACGTGTCAAGTACGAAATAAATACTTCAGTGACACTTCTTTGATGTTCTGATTTGTAAATCTGAGACAAATTCTCTTTGAATATTTGAGTGACAGCTAACGTGTATTTCTTATTATACAGATTTAGAATGATTTTCACTTTTATATAGTGTGTTTCATTTTATTACTTTGCTTGTTCTGAATCGTTAAAATTTTACATGAACTGTTTATCTTTGAAATAGTATCCAGATTACACCCAAAACTTGCAAATTGTTTTATTTTATTCAAAGGCTAAGGCGATAAGTAAGCATACGGATCGACCGAGTCCGAGACACCGCTGAGCTTCTTCGACTCCTATACAATAATTTCTTCGCAGCCTCGTCGATACAATCGGTTTTTTAACACGTTTTATCTTCACTTATAACAATGTAAATAAGTCTTGGAAGTCAATATTAACCTACTTCTAATTATCGCATCAAATTAAACCTTGTGTGTATTTGCAGTTCGGGTGAATAAACTATAATTTGACATCTTGGAGCTAATCTGATGATGGAACTAGGAGGTGAAAAGTAGAACTTTTCAGTGGATGCTAGTAGACCCGGTTTGGGCTTATAGAAAGAAAGAAAGAAAGAAATGCATGCTTTGCTGTGGCTCATTCTGACATTTTCTGTTAAAATAGTAATGTTTAAAGGTATTAACATACAAAAAATAAGGCTTACTCTGACAATTGATGATATAGCAACAATTATCATATCAACGTTTCTAAAATAACTTAAAAGTCAATCTAAAATCCATAGAGCTTTCCGTTTCCATTGAAATTACGGAATAAAAAGTATACAAAGCACTCTTCTGTTAAAACGCAATGCTATGTAAAGATTGAAGTCGATTCATCATATACTTTTCGAGATTTGCAGACACAAACATACGAAAGCTGAATTTTTATATATGTTTTTTATCCCTGTCATATAATCATACCTTTGTACATTCCTTTGTTTGCCGATGGCGTTTAGCTTATTCTCGTTTAATTCCAAGTAATATTGTATCATAATATTATGGAACCACTTTGCCATATCGATTAAAAGAATAGAAATGAATCACGCAAATCCACTCTGGTACAAATCTAATATACACATATGTACATGCATGCATTTGCATATGCATGCATGCATGCATTTGTGCAACTTTATTCTTAGTGGTATAAAATGAGGAGTTTTTAAAACTAACCGAGCCCTGGATTAGATTTATTTTGATGTAGCCGAATTGATTAATCGTAGTGGTCAGTGTTCCGTGACGTTCAGTCGATACACAAATGAATTATTGAGTTCATTTCCACTCACTATGATAAATCACACCAACCTCCGTTATTTACACATGATCGGTATTGGTCAATTATTTGTTTACTTTTTTCATAATATAAAATGCAATTTAATAATTAATCTTTATCTGTGGGTACATATTAATGTAGTTTTGTGTATTTATATCTACATTTCTAAAGTTTTTTAAACAAAGTAGAAAAATACAGAATGAGAAGCCATTGAAGCATGCACCAAGCATTTGATTTAAGATTATGTTTTATAAGTAATTATAAATATACAATCTAATCTTCTAAGTGCCTGAAAACCCTATGCTTTGTAAAATATCTAATAGCTTTATCAGTAAATTTTCCAAAATAATGTTTTTTAGGACCCCTCCTTTTTGCGCCAGGTGTAAAAAACATTGTGTGTTATAAGATTAACATGTTTATTTCAAAGTTTTTGCCTCGGCCAACCAATCTCTGGAACAAATTGTCGCCTGCGGTATTTCCGGACCGATACGATCTTCAAACCATCAAGAAAAGAGCGTACTCCCATCTCAAAGGCTGGCAACGCACTTGTGACTCTTGAGTTGCAGGTATCCATGAGCGACAGTAGTCACTTACCATCAGGTGACCCGTCTGCTCGTTTGCCCCCATAATATAAAAAAAAACTGAGTATCTGTGTCTCTGTAGCATCATAGCTCCTAAACCAATTCTGATTTAGGTTTCTTGTTTGATTTGATCGGGATTGTTCTTAGCTATAATCCAAGAAAATTAGTTCTGCCGTTTGAACATCCACAGCTCTTTTCTAATCGTTGAAGGGGTTTTCGAGTCGAGGGTATTTTTATTTTTATTGTTTATTTATAAATCCCGGCCATGCTTTGCTGTGGCTCAGTCTGACATCTTTGTTAAAAAAGTAATGTTTAAAGGTATCAACATACAAAAAATAAGGGTTGCTGTGACAATTGATGATATAGCAACAATTTTCATATCAACGTTATTAAGATAAATTAAAAGTCAATCTAAAATCTATAGTTTTCCGTTTCCATTGAAATTACGGCATAAAAAGTATCCAAAAGTATACAAACACAACAAAAAAACGCAATGCTATGTAAAGATTGAAGTCGATTCATCATATACTTTTCGAGATTTGCAGAAACAAACATACGGAAGCTGAATTATTGTACTTGTTTATATATATATGTGTGTGTAGATATATAGAAGATATTCATTATCTACGTTTATACTGCCAATATCAAACGCATAGTAGTCTGCATTTGTTTTTGTTCATGCTCTCCAGCTACTGACGTAATAGAAAGAACACAACAAAAATGCAATGATTTTAAAAGCGTGCTATTCGAGAAAAAGACTCACTGACGTCCACACTAAAAAAAAAATCAAGATTAAAGGTTAAATTTCGACCTCCAGACGTTAGTCATTAAAATTGCTGCTAATTACTTAATCTGTTGACGATAAAATTGTTGACGTCTATGAAAAAAGTTAAGGTGATTATAAGGTATTGCTAAAATTAGGTAACTAAACACCTCACCTTTCAATATTCATAGAAGTATAAAATAAAATAAAGTGTTCTTCTAAGCTACAGAATGTACATAAGCTATACCTTTAAAAATAAATAGCCGTCCCCGCTCATATTTTGTTCTCTGTCCCCACCATTTGGTCGTCACTCAGTGGGAACGTCCCATTACGTCGTAAGCACACGCATGAAGCGATTCTTCTGCAAGTGCCGCGTTAGGACCGGAATTGCCTCTTCACATGATACTTATATCGCACCCACACAACTTTATGAGAATTTTTCATATTATCTAGTTCCCGTTTGTAAGTTTATTTGAGTATTTCATTATTAGTACTTTTTTTTTAAACTTATGTACGTGGCAATATTAATACACGCCTTTCGCGATAGTACGAAGTTAACGGTGTTAAAAATATTTTTTTACGGTTTTTTTTATAGTATATGGGGCAAAGGGTTACCTGTGTTGTGTTGTCCCTATAGATAAGCACGTAAGCACTTACTAGCAGAAATCTGCTGTGCCCTAGCTAATTTCATTATCATGTTAATTGTGAATTAAGTACCTATATTGCTAAAGAATGAATATTTCAGAGCAGTAGGTATTATTATTGCAGTCGGCAAAAGGTTACCATGCTTGTCATTGTGTCTTACCGGCTCTCGATGCATCGAAAGGAATGATGGTCTAGGATGGGAATGATCGGATAATGTTGGTTGTTGTTGGTTTCCAGGTCACGGCAGGCCTGGAAAAGGAGACAGATGGAAAGAAAAAGCAAAATCTGTAACTGATTTTAATGATGGTGGGCATGTAGTGTTAGTTTAAGTCATTAAATATGAAAAGATTAAATTTTACGGTTCTTTTCCTAAAAAAAAAAGAAAAACCCTTATAGGGACCACCTTGCCGTCCCCCTGTCTGTCTGTCAAGACACTTTTTCTCAGGAACCTGTCGAGGCATCAATTTGATGTTGATTTCTAGTAAAAATCAAGCAGTAAATCAGATCTTTCATAGGGTACTTCCCATTAAATTTGGTAAGAAGCAAGGTCTCACAGCACAAGTGTAGGAAAATAATACGAAAGTAGTTAATTTGTTGTTTCATCACATTTTTTTTTGTAATTACAAACTTATATTTTGCGGTTGGAAAGTAGATTGTAACGTATATCGATGTGTGTAAGAGTATTTTCAGAACTGCAAAGTTAGGTTTGTCTTTCGAAAAACGGGCCTAGATTCGAGAATCTTGCTCACGGTAACCACAACAAGCGCGAGTCAGATTGGCACTAGTCCGGTTTTTTTTTGTCTACAGAATGTTAAAATGACATACTAAATTAAATATCTACTATCCCTGCTGATATATAGATATCTATTTTCTACTTTTCATTCTTCATTCTTATAACAGCAATTTCATCTAATTTTTTGTCACCAGGATGTGGGTCACGCGTGCGGTGTGCGTGCTTTGCGCGTGGTTCGTGGCGGTGAGCGCAGAGTGGCATTGTCCAGTGCTGAGCACGCGCCCCTCGGCCGAGTGCTCCTGCGACCTGCCCCACACGCTCCGGTGTGCTGGTGATCACACTGCACTACAGGTATATGTGATCTACATCACTATTTATTATAAAACAAAGTCCCCCGTCGCGTCTGTCTGTCTGTTCGCGATAAACTGAAAAACCTGACTGAATGAATTTTCATGCGGTTTTCACTAATAGACAGATTGATTCATGAGGAAAGTTTAGGTGTATAATTTGTTACGATTTTGTGTAAATTGATTGAAATATGTTGATGATTGTTGAAGATGACTATGCTACTCGTGCGAAGCCGGGGCGGGTTGCTAGTTTATGATAAATCAGTCTTCGAATTCTAGAAAATTATTTCTAGTCGATACAGCCACAAACAAATCGTGCCGTAACTGGCGACGTAGAAGCGACATGAACCAAAATTGCAGAATATTTTTTTATAGTTATTTCTACAATAGCGTATTTGACAAGTTTTAGAAAAATATCTCAAATTGTTCATTAGAGCATTATAAACCAATTGCAATTTGATCCATCTTTATAAATAAAAAAATCAATGTTTGTATGTTTGTCCTTTATGCGTTCCGAAACCAGTGATCAGATTGCCGATTGTTATGAAACCTTAGTAGGGTGTTCTGAGGAGGCCTTTGTAGAAGCACCAGATTTATAAAAAGAACAAAGAATGAATATAAACATGTTACGTGTATTCTCCGTTAGAGATCCTAATAAATAAATAAATAAATAAATTCCTCTATTTTCTATGAAAATCGCAATCAAAGTTTAAATTCATGAAAAGGGCACCAAAACGCTAAATGCGGGTCACCTGATATGTATTGACGTCAACTGCTCGTAAACAAACATTTAAAGTCCAATCGTAATACATTTTATATCAACTTCTTACATATTTACTGTTACAAATGGTGCGTAGTGCATGCATGAATGCAAACACCGAGCATTTCATAGAACATCAAGATTTATCAAAAGTGGTTAAAGCTTGCTCGTAGCAATTATGTCCACATGGTTTTCATTCATAAATTGGTAATTTTTCAAAACAACAGTCTTATAGCACCGATAAGTCAATTTGTCAACATAACCTTAAACGTTTACAAAAGTGACAAAACTTTTTAGAATTTTTCTTATCTATTCTAATATTTAAAGTAATAAAAGTAAAGTATATTTTACAATATGTAGGTTATGCTTACAGTGCTGTTGTCACAGTATTTAATTGAGAAGGTTAAAAAATCGGGGTTGTTTTTAAAAAATATTCCGATCATAATCGCATCTATTTTAGGGAGATTTCCGCTATCAGCTTTAACAGAGTTGGTCTCCATCGTACTTTTAATAACTATTACAGATAAATTCTCACTTATCGTTAATAGAAAATAATACTTGTAAAAACAAAGAAATAACATTTTAACCAACAGCATGTACGGTACACAACATCGAGTTTCAACATGCATTTGACGTCACTCACGTTCAGCCATTCCCGTGCATTTTCAATCACGTGGATTGACATGAAAATTCAATGATTACTTTAATGTTTTTTTTGTCTTCAAGAAAATGGATATAAATTTTTACTATTAGACTCACAGTATTTTAATCTATATTTTCAGTAAAGTCAAATACCTTATTAATGGTTGCTGTTGCTGATTTGAAATTTTAATTAGTATACTGTGCTACAACTTCTAAGTTAATGAATTTAGAACAAGAAAGCTCGACTTGGCTTTATATCTTTTGTGTTAAGTATATCTCAAAATATTATATAATGTACCGCTGTTTTATGTTAAAATGCTACTTACGGTTATGTTATGAAAACAACCTGTCTACTGTACAATTTATACGTTGCGGTGCTATGCGTAGATTGCGTAGCACCACTAGCAAATTTTGTAGAGATGGCAACGACGCGCCATTGATCGAAACTGTACTGGTTACGCCATGTGGTTTTTCCTTGTACTAGTTTTTTTTTTACACTAGGTGCAAAGCGGCTAACCATCACACGTTTCGCCTCATGGTTGGTGCGTACATAATCTCACTACAATATAAAGCTTTGGCGACGTTACTTACCGGTGAAATAATAACACTATGAATGTTAGTAGTGCTAGAGAGGCGCGTTTTGGCGGTGGTCCTCCTTACTAAGGTGGCTCTCATGCGAGCAAATTTCTAAAGGGCGCATACCTTTACGTAGCGTGAACTTCCACACTGCTCTTCGTGACTCTCACCAACAACTCTACACGTTATAGGGCAAAAAAACAGCCATGCCATAAATACATACAGCGTCTCAACCGGTCACACTTGCATGCAAACTGAGACCCCCCCTCACACACACACGCACATGCACACACACACACGCACCTATGCATGCGCCCGTTTTCAACTCTTTTGTCCTAAATATAAAAATAAAAGTTGCAATGTTAATTTGTTACGTATTTGAACGTACACTTATGCTTACAAACATTGTTAATTTATTTACTATGTATTAAGGGTGGGAGCCGCTGTGTACTGAAATACAGGCTATCAGCCTAGCTCAGTACCAGAAGCTACAACTACTACCAACAAATATAAATAAAACTACTAGTGCATAAGATATTTTGTGTAAACTTTAAACATTTTCGATACAATAAATATTATTATTTTTACTATATATTATGTATTAGTATCGTCTACTCTGTGCTGTAATCGAACACAACATCATGTGGTCACACTGCTTTGTCATGTTTGAGCCTGTTGGTGCACTAAGATTAGTAACTTTTTTTTTTATATTTTGATAGAATTGGAAATGCTTAGGCTTAGGTATCTAACTGCTAAACCTAAAGGTTAATTATATTATGCTTGTTTCCACTTTCCACAAAATTATTTTGCGAATTCTATACTGTACAGTTATTTCCCTGGTAACTTTTTTATGCCGCAATGTTTTTATACTCTCATAAATCATATACATGCTTAATATAATTATGTATTTGTAAAATAGCTATTCCCGTGGTTAAAATCTCTTTAAAAAAAAGACAACTCCCGCATTAGGAATTACTCCTGTGTCGCGGGGGACTTTACAAACATACAGACAACGGACACAAAGAACACCCAGACTCTGGTGGGAATCGAACCCACGACCTATGGCATAGCATGGCATAGCACTAGGCCAACAACACAGAACAAAAATCAAATTATTTATATATTAAATCAATATATACAGTCATCATTACACACAATACTTAACCTAATACAATGGATGAAGAATTTACTTAATGTATTTGTGGGACTTAATGGGAATTTTCTATTTACTACTTCTTATCTCTGTCCAATTATTGTCAGAATGACTCTCAGAAATATTCACAATATAAGGTACATGGTACTTCCACGACAGCCTGCTGGTAAGATCACAGGCACACAGATAATCTTACATGTGGTTGCACCTATTGGACTGTGCGGTAGGATACACACAACATCAAAATATCAATTATCATTTTTTAAAAAAAATCTACCAATAAGCTTTTACTTCTACAATTTCATTTTCTTAGAGAATATAATATTCATGCCGATTTAGTTATGTCCTACTTTTCTGAACGAATTTAATGCAGCTCTGTGCAAAGTAACTCCAATACATGAATCGTCACGAAAGATAAACAAGCGGTACAGAATAACATGTCATACACAGAAAACAATAGTGAAAATAAACTTCCAATCAATGAACGTTGTCATAGAACAAATAAAACTGTGGACAATGAAACGGACCGTGATCGGACATCGCTGACCACTGTTGGTTTTACTTCCTTTATAATATTGTTCAATACTTATAGTTATTCAATCACCTTTATATACTCATGACGGTTTATCACTAAGACTTATGTAGTTTAAATACGAAGTATTTGTACGAAGTTCAAGAAGTTGTGTAAATTTGTTATTGTACGAAGCAGAAAGCTGCTATAATACTACCTACTCCGACAATCAAAGAAAAATATGGAACTCATCGGTAAGATATACAGCACATTTTAAAGAAGGTAATACAATACTCGTAAAATAATTACAATTTCATTTTCTTTCGTATGAAAATGCCTTTCGACGGATCCAAAATTAATATACTTTTATATTTAATCTTTGAATTTACATATAAATCTATATTTAACAAGTCCCTTTAAATCTTTGCTTAACCCATTTTATAAAAAGAGCACAAAGATAAATATCCCCCACAATTTTGGCCAGACCATTATTTAAACACCGAAATAGGGTCTCAAACGAATTTGGAAAATTCAAACATATTCTTGTAGGACCTTTGTAAATAAAAAGTTTATGTTTTATATGAATAGGACAGTAGTATTGTTTTACGTTAACGTCCATTTATTCTGTACTACAGTACAGAATCTTTACACAAGTGTGCACCAAAATACTATCTGTTACTGTCTGGGACACAGCAATTTTATGCTCAATGTACAATAACCTTCAACCTACATAAGACTGCGGTTAGTTGGTACTCAAGCTTAATTCTATTTTTTTTTCTGCTCTTAAGTTAATTCGCCAGCGCTAAATGACGGGGAAAAGGGCTTTCAGCACATAAATTATTATAGTATATTATACTATTTACACACGACAACAGTAATGCTTACTGTTGTCGTGTGTATACACATGGCATGGTAGGTAACCGCTTACTGCCGTCAAGTTATTGTCAATTTTTGTCTACAAAAGATCTTAAAAAAATACATATTACAGTTCAGCCGTTTTTATGGTCTTTCAGCCTGATGGCAATGGGGCTGTGTATGCTAAATCTTTAAAGTACAGAACCCACAGAAAACGAAGATCAGAAAATCGTTTTCAAATTTAGGACACCCCAGCGGAAATTATATCTAGACAGCAATAATTGCTTTATTTATACCGATAACACCAACAACGGATAAGTTACGCCTCTGGTGTCAAAGTTAACAACATCCGATACTATTTTAGTGACTATCTCTATAGATATTATCATCACTTAAGATGTTGAACAGGATGCAAGAACACATCCAATTATTAGCAATAGCGAGCCGTATTCTTATTTTGTGGTATAAAAAGAAAAAAATAGATAGATAGATAGAATATTCCTTATTGTACACCATTAATAAAAACAGTTAAAAAAAATTATTATCTTACAAACCAGAGTACAATGGGCGGTCTTATCGCTAAAAGCGATCTCTACCAGACAACCTTAGGATGGAGATAATAAAAAATTCTAAGTCGAAATATTCTTTCGATTTCGTAAGATTATCAATTTCTCTTTCAGAAATAGCATATTGTTTTAGGCAACTTTTATATTCGGGCTAAGTTTATGATGCTAAATAACTTTTATATGAAATCTGAACTAAATTATTGATATTGATCTCGAACACTCCATAAAACTTCTTCATCATCGATTAAAGCACTTTACACTTACACAGTAAGACGTTTATTGACGTCAAGATCTCGAAGGGTGTGATCACAAACCCTACTCAAAGTCTCGTCGACTCACGCACCTGCCAATCGTTAGCTTTTGTTTACTGAACGGCTCTCTACAAGAAGTGAATTGTGGCTCACGTTAATCCACTACTATGAGTCACCTAAAAAAAATGCCTAGAATTTATTTGAGTCATTAGGCAGTTTATTAACCTCTGACGGCAAAAGTAGGGGTAAGTGTGTATCTGTGTGTGAGTTTGAGGCATCATAGCTCCTAAATTTATGGACCGATTTTGGTTTGGTTTTTTTTTGTTTGAAAGGTGACTTGATCGAGTATTCTTAGCTATAATTGAAGAAAATCTGTTCAGGCGTTCGAATATCATCATTTCCTTTCTAGTCGTTGAAGGCGTTTTCGAGTCGGAGGTATTTTTAATTTAGACTTTAAGACGATTAACAAGCACAGCAGGGCAGCAGTTTTAAGGCCTAAATATTCCGTTTTATAACTACTTCCTACACCAGTAGTGCCACTTGCAGAGCTTTACCGACCCTATCCCATCTTGAAGACAGCTCTGGCGAATCTACTCACCTGTACGAAAAGCAGTACTCCGCCAATAGTGCTGCTTGACCGTCTTCTCTGTTGTTTAGGTTTCACCGCAATAGGTGTCTTCAGTTCCATGTTCGAAATTCTTTATCATACTGTCTTTCATATTTTCAAGCAAATTGAGTTTGGCTTATACTAGATATAACTTAATTCTAAGCTTTTTCTTTGAGTATGTACTTGTAGTGACGTTTTTTGTTAACTTAATCTAATAATACTTCAAAGAGACTATATAATATCTTACTGAAATACAAGAGCAAGGCAAAATGATAAATTGCCTTCATATCACTGTTATTACATACATAAAGTCACTGTTATTGGTTACTTATCTTATAATATTTCATTTAACTTAAGCATGATTTAAAGTTACTAATCCCACTAAAATTATAAATGTGAAATTTTGGATGGATGGATGTTTGTTACTCTTTCACGCAAAAACGACTGAACCGATTGCGATGAAACTTGGTATGTAGATAGCTGGAGACCTGTATTAACGCATAGGCTACTTTTTATTCCAATATTCCCACGGGATCAGGACTTTCGCGGGTGAAACCGCGGAGCGCTGCTGGTATTACAAAGGTGAAAGTTTGTGAGGCTGGATAAATGTCTGTTACTCTTTCACGCAAAAACGGTTGACCGGATTTGGATGAAATTTGGCACAGAGATAAATTATAGTTTGGAATAGCACATAGGCTGCTTTTTATCCCCGAAAAATGTACGATTCCCATGGGAGAGATTTCACTAAGATTTTCACGCGAACGAAGTCGCAACAGCTAGAGGTAGTCATAAGTAGGCGAATGCCTTTAGCCTTACTGAAATTATAAGAATGGGGTGTTTAATATCCGTGTTGGATAGTGTGGGTAAACACGGATATTAGAAGTGAAAGTATGCAGGATCTGATATAAAGGGACATGAACGGGGTAATATTTACAAGCACTTTTTTCTGGCAAGGTAAGTAGCTAAAGAAATCAATTCAAAATACATTCTCCTTGCAATTTTACGGCGGTCTCTTGACGACTTTTTTTATTTTATTAATTTTTTTACTTACTATTTTTTATGTTATTCATAAATATACATAATAGGCTCGAGATAATACCAGGGTTGCAGTCTCTCAGCAACAATATGCTGAGATAGGTGCCTTTTCTGGCATTGCACAGGGCATTATAATTACTTGCTAGTTTTATTTCTTTTTTATTTTTATTGTAAAAATTGTGTGCGGTTCTGTGAATGCCAGAATAAATGTTTCTCTTTCTTCCTTTCAAGGCAACATGTATGTAAAATTTCATGATGATCGGTTCAGAAGTTTAGCCGTGAAAACATAACAAACAAACTCACTTTCGCATTTATAATTTTGGTTAGGATATTACTTTGGGTGTATCATGTTTACCTGACAGAGATGTTGTGAACAATTTGCTCCAGTCCTGGTCAGGGTGGACTGTGATTTGAGTTTCTCGGCAAAGTATTCAACCTCACTTCACTATAAAACAAAGTCCCCCGCCGCATCTGTCTGTCTGTTCGCTATTAACTCAAAAACTACTGAATGGATTTTCATGCAGTTTTCACCAATAGATAGAGCGATTAATGAGGAAGGTTTAAGTATATAATTTGTTAAGGTTTTGTGTAAATTGGTGGAAATATGATGATGGTTGTTGAAGATGTCTCTGCTACCCGTGCGATGCCGGGGCGGGTTGCTAGTTATACGACTATAAAGTACCCTTAATATATTAGCAAGTATTCCAACTACATAAATTTATTTATGACTAGTTGTTCTTCTTTCGTTCTTACTTCATTCGCGTGGAAATTTTAGTGAAATCTATCCCACGGGAACAGTACATTTTTCCAGGATAAATAACCTATGTGCTATTCCAGACTATAATCTATATCTGTGCCAAATTTCATCCAGATCCGTTCAGCCGTTTTTGCGTGAAAGAGTAACAAACATCCATACATACATACATCTTCACAAACTTTCACCTTTATAATATTAGTAAGATTTTATACCAAGAACATGGGAAAAAATATCGGTTTATAAACGCGAGGGAGTGAGTCCGTTCTTATTAGACTTTATTTTATATTTTAGTCACATTCACTTTTTTCGGTATTTTGACTCCATAGTTTACGGATGAAATATGAAAAAAATAACACATGGTTTTATGAAAAATATTTTCATTGTCTCAAAACTATAGTACGAGCAACTAAAAGGTATTGTTTCGGAATGAACGTTCGTCGGCGTTGTACAAATACGATTGCTATAATAAATACCTCAGCATTTGACCTCTTCAATATTTAGACACATTGTTTGTGAGCAAATTGTGTGCGAACTTCTTGCTGAATCACTACTATTTTATCATGTTCAATTTGACTGCCAGTCTCTGTTTTTCTTCCTTTAGTTACTTGCTGCTTAAAAGAGTGACAGAAGAGGAAGTCGGACAAGTCAAACTCAACGTTGTACCTGAAACTTAGACTTGTGGTATATCAGCTCAATTTAACGCGACGAAAAATAAATTTCTATTAAGACAAGACCGTAACGTCCACCTTACCTTACGTTTATCAGTCAAAGGGGAAGAACGTACATTAAAAGACATTACGTGGAAACGAATTTCTTGCTAAAGTCGCTAATCGTTTAAATCTTCTATACAAATTGCGTCAGTTTTTCAGAGTGACAGCATGATATTTCGTGTTACCAACTTGCCAACATGTTAGACATTGGCATTTAGTGTCACGTCGTGTTTATGCCGGAAATTGTTATAAACGCTACGCATGATGACTTCTTAATAATAGTATATTACTAAGAAATGAATTGGCGAAATGCTACATTTTCTCGCTTAGATCGTCTATGTATATACATATTATAAGAAGGGGATAGGAAGGAACACAAGGGAAGTAAGGAGAGCAGACTCATCGACCCCGCATATAAAAGAAATAATGAGGGATAAGCCAGAAAATAGTTAAGTACGATATAATGAAAAGAAAAAGGTTAGCATCCCGATGTAAATCACTTAAAAAATAAACCACTCTAAACAATGTGCTAAAGTTTCACGTTTATTATTTTTATTACAGTTGGTTTTATTTGCTATGTCATATGTGTCAAGTGCATCGACAAAAGTGTTTTTTTTTTAAATCTAATTATTCTAATCTTGTATAGAAGATTTAATCTGTAAAAGTGGTCTGCTTTAGACCAGTTGGTTGGGTGCAATTTAATAGGAAATCTGCAGTTATCCTGATTACTTAGGCTAGGAGCTATATGTTTTTTACTTCTTTCAATCTTCATCTATGTGTGTAGCATTTTCAGTGTGTTCCGTAATTACCACTTATCTAGTCTAATGGGTGTCGGGACTGGTCAGCTCAAAGCTGAAATGGTTATTTCGAATGAAATTCGAATACCTGGACGCCTACATGGCACTTGCACAGTATGAGTGTTTTGGCGTTTCTTCTCAAGGCTAGTCATAAGATATGCCCGCACCATCTAGCTTTATATAAAAAATCGACGTGTAAAAGTGTCTGAAGAGACATATTTACAAAATAAATCATTTATTATTTATAAGAAATAAAACCAGACAAGTAAAAGAAATAAACTTTAAAATTTAAATTTAAAGGCTTCTACGGACTTATTTACAAAAAAAAATATTGTTTATTGAATACCTAGAATTTATTTGTTCCAACAAAATCTTTCCTACCGAAATGAAATAAATATTTTTAAGGTAATTTATCCGATCATTAATTATTAATGAATTCTGTTCTACTAGTGTTTAATTAAACCGTACCGGGTCGCGGAATATCATTACTTAGGGAAGGAATCCATTTTAAATAATTCCTTAGTCGAACACTTCTTGTTACAAATTTCTGGAATTTATAAATGTTTTATAGGATCCCAAGGTACGGTTCAATTGTTTTATCGACATAGAAATAACATTATTTTGTATATAACTGTAATACAATCTTGCAAAATTTAAGACGTACATAAGTTCTTTTTCTTAAAAATATTGGATGTAGAATTTTTCTCGCAAAAATAAGTTACAGATAAGCACACAGCGTGCATTATGGTAAGCGTAAACAAAAACGATATATCGTAACCTACAGAGACGCATTACCCAAGTTTTTCATACTTTAAATTAATTTTTGATACCAACAGCTATTTTTAATAAAATAAATGTCTTAAACAATTGATATTTGCTGACCTCAATAAATTTATCTCTTTTTAAAGACTCCTTATTTAAAACTCGACGCAAAAAGGAGGGGTGTGTGTACGTGTATCTTTGTGTCTGTCTGGGGCATCATAGCTCCTAAATGTATGAATTGGATTGAATTTAGTTTTTTTTGGTTTGAAAGGTGACTTGATCGAGAGTGTTTTTAACGAACATCATCAGAGTTTTTTCTAATGGTGGCTGAAGAGGTTTTTGAGTTCGGAGTTTTTAAAATTTTAAATGTATATTTGGGGAAGTAGAGTATAGCAGGCTTCTGCTCGAATTGGAGTCTTACAGTGACCACGGTTAGTTGACATTTATTATGTTGTTCTGTATTTTTTCTAGATACCACCAAAGCTCGATGGGAATGGGGTGATGAAACATCCATACCATTGTTGCATGTTTTTTTTTCAATACATTGCATTGCGGCTCAAACTAAGTCATTCAAACGGTAGCGCTTCAATTTTAATAAATGCGTGTTAAATGCTATACTCGCCTTTCAACTCTGGGTTCGAAACTACAATCACAAAATATTTCATGTGCTTAAAACACATGAAATGTTTTGTGATCATAATTTCTTGACTCTTTGTGGCAATTTTTTTCTATTATATATTATCAGTAGTTACAAAAGAAAACTGCCTGCCTAATAGGCAAATATTACAGAAATGAGCCGTGTAATGAACACTTATGTAATGTAATTATGAATATAGTATTCCAGAAACATACTCTACCATCCCATGACTAAAAGGCCGTTAGATGAATAAATCTAATTTTAAGTGAAGTATAAGGAAAACGTGGATAAATACCATATGTATACACTTTTATTACATTATTTAGTTCCAATAAAAAAATTGGGCCATTTATAGATACTAGATTTTGCCCACAGAGATATTACATTTAAGACAGGCTTGTAAAGCTTGTAACTAAGTAAACGACTAAGATTATACTAACTAATGTTTCATCTCATTTAATAAGTTTCATTATCAAGTACATAAGCATCACGCCTTACTTTTAAGAAGGGGGTGTATTACTCTCCCAACATTGTGCTGATTAACAGCGATCTTCGCATCCCATTTCCTAGCGAAAGAACCACCAAATTGATGCCAATTTACTTTTTCTGCACATGAAAATTCAACGACCATTCCAAAACGGGCTTAGTCTTTGCCAATTTATTCCTTACAATTTTCTAATCTCTCTTCTTTTTCAGATTATTGGCCGGCATCTACGGCAAGAGAAAGCCAGGAATAAAAACACAGCGATATCACTCCTCGACTGCGCTCTGCGAGGAGTCACAGTCTTATCGTCAGCAGCAGTCAGCGAGCTGACCGGAGTTGAGTTACACGGTCTAGTCATATCTTCAGGGGATATAAGAAGGGTACAGCAGGGAGCTTTTAATAGCGTGTCTCCAACTTTAATAGCATTGGGTGAGTGCTTAGATTATTGATTAATTAAGTTCTTCCCAACATGAATAACACAAAGTCCTTCGGGCTATCGTCTCTGTAAAAATTAACGTTGCACAACGTTATTTAAACGGTTTACGGGTTTTAAAGAATGTATTATACGAACCGTTTTTGAAAACTTGGGCATTTAAAGCAAATTTCGGGGCAGAACATCAAACACATAACAAGAAAACGTGATCGACATCGTGAATATTATCTACATCTGTCGTTTGATCCAGATCTAACTGCACAACTAGGAAAAAAGTAACAGACAATTATCGAAAACCAGTACGTTTATTTAAAAAAAATGCAACTGGTAACAAAGTGCCTGAGTTTTTGCCAATTATACCTAATTGGACTATAAGTCCAATTAGGTATAATTGCATAAACTGCTACAATTAGCAATAATATCAGCACATCGAGACTTTTTCATTTTGTTACCCCAGAGTGCCTAGAACCCGCATATTTATTGACACCAGTAAACTCTTAACATCCGGATGGTTGGGTGCTTGTTCTCCACGTCAGTAATTAGTAAATATGTTATACAAAATTATTATTGTTCCTAGTTTTATTTGAAAAACAAACCAAATTGGCCACTCACATTGTAAGGGCTTAAGTGCACTTCGTGTTCTTGAGCGTTTTGTTAAGAAGTCGATAGTAGTATGAGTACAACTATACTACCTACAAAATATATGAAATTGGAAAAATGTGCCAAAAGAAAGTTGAATAAAAATTCTTTTATCACTACCTTCACCAAAGTCGAACAATGCGAACAGCCCTTCTCGCTCTTACTCATTACCAAGCACCATTTTCCTCAACATAATAGAATTTTCCACGAATATTCATTTCCTCCCCAATTAGTTGGAGATAATCCCAAAAGGGGCATGAGGTCAATTAAGATAGACTCGTAAATCAGACTTATTTTCTTATCTATAAAATATTTTAGGTAGAGTATGGTGTCGACTAAAATTAGGCCACAATTATCACTACAAAAGCTTATCTTATGGTGGTAATTAACAGAACTACAAAAGGTATAAGTAAATCTCTAAAGTAATAGTTTATGTTTTAGTGAAATTCCTAGTATAAGATAAAATTTGAAAAGAATCTTAGGTAAATTTGAATTTACAATATGCATTTTTCCATATAGTATCGGAGTATAGTAAATGCTCCCTGGTACGTTCGAAATGATGACATCCACTGAGACCTAGGAGTAGATCTTGTTAGTGAAGTAATAAAACAATACGCCGAAGCACATGAACAAAGGCTTCTGCAACATGTGAGTTGAGGCTATCCAGCTCCTTGACACCACGGACATAGTTAGAAGACTAAAAAGAGCTAAGCCCTTTGAGTTAGTTTAGTGAAGTTAGTGTTAAGTAGTGCAGTATTACAGAGTATTACACTTAAAGAACACAAGAACAAAGTGTCTTACCATAATAGAGACCATAAGAAAAGTGCCAATGGACACATTCTTAACTTTGTAAGTTTTTAGCAAATTAAGTTAAATTTAAATTACTTATTAGCCTCAAGGTGTAGATTGTAATTGTTATGAGTAACCGTTTATTTACGAGTAAGTACATCATAATGAAAAAAAAAAAATTCCATATTAGGAATGTACGTGTGAGTTGGTATTTTTGTTATTACTTCTAGCTAAAATAGGTGGATAGATTAGTAACTACAATTGAGATGAATTTAAATTTACAAAGCTGGATTAACACTTAAAACACGGGAACCTAGTTCTATACATTGTGGGAAACCTAAACTATTTTATAGGAGCAAACTTTTCTTCCCCGTCTAGAAGCGTTTGAGACAGGAGTAATCTAGGTAATTTTTACAACGGTTTTTCTCTTTGTCTTTCAGGGTAAATTTTTATCGGGTTAATGAGTTTCATGTCACGTGGTAGACAATATTCAACTATGCGAAAGAATCTTTAAAATTGACCATTATAAATATTGTATGGTTTCATGATTTTGCTTGAAAGATTGTAAAAATCTTCGATTTCTTCGCATTTGTTATTACATGAAACTGTTATACTTTTAAGGAACTTAAAAAACTTAAAGAATTAAGAAGATATATTATAATCATATTCTTTGACATATAATTTAAATTGCGATACTGTTTAGAGCCAAGCTAGCTTGTGCTATGAACTCTAGAATCCATTTTTTTTTCGTAAATACCGTCATATATACAGGGTGTAAGAAACACCGTACCGAATCGTACTTATCGTACATCGCGTAGCGACAAATGGAACTAATGACTATAAATCCTTAACCTCGCATTTTTATGATGAACTTACTTTTGTATTGTGATAAGTATAAACAGAAATAGATTTAAAAGCTGTATATTTTTGTAAATAATATTATTTATAGAAACACCCAGACCAATTACCAGACAAATAATTGCATTAAGTAGGAATCAAACCAGCGATCTTCGACGTAGCAGTTGAATGCTCTATCGCCGCGCCACACATATCGTCAAATAATATTCAAAATTTTGTTCTTCATAGACTTTTTCTATCTAATTATTTTTGTAATATAAAGTTGATTATCTATTAGTGAAATTAAAGTCAACGGCCTTTCAGCTTTCAATAGTACATTTACTCTTAATAACGTAATTTTGCGCCACTAATATACTAGTATATCTCAAGAGAGGTGAGTGTTAATGTAACTAAAGTTCTTCACCGTGTAGTTCCGATTTACTAATTTACAATGTTTCGCTAATGTAGCGAAAATGTTTTCGTAATTAACATGGATTTATGTTAATAGATGCCGGAATTTCGGTTCTAATATTCAGTAAAGAGGATTTAAACTTTGGTTAATATAGATTAAATGTATATTTCTATATTTGCATTAAATTCTAGAGATCATATTATGCAATGAAAGTTTACTTTTACATTCAGAGTGTTACATCCTTAAGGTTATTAGAGGATACGTTCTCAATTCTGCTGGTTATAATAAACACACAAGTTTTTCACCAACCTCATAGAAGGCTGTCACTGTATCTTATGAACAATTGCAACTGCTCAAATTGTTGACACTGAATAAGCTATGATCTTTTTAAAGAACCATAGACTATAACATTTAAGTAATTCCACCATTTGAGCCTCCGTAATTCCTATTCCAGTTTTTTTGTGTAAGGAGTTGTCGTCGTCCTTACCGATGGCAAAGAATTTAATGGTAATAGTAGTCTCAGGCATCCAAACAAATCCTTGGAACTCTCAAGTAGTCCTTAAAACACCATAAAAATAACTAAAATAAAAAAAAACATATTTGAACAACAACAATCTGACTCCGTCGAACACTCCTGTAAGAGTAGCTTCGATTTTAGACACAATTTTTTGACCGCAATGATTGCCATCGACAGTTGTAATTGCACTGATTTATAGGAGGAACAATGTGGTGCCTCCTTGGACGCCGGTGCTTATGTCCTTGGTATCTAGGAGACTGTTGGATATATTTATGTTTTTCAGAATGTTAATTTTAAGTTTAAGAAGCTCAAAGTTGCACCATCTGCTACCGGTAATACTTGGTGTTTATGTTCAAGATATTTTTTGAAACAAAGAAATCCATACCACAACAGAAGTATCCGACATTGTTTTTCTCGAGCGTTAGCAATACAATCCGTAAAATAAAATTGTCGTACGAGCTAGGTTTCACTCTATTGCGTGAATACGAGAGTCACTAGTTATTAAACGGAAGTCAATAAGTGAATATTCTATGGTTCCATTACGTGTTTCGTTAGTATGGAATGCATGTAATATGACAGGCGTGTTAAGCTCTTTTACGTGGGCTTAATTTTTTAGCGGTAGCCGGCCAATAACTACTTAGTTGTAGCTCTGGATAGTGAAACTGTGCTCGATATTTGGCAAAAGCCTAAATATTACTCGGGGACTTTATAGACTGGCGAAACTTGGTTGTCATACAACCATTTTGACACGTGGCTTTGCTTCATTTTGACACGTGTCTTTATGAGATACATCATTAAAAATCAACCGTGATCAACATTTTAATTTCATTAACATTTACAGGGCTACCAAACAACCAGCTGCCGTCAGTACCTACAGAAGCTCTAACCAAATTACGGAAACTGGACCGTTTAGATCTGTCTAACAATAAGATATTTTCATTGGAATCAAATTCATTTAAGGTAACGTTTAAATTTTTAAAGCATAATATGGTTTTGTACCAATAATCGGTAGGTCGTTCCTTCACACTACACAATACACTCACGACGTCCGTTGAGTGCTGAGTACCGAGTAGCGTGTATTTGTTGCACTCTAGTTCTGTAATGTGAATAGAAGTCACTTGACTTTGAAAGTGCCTCAACCCTATAAAAGACTGTGGTATATGGTATTTTTTCTTATAGCTATATACACGATGATATTATAAAGATTCCTAGTTTCAAAATAAATTTCTGTCTGCCAAACCTTAAAATCCTTACGACCAGTTCTAGGGATTTAATAATAATAATAATAACTTGACACATCTAACACACGGCCGTGTGTTCCTAAACTAGGCAGAGCCTGTATTATGGTAACCAGACTGCTAATAAGATGACTTAAAAATTCTAATATATTATCGTCTCCTTGGTATGTATACATCGCAGTGCTTAAACGTGTCGAGTATAACTAAATCAATGTAAACCTTGTTATGTAATAAGATTTATTCCTGAATTTATACTTCAGCCACTTTCACATATAACATGGTAGCTAGGCTCGCGTTAATGTAGAGTTTGTCAATCAATTTACGATGGCCGTTTAAAAGTTAATCTTCTGTTCCTCGGGAACATTACAGTACTTTCTTTCTGTATGAAAGGTACCCAATCAAAACGCGCGCTCAACGTACGTCAGCGAAACATAGCCTTAAATATAATTTTATGCTTATTTTTAATTGAGTACATTTCATTACTATGTTTTTAAATTTTCGAAACCTTTTTTATTATGTCCTCTTTTATTAGATGCCATTTTTTTTTTCATTTTTAAAAAAATAATCAGATCTATATTCACATCTTGATTGAGGCTCGCCTTTAAAAGAAAACTAATAATATTTACTTCTTTGATAGTTTGAGTAATGAGTTTTTAATACCATCACAAATAGTAGCATTCTGCTACAGCTTTGTCCGGATTGAACAATTTTCTAAAAAAACAAAAAAAAACCTCTTTCGAACAGGTACAGTTATTTCAGAGATTATCATCGGCATATACATAAAATGTTATCGTTCCTTAAAATAATAACTATAAAATTTTGTGCGAGGAGATTTAGCTAGTAAGCACAATTTTTTTACAGGGCATCAGCAATCTTACGTACTTGGATTTGAGCGACAATCAATTAGCAGAGATATCTCCAGACGCTTTCAAGCCTTTGGTCAAACTTAGCGTTTTGAGAGTCAGAGGCAATCTGTTAAAAGTACCCGTGCTGGTGAATTTGAAGGTAAGGTTTTAGCTAATAAGTTAGTGAGAATAAGATAGACAGACTTTGTAAGGCTAAATTGAAATGCCTTACTTAATAAAAATATTATGTAGGCACCCTACCGATATTGGCAGCTAAAACAACCTTGTATTGCATTTTTCTATATTAGGTATCTTAAGATACTTAGGGCTTCCTTGTTAGGGTCAGTAGATCTCCGAAGATTTTGACTTACTTTAAATTGCGCTAGGAGACTTACCGCAATTATGTATTTACACGGGAATTAACGCGATCACGAAAAGGTAAAGTGACAAAGTCAGCCTGTGACCACGGCCAGTGCAACCAGGTCGAAACGTCAGGCAATTCAGAGGTATGTAATACCTTTTCATGATCGCGTTAATTTAAGTGGAAATACATAATTATATCATGTAACGCGAAATTTTAAAAGTTAGGAGACTTACTAGGTCCACGCCAGGAACATTAAAAGTAAGACTACATTAATGTCCTGTATGCGGACTACATAGCACCTGTATCGTTATGACAGGATATTCTTCAGAACATAAAATTAAATAAAAATATTAAAACTTCTTAAAAACAGGATTCAGGAGGCATCCAAGTATTAAACAAGCATACAAGCATTTGTCAGGAATTGACTAATCATTTTGTACAGTGTTGTTGTGTTACAACTTATCTCTAACTTTGTGACATTCGCGTCCACCGATAAGCTAAAATTACTCGTACTTCAACAATTTAATGAGTTTTCATATAGCAATATTGTGTTTCTTACCAATCTCCTAATTTATGTAATATAGTCTCAAATGAGCCGATATTTTTTTGAAAACATGATCAAAATTATCCTTATTCAGTCAATTTCCTGTTTGGTATTATGAAACTTTATGTAATACTTGGAAGAAGGGCAATTAGGAAACGATGGTAGGTATTCTAGATCCTTCATTTAATTATCTTATTTCTAGCAAAAAAAAACACATACACATACACATATGGCACAATGGTTTAGGTTGTCACCTCGCCACTACGCCGCACCGAGTATTGTCAGTCCAAATCCAACACGGAACAAAAAATTGTGTGATCCACAAATAGTTGTCCCGAGTCGGGGTGTTCTTTGTGTCCGTGGTTTGAATACTTGTGAATACTCCCGCGACGAAGGAATATTCCTAATGCGGGAGTTTTCGTTTTAACGAATAAAGAATTATAATTAACTTTTAAAATTCAACAGGGCTTTTCAGTAGTAGCAAAGTAAAAAAAAAACATTTTTTTTTAATTTAAATACATTAAGACTTGCGTCTAAAGGTGTTTCCGGGTGGAAATGACGTTCTGTATAATTAGAATGGATTGATACTATATATTATACCTATTCAATTACTATATTAAATGTCTATAGACTGTTTATGGCATTTTATGAAAGAATGAACGAAAGGAATGATTTATGGATCTTGTTTTTATGAAAGGCCCATGTTGAGCATATGGTATGGCAGTGGCACCCTATAGCTGATGACCTGATACGATATTCAGCCCTTTTATTAAAATTTATTGGTCACTACTTTGCTATTGGTAGTAAGTATTATATTTATAAGTGATTTAAATCTATATAGGAGTAAGAATAGCGGAAGTGTGGATGAAAAGAGCTTTAATATATTATACTTCTAGAAAATAATTCCTACCTACGGTGTTTTTTTTTATGATATAGGGGGTAAACGAGCAGACGGGTCACCTGATGGTAAATGACTACCGCCGCCCATGGGCACCTGTAACTCAAGAGTAACAAATGAGTTACCGGCCTATAAGAGGAGGTGAAGGGAGGGGGGGAAGAGGAGAGAAGAGGAGAGGGAAGGGTTAGGGCCTCTGGTAACCTCACTCACTCGGCGAAAAGCAATGGAAGCATTGCTTCACTGCCGGGTTTCTGTGAGGCCGTGGTATCACTCCGGTCGAGCCAGCCCATGCGTGCCGAAGCATGGATCTCCTACTGTGAAAACTGTGTACTGTTTATTAGTATTGTTTTTTGTATTGTGTCACTTTTATGCAGTTCTTTTTTAAACCCATAAAATATTGAAAAGAGCTTAGCCTTTTAATGGGCCAATATAAGTTGAATGATCCAACAGTAAAACATGTTTAAGGTACAGTGCAACGAAAAGTGTGAAACATATAATATTATTCTGCTACCAATTTAAACATTTTTATCAATAAATAGGTAAATTTGAGGAGTACGTATATATTTAGTTTAGAATTTAGGTTTAAGATATTTACCAGTGCAGTCAGTGCTCATAAATCAAAATACAATAGAAACCAAAATACAAACAATATAAATAAATCGAGCCTGTTTCAGGAGGCTCATATGCTGACAGACTTGGACTTGTCAAGCAACGCGCTCGAAGGACCACTTGGACCGAACACGGTTCCACCCTTGAGTTCTCTCACAACTCTTTATTTATCTGATAATACATTTGCTAGCATACGGAGAGGAGCTTTATCGGGTGAGTACATTTATATTTATTTGACAAAGTGACACGTGACTAATATTCCCTTAAACCTCTTCAACTGAGCTGAATGCTTGTATAATGAATGGTTTAATATCGCATAAAAGAAATAATTTAGCGTTTGCTGACGTAGGTTCAGTTAGCGAACGCAATGGGGAATGCCCATTTTCTATACAAAAAAATTTGGGCCCGCAGCAGAGGTAGATTTCGTGATTTTTATTTTTTTTTGAAAATCTGCCCCCCAGTCATGCCTTTGGGGGAATATCCCTCATTCACGAACTTAACCTTCATTTTTGCCCGGTTGATTTTTCGTCCAAGCTTGAAAGCAAAAAAAAATTTTGGAAAACTCGACAACTGGTATAAAACCAATAGGTAGACTTTCATCGAAATCTACCGAAAATAAATGCCTGAAATGAATTAAAATTAAATAAACACCAAATGTGAAATCGTAGAAAACCCATGACAACTTCAATTATGATTATCAAAACACTACACAGTAGCCAGTTTAAAACATGTAATTGAAAAACTGTGCAAGGGGATAGATATTGTATTAGTACCGTGCCACTAAATTATGGATTATAGATATATTATGGATTAGAGATTATAGAAACAACAACAGCATCGTAATTAAAGCGGGAACAAAGCCGAGTCGTCGTTAAGTATTTTAGAAAGAAATCCGTAAATTATCACGCCGCAAACATAAAACAATAAATCAATGTAACATTGCCAGTATAGGAAAGGGGACATGATTAATATAGTCTACGATACGTTTTCTGTTATGAAAATAAATTAATTTTAATTAAAAATATTTCATTTTAATTAAATTTCTGATACAAATTATACGAAATTAATGATAACTGTTCTATAAAACTGTTTTACTGAACATCACCTAGTTGTGTCAAATATACGGATACTAAGTTCAACATTTTTAACAGTTTAACAAACTTTAGAATTATTTAATTCCAAATAAAATATAGGACTTTGTGTAGTTTCTGTTTATTTCAGGCGTTTATAGAGCATTCCTCTTCACAAACCATTCCGATTTTAAATGCCAACTAATTTGTTTAAAAGATTTATAAGCCAACAAACGGCAGCTGATTTAGCGGATTGGGAAAAATAAATGTAAATGAAACTAATTAACCTTGTATCAGTAATTGCAATGAAAATGCCTCTATTACTATTAACAGAACGTACCTTCACCGTGTCCTGTATAACCAAGAGCAGAATATGTATTAAATACTTGAAAAACAAACAACCTTTCCACACTTTGAACTCGACCTTTATACAAAACACGTTCAAAACCCTATATTAACGGTCTCTGTTCGCAGGTCTCACGAACTTAACTCATTTGAACTTGCACAACAACCAAATAGATGTGTTGGAGGACTACGCGTTCAAGCATCTAACTAATTTGATTCACCTGGATCTGTCTCACAATGAGATAGTTGCTGTATCAGGTAAATAACTTATTACTTAATTAGTTTTTATACTAATCAATAATTACTTATATTGCTTACTCTTATAATTGGGAAGCATGTCTAGTGTAAAAATCAGTTAAGGATAAACTCAGTAGAATCTTATAGAAGTTTTATATTAAAACTATTTTCATATTATTTATTTTTAAAAAGTTATAATAAATTAAAAATTAATGTTTGAACCCAGTGCGAAACACGCCGACAGTTC
This sequence comes from Euplagia quadripunctaria, assembly GCA_963859945.1. NCBI lineage: Eukaryota > Metazoa > Arthropoda > Insecta > Lepidoptera > Erebidae > Euplagia > Euplagia quadripunctaria. Next base: position 8,792,090 of record OY982583.1, read on the forward strand.
CCGAACAAACCCGAGCGCGTGTGACGTAATGATGTTAATTTCTACTCATCGTAGCACACAGCTGACACAGTGTTTTGACAGTGTAGAAGACGCAGACGTTGACACTGTACTATCGTGAAATTTCTTTAACATCATTACGTCACAATCATGGCAACAATTCCAGGCGCGTTCGTAGTCACGTGATTCTTTTGAAAATTTTAGGAAAATGTTACTACAATTTAGGTGAGGGGGTTTCTGGAGTGATCTACGAAGATTATCGAAATCAATTGATACTCATTCGATATAGATGCTTCTTCTTAAACTTCGTTTGACCCCCAACACGCTTAACTATAATTAGGCGCTAAAAATTATACTTCTGGAATAAACAAAACTGTTTTCTGTTCTACTATTTTTTATGAAACTATAATATAATCAATAACTTTAATCCGACGTTAAACGTCGGTCTCGGGTGCCATACGAACATCTGTGGCATTCGTTACAGGTAGTTGGAGTCCTAAAAAGTCCGACAACCTGGTCTAGATACAGAACTTCGAGGTCGAGGTCGAGGTGGAGGTCTGATGGCAATCGCTTCACGTAAAATATCGAAGTTCGGCCGTCGTAGTTAGACTGAAAGCCAACCCCAACGTAGTTGGGAAAACGCACGGAGGATGAGGATGAGTCAATAACTTTAATCAATGAAGTGGTTTATTTTTGGGATACCGTACCTCAAAAGGAAAAAAAAGCACTTTTGTAGGATCACTTCGTAGTCCGTCTGTCTGACTTTTTTTTCTCAGGAATGCATGGTGGCATCAAGATGAAATTAACATCAAATACTTATATCGGCGATCCCTTGACTCAAAAGATAAGGCCATCAAGTTTTATATATTTATCAATTTTAACACTTCGTGGGTAAAACAAAACCTATTGCTTCCCATTGACCTAGAACTATAAAATTTGGCGAGAAGCAAGATCTTACAGCACAATTAAAGTAAAATAACCAAAAGTCATCAATTTGTTATTGTATTACATAAAAAATATTACAAACTTATATTTTACGCTTAGGAAATAGACCGTGATTTGTATCAATGTATGGAAGAATATTTTTAGAATGGAAAAGTGAGGTTTGTCTTTCAATACGAATTGATCTACATACAAGTTTGTACGGAACCCACCCGGATAATTAATAAGTTACTTGAAAAGCAAAGTATTAAATACTCGTACAAAGTTCTGAGCAAGTAAGTTAAAACGGCCCAAGCAAAGGTCTTGCTTGGGCCGTTACCTAACCTTAACTACCTATCTCAAAAACTTCAAAATTATCGTCTAGTTCTTGAGATAAGTTTGTTACCTACAAGGGTAATTCAATACTCATTATAAGAATTTAGTCAATTCTGTGACGTTTTAATTTCCGTAAAAACTCTCAGTCCCCTGGGGCTTGCGGAAATAAGGACGAAAATATTTTTTAACATTTACATAAGATTGAAAGAAACGCTTAAATTTGAAAATCTGAATAACTTTTTACGTTTATTAAAAGGAGTGCTTATATAAAACAAAGTTTAATTTAGGTTATTAAATATTATTAAAGTATCGAAAGTAGAATTTGTTTAGACTTCAGATTCAGGAAACCGAAATTAAGAATAAAAACCCTGGCCTGTTGGTCTAGTGGCTAGTGATATTCACTACGTCTGAATACGTCGGTTCAATTCCCACCCAGGATAAATAATTGTGAGATGAGCATGATCATTTGTTCTGTGTCTGGGTGTAATTTATTTACAATATGTATGTTTATCAACAGTCTGTTTACCATAGTACACTTGTGTTTTGAAAAATAGTCACCGGTGACTATGTATTGTTCTAAAGAAATCTACCACAAAAATACTACTTTTTATAGAATCATAATAATTGCTGTATTTGGTAAACTAGACCAACACGTCACGAGTGGCTATGCCGTACTCGTATGTAAGGAGCTCATTATTTTAGGTCCTATTTATAGAACCAAGGAACCGATGAATCTTTTTCGCCTTTATCTATCACGTGCAAAATTATTAATTAACGACTGGTAATTACTTTTGCTTATCTCCGTATCCGCTTTGATATATTTCCAAAGTACTCTCGTTTGAGGCTATATTGTAGGATAAGTCTTTGTACTTTTTTTTTCCAATTTTAGGACTAAATCGTTTTCTCTACAAATATCTTGTAGAAATGTCTTGAGAAAAATCTGATACCATTTATGGAGTTTCTCATTGTGATCGCCATCTGTGTGTACGCTTATTGCCTAGTTACAAAATGTGGCAAGCAAGTTGTGACTAATCACAAATACTTTTTTTTTTGTTTCTATAGGTACATTTGGTGATCTATGTTTTTTTTTGTTATTGTCTATATTTATTTTTATTAATATATTATTTTATTTAGCGTTTAACGCTTTTGATGCAAGGGTTGTCGCAATGTCTTGTTTTTCCGCTCTCTCACGTTTGATTACTGTAAAAATCTGAACGGGAGATTAAGAATCCAATTTTACAACTAAGTCACAAATTTAGCACGTTAGATACTTGAAAAAATTAGCGTCTTGTTCTGAAGCAATTAAATGACATTATCAAGCATATTTTTCCATAATATTTTTTTTTATATTTTGGTAAGAAGATATTGAGAGTATTAATTAGGGCATCCTTCAGAGTGTTTGTACCGTAACTGTAATAATATTTATTTATATGAAGAAGAGGTCTGAATGGCATCATGTAACTATTTTCTTCTGTCAACATGTAATGGAGTCTTATTTTTCACAGGTGCATCCCTTGCTCGGCTGACAAACCTAGTACATTTGGATCTCTCGCACAATTTCCTCCGTTCACTCTCCGCTGAACCCCTCAAATCTCTCGAGCAACTGACCGAGCTCCTTCTCCACGATAACGACATATCGATGATAGATGACGGAGCTTTGGTGCTGCACAAGGACCTCACCCGATTCACTATTGAAGGTAATGGCTGAGGGATGATACGCACTTTGATGAAACACACTGACTAAAAGTGCAACGAACAAGTTATTTGTTGGAAATCAACTTTTTCTATCTTTACTGAAGAAATATTAAAATTTACAAAACAAAACCTATAGCTGTGTTTGACAGAATTTAAAAAATGTAACAATATTTTTTTCAGGTGCAAACAACAAAATGTTAGACATTACATTTTATTATATTTCTATTATCCTTCTGGCAATATAATACGTAAACATTGTACACTTATATGTGTCTAGAGGTAATATTACTGTGGAAGCAAAAGTCTACTAAGTTGTAATTGTTACAAAAGAAAAACAATTGACGTCATCGAGATATTATAATACGTACTAACGTTATAATCTTGATTGACGTGGTTTTGTTTTGGAGTGTCTTGTAATAGGGGATATGCATGTATTTTTTATTCTTTTAATTCTATACGTCATTACATTACTGGAAAAAATATAACACATACAACATATCAATTACTTACTACAGTAAAAAAAAATAAAGCCACGGCCAGTTTCGTATTTAAACGCCGCCATTTCAGCACTCTTTCCTGTGACATCAAGAACCACGATGTGTTTGATTGTTTATTGAACTATGAAAATAAAAGTTAAAACTTATTTATTATTACTGAAAAGGACATAAATGTTTATTTTCAATATTTTATTGTTCTTATTTTCTAGAATATAATGAGAACTGCAGTGACAGTGAAAGTATTTTTATTATATACCGCAAAATGCCAATTTAAGGAAAAAGTGGTGTAAGGTGCGTCAGTTGACGTTAGGTTTCGTTTCATCGAATACAGTTGCTTTTTAGAAAATTATGAGGGAAGTTTAATTATATCAACGTTTTAATGATAAAATTTCACAATTAAAACACGATAAACCAGAAAAATAAATGTATAACTAGTTATATTTCTCTAGGAATATTGACTATAACTAAAAATATATTGGATTCATGAGCATATTTCCTATAAGTGGCTTTAGCGTGCACCAAAATTTGATTTTCGAATACTTAGTCGTATTTACGTAAAATATGTGATTTTATGTGTGTTATATTTTCTCATATTAAACGTGCAATTTATTATAATATTTTATTTTTTAAACATAAAATATTATAGTAGAAACATAGTAAATATTTACATGGCTTTTATTGTCTCAAATGTGATTATCTAATGCCCTTCCTACTTTAAATCTTTATGGCTTTATCTTTTTTTTTGGTTTATATGTAATTTAATTTAATATTAAAACTATATTTAAATCTTATTTTTTGAATGTGTTATTTGTATATTTTTAGATGTGTCATTGAGGTGTAAGTTAAAAATTCAAAATATTTGTATGTAATTGTATTTATTAAGTGTAAACTACCACAATCACTTACGTATAAAAATGTAACTAAACGAAACAATCTAAATTGGACAGTTTGATAGCGAAATTCCACTTCCCGTATGTCGCCCACAGATATTTGTCGATACTCGACGTTTCACTGAGACGATGTCGAGGCCTCTTTGTTCACCCATCGATATTCGACGCCTGTTATATTGTTGCGTGACTTTTAACTATTCTGGCTTTGTAGCACTCACTATAGGTTTTTGTGTGGAATAATAATGGCTGCTGACACTTTTGTTACAAGATTATTGCGAAATCATTTTTCTTTTTTTTGTAACAAATTTAAAATTATTCGATATTTAAATTGATTATTCTACGCTTGGCTATATTGGATATTTAAATCAGAAAATATTACGGCAATATTTATAAGGTACGATACCTTTCTGTTTAGACAACGTTTCGATCGACGCGACGGCTACACGTGTACAGTTCACACTTGACCGCGATGACCCAGCCGTAAAACAGTTTAAAATACAGGGCTGACATCAAAGTAATAATTACCTCGTCAGGGTTTTCACTCTTTCACAGATAAGTGTATCATAAATACCATGAACACATTTTACAATACATTAGTTTTAAGAGCTGTTGAGGTTGTTGTTATGATAATAATGTTATTGTAACCACTACACCTAATACACTAATACGTAACTCCGCCTTTAACTATTTGAGGTCTTATAGATAAATTTGGTCTCCTTTACAGATAATCCTCTGAATTGCGATTGCTTAATGGCCGGATTCGCAAGATGGTTGAGAGAAGCAAAAAATCTATCTCAGTCTGATAAATCAGCAGCTGAGTGTGCCACACCTCCTCATTTGGAAGGTGCATTACTATCTAGATTGTCTAAAAGCAAACTTTGCGATGACTTCGAACATACAGAGTTCAAAGCAAAAGAAACGAACTATAATTATGATAACGTATTAGCGAATTCGATTGTTAACCATTTTAAGTTTGATAAAGTTGATAAAGAAAGTGATAAACTACAAACTATTGGGAGTGAACGACAATCTACGCCTACTGAAAGTGATCGACAAGGTCAGCTCATCGGAGGGGACGACGACGGTGTAGGTGGTGGTGGAAATGATGAGGATGGTTTAGATGATGATCTTTATGATGAAGAGTTGGAAGTTCCATCTGAAGACGATTTGCCTGTGTCTAAGTCAAAGGTGAGTGATTTCGATGTACATAGAATACTAGAAACTCTAAACAGCTTAACTACTTTATTTTACAACTCTAACAGCTAATAAAAAATGTTTAGAGTTTTTTTTAAACTAGTTTAACTCTACGGCATTATCACTGTGTAGCAATTCAAACATATTAATGTTCAAATGTTTAATAACAATAACAAAGTATACATGGGAGTTAATTTGATTAATTTGATCGAATCTCCAACAGTCGAAACAGAAGCGATTTATTTACAAAATTGTTATCTTGGTTCCATGTAGATTAACACTTGATTAGATTTACTGAAAGATATATTTTTTTTCCTTAGTAGTAAATAGTTTTTCTAGTCTATATGTCGGCAGACTTATTCAAATAACTTTAGGTGTAGGTGTTAATAGTACTTGTGAGCTACCTACTTAAAATGGATATAAGTTTTTTCTATGTATGACTCACGTCCTTCTAATCAAATAAAATTATGTTAGAATTGATGCTATCTTTCTACACATTTAAATGATAATTTAACACCAGGTGTGTGGCTATTAGGTTACTTTTTTGGTCTTAAGTTACATTTTATGTAAAATTTTATGCTTGATTTTGTATTTATATCCGGCATCTGAGAGTTTTTAATACTATTTTAGCGATAATTGAATAAGAATAAAGCACGAGCCACTATTTATTATAGTATATAATATGAATATATTATATATCTTATTTATGCTACCATGGTGGAAAAACCACAAGGTTTGCTCGGAGGTTAGTAATTTTATAACTTTGGTTCATTACATACCCTGAATAAATATAAATGTGCCGCCTGTTGTATTGGAAAGAGTTGGTAGAAAGGGAACAAGAGGTGATTAATACTCTTTAAGAAACACCGTGTGCCAGAGTTCGCAAATAATCTTCAGCACACGGGGTTTGGTATGAAGTGCCATCGATAAGTCAAAAAGTAATCCCTTCAGTCAATAAGTGCAAAATAGGCTTTGCAGAGGGCTTGAATAAAACAGGAACATTTGAATATTTTAAATGTTATAAGGTATTTGAACTGAATTTGTTAACAGTAATGCTTATGACACGACGTCGAAATAGTTTTTTTTTTCTTATAGTAAAATTATCTGTTTCTTTGTTTAAGGGTTTTTAAAATTTTATCCCAAAATATTATTATGCAGATGTATACACGCGTCAAGTAATTAAGTTGCGCAGCTCGTATTTTGTAGATTACTGACAACAAAAGCACTTCGCCTGAATTGGCCATCGACAGCATTCACAGCAAAAATAATTATTTTATTATTTTGTATTTTTAAAATATTGATATATGTAACATATTACACTTTATAAAGTACCTTAAAAGCGTGTATACAAAAAGTATTAATCTACAAAAATAGACATCAGGTTTTAATATAGATACAATTGCGAACCACTTCTCTTTAATCAATTTTTTAAGTACTTTGACGTACCCAAAAACGCTTCGAATTAATCGAAAATGTCAACAGCAAAAAATCATAATCACAAACTGATGAAAAATAAAATGAAAGAGTAGTTAACGGGTAAAATGTGAAATTGATTTTTGGGATAACGTCGATTTAGAAAAAGATAACTAAAAGATAACTTATGCGCTAATGAATAGTCCCTGTGTTGCCTCCGGCCTCACAGAAAACCGGACGTAAAGAAATGATTGCATTGCTTTTCGCCGAGTGAAAAAAAAAAAGGGAGGTATAATTGGTGACATATGTATTTAGCTGACATCAAGCAAAAAAAAAATTACTAAATGCAGGAAGGGTGTACTGCAGTGCGTAATTTATGCTTGTCAACGCATATACAAGCAGTATAGGTATCTGTGTGGTGTTCTTCCTAAAGAATATAGGAGAAAGAGATATCACTAAATTACTTACATCACCAATATACCTTCCTTTACCTTATATGAATATATCTACAACTACCAGCCTTTCCCCTTAGTTTCACCTGCGTTTATGGTCACTGCTTCACTCCTACTGATCGTAGCGTGATGTTAAATATTTAAGCAGTTCTGATTCGAAAATAAGTCTCTCTATTATCACAATCATCAATCAAAATTGTAGTCGTAGTAATCGATTGTTAAATAACCTTCTTGACGATTGGGCTTCAAAAGACAAATGACTTTTCAAAATCCAACCGGTAGTTCCACAGTCCCTTCAACCAAAAAAATAAACTGGTCAGCTTTTTAATATCCTACTAATATTATATACGTGAAAGTTTGTGAGGATGTATGGATGTATGGATGTGTGGATGTATGTATGTATGGATGTTTGTTACCGGTTGCGATGAAACTTGGTATGTAGATAGCTGGAGACCTGGATTAACATATAATATACTTTTTATCTCGATATTCCCACGGGATCGGGACTTATGCGGGTGAAACCGTGGGACGCTGCTAGTGTATTAATATATATAGATATACATAAAGTACCCCAGATTCAGAACACTTCCGATGGACGGGGTAATTAGGTGTATGATATCGTTCCAGAAAATTAGATAGAAATTCATAAAAATCATTATAAAAAGTTTCATAAGAAACATTAGCCACCGAGTATTTAGAAGTTAGAAAGTTGTTAAAGCAGTATTTAAACTAAACAAAAATAATAATATCATATGTTGAGGGTAAAAGAAATAAAATTAGTAAATTACAATACCTGAATTTACCATTATTTTTCTACTAGATACATCTCTTAGAAGCCTGGCATGACGGTGAAGAGGTCTACCTATCCTGGGTGGTTGACCCTCCTACATCTTATCGATATAGGTGTACTGGAGTCACTGTATCTAGAGCTGGAGGTCTACCGAAGCATGTAGCTTGTCATAGGGCTGCACCAGCTAATGTAGTTTTAAGGGGACTGAAGATTGATCCTGTTGATAAATATACGTAAGTATAATATTTTATTGTTTTATCTACAGCCACGGGTTGATCGTACTAGGATTAGAATCATAAGGAAAGAGAATCAACTTTAAAACCTAAGACCTAATCGTCAAACAAATGACAATTATAAGGGTGATGATATAATCCACTTTACTTGTATTGCGTATATTCAAATTTTAAAACCTTTACGTTCTTGAAAAACGTTGAGAGAGATTTTTGACGGATTTGTCATAAATCTAAACTACTATTAAAAAGGTAAATTAAGAATTTAGATAAAACTTTTTCAAACTTTGATGGTGGCCTGGATTGTTAATAGAAACTAATTTCAAAGAAAACGGAAATAATAACCGGAAACACCATAGAAAATTTAAACACAAAGATGTTTGGAGTTGGTTAAGTTTTATTTTTGTGTGTGAATAAACATCTATGTCAACCCGGAGCATACTGGTATGAAAACATAATAATCAATGTACTCAAAGTCCACCTAGAATTATAAAAAATACATGGATAATTTACAATGTGGGGATTGAAACCACAATCGACGTGGTGTTTTTGGTTATAACTTTTGTCGGTTAGCAAGAGAGTCACTCAAAACTGCAACAGCCGAGAACTGACGCATTTCCCAGTTGGGTAATAAAAAGTATTGCAAAAACTTGATGGGCAGTTACGAAGAATATTCAGGTGAAAATGAAATTACTCGTATATTTTCAGTAAAATTGGTATCTATGACTGGGCAGTGTTTCTTACTTATTTGCTCCTCTCAACTAGCATAGCTTACTTATTATTGGCGATATAACCTATTAAAAATGTATTAAAATTTTAAGGAGAAATACTTAGCAATAATTGGTTTCCTTTTTTTTTTTACAGTTTTTGTATTGCTCTAGAAGAAATGTCTAGTTCAGACTTGCCTGTTTCCTTGCTGTTGGGCTGCGGAGCACCCGTGACGGTAAAAGAGCGAGTTAGTTTTGCTACAGTTGTGCCAGTAATAGTTAACCGAACACCGTTGCCGAACCATCTGAGGTAATAAATATTAGTTTTACTTTTCGTTTTGTATTTTCACCACATTGTCATCACCATTCTGAAAATCCCGCTTTTAAACTATTCTTATGAAAGTTTTTTTGCACTTCAATGAAAATTTTATTGTATTCCTTACTCCATCAGGCTAATTCATACTTACTAATTCAATACAAAACTTTACAAAATGTTTAAAATTTTGACCGTAGTTAGGGAAATAACTATTTTGATTAAGGTGACTGTGACAATACAGAGACTTCTGTTCGAATCAGAACTGCTTAACTACGGAACTTCTTCATATTTCATACATGCATCATGCATAATAATAACTTGACACATGTCACATACGGTCGTCTGATCCCAAACTAGGCAGAACCTGTACTATGGTAACTAGACTACTGAAAATTTTTAAATTCATACATATTATGGATAAATTACACAAAGACACATATTTATTTCATATTTCACACTTCTACAAAAGACCATAATTATACATGCCAACTAGCAAAACGGTATGTCAGTAGAGCTGTATGTGGAAGGCGATAAGATAAGCAATATTATTAATTTAGTATGCACCGATATACGCTTACTATCAGCAATGTCATGAGCTTCTTTATCTGAGTAGTATAAATAAATATTCAGATTAGTGTTCTGTTTCAGGGTTACGGAAGTGCGTTCAAACATCACTAGCGAAGGCGTCCTAACAACTCTGATATCAGTGATGGGTCTACCCCAACATCCTCTGTACGCAATGCGGCTCTCTCAAGACTTGCCAAGCGTTGATGTCAATGTCAATCCTATAAACAGCTGCTATGTAGTACTTGCCATTCTGTCTCGTGGATACTTAGTTGCGCAAAAAGATACTCCTTGTCAACCAACTCTTGAAGTATCAATGGAAGGCTTCGTAAGAGGTCCTTACGAAGTCTGCGCTGCAATATCACAGTATAAGATTGATAAAACGAGAACGATTTGCGTCGTACCACAAATACTACCTGATCGTTCTTCAGAAATTAAAACGGGTTTCAGGAGCTTGAATGGAGCATTAATTGGCATGGCTGCCGGTTTGATGATCATGGTGATTGGACTGATAGTGTTTGTAAGGAAGGTTATGAAGAGAACACCTGCCTTTGATACCCCTAGGTGTTTGAGGCCAGAACCGGTGCTGGAAGAGAACGCCCGAGCTAGTTATGTGATGCTAACTCCTACTGCTACTTCTAAAGTGTAAATAACTAGTCCTGAAAAATTTATAGTATATTTTTTGTTATTGAAATGTAATTTTGAATGTGTATTCGTGAATGTGAAAGTGTATCGATGGATGAAGTGATCGCAACTACTAATAGCTGCTATTAATAATCATCAATTTGAACCAAAATCTCTGGAGTTCATTCGTAATGGTTAAACTTTTATTCATATTCGGATAATTTATAAAGGTTTATACCCGTGAGAAATTGTTATAAAGCTAGTCTGTATTCTTACTTATGAAGGTCTACCTCTAAGTGAAAATTACAGTGCTAATAAATTGATGTGTGCCTATTTTGCACGGGCACAAAGTAAGCATGTAATGCAGTATAAAACTTAAGCATAGGTACATGCAGTATAAAAATTACGCACCGAGTAGTCATTACTTCAAGAGCAAAAGGCCTTTCGTACATGATAGTCCTAGTGTGTGTGTTAACTGTTGTATTTCTTTTTAAATATGGTAGCAGAGGATTAAAATTGACTAAATTGCCTAGGGTACCATCAGCCGTGTACACAGTCTATATTAAATAGGTGAATATAATACTTCGTATTCTATACCAAATGACTGACAAGTGTGGATCTAAATCTAATTGCTGCTTTAAGCAAAAAGAGTACTCTTTTTTTGCTTAAAGCAGCAATAATTAACATAATTATTAACATTTCATGCTGTTGTCTCTCTTTGTACTTTGAATAGCCAATTTTGTGAGTAATTATTGTGTTTTCTTTAAAATCTTGTTAGAATTTGCGTACTTTGATATTTTCTTGAAGTTCTACTTCTAGTTATACAAAAGAGCAAAGTACAATAAAACACGGGGATATGATTATTTTAGTTGTAATTAGTACTGTTTAACAGTAATAACGGATTCTAAGAAATGTTTAATAACCTCTTGCTTGTGATAAGAGATATCTATGTAAGAAGTCTTAATTATAATTGTAATAAAGTAATACTGTTATTATGAAATTATTAATTCTGATACTTAAGGATTATGTAAAAATAATTACGCATTACTAATAATATTCTCGTAAGTCTAAAATTGACTGAATTTTTGAGGCCGCAACTTTTTGAGCATTCGATTTGAACATTTTAATTTAGATCGTATTATTTGACTTTTATTTTAACCTTCGCAACTTCACCGTCACCATCGCCACCATCATCATCATCATCATTATCTCAGTCATTGGACGTCCTGTGCTAAATGTGTGACCGGTTGCACAGTTACTGCACTATCAACGATATTTTATTTTCTAAATCCACACTCAAAGTGACAAGGAGGTACCCTATCACTTTGAGTGTGGATCTATAAACACAACTTTAGTAAGAAATGGTCATCCGATAATTGATAACGTAAAAAGCAACAATATAAGGCGTTGATATTGACCGAGTGCGGTTCATAATATACAAATGATACAAAAGTAAAAATAACTAAACTAACAATTAACGATATTTTTTTCTAAGGTATCTGCAGTTGTCAGTTATTTTGGGTTTGGTTCGTTTCTCGAGATGTTTGAGATAGGACCTATAGATACTTTCTCAAACGGCTAGAGTTGTGTTTGTATAACTGATGGAAGTTGGGTATTGTTGTTCTATTTATGTTTATACTAATTATTAATACATTTGTATCACTTTGCTATAGTTGCGGTGCATCATGTCACTTTAGGTTTCGATAACATTCAAGTAATTGCGGCCTAGTAAATAATTTAATGAGCTTGTAACTTACTAAAATTAAGAATGTATGTCTTCTGTGAAGATGTATTGCCATGTTTATAACTAATAATATTAACTCGAGGCTCAGATATATTGTTATTTATTGATAATAATTGCTATCTTGTCTATTTTCTGAACTTAATATTTTGGAAAAATATTTACTTACCAAATTGTATTTGATTGTTATTGTTGTGTCTTGAAAAGTTATAAATAGAACTATTATCGATAGACTAGCTGTACAAGCAACTTTTGGCAATTACGCAATAACTACCTAAATAGATTTTGAGATCTTCGATAGCTAATATTAAGAGATTGTTTACGATAAAGTTTATTAGTTTAGTTAACTATAAAGAGCTTCCAACAAAACTAAAAACCATAATAAATAAATAAAAAACGAAACATCAGTGAACACAATCTAAATATTTGAATTATTGATGTTGTATCGCAAGATAATATAAGAAACACATGCATAGAAATGGTTAGTAAGCTGATATTCAAAGAGTACTATAAGACACCTTGTTGTTGCCAGCGTTCAAACTGCTACTGAAATTGACTGTTCAATCTCGTTGCTTGATACTGACTATTTCAAGACCGACTGAATATAAGTACTCACAGTAAAAAATTTTAAGAACTTGCATTTTTCACGGTAGGCTATAGTATAAAATGCACGGTGCCATGATCGTAAAACATTGCGAGAGAACAAAAATAGTTCATTTTATTTTGCTGTAAATACTGAAGGAATTTAAGGACCAGTGGCATGCTACATCATATATCCATACTAAACAAAGAATCACTAGGTACAACATACAATTTTTTACCTAAATACCTAGTATCTATGCACTAGATGCTTCTAGTGCACTAAATGAACATCAAATAAAAACCTTCGCTCGGGTTCGAAACCCTGTTATTAAAAGGTGGCCACAACAGCAAGCTTAGTCTGGATAATATAGTTATTTATCTAAATATGCTACTATTAAAACTTGTTGAAAATAAATTAAATTAGTTTCAGTAGTAGCTCAGAAACACAACATGCTAGTAGAGGAGCGTAAGCATTACTATACCAACAACACCTTGCCATGAATCCAAATCAATTGGTTTCACAACTGGAATGGGATGACATGACTTCTACAAGAGATTAATGTAATACGAGTAGTGTGCTTAAAGCAGTACTTACTCTACATGTAAACAACTAGCAACCACTGACAGTTTTAGGACTAACTAAAAAAAAGGTGATCAATGATTTAATATTTATTATTAGCTTGCCTCTTTAATCAAATCATAGTCAATACAAAAACCACTACCGTTACAGTACTGTGTTTTATAATAATCAGAATAATGGTCATGTCAACAGTGTATTGTCTCACACTTGTTTACAAAGATAATGTGAATCCACAAAAAATCATCATCATCAATCATCACGCCTGTAGCACACCTCCGCCGCGAGACCGTTCGTTATACGATAAACGAAACAGAAGCCAAACTGTCTGTTCTAACCTATAGATTTTATTATGATTTTATCTCTTTTTAGTTTCGCGCGTTCTGCTCAGGCGCCGGTTACTCATCCGCCCTCGGTTAGGCCCACGATTTAGTTGCTGTTCATTTCACAGCGGAATTCATTTAGCGGTTTTGCTGCCTTAGTTTCGCAACTGAAGTGTGCTAGAAGGCTCAGTAATGAGCACCGGTGGTGTTACTATTATCTATACGTTATAATAACCGGTCATAGTCGTCAAAAGGACAGTATGGTAGTTTACCACCGAATAGGTTGAAAACCGTTTTATTTTTTTACTTGTTTTTATAGCAATCTTTCATGACACCAGTTTTTTATCTAAAAGTACTAAATCAGTTTCACTTTACGTGGGAGAGCCATGCTTCGGCACGTATGGGCCGGCTCGACTCCGCTCGATACCACGGCCTCACAGAAAACCGGCCGTGAAACAATGCTTGCATTGCTTTTCGCCGCGTGAGTGAGGTTACCGGAGGCCCTAACCCTGCCCTATCCCCTATTCCCGTCTTTCCCCTCTCCCCCTCTCCTCCCCTCTAATCCCCCTCTCCCGTCTTCCCACTCTTCCCCTATTCCCACCTTAAAGGGCAGCAACGCACTTGTGACTCTTGAGTTACAGGTGCCCATGGGCTGCGGTAGTCATTAAACCATCATGTGACTCGTCTGCTCGTTTTCCCCTATACCATAAAAAAAACTTGTATCCTTAACATTACGTAATAAAAATCGTAGAAATAAAGTTATGGCAGTAATTTTATGAAAATGTAGAAATTCCAAATTAAAAGTATAGGTGAGTACAGTATCAATCTAAAATGTATTTACCGTTGCGTCGCATTAAATCATTTACTTGTAACAGTCTCATTAGATGCTAGTAAAACGAGCACAATAGAGTGTGGCATTCTTGTCCTATCTCTCGGCAACTTTTATCTACGAAAGTAATTACTGTACTCTTTGCATGTGTTAATTAAATAATGTTCAAAGTTCTATTATATGCGTCGTATGGTATTTGAGCTTTATTTGCATTGTAATTATAATTAATTATTGTAACCCGCAACATGTTAATGTTATTTGAAGAACTTTGGTTCTGCTTTAATTAGTATAATATATGTAAATAAATAATTTATGTGATTCCATTTTCATTCTTAAATAAAATATTAACAGATATGTATGTTTTCTTTAATTTACTCAGTAAGTAATATCAGACACGAATTGTGATATTTGTAGTTAGTGGTTAACTTAGTATTTAAACTAGCTGCGCCCCCCGATTTCATCCGCGTAAGTCCCGATGCCATGGGAATATCGGGGTAAAAAGTATGTGTTATTCCAGATGTCTACCTACATGCCAAGACTCAAAATAAGGTTATAAAAATTTTATAGTTTATCTAAATAAGCTCAATACTCGAGACTTAAAACGTTTATTTATTTTTTGCTTTTTAGTTCTTTTCGTCTGTTCAATTTTTTGTTAAAAAGATTTTTATTTTTTCTCCAGGAAGCTAATCAACCAATAAATGTAGTGTTCTGCGTTACTGCTGTAATTGGACTCCGGGTTTACAAATTGTATAAGGTAACTTTTAAAGTAAAGCCAGATAGACCGACGACCTGAATTGTAGCAGAGATGGACTGGATGCGGAAGGCGGAGGACCGCGTGCTGTGGCGCACATTGGGAGCGGCTTATGCCCAGCAGTGGACTATGATAGGCTGTTGTATCTGTAGTTTGTATCTGTACCTTACAAATAAAATAAACAAGAACGGAAAATTAAATATAAATGAACATCGTACATTCAAATCTTTACTTTATTGTTAGTTGCCCGATCACGTTTCCTATTCATTATTCACTAAATATTTCGATGAACCATCTCAACTGGTTTTCCTTATATTTCACATCATGTGATTTTCCTTGTTCTATACGCAACACAATATTTCCCACGTTTAAATCCGTGCATATTTACACGCACCTCGCTTATGACGCTGACGGGTTCTTCTTTGCGTAAAGGCACC
Source organism: Euplagia quadripunctaria (assembly GCA_963859945.1). Classification (NCBI taxonomy): domain Eukaryota; kingdom Metazoa; phylum Arthropoda; class Insecta; order Lepidoptera; family Erebidae; genus Euplagia; species Euplagia quadripunctaria. The sequence goes on from OY982583.1 coordinate 8,807,956, forward strand.
TTGCTAAATGAAATCAGCGAAGCGAGTTCTGACAAGTTATTATGAAATTGTCCCGTGTAGGGAATAATGCAATAAAGGCCTCGTGCTCTAATTGTTGTACACAGTTAGGCAGCTTTAGAATCGGTATTGTGAAAGATCCTTTCTCAAATGCTAATCCCGCAAATGAATTATTTAGTCTTAATAGACAATGGTCATATACGCAGCTGTTCTTTTCACAGTTTGAATAATTTTCGGTGTACGATAAAGTCTGTGTTGAAGGAGCATGGTATTGATATACACTTGATATTGTAATTTTGTCAGTAAAATTGATGAAGTAAGATTGATGAAATGTTTTTCACTTCAAGGTGTAAAAAAACTGTTGTATGATGCATGTGTAGCATATGTTACAAATAAAAAATTGCTTGCGGACGGGTTTTTTTTTACTGTGTGAAAAGATAACTAAGATTGATCGTGAAGGATCTCCGATTGAGATTTGTTTTAATAAGTCTAATGATACATTCGAGTTGGAATTTAAAATTAAATTTATCTGCCGCCCGTGGCCAAGCACCTTATCCACCAACCCTTACTTTTGGGAAGTAAGCAGACACCCTTCCTTTTACAGAAGTATACTTACGTACTTTTCAGATCCCTTATTTAATAATAATAATATTATAATAATATTCTATTTATTGTTCACAAGTAAGAGTTTGCAAATATAATTTCATAGATGTTATATTACAAATAATCACAAATAACGCACTGCTGATACTTAAAAAGGGAACCCCTGTGCAATAAGTACCAGCAACTCTTTATATGGCACAGTTTGATAATACACTGCTTTAATTTACCGTAGAACATTAGAAACAGAAATTCTGTAGCTACCACCGCTGAACAAAAATACAATTCATAGTTGGTTAGTTATTGAAATGTAATTGAACATTATAAGTTTTAATAGATGTGAAAACAAATGTTCATTAATTTATTAACTTTAAGTTATTGACAATAAGAAGCTTTTTGCAATTTGTAGTGAGTGTGTGTGTGTGTGTGTGTGTGTGTGTGTGTGTGTGTGTGTGTGTGTGTGTGTGTGCACGCTCGCGTGTGTGTGTGTGTGCGCGCGTGTGTGTGTGTGTGTGCGCGTGTGTGGGTGCGCGCGTGCGTGTGTGTGTGCGTGTGTGTGTCTGCGTGTGTGTGTCTTTCTCTGTGTATTTGGCGAAGTGAGCTTCTTTCTTCACTTATACATCATCTACTGGATTGACAAAAGCAGTTACAAAGAGACACGTTTCCTGTCCTTTGTCGTTGAAGGTTACGGGTTGACAAAGCGAAGGTCTATGAGAAACCGGATTTACCGTATTTTCTCAGACGGTATAGGCAATAAGCTACTATACCCGTCCATCTGACATTTATTTCCATAGGTGTGTTTCCTTGCAGACCCCAATAGCTTTAATCCAAGTCATTGCTTAAGAAGTTATAGTACCGGAGTATTCCAGTTCATAAAATATACTTTACGTCACAAAAGTCATATTATATAATAGGATTACAGTTTTATCTCAGTATTCCAACAATTTACTTATCATGTAATAATATACAACATTTAGGTCACTTTGAAAAGTCTTATCAGTATTGGTAAGTACAGTGATTAACAAAAGCATTTACATTAGTTGTGGTTTAACAAGAATACTAGTTGTATCAGTAATAGGTAAATAAAACTACATTTTTTTTAATTTAAAATGTTATATCTTTATTTCATAAAATTGTTAGTGTTATATATTTGTTATTAGGATTATAATAAACTAAAATTCATTAAGTTCTTAGAGAATAAAAATAATTCTTCGAACTCAAAACTAGAAAATAATTTTTAATTGTAAAATTGTTGGTCGGCTTTTTAAAATATTTTTATAATTACTCTACTTCTATAAATAGCTGCTTTTACTGCTCTAACCCTTCCTTCACCCCTTCTCCCTCTCCCTCCCTCACTCCCTCTCTTCCTTTTCCCCCTTCCCCTACGCTCACGTTAAAGGCCCGCAACGCACTTGCGACTCTTGAGTTGCAGGTGCATATGGGCGGCGGTAGTCACTTACTATCACCGTGAATCGTCTGTCCCCCCCTCCCATAAAAAATTAAAAGACTTTTTATAGCAAATGTAATGTTAAAGATAGTGCACAGTTTTATCAAAAATACAAAAAGCCATCTGTAGTCCTTGTATAATATATTATTACATAATCCCACTAATATTATAAATGTGAAAGTTTTGATGGATGGATGGATGTTTCTTACCTTTTTACGCAAAAACTACTAAACTGATTGCGATGAAACTTGTTATCTAGATAGCTGGAGACCTGGATTAACGCGTACGCTACTTTTTATCCCGATATTCCCATGGATCGGGACTTACGCGCGTGAAACCGCGGGGCACTGCTAGCGTCTAATAACTCCTATAATTTTCAAGGGCTCCATTTGAAGTTAAATAGCATAAACTGCTGTAAACATCATGTGTAAGCCGGACTTCCAGAACATTCTTAAGATCCATACATGCATACCCCACAGTCACCATCTTAGAGTACGACATTAAAATGCCATAATTACGATTGCTTTAATAATATTTATAGTTAAAAGAAACGATTCCAAGAACTTGTTGATCCTAATTTGTTAATTGGCTGGTTTTTTACTGCTTTTGTTTTTTCTTTGTTCGATAAAAACTTAATATAAAAATAACAACTCAAACAACTCATGATCATGCTAAAGGGTAAATCTTTATGAATTTAATAGTCTGTTTAACGTCCAATAAATAAGATTCTAGTGTTATTGTAGGAATATAATGGACAGTCTTTAATTGATAAGTATACCTATGTCGTCAGTCTCGGCCACGTTCATATTTTTTCCCTCTATAAGATGAACTTATAAAGTCCTATACAAAATTTCATGCTTCTCTATCTCTACCCACTGCTTTAGTAATTTTTAGAGATAGAGAAATCACGCTTGGACGGGAATACTGAATTAAAAAGATAAAAAGTGTCCTCCTGGTTTCATCATCAGACCATGGTTACCATGCCATACCATTATTTGTAATAGGGAGAGCCATGCTTCGGCACGTATGGGCCGGCTCGACCGGAGCGATACCACGGCCTCACAGAAATCCGGCAGTAAAACATTACTTGCGTTGCATTTCGCCAAGTGTGTGAGGTTACCGGAGGCCCTAATCCTTTTTCACTCGGACCTAATTCGCCGCCGGCGAACCGGGTGGCGGAGGCGCGCTTACAAGCGCCTCATGCCGCCCCGAGTGTGGCCGCGGGTGAAAGGGACGGGTCTTCCCCTCCACCCGCTATAACCACCTAATTGAGAGGTTTTTACCCGAAGGTGGTGCCCGCGTTTTTGCGGGCAGGCGCTAGGAGGGTTCCGGGTGTCTTAATAAAAGCTGCTCCCGGATCCCTCCTACTTAAGGCGCAGTACGGCACACCGTGTGGTTTTAGTCGGTTCGATTCCGACACACCGCCCCACCGAAAACCCCGGTGGGGTGATGGCCCGAGGGGGTTTCCACATGCATAAATAAAAGGGCCCTAACCCTTTCCTCTCCTCCTCTTCCCTCCCTTCGATTACTCCAAACTTAAAGGCCGGCAACGCACTTGTGACTTTCGAGTTGCAGGTGCTTATAGGTGGCGGTAGTCGCTTACCATCAGATGACCCGTATGCTCGTTTGTCCCCTATACCATAAAAAAAATCCCAATCTGTTGGACTCGTCAAAACGAATCAGATGAGCCCAAACTCGAGGGATTTACTAGTAGCCACTGAACAATTCCTAACTAACTACCGCTTTACTAGAGTAGAGTTGCATACTAACCACCTCCTGGCCCCATCATCAGATCAGCTCCAAGATGCCAAATTAAACTATTTGGATAAAAATACTACATATACATACAACGTTTCATTTCGATACGACACTTTTCTTAGAAGTAGGTTAAAATTTACTTTCAAGATTTGTTTACGTAGTTAGCTAGTTTATTATAGGGGACAAACGAGCAGACGGGTCACCTGATGGTAAGTGACTACCTTCGCCCATGGACATCTGCAACTCAAGAGTCACAAGTGCGTTGCCGGCCTTTGAGATGGGAGTACGCTCTTTTCTTGAACGTTTGAAGGTCGTATCGGTCCGGAAATACCGCAGGCGACAATTTGTTCCAGAGATTGGTTGTGCGTTACAAAAAAATTCTTGAGAACCGCACAGTGGTAGATTGCCAATTATCCAGGCGCTAAGGACTAGTTACTAGTGAAGTTTATAAAAGTGTTTAAAAAAATCTATATCGAAGTATCTCAAAACTTTTCTTTTCTTTTCAATTTATGATATCGTCGCTGTTTTTAATGATTTTTTTTTCTATTGTAATAAACTTTTGGAAAAAAAATGAATCAATAACTAAGAGCCAACATCTGTATGCTTCGAGACTGTCGCCAGAATACGGTACTCCATATTCTAGTACAGTGTCTAGTGTTAACACAACTACTGGAATAAAACCAACTAGTGGCAGATAAATCTTTCTGGAGCCTATGATTCGTTTTATAGAACAGGTGAGGAAAATCTAAAGTAGCAATAAAATGGTAATAGAAGATGTATAATGATCTGTCTTTCTTATCTTCTTCTACTTCTAGCAAAGTTGTCAGAAGTAGAAGCGATAGCGTGTTCCACGAGTGCCATTCCAGAACTTAAGCCCGTGTCTAAGGCGAGTTCGTTCAGAAGAGGGCCTGTTTTCTGGAATTCTTAGGTATTTATTGTGAAGATCTGACTCTCATACATGGCAACAGATTAGCATCAGACTGCAAGGGGTTAGCGATTTGAGCAATACAAAGTTTGAGTTCTAACTACGTTTTACCAAAAAATATATATTTATAAGTTAGTTACATATATTATGAAGTATGACTTGGGTATTATAGAACAAAGCCATTAGTAAATACCACTAATATCGTGCCATACTGCGTCCAATTTCCCTATGTATTACGAGTGTCAAAGGTGCGTAGACGCATATCTGCATAATCAACATTGAATAAGTAAATATTTTCATTTAGCCTGTTGTCGGTTGTCAGCAGTTGTCAGTATACCGATAATCGTCATGGAGAGCGCACGGCTCCTTAAAATAATCTTAGTTTTAACTTTATGTTTGGGACTAGAAGCCAAAGTGTATACGCGATGTCAATTGACCCGTGAACTGCTGAAAAATAACCTATTTCCAAGGACGTTTCTAAGCAACTGTGAGTTGATTGTTTTCATTTAATTGTTTATGTTAATTGGTCTATCAAAATAGTGCTTCAAATCTCTTGAAATACTACTTGAATGTATTTGTGTTACAACTTAATACCTATTTTCAAACCTCTCATTTGAATTTGAAATTCTTCAGTATTTGAATATACTGTATTTGAATATATAATAAGTAAGTACTATCATATATTTTGTGACTGTGACAACAAATGTCAAATTGGTTTGCACAGTATTAGTATCCCTATTAACTCCTACGATTGTGGACATCTGAAGGTCACTCCAGTGGAGGACTAGGTACAATCAAAATTTATCGTTTGTTCTTTCGATATCAACACGCACCAAATCTTTTGTATTACCTAAAAGGACAACTTACGCACTAATTGCTTATATGTGGAAGGTGAACTTCACAAACATGCAATAAACAAAAACAACAACATAACAATTCTCTGAGAAGTATACTAATAATTATTTGTTCTCTGTGGTGATAGAACACACAACACTGAACTTAGTAGTAATTGGTGAGGTTACTAAATACTAACTAAGCCATGAGATGTAATGAATACTCGAACTACGTAATAACATACATGTCGTTAGGACAAATTTAGTTCAGACGAGTAAATATTTAACTTACAAAAAGACAGTTTGCAATTTTTTATGATGTAGACTAGTAATGTCATTGATAAATCTATACTAATACTATTAGGGTGTCACCTCTCTCTCGGTGACACCTGTAGACGCTTGGCGGGGATAAATGATCGATTGATATAATTGATCAGTTATCGACCACTGAGGGATTAAGATTTCAACTTTAAATTTGCAATATCGACTGGACGGCAATCGATTATAACAATCACACTTTTTGTTTTCACTGGGTTAAATACATAAAAATTATCGTACCACAATGGTTAATCTTAATCTCTCTAAAATACTATCTTGCAACCCTATTGCGCATCTGTGGATGAAAGTAAAAATACTAATATCGCTATTAAAAAATAAGGGGTTGGTGGTATTTAGGATCATAAATATTTTTTTGATGTCAAATTTTTGTACAAAAATCTGGAGAAGGCCACCCTTATTACCTAGGGGTAGAAAAAATAGCCTACGACCTATTCTCAGACCGACCAATTATTCACAAAAAAATCATAAAAATCGGTCAAGTCGTTAGGAGTTCGATAACAAACACGAGATTTTTATTTATTAGAAGATAATAAAGCTGAAGAGCTTTTTTGTCTGTTTAAACGCGCTATTCTCTGCTACTATCAGTCAGGTTGGAATAATTATTTTTTTATTGGTTAGAGTATTCATTGAGGAAGGTTATAGGCTGTGTAATATCACACTAAAACCAATAGGAGCGGAGCATCAATTAAAAATATTGCAAAAACGGGCAAAATTTCCAAACGCAGAGGAAAGTTGCGCGGGACAGCTAGTTAAAATATAAAGCTGCATTTATTGCCGATAATGAGGATGTCAAGATATGGCAAGGTAGCAAATCTGTAGCCTGTTAGGTAAGAAGACTCTTATTTAATATGAATGTAGGAGAATCGCTGTCCATCATTACGAGGCTGTATGGCATAGTTTTTTTTTAAGTATAATTTTCTACTATTTAATGTAAAATATTATCGTAGAAGTAACGTTTAAAAGAATTCAGATAGAATTTTCATTACAGATAGTACAACTAAGCTTATAATATACATACTTACGTGAATAAGAATTGCCATTAAAAAAAAAGAATGCGCCACCTATTATTTTTTTTAAAGGAGTTCCTACTGAATAAATCAAACATTATTATTTTCGTAAGAAAATATTATTGTACTAGCAGCCCCCCGCGGTTTCACCCGCGTTAGTCCCGATCACGTAGGAATATCTGGATAAAAAGTTACCTATGCGTTAATCCAGGTCTCCAGCTATCTACATATCAAGTTTCATCGCAATCGGTTCAGTGGTTTTTGCGGGAAAGAGTACTCGAGTTCGAGAAAGAGTAGTTTTGTCGCCTGCGCATGCAAACATCCATCCATCTATCCATACATCCATCCATCCACTCATCCATGCAAACTTTCACATTTATAATATTAGTAGGATGACATTATTAAATATAATTTGGGATTTTTTTATTGTGAAATGGCATGGAGTTTGTTTTCCAGCTCACCTGTCTGAAAGAGACCATGAAGACGAAGATAATGTTTAGCCAGGTGAAGCTACCGTCTGCTAGCGGTGTTAGCGAAATCGCGTATGATACAAGGTTAAAGTAACAAGTTTAGATATTCGCCTAATATTCTACCAATTAATTAGTTTCAGTTACTTTGTAAGAAGTGGATGCTCGCAGGACAGCGTTGAGTAGGCCGTCTAAACCTGATTGACCTACGACAATTTTACCGCATAGCAGAGTTTGTACGCTAATATTAACCATACTAATACTATAAATGCGAAAGTAATTCTGTTTGTTTGTTTGTTACCTTTTCACGACCAAACAGCTAAACAAATCGTAATGAAATTTGGCAAGGAGATAGATTATATCGTAGGGAAGGACATATTTTACTTTTTATTTTAGAAAAATGTTCGGTTCCCTTGGAAAAAATTTGAATTTCTATGCGGACGAAGTCGCGGGCAACAGCTAGTAAATAATAACGTAAGACACCTCACACACGGCCGTCTGATCCCAAACTATGAAGAGCCTGTACTATGGTTACCAGACTATTGATAAAAATACGTATAAATTACTAAATACATGGATAATAACACCAAGACACAGAACAAATGATCGTGTACTTCACACAATTATTTGCCCTGTGTTGGAATCTTGGATTCAATACCACGACAAGCTCAGCGGTCAGGATTACTAACCAATATCGATAAGCCAGTCAAAGCAGTAAATAGTGATATTAGTTACGTGACATTTTTACGTGGGAGAGCCATGCTTCGGCACGTATGGGCCGGCTCGACTCGGTTCGATACTACGGCCTCACAGAAAACCGGCAGTGAAACAATGCTTGCATTGCTTTTCGCCGCGTGAGTGAGCTTACCGGAGGCTCTAACCCTTCCCTCTCCTCTATTCCCGTCCTTCCCCTCTCCTCCCCTCTAATACCCCTCTCCCGTCTTCCCGCTCTTCCCCCCTCTCCCCCTACTCCCATCTTAAAGGGCGGCAACGCACTTGTGATCTTTGAGTTACAGGTGCCTAGTGGTGGTAGTCATTCACCATTAGATGACACGTCTGCTCGTTTGCCCCCTATACCATTAAAAAAGACTTGTACACAAAGTTGTAGACATTTGACTAGTGTGGTGCTCAAAGATTTTCAAGGTCCACTCATTCCAGAAGAATCGATGTCCATCGTTACGAGGCTGTATGACAAACATAGTTGTTTTATTGATAATTATCCATGGCGTTTGTACTATTAACGGCATGTACATGTGTATTTGTGTTAAATTATTGTATGCCTCTATTGTGTTTGTGTGATGCCAGTCATTTCCATCTATGGATTTTCCTCTTGCGTAATTAGTAGTTTTAGTGTGTTAAAGTATGTAATTTATTTAGGTCGATAAATAATATTTTGTATTTTGGATTCTTGAACCAGTTGTAAAATTATATTAATGCTACTGCCATAGTTATTCTTTAGTCTTTCCTTCTCTCGGAGAGCATATACTATGGGGTGTATGGAAAAGCGCTTAAGTGAGGTTATATAATTTACGTTGAAGAAGACGGCATTTTGGCAGTTGCAAATTACTAAGTATTATACTACGAAGGTGGCAATCAAACTGGAAAACCTCTGTTCAATCATAATACTATGGAGACTATTTGATACGGCTAGCAACCAAAAAACACTATTAGTTTGCAAGTATTTATAATGCATCAAGTTTGGACATTACTTACAAACAATTTTTGAAAAAAATTAGTTACAATAAATACAAATTTACAATAAATTAATACAAATTAACGTGGGAGAGCCATGCTTCAGCACGTATGGGCCGGCTCGACTCCGCTCGATACCACGGCCTCACAGAAAACCGGCAGTGAAACAATGCTTGCATTGCATTTCGCCACGTGAGTGAGCTTACCGGAGGCCCTAACCCTTCTCTCTTCCTTATTCCCGCCCTTCCCCTCTCCCCTCTTCCCCCCTCCCCCTCCTCTCACTCTCGAGTTACAGGTGCCCATGGGCGGCGGTAGTCATTTACCATCAGGTGACCCGTCTGCTCGTTTGCCCCCTATACCATAAAAAAAAACAATTTCGAATTTGGTTAGAATATTTTAGCAATATCTCTTTCCTGCCATTGACTTCCTTTCTTTCTTAGCTTTCCCTTTCAATTTATTCATTTATAAAACATGTATCTAACAAATAACTCTTCACCTGGTTTCTTTAGGTGTTTCCAATTTTAAAAACAAAAATATTCTTGTAAATCCAATCTCAAAATTTTCTTTCGGCTGTCAGCTTACTGCATTTTATATCCTCACCGGAACCATTGTGATTTAATTTATGAGCCAAATAATATAAAGGACACGTGTGTTTAAAATTCAATGTAGTGTGTTGGTACATGTTGCATAAATGGCGATCGTTCCGCTCACTTGGCAATCTATGAATCATATGCATTTGTCTCAAATATAAAGGTGGGCCTTCCCCAAGGTCTTGAGGATGTTTCTACTGTATCATTATAATCGGTAGTTAGGATGCTAGCTGTTAGAGTATTACACTGTATAAAAATCCCCATAGTAAAAAAAACTTACAATGCGATTACATTTGCAAAACTTTAAACCAACAGATCATTATTAAAAATAAGTTGGTCAGTGGCAAAACAGGCATCGTTTTTGTGACAGCATAAAATAACGGGTATAGGTGTATTTACCATGTCTGGACTTTGATTCGGTTTGACTTATGCCGCGTTCCAATAAACGAGAAACGATTCGTTTTGCTTACGGACGGTAAAATTTTCATTGAAAATTCAACGAAATTTTACCGTCCGTAAGCAAAACGAATCGTTTCTTGTTTATTGGAACGCGGCATTACTTGTTCTTAGTTAAGATTTGTCATTGTTACTATCGTTAGGGTTCAACAGTTCACAAACTGACTAAGAATGCCATCACTCCTAGTCAGTTTGTGAACTGGTTTGAAGACGAGTGTTCTGTTCACGCAAGTTTAATTAAATTTGTTGCGAATAACACCCTGTAGTTTAACCCGTCAATAAATATTTTTCATATTTATTTCATTTTCCCTGTTTAAGTAAATTTATTTTAACCCTGCATATAAACATTGTTCTCCACAAATACAACACAAAACCTGAACTTATGAAATATAAGCTAACTAACAACCCTACACGTTGATAACTTTTATTGCGTAATTGGATTACCTGTGATACAAAATATAAAATTTCTTAAATACAAAAATCGATCAAGTGCTTTGGCAATTGGACTCGCATTCGAAAAGTTCCGCACACTCGTACAAGATTTAACTAAAACTTAATATAAATACAAATATAAAGTTACCTGAGTGTTCAAAATTGTAACAACTGTCCTATTAATTAGAAAATTGCTTGCTTTCTATTGGTCTGACTGTAGCACATAGACAAGGTTTTGTTTTCGTTTAGAAATTCCCGTGTACCATGTGACCTACGGCACCAGTGATTAAACGGTCTTGGTACTCGTAACCTTTTCTAGAGACCTCATCTACTTCGAACTTCGAAGATCAATATTACGTGTGGCCTACATTTATAGTCGTTTTCATTTTGTACAGATTGCGTCCTAAAATTATAAGAGGCTGAAGGTTAGGGACCTAAAACTAGGACCTAAAACAATACTATCCACGTTGAGTCTTGAATTCTAATCATGATTTTACTACTATTAGTTAATTACTGCCAAGTCTCGTGGTATAAGTTTATACATATTTGCTAGTAAGAGATCCAGAGTATACTTAGGCCGGCCAATTGTTGTTGAGTATTAGCTACAAAATTCTCTTCTGCTAACGTAACTGACAAGAAGCAATCCTCTATGTGAGTCCGAAATATATTTATCGAAATGTGTGTGACATGAGTGCGTTCATTTACATGTATAAAACAAAAATTAAAACAGACAGTTACTGTAACAGTTATTATTTAATAATGTAATTATATAATACAATAAGTTGAGACACCTCACTCACGCCCATTTGATTCCTAACTAGGCAGAGCCTGTACTGTACATACATATTATAGATAAATTGCACCCAAACACAAAACAAATAACCGTGCTTATCACACAATTATTGTTCCATTTGGACAAATGGGTTGGGATGGACAATGATGATTGTTGAAGATTTCTCTGCTCCCCGTGCGAAGCCGGGGCGGGTTACTAGTGCATATGTAAATACGTGAAAATAATTCTATGTATACGTTTTAAGCACATTTCGCACATTGTGGAATGTGAACTTTGGAACACTCAAAATTTATATACGTATAGAAGAAGAGCAGAAAGCTAAAATTTTTAAATAACATGTAAAATTAATTTAAAAATTATGCGATAACGGCACTGCAAAGGTCCAGTATATACATATGTATGTACCTGTTATAGTACTGTAAGTCTATACATAAAATAATACAAAATATTCAAAAAATCATTAACTATGGTCGAAATTCGACCACCACCCAAGGTGTACCTTATGTGGGTGCATAAGGTATACCTACTCACGTAAATTTATGACTATATTCATACTGCACTGCACCGCTCTGTACTGTACTGTACTATACACAATTTGCGACTCTTACAACAGGATCAAAATTGAAAATTAAATGCAGATGATTTTTATATAATTTGATAATACGTCACAGCCATGAACCTCGTACACAGCATTTTTAACAGGTACCAGTAACTATTTTCATTAAGTGTGACGTATATGGAAAACTAAATAATATGTTATATTCTCTGGTGCGCAGTCATGCGGTACTGATAGTACCAATACGAGTCAACAAACAATGTAACATCACACGAAATGAGTTTGTTTAAGCATTAGAGTTCTTAAGTTAATATTTATACACTCGTCAAGTGTGATTTGTTGTAATTAAATATTTGTTTGTGATATAAAATTGTAGACGTCGCTTAGTACGAATTTTAAAAACTGTTTTTTTTATTAGATACTAGTTGGGCCCCGCGGTTTCACTCGCCTAAATCCCGGTAAGGAACTGGAGAAAAGACATCTAGAAACAATTTGTGTGTCTATTTATCTCATCGCTATCCATCAATGAACCATAACATGAGGCTTTAACAAATACTTTTAACACCCAGTGCACTACCGTCGTGAACCCACTAGTAACACAAGCGTTAAGCTTAGCTTGAGGGGTTAACGAGATTACTAGTAATGTGTGACCCACGTTACTAATAATATTTTATAAAAAAAATATATATCACAAGGAGCACTTTAAAGTGCTTCTGCCTTGGCACAGAGATAGATTATAGTCTGGTATAGCACATCATTATATTAATACGTGAAGAGAATTCTTTGTACCAATTTTTAAGAAAATTTCGCGAACGTAGTAACGTGAATTTCGGAATATTTACAGTTTATATATAGAAGAAGTGCAAAAATCTTTTACGTGGGAAAGCCATGCTTTGGCACGTATGGGCCGGCTCGACCGGAGTGGTACCACGGCCTCACAGAAAACCGGCAGTGAAGCAACTGCCTTTCCTGCTCTTCCCCTACTCCCACATTATAGGCCGCCAACGCACTTGTGACACTTGAGTTGCGCATGGGCGGCGGTAGTCATTTACCATCAGGTGACCCGTCTGCTCGTTTGCCCCCTATAGGATAAAAAAAAACTAAAATTTTTAAACAACATGTCTTACAACTTTAAAAATTACGTGAAAACGGTGTCAGATATATATGATTACCTGTCATGGTAAGTAAGTCTATACAATGACAGCTCAAGTTATACTGGACAATGAAAAAACCATGGTCGAAATTCGACCACCACGCGATTTCTAGTAATAATAATACTAATGATTAGTCAACGTGAAAAGTGAAAGAACGTTGTACCTTGTTTCCTTCTTTAGATATGAATACAGCATTTATAACAAGTTAACGATGCACTTTTACATTTCACTTACGCTGATCGAAGTGCAAACAGGTTCAAAGGAGCAATCTTTTTTTAGAGCACACTTATACTAATTACTAATGGAATAAATCAACAGAGAACGGAAGAAATTCACTCATTGAATAGTCAAGCAAATTAAGTACTTAACAAGACTTTGAGTTTCAAAAACTTTTTAACAAAAAATTAACGAAACGAAAAATAACTAAAAAGCAAACGAAGGAAAGCTCAGCTTCATGATGTGATGATTCCTAAACGCAAATACCTGATTAAATTATGAAAATTAAACACAAACATTATTCATGCCCACAATTTTCGCGGGTTTCTATCAATTTTATCAGGATCCAATAATCATATCCTGACTTCTTTAACATTTGACCACTCTTGAGGTATAGGTATATCTCACAAAAAAAGAATTGTTAAAATCGCTTCATAACTAACGGAGTGAGGGCCGAACATACCTAAAATATATAAATATCTAGATACGGTCGATTATTTCCTCCTCTTTATTTCGTCGGTTAAAAGTCGAAATTGGCGATATGATATTATTCACGAATCTATTGAGTATAGGGTAGAATAGAATAATCTTTATTGTACACCAACAACAATACATATTGCTTAAAATAAGGTAATAGGGTACTGATTTTATAAGGATGGACTATATTTCACTTACAGCTAATCATATCGAGAGAGATGCTAGGATTTGCTTTGAATTCATGAAAAACTCATCACTAAACCCGGTTCTGCCCGCAACTTCGCTCATGTAATAGTTATTTTTTTATCTCGAGTTATTAAAATAACTTTTTTCTGATTAAAAGGTAGCCTAGATTCTTTTCTATACCCTTTCAACGTGTATGCAAAATTTCACAATGATCATTTGAGCAGTTAAGGTGTGAAACGAATCAACAAACAAATAAACTCATTTTTGCATTTATAATATTAAGTTAGGAACAAGATGTACCACTTTGAAGCACGTAAAAGCAATTTAAAGTGCTCCTGGTGATATTGTTAAAAGTATTTGTTAAGGCTTCATGTTTTGGTTGATTGATGGATAATTGGTTCTAGATGTGTTTTCTCCACTTCCTGTCATTAAAACATTTTACGAGACATTGCAACTGCACTGCACTTTCAAATACGGTGTCATTAGATAGATAGGTTGGTGTACTAATATTAATTTTCGTTTTTCAATAAAGAGACAGCTCAATAAATTTCTGATAACATAAGAACCGCATCACTGGTTCAGGACATCCATCCTACAGAACTATAAATAGTTTTATTCTTTTTTATGCCGGAGAGTATCACTAGAGCTCAATAGGAGGAGGGGGGACTATGTACACAGCACAAGTGACGTGTCACATAGCAGTGACGTAACACTAGTCGTGACTAGTGTTACGTACTTTGTGTGATTTTACAGTGCCCGGTAACCGATATCATTCGTAAAAACCTTTAAAAGGGATAAAAGATTAGAGGGCTCGAATTTTCCAGCAACACCCAGTTCGAATTACAGGTATGCGACTCTGAACTTCTTGAGCTATGGCTTTCACCCCACAGTCCATCCGTATAAGCAAAATCCTTTTCTTTTACTTTACCTTCCCGTCTTGCCTACCTTTTTCTTTTAATGAATTCCTTATTTTCCTATCCTTAACTCCCAAAGTGCCCGGTTGCCGGCAATAGGCCTATATTACGTGAGTGGGACCACCACTTTAAATAATATTTCTGACGTGATAACGTCTTATAAATCGACGAAAGCAGGCTGCACAAAAAAGCATGACTCATTGTCACGTTCCGCCTGCGCCGAGTGTGCATGCGAGAGCGCGGAACAAGCGATAGAGAGGCATGATCGGCCTAAGCGTTCGTTTATTGACATTGATTTGATTTAAGTTTCAATTCTTCGTGATTATATTTAAACAAATTATTTAAATTAAATTTGCAAAAACTGTAAATAATGTTTAAAAATTAAAAATTAATGTTTTTAACCAGAGTTTTTAAATATTGTGTTTTCTTATGACGTTATCACGTAAAATTATCGTCCGTAAACCGACTTTACAGACAACCAATATTTTTATTTTATTCTTTAGTCACAAGGGACCGCCCTTGTGACTAAAGAACTTTTGACTGGTATTCCTAGAAAAAAATTGCAAATTTGAAAATCGCACGAATACGCTCTGCTATTACTATTCAAATCCATTTGTACTTTGTACCAAATAATGGTAAATATTAATAAAATTCTGTTGTCAATTTCCAAGAGAATAAAATTGTGATGTATTTTCGTTTTCATTGCAGGGGTATGCCTAATAGAGCAAATGAGCGACAGAAACACTTCGGCATTTGTCGAGAAATCTCCGAGAAGAAAATATTATGGATTGTTTCAAGTGAGTAAAATAATAAAATTTGCTCTCCTTATGAGCGATTTAATCAATAAAAGTCCTACTATCGTGTTTATAAAGAACAATAATTTACATTACATTTTGGCTTCGTATGTAAGTCTCCAAAAAAATTTAAATTAATTTTTTCACCACTTTCTGGCAACAGATTAAGCTGAAATTGATCCAAATTCTGTAACCTCAATGTCTATAGAATATTAAGTATATTCCCTTGGAGGTAGTTTTGATGAGGGAGCCGTAAGTTGGACTCTTCTGGTGTTTATCCTTCTTGTACATTAAATTTTCGTGGTGCCCAGGGTCTGATGATAGAGATGCACAGTGGCTATAGTAACTTATTTTAAGGCAAGTTTGGAACAGCAGGTTAATTTTTATAGACCTATTACGTCGAGAAGATGAAAAAAATTCACTGATCATGGGTATCTTTTGCCTTTTTAGAGGTAAGATAATAAAGATATCACATATTACATATAATCTTAAAATCCGAACTGCTGAAGGAATGGACTGTCTATTGATTCGTCTGCCATGCCATGTTTTTTTTTTATAGGATAGGGGGCAAACGAGCAGACGGGTCACCTGATGGTAAGTGACCACTGTCGCCCATTGGCACCTGCAACTCAAGAGTCACAAGTGCGTTGCCGGCCTTTAAGATGGGAGTATGGAAGGGGGGAAGAGGGGGAAGGGTAGGGGGAGGGGGAAGGGTCAGGGCCTCCGGTAACCTCACTCACTCGGCGAAATACAAGCATTATTTCACTGCGGTTTTTCTGTGAGGCCGTGGTACCACTCCGGTCAAGCCGGCCCATACGTGCCGAAGCATGGCTCTCCCACTAATAGGGACATGTGCGCGTGCGGTGTGTGAGGGTGTTTGATTATTATTATTTTATAATATCCAATCAATTTTCCACTTCATTGTGGCTTCATTCCTTTAGCCAAAGTTTAATTTATATTTAATTTGGAAGTCAGACAAGTGCTTAGTTTCATAATATGGAACCACTTGTATTATGTTATAGACTCGATGCAACATTACCCTACATTGTTGTTTGGCAAATTTGTATATTACTTACTCTTGGATCTAGTCATTTACCCATCTATTCTTTTGTATGACGATTGTAGAAGGGGAACAGTTTTTATTGTTATTTCGAATACATTGATAGACAAACAGCTTTTGACAGATGTCTCACTCATCACTAAATCAGCCATCAGTCGCTCCGATGGTAAAAGACCAGATGGTTTGACGCTGGTTTCATGGCAAAGGAGGAGGAGTTTGGTGTGGGATGCTACTTGTGTCAATAGTTTCGCAGTTTCTCATCTGACTCACACAACATGGACGGCTGGGGCTGCAGCTAAGAATGCGGCTGCGAGAAAGCGGGAGAAATAGCCCCGTGGGTGAAAATTATTTGTTTATATCACTAGCCTTCGAGACGTCTGAATGTTGGGGGTCGGATTTTACGTTTATCAGGGAGATCGGCCGTCGCCTTAGAGAGAGAGGGGAGTCGCTCCCGGTCTTGTTTGGCGCAAAGGTTGTCCATGGCCGTACAGCGCGGAAACACAGCCTGTGTTATGGGCAGCTTTGCTTTGGGTAGGGATCGGGATGTATATTTTTATAAATTTGACTATTTTTGGTTCAAAATTAGATGTTTTTAGTTAAGGATTCTGTCTCTAAATTTGTCATTGGTCTGGATGTTTCTATGTATAATATAGAAATACATAACATTCGGGTACGCGACCCCAGTCTTTGCGAGCCACTGCACTCTTAGTCCCGTTCCCCATCCGAGACTTGCGATATCCCTTATCCTAGGTTCCTCTCCCTACCAATTTTTCTTTAAACAAATTTACCTTATCTTCCCGTCAAGCAGGCGGCTGGTCATAAAAGAAATCAGCCCTTTGCAATGTTTACACATTGCACCGATCAAAATAATAATTGGGCAGAGGGCAGGAATATGAAGATGAAATCTATCTAAGTATGTTTTTCCTAAATAGCCCAGATTAGGTAAAAAAAATAAAAATATTTCATTAACTTTATTAACTGCAATAATTAGAAGTGATTTTAAAGATATCATTCGTCTGTGTCCTGTTGTCTTTGTGTTGTTATTCATTTTATTATTCGACACGTATTATTTTTTGTTTCAGATAGGAAGTGAATGGTGCAAGGAAGGCAAGAAAGGTGGGAAGTGTGACATTCCGTGTGAAGGTGAGCTGTTGGAATAAATAATAAATTTTAAGCGTAACCATCAAGGCTACACAATTACCATTACAAAAAATGTATTATTTGCTTTTTATCACTATTGATTTTGAATCGGAACCACCTGACTTGAGAAATACCACCTCTACGGTCAGATGTCACCAGAGTACGGCGGTGGTACTGCGGCTATCTCATATTAACATGTAGACCATGTGCTTGTTCGCAATGTTATTCGTATAAAACAAAACATCTTAACATAATTAAGTACAGTACTAATTAGTAACAGTATTTTGCATCATATCTAGAATTATGGAAAGCTTTAAGATAAAAAAGTGTGATTTAAAATTAAATATAAACGTATGTTACGGCATCTATACTGTCGATGTCTATAACCAGAGCCCTTTATGTTATATCTTTTAATCTTGTGTTCATAATTACGTGATAAACTTACTTGAAATACAAACCATTCGGAAACAATCACTGTACGGTCATTAAATTAACGTAATGCCTAGCAGTGAGTGATTTGTTGCATTGTTCAGTCAATACGCACACAACACAAGGCAATTTTCATGAGATAACCTTTCTAGCTCGATTTTCATAATAATTACCCTAGCTTAAGTGTACACGTTAAAATGAATTTATTATGACATAATGATGATTAATGATGATGACTCATGATGATTTGTGATAAAATTATGATGTTATTCTTTATTTTTTGTTCGTGTGGAATTCCCCTCGGACCGTCACCCCACCGGGGCTTTCAGTGGGGCGGTGTGTCGGAATCAAACCAATTAAAACCACACGATGTGCCGTACTGTGCTTATGATAGGAGAGATTCAGGATCAGTTTTTATTTAAACATCCGGATCCCTCCTTGGACCTGCCTGCAAAATCGCGGGCACCATCTTCAACTATGATGTTATCATACACCAAGAGTACATTTTTGTCGTCGTAGGACTTAGGACCAAGTGGTTCAAGGTTTGAACACATCCCAGTATATTACTGATGTGAATCCTTTCCTAACAAAAACGCTTAGCTCTGATAGGGTTCATAAAAAATCTAGCTATGTGTGACCAACGTTACAAGCAGACCATTTGTTTTAGTACAATTTATTAAAGTGTAAATCATAAGCAAACCAGTCTTTGTTTGGAAGGTTGTCAATATAAACTCTCTCATAAGGTTATATAATTATCAAATATTTTAATTTAATAAGTACGGATTTTCTTCTGGAGATTAACTGCGTCTTTTATTATTTACTAGCAGCCCCCCGCGGTTTCACCCGCGTAAGTCCCGATCCGGAATATTGGGATAAAAAGTAGACTATGCGTTAATCCAGGTCTCCAGCTATCTACATACCAAGTTTCATCGCAATCAGTTCAGTGGTTTTTGCGTGAAAGAGTAACAAACATCCATCCATCCGTCCATCCATCCATCCAAACTTTCATTAGTGGGATTTATAGTCAAAGTTGGAGACTTATGATTTTTTATTCTGGTTTTATTAAGTCCTTATAGTTAGCAAGAACTCTGCTTAGTTAGGGTGGTAGGTTATCCAAAACCTCGCGCGATAAATTGACTCTCGTAAAATTAAAGGCATTTAAAATAAGCAATTTTGTCGGCGTTACATATTAGTAAGTGTTCAAAACAACGTATACAGCAACGTAGACGGTTCAAAGATCAGCTCTTGAATAATTAGTAAGACGTTTGTTTTGTTGCTCGCAGTTGTTAGTAGTTAATTATGTGGTTTCGTCATTGAGGGATTTAGTGTATAGTGTCGTGAGCCATAGTTCAGCCGGCTCGACCGGAGCGATACCAAGGCCTCACAGAAAACCGGGTTCCCAGCAATGTTCTCGTTGTTTCGCCTAGTGAGTGAGGTTACCGGAGGCCCTAACCCTCCCTCCCCCCCCCTTCCCCTACTCCTACCTTAAAAGTTGGCAACGCGCTTGTAACTTTCGAGAGAGAGTTGTAAATTCCAGTCGTGGGTCGGAGCTATTTTTTACTATAAACACTTTTTTTATTTTATTTAATGATTCTTTATTCTTAACGTAAACATTCAATAACATTAGATATTTTACGAGTAGCAATACGGTGTCTAGAATTGTGTCTAATAGAAGCAATACGGTGTCTAGAATTGTGTCTAATAGACAGCAACTAGCTCACCTCCTTTTTAACTACTCTGTGTGGGTTAAATAATATATTTTAATTGATTCTTATACTAAAGTTGAGTGAATAAATATTTTTGTGCCATTATTTCACTTTTGGCCTTTATCATAAGTTGGAATAAACAAAATTTGATTACCTTACCTTTTCTTGGAGAAATAATTTGCGGATTCACGTGAAAAACGTTTTATTTTGGGATTAAAGTAAGACTTGTGAAAAGTAAAAAGAACGTCTTCAGGCTGACTCCCTGTAAACATAAACAGTAGGGAATATCTTCAACTACTTGAATCTAAAATTTATTATTTCATATTTGGTTACAACGACTTAGGTGACGTTGTCAAAATATGTTTTTGCCTTGAATTTTAATTAAATCCTCATCTTACTGATATTATAAATGCAAAGTTAGTGAGGAACGGATAGATGGATGTTCGTTACTCTTTCACGCAAAAACGGCTGAACGGATCTGGATGAAATTTGGCATAGAGATAGATTACTGACTGGACTGGAATAGAACTAGACTATCCCTGAAAAATGTACGGTTCCCGTAGGATAGATTTCACAAAAATTCACAGGCAATAACTAGTATTATAAAAGCGAAAATTAGTTTGTTTGTTTGTTACTTTTTTACGACTTAACTATCGAACCGATCATCATGGAATTTTCTACACCTAGTAGTCAGAGGTACAGAGAAGGACATAGGGTTTCCATCGTAATTAGTTAACAAAATCTATATAAACGTGAGCGAAATCGCGGGCGAAAGCTAGTGTACTATATTGGCTTACTATTTTCATCTAACAGTTTACTTAAAATCTTCTACTCTTATAGGATTGATGTTTATAGCATTATATTCATTAACAATGTAGAATTAATTTACGATTTAATAATTTTATTGACTTACTCTAACTGTGATGGAAAAACATCGACACGAAACCTGTATATATGAGAGTCCTCTACACAGTTCTCCAAACTTTGTGAAGTTTACCAACCGCGTCTACCCACCAAAATGTTTTAACAACTTATGTTTGCATAAAGTGCGGCTTATAACTTGAAGTAGTTGAGTGGCGACGGACACCAAATATTATTGAAATGAAAATTTCTTTAGCGACGTTGTGCACTTTTTGGGATGGGTAAAAATGTTAAACTCGCATCAGGACAACTCGCGTCAGGACACGTGACCTGATCGAAAATTTGTAAGACGGAGCCGAGTTTCTTATATTTAAAAAAATATAACATTCGAAATTCAAACATTTATGAGCGGCCAGGAGCACAGAATTTCCAGTGTATCCTATGTATACATTTAGATATGTTATTACCTTTATTTTTATTTTTAACCTAATTAGGTCAAAAATAAAAAAGAATATACATACAGATGTGTGTGGGTGTGTGTTTGTATATGCAAATACATTGTGAAGTTATGTTTTCACTTCTGACGTGCAGTCCTACAACTATGCCACTAATGTAATGTGTAAATGTTAAAGGTAGACAAGCATATCGTCTGCCAAATGGTAAGCGTTCGTTGTATCACAGCGTATACGCATGCGTTGTGTTTAAAAACCCTTTTAATAAACTTTATATAAACCTCATACTGTAGTTTTGAAAATCGTGGCAGAATTTCTTACCTGCCATACCCGGGCTGACAAGAAACTAATATTGTATTACATCAATGATATTCATAGATCTGAAGTAGATGGAGATAGAAGATGTCAAATAAAATCGTAATGACGACGTGTGCATTTTTCCAGCATTGCTCGATGAAGATATAAAGGACGACGCTCAGTGTGCACAGAGGGTGTTCGATCTAGAAGGTTTTAAGTATTGGCCGAAATGGGAGGTGAGATGCAAAGGTCAAATACTTCCCGATATAGAAAAGTAAGTTAGACATGTTTTAATAACTGTTTGTTCATAATGTATAACGTATTGATAATCTTCTTCGTAATAAATCAATAATTTTAGAAGTAACCCGTAGGTTGCTTCTAGTATAAACGAAACTGTAGTAACTGTAGTTATTTTTATTAGGCGGCTTTTATATAAAGCCAAAATGGGAGAGCCATGCTTCGGCACGTACGGGCCGGCTTGATTGGAGGGAAACCACGGCCTCACAGAAAACCGGCAGTGAAGTAATGTTTCGTTGTGTTTAGCCGAGTTAGTGAGATTACCGGAGGCCCTAACCCTTCCTTCTCCCTCTCTCCTCCCTCTCCCATTCTTCCCCCCTTCCCCTACTCTCGCCTTAAAGGCCGGTAACGCACTTGTGACTCTTGACTTGCAGGTGCCCACGAGCAGCGGTAATCACTTACCATCAGGTGACCCGTCTGCTCATTTGCCCCCTAACCCATAAAAAATAAAAATAAAAGTGGCCAAGGCGGGATGAGTCAACTGCAAAAAAATTTAACACCATGGAATTAGTGTTGTCTTGAAATCGAAAAGCTTATACCCTAAACTAAGTAAATGGAAGACTAGATATTGTCTCTAGGGATCCCAGGGGTAGAAAGGCGTGACTTTCTTTACGTGTGTATGTATGCATATGTATATATATTGTAATATTGATTCTACTTCAATATTGACACGTAGGTTAATGTGTGTACGTATTGTCGTAAATGTTTCTTTGCTCCTTTTTGTACAATAGCGGTCGGTGTTGCTACTTCCATTAGAAAGCGTGCTCTATTTACGAAACTACGATCATCTCACTTCAACTATCCCTTAAATCTAACAAGAAATAGAGATGAAATGAGTACAGTAACGACTTCACTTATTGCATCAGGATTGGCAATGGAACAGTGGCTTTTCCACTCAAATTGGGGCTCCGGGGAACAGATATGTATGTATATACATTCCCCGGAGCCAAAAGTTATAAATAATTTTGTTTGTGGCCATTGCGGCTGAAAGCTTTAAGGTAGGTACTTAGACGGGTTTAGCGGCTCCAATTTGAGTGGAAATGCCGCTGTTCCTGATCTTTCTCACCCATTCCCTCTCTTAGTTACTTCAATCACTCGATCAAAGTTCAACACTAAAAGCAGATTGAAGACACTGAGAAAAATAAAATTCACCCATTTTAAAACACGTCATAAAAAAACATTCGAGATGGCAATGTTGGTTTTGACAAGCATCAGATGTACACGCATTGGGTTTTTTACAATGGTATCGTGACGAGGAAAATGTGATAAACTAATTCAAAGAACGATTGCAAAAAAATGCTTTTGTTACAACAACCACGCTGTGAGAATTAGTAAAAAAATGTATCGTGTTTTTTTTAAGTCAATGTTTGCACCAGGCAAGAGTCTTTAATATGTGTTTATCTGTTAAACAACCAGTACATCAAGAATTAGAACATCTATTTGCGAGTGCCTAACACATTACGTAGATTAAGGTTGTAGAGTAAATGAAAGTAAGAAAGAAAAAATAAAATTAGATTTAATAAGGGTTTTTTTTATTAAGTCTTGTTGTTCTAATTTCAAAGAAAGGACATTCTTAAGCTAGTAATTACTTCAATAAATCTCTGCAATAAGATTCGTAGCTACTTTTTTCGTTCTTGATGATGTTGATTTAAATTAAAACACTACTGTTATATGTATTACAGATGTCCTGACTGGGTATATATGCCAAGTAGAGCTTCACCTCCGAGGGACAAACGAACACTGCGAGGTAGAAGGGAACTTAGACGAACTAGAAGATACCTCATAATGAATTCACCTTTTTAGTTGTTATCAGTTGAATGGAATTGAAAAAAAAAATCTATCTATTGATTTAATTTATATTTTTATCTGTAAAACTGAATTCACACAAATCTAAAAGGACTAAAATAATAATTGAGATGTTAAAAGCCTATTATGTCATAATATTCCAATCAATTTGTAAGTTTAAACTACCCATAAATACGATAATGTTAGATATGAAAATCGGGACTTAATAGCGATAATGTTTATCAGCTCAAATCATAAATATGAATATAAAGGCAAGTTCTTTGTCCGAGTTTTTTTATTGCATGGGAAACTATTTTCATATTTACTCAAAAAAAAAAGTCAAATTTATTAAAATGTACTTGACGATCTTTCGAATGGTTTAATAACCATAATGGTTAATAACTAATAACCGTAATAACTCGACCCAATTCCCGGTTTTTAAGGTATATCTTTAAACTTTTGATAAACTCTAGTCCTGTACCAAATTTTATGTTTCTAGGTGTCCTAGAGTGGAGAAAACGATTTTTGATGATCTATCAGTCAGTCAGTCACCTCCAAAATGTATAATGTTCAAACGTTTATTTCTCGTGAGGTATTAAAGTCGGAGTTTTGAAAGTTTGGCATTTTATAATAAAAATATTAATAGTTTTATCCGATCCTGAGTTACAGGGGGTCTGTGCTTCGTGTAATATGGCACTAGAGTGCTTTTGGTTTGCGTTCGATAACTTGCCCGTGCACTGTTGTGCGACTAGATAAGGTATTTTTCTCTTCCATTGCACCGCTGGTACGAGTAGATCGTCTTAAACGATAATGTATAGTACCTTATAAATATTAACACGATTAAGTCCCCTGATTTATATTTATTTTATTTACCCAATATTGCATATTGCGTATATGGCGAGTAGCGAAAGTTCTAAGCAATTCATTACATATAATGATAACTATAGGAATTAAGAAAAGGTAAAATACAGTATAGGATTATACAAAAGTTCGTCAAAAATGTCACTCACTTTATAACAATTCTTCATTGTTTTTAAACAATCAATAATTTTTTTCAATGGTAATTTCAAACAAGTACTATTTATAGTATCTGAAATTACCATTGAAACAATATTTTGTTAAAGCATTAAAGTTAATAGTACTATAGTGCCACACCCGCTTTTGCGAATACTATGATGGTTCCTTACTTCTATAAATACCGTGTATCAACAGAATATATATATCCAAAATAAATGATATGGCATTTTCAACGCAAAACTTAATTCATTATAAGGGATTATACAATACAGCAGTGCGGTCATCTAACTGTCGATAGATTTGCTCTTATCAACAAAAGCTCTTAATCTTAAGAGGTAATGTACGTTTTGAGTTTTGTTAATCTGTGTTTAAGAATTGTTATTCCATTTTTATAGTCATTATTGAAGTTAAAGAGGTTTTAAAACATGTCATATCAGAAATATATAGCATGAGATAAAAATGTAATTTTTGTTAAAGTTTGAAGCAAAATATAATGTAGAAATAAATCGTTGTTTGTGTTATGCGTGTTTATTTGTTCTGATAAAATCTTTTAGTTGAATTTGTTTACAGAATCACGTATAACCTGATATATGTTTTATTCTTGAAACGAGCTGGGAATAATAACGTAGGGATTCAAAATCCATTGCAACATGAATTCCAAATAGTGTCTTAGCCAGTATTTACATTTATGGTAGTAATAATTATAGAGGAACATTTCTTACCTACCTCTTTGTTACCTGCGAAACGAGAAATATTCAATACTACTTTACACCGACATTGTTTGTTTTCAATATCAACGATATAGTCTGTAGACAATTTTAATATTAATAATGCCTACAAAAAGATATATTTGGGTTCATAGACCCCGTGAATGACATATAGTGCTTATTAACAATAAAAAAAACCAGACAAATGCAAATCTAACTCGCGCACTGAGATTTCCTTAGGGACAAAACCTTGTATTTAGATTGTTCGTCCATTTCGGGAATCGATTGTCGAAGATTTTTGCCCGCTTTTTCCGAAAGACATAGTTGGCTAATGCTTGCGGGTCCCCCCGGCAGAGTGCCGGCTAAGAGAGATCGTGCGACACCCTCTTATGACCCTGACGCCCATACGATCCCATACGTAATATACGATGTACGTCAACCGCGTTTCCATCAATAGTTTCCCAAACATAAGTTTGTAACCGAAATATATTTTTTATATGTTATGACAACAATTACAGACTTTCAGATTGTTTCCTTAACGTGTGCTGTACTGCAGGTCTTAAAAAAATCATGATTCTACGATTTCGGTTTTGATTTACCTGCGAAATATTCAAATCGGGGTAAAATTTTAGGCTTAAAATTCCGTATCTTTTGATTGCGTTGAATTAGAAGCTTGATTTATTTATAGCTTCAAAGGACCGCAAAAGTATATATTTGATATTAATTTTAACTTGGTACCTCTACGTGTGTCTGAGGAAAAGATCTTGACAGACAGATAGACAGACAGACAGACAGACCCATGTTTGACCTAAAGTGATCTAAAAAATATTCTTTTATTTTTTCTATTGTAAACTTAACAATATTTAAATACGATTTAAAGCAAAACAAGACTAACTTACTCCGTATAATGAGTAACTCTATACTTTCAGTAATGATGCTACAGAGATGGTAAATCACATATCTAACAAATGTATTTAACGAGACGTAATATAAAATAAATGTAAAAATACGCACATTATTTATACTAATGACTGCATGTTAAAAAACTTCCTTACAAAAGCTTTCAACTTACCTTCACTTGCATTTTAATGAAATGAGTGTCAGCTGCTTACAAAATAAGAGGTGTATTTTGAAGTTTCTTTTTCTTAGTTGTAAACCCCTGGCGGAGTGGTCGTGGTCATCGATTATCTGATAACTTGACTAAGGCTTTTACGATACTTCTATTTTTTTTTAATTTGTAGCACTGCGTGTACATTCCGTAGGTACATTTATTTTTTAATTATTTATCTCTTTATTGTACACCAAGTGAGATACAATCCAAACATAATCTAAACAGTTAGGTATATCAATAGGCGGTCTTATCGCTCACGGCGATCTCTTCCAGACAACCTTCATAAAGGATTTAATGAAGTCTATCCATCTTGGGTGATCGTTGAGAGCGAGAACGTTGGCCTTATATTCTTCTTTGTGTCATTAATCGTTTCAATATTTTCATTTTTAAATAATTAATTTTCATAAAATTTCATTGGTTTCTGATTATTTCTCTTATTACATCCGGTGCGGGATTCCACAATAATTTAAGTTTTCAATTTTAAGAGTCTGTTAAAGATTAATCAATTCTGCCACATCTTATAAATCACGCACGAAAAAGCATGACTCATTGTCACGTTCCGCCTGAGCCGAGCGTGCAAGCGAGAGCGCGGAACAAGCGATAGAGAGGCACGATCGGCCTGCCTACTTATGACGTTATCACGTAAAATTATCGTCCGTAAACCGACTTTACAGACAACCAATTTTTTGCCGGAAAATTTCAACAAGAAACGACTAACTGCCAACAAATAGTAAGGGTCAGGTAAGCTAAGTGATTTACTTACGACAGGGGAATGTCTTTATTAAACTCGTAAAGTCTGAGGACCCGCTATTTGCCGATTAGAAACCTCTTTCAATTATGTTTAAGATAATATAATATATTTTAAAAGCACCTAGAATTTCACCTTCTTCTTTAACCATTTTCAACTGCTAAGGTAGGTAGTTTAGGTAGGCCTCCTTCATTTTTTGCCATCTTTCTCGGTCTTGAGCAGTTTCTAACCACTTTGTTCCCGCGAGTCTTTTGATGTCGTCATACCAATGCATCTGTGATCTCCCTCGTTGACGTTTCTCGCCCCACGGTCTCCACTCTACCACTGCCTTGCACCACGAGCCTTGCTTACGGGCAACATGGCCAGGTAAATCCCACTTTAATTTTAATTTCAAAGTATATCTTTAATATGAAAATTAGAGAGTAAACATAAATTACCACAACTGTTAATTTTTGTTGTGTATAGAGCGAGTGACAGATGGACTGACGATCTGAAGAAGGTAGCTGGGATGGACTGGACTGGAGGACCACGTGCTATGGCGCAGACGCTTCTGTCTAGAGGTGGACTACAATGGGCTCATTTATAAAAAGAAAACTACAAAAAAAACTTTCATATTATTCCAAGTGTTTTAAGATTTTCATTTCATCTGCTTAAGCATTTACTAATCTATTATATTAACACAATGCGCAAAGACACGTATATACGACTTCCTGCTGATTTTACTTCGAATATTAGTAAAATTGATTATTGTTTGATGTGTAAATACATACGTATTTTAACCTTTCTAAGTGAAACATATTATAATATTAATTAAATATATCGTTGTACGTAACAAACCGCACAGCAACTTAATGAGCTAAAACTTCTTAGATTGTGGCACATATTCTATCTGTT
Source organism: Euplagia quadripunctaria (assembly GCA_963859945.1). Lineage (NCBI taxonomy): Eukaryota > Metazoa > Arthropoda > Insecta > Lepidoptera > Erebidae > Euplagia > Euplagia quadripunctaria. The sequence goes on from OY982583.1 coordinate 8,836,093, forward strand.
CGTAAATCGTAGAAGATCAATGTTATTGATCCGTATGGACAGACACGTTCTTATAGCTTTTTAAGGAGTAGGTCTCTCCTAAACTGTTTCGTTGCTGAATCCCTCTATGGTGATGATGACATTTTATGATTTTGAAAAACTTTCATGAGTGGAATTCATATTTATAAAAAGTACTGGTCAAGTGCGAGTTGAACTCGCGTGGACATAGTTCCACACAATTAATGGCAAATGTAAGTTTGTACGCTCAATATTGAGAGATTTACCATATTAGTTTAAGACTATAGACTCCTTATAGGTAGGTCATTTTCCTATGTCCTATATCCTCCCTACATAGATAGATATAACTATTTCCTGTATTTTTTTTTTAATTTAGGCTCAATAGTGTGGTAGGTCTGTTAGCAACAGTCTCACCACCACTGCTATAAGCTATGAAAATCAGTAACTAACAGTATCTGCCATGTTGTTCGTACCTCAATAAGCACTCAAGTGATTATTATCAACTTATAATACATTCCTAGCATTTTATAACCCCACTATTCTCATATAGAGGCATATAGGGGTAGGCAAAGGCGTGTAAAACATCCACGTTTTTTCAATTATAATTTGAAACCACTCACGTTATAGGGGGCAAGCTTATTCCCGTCAACCGAACACTTTGGGAAAAAAAGATTGCAAAATTGGAAGTAGGTAGGAAAGGCAAAGATAAGTAAGAAGATCAGGGTCCCATACCTGTAACTCAATCTGGTCAGAAGTCCGAGCCCTCTACGGTTTAATCCTTCAAATAAATAAACATGAGCAGTATACGCTAACTCTAAATGAAACTAAACTAGCCAAACTCAGATTTTCGGCATCCTCCCGTAATGTAATACTTCTAGGCTACCCTTAAATATTAACTAGAGGTAAAGTCCTACATTGCAAGACTAATTTCATCGGGTAGCGTGTTGGCAAACATGCAAACTCAGCAAATATGGGGCTCAGCAGGACGGATTATGAAGAGTTATTCAGTTTAACTTTAGTATTTAATAATCCCTTACGAAGCTTACTCGCGTTGGTTCTAAATAGCATTTGTGTCGTGGAAACACGTTAATTAAATGGATGAAAGATTTTATATACAGAATGTTACAGAAGGGTGTGGTCATTATTTAGGGTCGTATAGTATAACCCTTGAAAAATGTAAAACGCTTACAATTCTTGGAACATTCGCGCTTTTTAATACAGAAATATTATTTTGAAAATAACAAATTGAACTTGAAAATTGATCGATAAAGCTAATATTTCGAAAGTTCATTCAGCCCTCTCTTGCTGACATGAATGAACTATGGGTATTTAACACCAAGGATATTGATGGAATGCCAAGATTTTTGTGAAGATGTCTGCATAAAAAAAATAAAATCATTGAAATTGACCCGAAAATTCATAAAGTTCTTTAGAATTGTGCACCTTTACTGGGAATACCAATCTCCTAAAAAAAATAATAAAAATTCACTTTTTAAGCTAAATCAACTATTAGTTACACACTGTTCTCCACCCTTCCCCTATTCTCACCTTAAAGGTCGGCAACGCACTTGTGACTCTTGAGTTGCAGGTGTCCATGGGCGGCGGTAGTCATTTACCATCAGGTGACCCGTCTGCTCGTTTGCCCCACATCCCATGAAAAAAAAAATATCGTCGATGCCAATGGAGGGAGCCTTAGAGTCTTTATCGATCGACGATCGCATTGCAACAGTTCATTAGAAGTTTTAATTCAACATCAAAGGATTAAATTTAATTAAAACTTTTGTGTAAAGTATGCAGCGGTGACTAAGCCTTTGTCGAAATCTAGGCCGTATATTATGAATTCTTGAAAATTTTGTATTACAGAATATTCAAAGAAGTCCTTTTAGACAGTACGGGAAGCGTATAGATTTTTGGTGTTGTAACGCTGCGAGTATGCTCCTAACCCTATAAAAAGCAATAAAGGTTAACGTTAAAACTGCACACACACGAAGTTGAAGTGTAGTACAAAGGATAAAATTACTTTGAACCTCTTCAGGTGCTCTGTCATATAACATTCTGCGACAATATTCCACAATTACTTAGACCCAAACTATATATATGTATGCATAACTAGAACGACGAGTTCTAGAACACGGCAAACTTATGTAGATACATTTTTAGGGTTCCGTTCCTCAAAACTAACCATGGAACCCTTATAAGATCACGTTGTCCGTCTGTCTGTCTGTCAAGACCCTTTTTCTGAGGAACCCGTAGAGGCATAAAATTGAAATTAACATCAAATACTTATGTCAACAGTCCCCTTGAAGTTATAAATCAAAGCAATCAAAAGATACGGCCAGGCGTCACAGCACAGGTAAACGAAAAAATCCCTAAGTAGTTAACTGAATCACACAATTTTTTTTTGCGATTACATTTCGTCGGCGCATAGTTGCATTTTTACGTGATAATGTTGTATAAATCGATGAAACTGGCAAAAAAGCATGACTCATTGTCACGTTCCGCCTGAGCCGAGCGTGCAAGCGAGAGCGCGGAACAAGCGATAGAGAGGCACGATCGGCCTAAGCGTTCGGCTTGTGACGCATCTATCTCTCTTGCACTTTTCTAATGACGTTATTACGTTAAAATTATCGTCCGTAAACCGACTTTATAAAACACACAATTTTTTAGGACTGCAAAGTCAAGTTTATCATCCTTATAACATTCAAGTTGCATACGTCTCATATAAAACAATTGAATATGGTGTCAGTGAGTACTGAGGGCAGCCGCTGCAAAGATATTGTACCAACCAGTTATGTCTTTGAGCTTTGTGCTTGTGTGACCACAGAGTAGTTTTAAAGTAAAATCTCTAAATTTATTTCTCGACTAGCAGCGCCCCGCGGTGCACCCGCGTTAGTCCCTATCCCGTGGGAATATCGGAATAAAAAGTAGCCTATGCGTTAATTCAGGTCTCCAGCTATCTAACATACAAGTTTCATCGCAATCGGTTCAGTGGTTTTTGCGTGAAAGAGTAACAAACATCCATTCATCCATCCATCCATCCAAACTTTCACAATTATAATATTAGTGTGATTACATAAAAAATATATCTATACATAAATATAAAAATTAATCCTTATTTCCCTTGGTCATGCCATAACTTGAGAACGACTTAACCGATTTCATTAATCTTTTTTTTATGTTTTCTAATACTTTGTAGGAGCTTCTTACGGAATGAAAAATTAAGAAAATTGGGCAGAAAATCGGTTGCCGTGGGATAAATTTGAATTTCCAAGCGTACGAAGTCACGGGCAACAACTAGTTATGTTTAAAAAGGATCGTTTTTGTTTATTTTTTACGTATGTCAAGTGTGCGTAGATATATTTGTCAAAGTAAAATTTTTTTTACGGAGATATGTAAACTCTGTACACTTATACAGGCAACATGATTAATTGATTATATACTCATGTATGGCTACATGACTGTACAATAATATATAAATATAGCTATGGGTAGTTATTGCTCTTGTTTAATTAAATATTAGTATTTTTAAAATTCTGGTTTAATACCGCGTTTCTTTATTTATTTCAACATTTTTATTAAACTGGTAGAACAAAAGCGGATCATATTCAAATTGCAGACATCCGGAGGAGAACATTCCTTCGGCCTAAGGAAGACCAAGGCCGAGGGGAAATTAAGGAATCATATAATTATGTCGTTCTGTAAAATAAACAAGAAACATGATGGATTTTGAAGCTACACATAACGTACCTAATTATAAATTGACCTAAAATTTTAAATATACATACAGAAGTATAAATTCTAAACCTTTACGTATGATTGTGTAGCACATTAGTTGAGTGTGTGAAGTGAATGTCGCAATCAGTCTTATCATTACCATCTGGATATTGAAATTCTCTATTCTTACCTACTCTATGCTTTCTTGTTACGGACTATGTAGAACCCACCACACATAATATCTGCGGCTACTTCTGTACAACATAAGCTATTGTAATACTTCGTCTTCAATTCAATATCGTACAACATATGAGATTTAAAGTCACACAAAATTTTGACAGTCGTGTGTACGTTTTAATCTAATAAAAGTTGCAGATATTCTAGTGTGTGAAATTAACAAGGATACTAAAGGTACATCTCGTTAGTACAGCTAAATGAAACGATAATTTGCAGTAACGGCAGTGAAACACGAATCTTATAAACACCTGACGCAGTCAATGACGAGTGCGCCAAACGCGCGTATTATTTAGACCAGTGTTTTTCAAACTGTGGGTCGCGACCCCAAACGAGTAAGGTAATGTAAGTAAAGGTGGTAAGTGTAGGTAAAAAAACCATTACGGAGAACGTCAGTGCACATAACGAAGAAGTGGTGAATGGCACTAATAATTTTAAAGTTTCGTTTGCCAGCTCTCGGCTCTTGTTCTTTTATCCAGAAGATGTCAACACTTTGAGTATAAAATTATTATATAAGCATGCTGTCAGTAGCTAAATATATAAGATTTTCTTTTATCTTCGTGGTTAAATGAACCAGTTCTATTGACCTATCCAAAACGATTTAATTTTGCAACGAGTCATATTATTTCATAAGTTTCGTGTTTCATTGCCGAGTTTTTTTTTAGTGAAGTGATGTATTTTTTATGAAATTATCGTTTCATTTAGCTGTACTAACATGATGGAGCACGAATATTGCTAATGAAACGTTATAAAAAAAAAAAAACTTTTCATCGGGATCTATTTTTTTATTACCATATTGGTAAAAATAAATGTAAATCCCAAATGTAAAAACTATACGATATAAGAATAAACGTAAATACCAAAATTTTTGCGAAAAGATAAAGAAATGGCTTTGAAAGATAAAAAAACTTTCTCTCAAACTCAGGACCATAGGTTCCTCCATGATCATAATATGTATAGGTTATCTATTTTTGAAGAGAATATACCATCGCCTCCGTGGCGCAATTGGTTAGCGCGTTCGGCTGTTAACCGAAAGGTTGGTGGTTCGAGCCCACCCGGGGGCGAATATAGTTTTTGTGTAACACATTTTGTGGTGTAATTAACATTTTAGGTTTTTGAAAAAGATTTTTTCAACAACAATACATACCTACATAGCATTGAATAATTCAGAAAATATGTATACCTAAACTTTATATTTTTTGCAGTATTAAAACCTATTAAAGGTGCCTTTAAGGAGATATTTTTAATTAATTAATAAAAAATAGTTAATAGACATTATTATGACTAGTTATACCGGTAACGCAATGCTATTGGTCGGTTCATAAATATTGATGAATAGTGGGGTTATAAAAGACCATGATAACATTATAAGTTGTTAACAATAACTTGAGTGCGGATGGAGGTTCGAACAACATAGCAGTTACTGTTATTTAGTTATTTTGATAGTTTATAGCAATAGTTGTGAGACTGCTCTTAACAGGATCTACCTTTAAACATCGTAATAGTATCACACTGAATTGTAAGTCTTATTTGCTATCTTAGTAGTACGCAGAAAAAAAGATAGTTCTAGATAGATTGAAACAATCTTTAACTTTCTTGTCTGGGCGGCCAGTTGTTCCAAAGAGCGTTTATTAGAAAACTTTGTGACCTAGTTTTGGTCGAGTTGGCTTTTACTACTTTAGCACTCAAGCATTAATTGAGAGTCTACCGCAGCGTGCCCTTGTTCAATGAAGTTGCTATTTAAGGGAGACACAAAATAACAATAATAATAACTCGAGACACCTCACACACGGCCGTCTGAATCCAAACTAGGCAGAACCTGTACCACAGATAAGATAATAGTTACTTCGTAACAGATACATCACTCCCATACAAAAGTGAAAATACCTACGTTATAATAGCCTACAAAATTTAATTAATAATACCTGGCGTTAGCTGCGACCAGAAATATATCTTATTTACGCTTTTCGAAAGTTGAGAACGCCTTGCCCACCGCGCGACCTTTGTCTGTGTGTGTAACCGCTTTGCCAGACACTTTAGGATTGTACAAAATACACAAATAATGAAATAGATTATTTATTTGATAATTAAATTTATGGGTGTTGAGTTTCATATAGTTTAATTTTTAAAAGCAATTAAATATTCTTCACTTTTAATATTGGGTTCCATTCCCACCCAGGACAAATAATTATATTTATAAAATACAGTTTTTTTTACTCTCCGACTTTAATATACTTTATTTCTCATACAAAAGTTGGCAACCATTGTTGCAGTTCACATTTTTTCGTCAGTTTATAATAGCGCGAGTATGAATTCAGTTCAGAATCATACGGTGAAATATATCATAGATATCTTTATGAACATTTTTACTATTACAACGAAAGTTTACAATTACAGGAGTATTAGAGACAAAAGGTATCTGCCTGCTACCTGGAACTGTTTATATCTCATGAGAGCCCTTTAATCGGCAACACGTTTTATGATATGCGCTCCAATTTAATACTTTGTAGAACATATTATGTTATCCAAAAGTATTAAATAACATATAACCACCTACCTACTCGAATAAATACCCCAATCCGTGCCGCTCTCAATATGTTAATTTCAGTCGCTCTTACTATATTATTTTCTAGCCTTATTATAGATAGTCCTAATTTAATTTCGTGTTTTAAGAAAATCCTATAGGTAGGTACCATGTCAAACATATTGTGTGAGAGAAGCAGCAGACAGTTCGCCTTGCCTACTACAAATGAATACGCGGGCAGTCCACATCTACAAAGTTCGTCACCTTTCTTAAATGTTATGGGTTCATTATTTACAGTTTAATAGACTACATTTATTACAATATCCACCCTGGCCGAAACTCTAAACCTGATTTAGTACAATTTGTATATAATATTGTATAGAATATATATAAACAACATTTATTATTTATGTTAAGAAGATAACTATTATTTGTTATTAGCACAGCCACGCGGCGAGTAAAGAATAAACACCTAAAGTATTTTTAAATTATATTGACAAAATAAGTAATAACTAAAATAATTATTGCGACTTATTTTTAAAGGATTTAACAGATCACTAACATCTAGCAATAACGCATTTTAACATAATAAATACATTTATTAATAACAAAACACGTCCACTGTACAATAAGTTCGATTTAGCATTTTGTTTTTATTTACGAAGAATATCGTTCAGTGCGTGCGTGCTCTCAACCATGCGTTGTTGCCCCTACTGACACTTATTCCGGCCACGGATGCTAAATTGGTAGGTATATAAAACGCGACCTCGAGCGAGTGATGTAGCACTGCCTGTACTATGGTAACCAGACTGCTCCTAAACATAACATACTTGTATTCAGGGTGTTTTTGAAAATAGAAAATCACTGACAGGGCATGACTCTAGCATACAGTTACAATAAGAGTTAAACCTATCCGTTTAGGAGTTATGACCGTTTGAATTTCCAGGTATTTTTGCCTCCAGTTTTCATAAAAGTAAGTGGAATGTGTAAAGTTAAAGATTTTAAATGGGACATGATTTTTCTTTTTGGATTTTTTCATTCCGTTACTAAGAAAATCCATAAAAACTAGTTTCGAAATGTTTTTAAGTTAGTTTTTTATGGATTTTCTCAAAAACTGAGTGAATAGTTTCAAAATAAAAAAATAAGTACGATTTAAATCTTTAACTTTACACGTTCCACCTGCTTTTATGAGAAATCGAGATAAAAATACCTGGAAATTCAAACGGTCATAACTTGTAAAGGGATATATTATTTTCAATTAGTTTAATTGTAACTGCATGCTAGAGTCATACCCTTTCAGTGATTTCAGTAAGTGTTCTATTTTTAAATACACCCTGTATTACTGACTGTCAAATAAGATGATTTTATTGTAAACCCTATTTGTCGCACGCTAAAGTTTTATTTTGCATACAGGTATTTGACTGGCCTGTTTGTCTAGTGGTTGGTGATCCCGACTGCTGAGCCAGAGATTGGGACGATTCCTACCCAGACCAAATAATTGTGTGATAAGCATAGTGTAATTTATCTGGTATGTCTTTAGTTTTATACAATTATGTTTATCAGCAGTCTGGTTACCATAGTACAGGTTCTGCCTAGTTTTGGATCAGACGGCGATAGTGTGAGGTGTATTAAGTTACTAGAGATCGCGTGGTGGTTTAATGAAACCACGCTCAAGTTATACTGGCCAATGGGCTAGTATAACTTAAGCTGTCATTGTATAGACTTACTTACTATGACAGGTAATCACATTAACTAGACGCGTGTAATTTCATTTAGCCATTTTCTTGTAATTTTTAAAATTGTAAGACATATTGTTTAAAAATTTTAGCTTTCTGCACTTTTTCTATATATAAACTCTAAGTATTCCTAAATTCATGTTACTACGTTTGCGAAATTTTCTTAAAAAGTGGTACAAAGAATTCTCTTCACGTATTAATGTAATGATTATTATTCTCTTCATTTATTTCTTAGACATATAAATTACATTTTTAAATATACTTACAATAATGACTGGCCTGTTGGTCTAGTGGTTAGTGACCCTGACCGCTATGCTTATAGGTCGTGGGTTCGATTCCCACCTCAGTCTGGGTGTTCTTTGTGTCCGTTGTTTGTATGTTTGTAAAGTCCCCCGCGACACAGGAGTAATTCCTAATGCGGGAGTTGTCTTTATCAGAAGAAAAAAAAAGAAAAAAGAAAAAATAAAAAACAAAAACAAAATATATTTAAAAATATAAAAAATAGTGTCCCACCGGTATCGGGTACAGGGACCAAGTTACCGGTGGTTAGGGTTCCAGAGACAGAAACCTCCTCACTATGCGTGCCGTATCGAGGAGGACTGCCTTCTGCATTAGGCTCTTAATCCAGCTGCCTAACGTGAGCCTCTGAAGGTGTTGGTCGAAGCTCTTAGCAATTAACCCATGGGCCGAAATGACTATCGGCACAATGATTGCTGAATACACATTCCACATGTCGACAATCTCGTGGGATAGGTCCAAATATTTTATTTGTTTATCTTTTTCGACTTTTAAGAGATTGTCGTCATGGGGAATGGTGATATCAATAATCATTGCTCGGCGCTCTAGTCGGTCTATCACCACTATATCAGGCTTATTGGCAACAATAGTCTTGTCAGTGATGATAGATCGATCCCAGTACAATGTTGCACGACCATTTTCGAGAACTGGGTCGGGCACATACCTGTAGTATGGTAACTCGACAGTCACAAGGTTGTATTTAAGAGCAAGTTGCTGATGGACTATCCTGGCCACTTGGTTATGTCTATGCAAGTACTCGCCGTTGGCAAGACGAGAACAACCAGAAATTATATGCCTGAGGGTTTCTCCGGGACGATGACACGCCCGACAAATGTCAATTGTGCCGTCCTTCATGATATATCTCCGATAGTTATTAGTCATAACAATTTCGTCCGTAATTGCACAGACAAAACCTTCAGTTTTTTCGAAGAGGTCACCGAACCGTAGCCAAGATACTGATGCTAATAAATCTACATCGGGCCCATTTAAGGCCCGATAAAAACGTCTATGCAACTCCTTGTTCTTCCATATCTCCTTGCGATCTGTAATACAAAGTACTGCTGGTTTGCGCCAGTTCTCTTTTGCTAGAGCAAGCGGAGTGAGTCCATTGTCAACTGCCATCACATCCCGATACACGTCCAGGTCAACGGAGAGGAAGTAATCTCTAAGGTTGCATACCTCGCGGTTATGGAGGGTCTTGGCATTTAAAAAACCACGACCCCCACATTTCCGCGGGATATACAATCTCATGACCGATGAACGTGGATGGTGGATTCGGTACGCGGTAAGCAGTGTACGAACTCTTCTATCCAGGGCATCTAGTTCAGTTTGAGTCCATCTAAGTATGCCAAAGGAGTAGGTTAGAACTGGTATGACCCAATCATTATAGGCCCGCACCTTGTTACCACCTGACAAAAGACTCTTGAATGCTTTTTTCAGGCGGCCAAAGAAGCGCTCCTGTAATGATTATTATTATTATGATTTCATATTTGATTCTGCTTTGATCCTTGCTTAAGACTAAACCTATTTTGACTGTCACTTGATGGTCAAGATAGGTATTACCCCAAATACTATAGATTTTAATGTTATAAAACTTAATCAGACAAATTTAATCATGCCAATAAACCCGGTTCTATAGCGAATCTACTCAAAACCGATAAGGGTATAAATTTTCGAAATAAGATTGTAAAATTATTAACATAAGTTTGTAAAAAATTAAACCACCAACATCCTGTTTTTTCAGGTGAAAATTTAGAAACAAATCACCTTCCTGAGAAATATATTTGTTAAGGAGTCAATACTTTTTTCATCCAAGAGATATACAGATTTGTTTGAGTTTAAAACTGTTGATATTGCATAGAATTGCGTTTTACAAACAATTATAAATTAGAATTAAAAAATATCAAAAAAGGGCAGGGCAGTCGTTTCAGAATCGCGAGCAATACCCAATCCTCATGACAAATATATTGGTGTCAACACAATGCGAAAAACGTGGTAACACGATTCAATTTTCATATTTCAAGGGGTTGAACCATAGCGAATGTAAGTGCACTGCCACTGCCAAACTAGTGATAAAACTGGAAAAGCACAGAGTGAAAACTGTGGAGTCGAATTGACAATTTTTTGTTTTGTATTTCATAGCCAGTACTACTGGTGTAGAGTTGTATCTCAGCTGATAAGATCGACAAAGGCTGAACCTTTTGGATCCAGTATAATGATATGGGTAATATTAATAAATCATTGGACATATGATCATCACAACTTTAATAAATTTATTGATATGGTCATCCTCAATAGCTGTCTGGGTTTGGATGGCTCAGATCCCAGTGGGAGTGCGAGAGGCATTCAAACGGAACCTGATTTTTGCTATAAAATACTTCTTCGAGATCTTTATGAACACTTACTTACTTTTAGTTTATTTACTTTTAATTTTAAAAACATAATAGCACACAATAAACGTATAATAATAATAACTGATAGATTGGAATAGACGGCCATGTGTGAGGTGTGTAAATACCTTACACACGGCCGTCTGATTCCAAACTAGGCAGAGCCTGTACTATGGTAACCAAAAAGCTGATAAACATACTTATATATTTCTAAATACATATATATTATAAATAAATTACACCCAGACACACAATCACACAATCATCGCGAACAAATGATCATGCTCATCACACAATAATTTTTTCTGGGTGGGAATCGAACCCACTACCTCTGGGCTCAGCGGCCAGGGTCACTAACCACTAGACCAACAGGCCACCAGGATGTAATAAAATTTACTGAATATTGTTAAAACTGTCTGGTTTTTTAAAATGGGTGGCCGTGAGTTTGTTTGCCCGATTTCTTCTCACAAGGCTCAACCATTTGGATTATAGATCGACACATGCAGATATGATATTATGTTATTTTTTTTATAATTTTACATTTGACAAAGCAAACTATTGTTGCAGTGACCCTGTGTGTGTTGATCTATAATTTAAATTTAAATTATAATAACTATTTTTTAAATTGACGACTTTGAATAATTGATGATCAATTTGATGAAATAAAGATATTGATGTTGAATAGTGTTTACGTTACGATCTAGATAAAAAACACTGAGTATTCAGATTTTTACGATTGTAAAGTTTTTTTTGATTACGTAATAGAGTATAGTATATAATTATTTATTTTGTTCCCACAAAACTATATACAAGAGTTGTTCATTGTCCAGGTTTATATTGTGTTTACTTTATTTTTACACACCGCCTTAGGCAGTTTGGTTATTGCAAGTTCTTAAAACACTAGCATTTTTATATAAGGGTTTTGTTGGGTAAAGTCTCGGTTTGAAAAGAGCAACTTTTAGGATTAAGCGTTGAGGCCTTTTAAAGTTTAAGTCGTGAGTTTTATTTGAGTCTTCCCAAATAGAAACACCATATAAAAAATGGATTGGCAAAGCGATTCGTAAACATTTTATTCATTTTCCTGTTTGTATTACAAACGTCGAAGGTTTTTAAATATGGGATTGAGCTTTCTTATTTTTTTTAATTGGAGAAATAAGGTGGTTTTTGAATGATACATTTTTGTCAATTTTTATGCCCAAAAAGTTACTGATTCTGTTTTGGTTAAGGTCGAACATATGTTACAGTTTACAATTATAGTATGACATGTGTGAGGGTAAATATTACAGTTATTTTGATTTGATGTGAAATTTTATACTGAAAAAGTTATATACTTGGTTTTGGAGTCATTCAATGTTAATTTGTTAAGAGCTACTGATTTAAGATATTGAACCTTTCCTGGGCAATATAAATATTTCGTTCTAAGAATTTCCATAAAAGTTAAAGTGGTGTCATCTGCATAAAAGTTTACGTGACAGTTTTTAAAATTTAATTGGAAAAGATCATGAAACAAAAGAAAAGGGTGGGGCCCAAAATACTGCCCTGGGGGACTCCAATATTTATAGAATTTACAACACTTTGCGTGTCACCAACGCGGAGTGATTGAGATCGACCTTCCAAATAGTTTTGGAAGAGTTTAAACTTATTATTCCTTGTTTCCATATTTTCGAGATTCGATGTAAAACTTCTTGAAGGTTTTTCCTATTATCATTTTTTTTTACAATAACTTCGCAAACAATTGGCAGAGGATATACCTTTTCTAAAGTCATATTGATTGATTGAGAATAAGTATGTTTCTTCTAAATATTTTCTAGTTTATTGTTTATTATTTTTTAAATATCTTAGAGAGTAGGGATATTGGTCGGTGCAACCACCAACTAGAAATTACAACAGATTTTTTCAGTGAAGACGGAAATATACCTTCCGATAAACATCTATTTAAGATGAAAGTGATGTCGTTTTGAGCATTTAAATAAGCTAAAAAAGTAAGGGATGGAGCGAATAGAGATGTAGAGTATTAAACAGTTTATTAGAAGTGAATTGAATAGTTTCTTAACTACCTAACCTTGCGCACTTCGCACATAGATAAATATAGAACTGCCCGTCTGGAGTAGTACCTCGATGAGAAATCTCTGCAAATATAATCTTCTATTCTGTGCATCACTGTGTATAAATCGATACTTTGATGTTTCCGCGCTGTTGGTCTCCCTACCACGCTTAAGTTTGACCCACAGCGCTATCCACTGTTGTATGCGCCTAAAAACTACAATCGTAAAAACGTCGTAAATCAACTATGGAACCACTTATGCGTAATAACCAATCGAACAGACACTCTTCTCAATATTCGGCTATTCACTGCTCAAATTGTCTCAAAGTTATGTTGAAAACGATATGGCATTCGACCATAACTAAAAAGTAGTGGGCTCGTTAACTGTTTTTTTTTTTATGGCTTTTCAATACAACGTATGTAATAAGTTCATTATATTTTACACAAATTGTGATGTGATAAGGTATTAAAGTGCAATGTAATATCTATATATTAATACGTGAAACGAAAACTTTGGATCCCTTTTTACGAAAATTGGGCGGACGGAGGAGTATGAAATTTCGCACACTTATAGTTTATACAGAGAAGAAGTGACGAATGATAAAATTTTTGAACAATATTTGCTACAAAGTTAAAAAAATTGCAAACACGGGTACATACAGCTATGAGTGTCCAGTATGTATTTTGACCTGTCATGGTACAAAAGTCTATACAATGACAGGTCAAGTAATATTGGCCAATGAAATAAACTACGGTCGAAATTCGACCCGATATGTCGGTTTACGTTTCAGCTGGCAATATTGTGGGAAAGAGACCACTTTTAAATACTCTCCCACTCTCTCTAAAAATCTAGTCAAATGTAGTAAAAACCCGGTAATACATAAAGTAATAAAAAAGCATAAACCTTGTTATAATTTAATACAATATTCCAATACAAAGAAAGGGAAAATTACGCTAAGTCCCATTTTTTAGTTCAAGTCAATAATAGAATAGGAATTCAACTGGAGATATTAATTAATAAATAGAATTCAAACGTCAAACTGTAGATACATTAAAAAAAATTACTTAAATGCAGTTCAGCAAAATTACTTAAAACAAACAAGTCATTATTGATATTTTATGATATTGATACATGTGAATGTATCAAACATTTGTGTTTACTTCAATCAACTTTCATAATAACAATATAGCAGGGTTGGTAGACTACTTCCTACACCGTTAAGTCCGCTACAAAATTTTTCAGATTTGTAGTGAATCCTGTTTTCCCTCATTATCCTACGAAGGATGTTTTTGTAACAAAATAAAATTGTAGAATACAAATAGGAATATTACAAATCTGAAATGAACCGTTAATAAACTTATAAACGATTTCTTTATTTATCCATTCCACGTTTTTCGCAAACCTTTTCGTCACCCAATATTCTTTTAAGGCCATATTTTCTGTTAAGCCATTATGAACCTTATTTCTTAGTTGGCATGGTCTTTACGAAAATCAATCGTCGCTCCTGCTTTTGTTCTAAGACTGGAAACGAGTCGCCTTGAGAGCTGAAAATCTAAATTAAGCTGAACTCTCTTGTCGCCGTCATGTCTACGAGCAAAGAATTTTTAGAAGGATTTTGGTATTGAAGCAGAGACCTTGTTAGACTAGCCGTCAGTCTTTTATACGTACCAACGTTACTTAAGCAAATACCAGCAGTTAACTTTTATGGAACTATTACATACATTCAGTATAATAAAGTTATGTTTGAAGTTCTTTGGTTTCAAACTTTAGGAATCTGTTTTGACTTCCAAAATAGTTACTATGTTAGTGAAGCATTTTGGTATTCCGCTCAAAATGTGTTATAAACATAACATATTGTAACGCTTATTACACGAATATTTCAAATAACATAGTATATTACAATACAACTTCTAGCAAAGAGTACGTTAATTTTGGTGCCTAAGAAGCAGATTGCTCTTTGGTGCAAACCCTCGCAAGTTGGATACAAATAATTATTCAGATTTTTATTTTTTGGTCTTTGATTTAAAAGTTAATAAATAATAAAAAAGCTACTGCAGCTGGTGGCGAGTGCATGAGGAACGGAGTTGTAGAATATTCTTATTGTACATACAATGTAAGGTCTAATCAGGCATGCTATGGTTGTACTGATAAACTATGAAATCTATTATATTCCTACATGTAACAAACAATGAATAAATTGATTTGAATTGAATTGAAAAAAATGTCAAGCAATGGTATAACTTTTGTCAAAGTTTAGTAAGCTCGGTTTACTATGGGATGGTTACTACATGTTATTAAGGTCAGCTTGCGAAGCTGAAGTAAATATGAGTTTCAATTATATTTAACACAATTAGAATGTTTACACACCGTTGCATTCGAAACATTCTCTACCAAACGACATACACAAAATCTAATTTGCTTTGTTGATTCAAAAAGAGAGTGATTGTTACTCTTTATAAGCTGCATTTTCATACATGTATAGTCCCTATCACTACAACAGAATACTATGGTATAATTACGTAAAATTGAGCCACGCTAACGCCAAACATAAAACCCTGTAAGTCCTATTGAAAATTTAATTACATAACGAATTTAATCAGAAGTGAATAGGGGCCTGAAATGATTATTTCTTCAGTAGCAGATTAAAATCAAGTCGTTCTGACTAACAATGAAGAAAGATTGGTTTTTCTCTAACCACGTTGCAAATGTTGAATATCAATAATTTAAGTAAGTAAGCTGAACTTGTATATTAGATTTATCTAATCCTGTAATTTTTTTCTACACTTATTTTGACCTGTTAAGCATCGAAATCGCTGAACACTAAAAGCTTTAGAAAGAAGTAAAAATTCTCATTTTTTTTGCAATGCACTCTGAGACTAATACTGTTGGGAGTGCCTATACGTACCGATAACCGCTTACCATTCAGATAGTCCTTTTGCTTTTTACACGGGGCTGCCCAAAAAAGGAGTGTAATATTTTCAGGGTTCAAGTATGTATATATGTATGTCATGTCAAATGTCATAATTGCGTGAGTTTATTTATTTCCCCATAAATTCTAAACACCTGGACAGATTTGGATGTATGGGGTATCCTTAAACTTGACACTGGCTATAATTTTTTTTAAATTCAATATACTGCTATTTTCAAATGGAACAAAAAATTGCAGAGCAGTCGTCTTTTCTATGTTTTACATTTTTAAATTAGTACTTTGGTGGAACTACACTTGAGTGGAAATTAAAATATAGACTCCCTATTTACCAGCATTGTATATTATTGTTTAGTATATACATTGTTAGTATGGTAATATAATATAAAACAACAAGCTCGTAACACTTAACTATTTTCAGTTGACCGTTCTTTGGGTGAAATGTTACTTCCTAGCAAAATTACATGATCAAGCACGTGAGTAACTAAAAAAAAAATAACAAACCGATCTGTCTAACGCTCTTGAAAGGGCTTTATTAAAGCATACATGGTTATCATGAACCAATATTCACCTTGTATATTTTAACACCTTTATAATATCGTTTCTCTCTTTTAAATATATAAGGCAAGCAGCTTTCCTATCGAGGCTAAGACCATATTTCAAGATCCTTCAGTTTTTCTAGATCTCGATTACAGAAAAGGCTTCGCAAGCTTAAAAAGCTATACCGAAGCTATAAATCTTTGAGTCTTATAGATATTCTTTTACCTAGGAAATTTATTTTCACATCTAGTGAAAATTAGTTAAGGTACTGTCTAGAGCACAAGCTCTATAATTCATTGTGTTATACAAGCTCTTGCTTTTTAATTTTTAATAATAATAACTTCACACATCTCACACAAGGCCGTCTGATCCCAAACTAGGCAGAGCCTGTACTATGGTAGCCAGACTGCTGATAAACATACTTATATATTTCTAAATACATATTATATGTATTATAGATAAATTACACCCAAACACAGAACAAATGGTCATGCTCATTACACAATTATTTGTCCTGGGTGGGAATCGAACCCACGACGAGCCAGAGGATTCAGCAGTTAGGGTCACTAACCACTAGACCAACAGGCCAGTCGAAGCTCTTGCTTTTTAATTTACTTTCCAAAGCCCTATCAGCGTTAAAACTTCATGAATAAATTAAAAACACGATTTAAAAAATAATCGAATTTTAATAATGAATCTAAAAATGTAAATCTACCAAAGAGGCTACCGGAATCACGGCATAAAATCTTTTTAAGTATTCGCACCAATCAAAACTTGTCAAACTCGTTTTAGGAAGTTCATTGAAAATTTATTCAAAAGACAGAGGTCTTACGAAAAGTTGTGCATAACTTATATTTTAGAAGTCTGTCAAACTGAATTAGAGTCGTTATGATTATCGCTCGATAGCCTCTCGGTCTTTTATTAGTATTAGGCCCAACATTAACGCGATTTCGGAATGCCAATGAAAATAATTGGCGGTATTTATTGACGAGGCGATGTTCGCTTTTTAATTTGCATTCATTCGAGGACTTATAGTCTTTGGAACTCTGGAAGTAATCGTTGATCTTTGATCGTTAAGAGAATAAGGAACAGGAATTTTCGTATTATTCGATATTCAACTTCACAACTTTTTTAAATTGCTCAGCCATTTGAGTACCGATTATTCTGTCAATGTTAAGGTGGGAAGTAAATTAAGTAAGTTTTTTAAAAGATGAAAATACATTTTATCAATTTGACTTATCAACTGAAGTTTTCTCTAAAAAAACACACTTTACATGTAAATAAAAGAAAAATAAGAATGATAAGAAAAAAAGGAAAGGTGCTAGAAACGGGGACTCTGCAACTCTTCCACTGTTGCACTGGAAGATCTTTTGAACACCTGGACTAGAAAGAATTCGCTATTTAAATGTATATGGAATACGATCAGTAACCTCTTTTTTTTTTTTTTTTTTTTTTTTTTATACTGGGGAAATCCAAACTAAGAGTTGCAACTCTATGTGTGTCATGTACGCATTACCGATCTTGTAAAATCGTTGTTTGATGAACTCCCACATTGTAGCTATTTAAAAAAACCAAAGCAGATTCCATAATTAAACCTCTCTGGTTGTGGTCTCCCGCACGTGGAGCAATGAAAAAAAAATGCGTAGAACACATACCATTGTAATACCATATAACACCCTATCTTACCGATTTATAGGTAGGTTAGAAAAAGGAGTCAGCCTACGTCCAACAGCTTAAAAATAGCTAGGATAGATAGATATAATTCAGCAAACTGCATAATTATGATTGTCTTGTCCCAGCTCCCTCAGAGGTTAACAATAAAGCATTTGATTAATCTGTTTTGCCAGTAATTATCCACAATGTAACTGACTTCTGACTTGGAGTTTCTCTACTACGCTATACGATTCAGAACGAAGAACATAGGAGAATGGAAGTAATCGATTTACATAGACTTTGACATCACGAAGGTAAAATGGCATAAGCCACATAGTGGAGAACCAACGATTGATGTGATAAAAAGATTCTCGAGCCGTACCCATGGACTAGAAATAGCGTGGAACGTGCTCCCAAACAAAATGGACGGATGATCTCGTTAAAAGGGCAGAACGCCCTTAAATAGGACTGGGCTAAGCTAAGACTTATGTAGCTTAAGGTTTGTTTAAATTTGGTAAAGAAGGTACAATTTACTATCGGGTGATTAACTTTGTCCCTTATTAGCAGTCACGTACCGCGCTCTGCTTGTAATCCGTGGTCACCATTTAAAATCTTTTTACTCTAGATATCGTCAGTTCCCCGGAATCTATTGCTGTTTTAATTTGCTAATGGTAAGAGTTAAAGTACATACTTATTTTTTACTATGAAAATTCTTTCTCTTTTCCATAGACTCGGGCTTTGATTATATACATTAATCAAAGGACTCGGGAAAACTGTGTTATGTTAAGCTATCATCCTACTAAGAAACTAGTTTCGTTCGTTGCGGCTAAAATAGGTGGAAATATGATATGAGTTCACGCTAGTAATAGTGTTAACTAGTAGATCATTTTACCCTACAAACCAACTGACTGAAGAATTACAGATGTACTTCCCAGTCAATCGAATAATCCAATTTGAGCAAAAATCTGCCATCATGCCATTTTTAGTTATCCATAATATGTAACCATTACCTGAAGATTTCCAATAGAATGAAAGAGTTATGTAGGTAAACATTCAATTATGTAGAATAATAGAATCTTGTTAATATCATGAAGATTTGAATGTCACGAAAAATCAATAATATCTATATTTTATTCAAATAGTTCACAACGTAAGTTATACAGATCACAAGTTACAGGAGATACAAAAAAAGGAAGTGCAGAGGTATAGAGTTTTTGTGTATCAAGAATATAATTAGTGTATCCGATGATTCACATTCTCGAAACGGCAGCTTCTACAATTAAATACGTAGCTACAAACGTAGATAGTTAGTTGTATGTATACGAAGTAAACTTACTCGATCAATGTACTCGTATGTCGATAGTGCTACAGTTTAAAAGATGGCCACTGTATTTCACTGTATATTGTACAAAGAGGTGTTAAGCTAAAGGTGACAGCACACGGTAGTCGTAGCTAGGTATTTAGGCAGAGGCGTGTTAAACATCCACATTTTGACGACTGTAATATGGTCTCGCTCACGTTATAGGGGACAAGCCTTTAGCCACCAATCGGGCAATTCGGGAATGATATATGGGACAAATTGGGAATATTTTGAAAGGGAAAGGTAGGCAAGAAGGTAAGGCAATAGAAGGAAAAGGATATTGCTGATACGGATGGATTGGGGAGCGTAAACTGCTAGCTGGAGAAAGTCAGGGTTGCATGCGTACCTGTAACTCGCTATCTAGCTATTGCCTTGAAGTCCGAGCCCTCTATTCAAACCGTTAGAACCATTTCCAAGATTCACGAAATAAATTTATATGTATATTAGAATTTAATTTAATTTATTAATTTAAAGTTATTAGAAAAATTACTAAAATTTGTTTTACAGAAACATCATGGGGTATGGAAATTCTGCGGGATACATAAAACATTTAAAGGAAGTCAGTTAAAATACGATTTTGCAACACAGAAAAAGAAATTTTCAACTTTATGATGGTGCGTTTAGACATATATATAAAAAAAATAATTATATATGTCATTGCTACTACATAACTATAGCTTCCTTAAGTCCCCCGCTACACGAATAAAAAAGAAGATTAAGCTAAATATTTTCTGGACCTCGAATAAAAAATACTTACCTAAGTGTTTTACGACAAGTTTTTTTTATGAAGTTAGACCGTAATCTGGAGATCCTACTTAAAACTCTGCCGTTGTAAAGAAATATCCGATTTCTGACGAAACAAACGCCCATATATACCTATATTATATGCTATCCATCTTTTCCTACGTCACCGTCGATATATTTTTTGTTTGAAACGTACTGGAGCCCAGCGGGAGAGCAATTTATTTTATCTAACGCTGAGTCAATCAGGCTGATATGAGGTTACAAGAAAAATGTTGCCACCTTCGTGAGCGTCGCTACGAGATAACTAACTTATTCTTCATGTATGCAAAATATTCTGAGGGACGGAGAGAAGAATGGTTTAAGTGTACGTGTTACTGATAGTGATATTAAAATATGAGTATTTTTGACAGCGTATTTTAGGGAGCGTACCAGATTTTTGAGGTAAAAAAGGAGACAGAAAAGCAAAGGGGGAAATACTACTTCTCTACAATCAAAACGATCTTCGGCTTCTACGAGCGCGTTCCAAAAGTAGCGTGTAGGATTTTCCGTTGATGTTACAGAAGTAGACGGGAGGTAGTAGCGGGACGTGTTCCTACGCCTACTAAAAATCCACGAGAGTTTAAAGGAACTAGTGGGAGGCAAAGCCTCTCCCAAAAAGCTTTGCCACAAGAGCTGCCGACATTTATTTTCTACATTCTAGGCTACGTTATCAGAAGCTCCGACGGTAAACCGTGTAGTTTTAGTTAGATCAATAAAATTTCGATATTAAGCATTTGAATTCAGTGCGATAATATTTGAGAGTTTTTAAATGTCAGAAAGCTTCCATTATAGTTTCTAATATTTGACTTACGATTAGAACTCAAGACCCCACTCTTGCATATATTCATATTTATTTTGATGTGTATTGTGTGCTATGTAATAAAAATGTATTTTTTTAAAATATATTTTAAGGGGCAAACGAGCAGATCGGTCACCTGATGGTAAGTGACTATAGTCGCCTATGGACACCTGCAACTCAAGAGTCACAAGTACGGTGCCGGCATTTGAGATGAGAGTATGCTCTTAAATACAAGGATTGTTTTCAGAATGCTTACTTGCTTAATTATAATCAGCAACTTTAACTATGACAATCTAAAGCTTCAAAAACATAGATGAACTATTGATTAATATGAAAGTATAATAATTTCAGAAGCTATTAATACCATCAAACGTATCACATTTACATATAATTATACCAAACGAATGTGCAAGGGAGAGAGGTATTAAGTAGATATAAATTGGAATGCATATTGAAAATTTTACTATTAATTAATAAATTTCATATGTACAAAATATTTTATTGAAATGAAATATTGGTTTAAGAATTCGGACGAATGAAAATATGCTTTAAATTTTTTATGTATCTGACGAATAGCATGTTGCTCGTATGAAGTTAATTTCTTTATTTTATTTAAACTTTATGTAGAGTTGGTTTAGTAGGCGGCTGTAATGCCTTAGGGCACATTACTATCTACAGACAAAAACTGAAGTAGGTGCATTTCAAACAAGTTGTTGAATTATTTTTTCCTAAGTACTTGCAACACATAAAACATAATATTTATTCAGTAAATACGCAAATTGCATGGATAAGTTGCATAATCTATATTTTTATATCATGAGCTAAATTGCAAATATAATTAAATAAACTTATAATTAAATGACGGCACGCGGATTAATTAGAGAATAATAAAATTGTCCTGTATTGATTGCAAACTGCCCGTTTGGATTGATATAATTTTGTTGTTGGAATATGTTTTGGTTCAATTTGGTTCAACAATAAAATTATTTAATCTGTAACCCTTAATACAGTAGCATAAAATGCTGCTTTTGTCGAAAAGTACGACAAATTTTGTCGTCCGAGGAAGTGACAGTTGAAGATTTAGGTAGTTAAGCTCCTAATTTCGCTTGCATCTAATGAAACGTGTGTTTCTTCTTCGTCTTCTTAGTAGTATTATAAAATTAAACGAGGAAACATTCAACAGAGCAAAACGTGCTTTTATTTGTTGTCCACAATTGAGAATGATAGCCAACACACATTAAAAAATAACAAATTTAAAAATAAATATATACTTCTACAGAACTTTGTCCGATCTATACTCGTTCCCTTTTTGGGTTTTTCCAATAAAAAATTCGATGTTTACACAAAATATCTTGGTAGTCGGCGTTAGGTCTGCTCAATATAAGTATAATACAAATCTTCGTTATCCTCTGATATACAGGCCCAAGTATATAAATAAGTCTTCAAAACACTGTCTGTCTTACTACAAAACTGTATTTAACACATGTTTAGTTAGACGCTGCGTAACTCGATGCGTGTTCTATATTGAATATGGTTATTTAATGTAGATTTTTATTAAATTAAAACTTTTTCAAAATAAAATGTATTTGTTTCTCAAAATCAGTTCTTCACGTAACGAAACATTTCAAAGAACACGCATCGAGTTAGGCAGCGTCTAACTAAACATGTGTTAAACACGGTTTTGCAGTAAGACAGAACATGTCTACATACAGATCACATGCATTTAGGACAAAAATATCCGTGCTTCCTCCATTTATCATAAAAATATTCACTTTAAAAAAACGTCACAGTCATATAATAACTTCTCGATGTCTTTCTTGCCATCAATCCACACTGAGTTTCCAACTTAAGCCATTAACAAAGTATACAAATAAACAGACACGCCTACACTCCTCTAAGTCTTGAACTGATTCAAGTCCCACTCAAGTGCGATTGTTCCTCTACGGATTGTCTGGACCAATACTCCGACCCAATATTTGCGCAAGCCAGCAAATAGCGTCGGCCAAATTAAAACGATTTTCTTTCATAGCAGTCGGCTGAATCGTAATGTATTGTTTTTGCTGAGCTTACCTTGATTGTGACGTTCGATTATTTGGAGAATTGCTTATCGTATTCACCGAATTGGATGGGACATGTAACTATATTTTGTGTTAGATATATTGAGAAATGTCTATCATAAGTCGATTCTTACACATAAATCGTTTAGATATTATAACTAAATAAATGATGTGTAAGCACCTCTATTATTCTGATATTTTGTACAAGTTTATTGTCGTTCAAAATTAAATAACATTGATGATAATATGATGTAATTATTTACAATTTCTGACTAGAGATTTAGCGAATAAGCTATATTTTATGACGCATAATTTTCACATCACTTATGAGTTAAAGATATAGTAGACGATTAATTAACTAAGTTGACATATTAAGTAAATATGTTTATAAGATGAAAAAAAAGCAAGTATTACCCTAAAAAGAAGAAATTAATGTCTTTGTAATTTTTCAACAAAAATTGTACCTCGTTGCAGGCAGCTATATATTACTAATTTTTTGTACAAGATAGAGTAGAGTTAGTCTTGCTCGAATAGGAGCTGCTCCACCAAGGATCACCAGTTAACTTGAATCTTTTCAGCCTTGCCAAAACCATGTCTATATCCCTTAGATGTAATCAGCAACTTTTTGCTCAGTACTTTTTCGAAGGAGCCTGCATAGCCATGAACCCGTCTTTAACTGAAACTGCCCAAAAGAAACTCCAACGTTCAGTAAACTACTAATTACCTGTGTTTTTCTGATGGTGACTATGTTTAACGGAGCTTTAGGGTGGTACAAGTGATAACACAATTTATTCTTACAAGTGTTTTAAGAGTCACCAACAATATGAATTCCATTCAGGCCGGGATTAAACAGAAAGAAGTTTAAAGAGGAAACTAAATATACATAACATAACATAACATAACATAACATAAACAAAGGATTTACGGTTAAACTAAAAGTAGAAAATTATTTTCAAAAAATTTAAATTAAGAATATAGTGTGATAAAAATGAAAAAAGTATTGTAAAAAAGCCTGGTGTGCTAGATGTCAATTATTATAAATAATTATTGACAGATATTGGTTTTTCTAACTATTATTTATTTTCAATAATTTATTTTAGTTTTCTATTAAAGCGTTTTTTAGTTTTTTATAAAATATTATTTATTTTTTAATTATAAATATCTGCCAGTAGGATGTGTTACTTATTATTTTTATTAAAGTTATTGCATTATTATCGGTTTGCAAAGTTTCAAATTAATCTGACGTTTAGAAGGGGGTGAAAATCACGTTCAAATATTCCGATACATACATACCAAGCCAATAAAAGCGAGTTAAAAACAAGAACTTTTACATTTAAGTCCTGTCAAACTGTTTGTTTCAAAGACATCTTAACGCTCATTATTATCGTCGGTCAAACCGACAGTGTCGGATAAATCCACTCGATTTTGAGAGAAATTAAAAAGCTTTTTCAAAATTAGAACACTTATTTGCCAGAAGCTTTGTAGCTTTTTTAGCTAGTTAGTTAACAGGTCCAGGGAGAATTTGCTGAGGCATAATCTTTTTATTTGAACGCCTAACCTAATCTATGATGTTGGTAGAAAA
Organism: Euplagia quadripunctaria; assembly: GCA_963859945.1. Lineage (NCBI taxonomy): Eukaryota > Metazoa > Arthropoda > Insecta > Lepidoptera > Erebidae > Euplagia > Euplagia quadripunctaria. Next base: position 8,860,730 of record OY982583.1, read on the forward strand.
TGTTAAACGGTAACTTTATTCCAAGCTTAATATTAATGTGATTTATGTAGTTTTTTACTTGAAAATATAGTCGTATAATATTGGTGATTGATGTATCTATACATATAAATTAAATTGAAGTATCTATCTGTCAATCTGAAATATTTGTTTTTCCTTAAGCTCATATGGTTTATTGCACGATATCAAAGCCAAAACACGTCTTCAAAATTTTTTTGTCTGTCTGTCTGTTTGTCCGGGCTAATCTCTGAAACGGCTGAGTCGATTTTGCTGGGACTTTCATTAGCAGATTCAGGACTTTTCAGAGCATATTTCAGTCTTCTTTTGAATTTTAAAATGCTTAGGGTTCCCGTGTAAAAATAAAAGCATAGAATTGTTTGTCACTGCTAAACTCTGAAATTACTAAATCGATTTTGCCAGGAACTTTCAGTGGCAAATTTAGGCTTTTCAGAGCATATTATAGGCCACTTTTTAATTAGATAACATTTAGCATTTCCATGTAAAAAGACTTCAAGTGTGCACGTTACTTGAACAGATGGCGTTAGCGTCAATAATTTCTTTATTTAATATTGCTCCAATATTGTTTTTTTTTTGTATTTACGTGCTACATGTTTTAAACTATTTCCACATGTGCATAAATTTAAATAATTCGTCAATCTAAAAGTAAAAGACAATGAAATAAAACGAATCTAAAAATCTTAAACCTTATCTCTGAATCAAAACGCAATCGAATTAGGTACACTGAAAACGAATCTCATTAAGAAATTAGATTGACTTCCTTCCTATTGCATCCTATTCTAATGACATTATCATTTAACCAAAAGGTAAAACGATGGTTCTGAAACGATCTTCTCTAAAGATTTTTTGGGGAAAACAGTCGTTGTACTTTTTATAAGTAAAAACTTTCCTGCTTAAAAATGGCCTTCTCTTCCTCAGCTGACATTTTAAACTTGCATGGAATAATAAGCAACTTATCTATCTTGATTAAACTTTGCAAATATGATATTAGGCTTTTCGTGGTATAACAGGATAAGCAATTTTTAACATTATGAGAGAGGGAATGTTCTTCAGGCGATACAAAATTTTCAGTTACTTTTGACTAACACCTACCCAGGTCTGCCGGTTTAGGAGTGACTGATATCTACCCTTCTTAAAATATAAATAGATCTATAGATCATTTTCTATACTTATTATCTCATACTTTCTGGATAGGGGGTTTTAGGTTTACTGATAAAATAAACCCACTAGATCAACTTATTATCGTATTAGGATGTCTCACTATTTAGATATAAATCACATTATTTTGCAACAAAAAGATAATAATTGTGGGCGAATGTCGACCATTGTTCATTAAGTTTTAACTGTTTTGTATTACATCTATGACATGTCAACATACATATATATACTGGTAGGCTATAGCTTCCTGTAGCCGTTTCGCATATTGTTTAAATTTATAGCATATATCAATAAAACATTTAGTTTTCTCACTTCAACGTACAAACTTTAAATATTCCAAAACTCCGTGAAATTTGCTTGAAAATGCGTACAAAAAAATCTCTAACTTACGAAAATTATTACATTACTAGCAACGCGCCCCGGCTTCGCACGGGTAACAAAGCATTTATTGATTTTTTCCGACATCTTCAACAATCGTCGTCATATTTCAGCCATTTTACACAAAACCTTAATGAATTATACACCTTAAACTCCCTCATGAATCACTCTGTTTATTGGTGATTTTCACCACGGCTTTCCGTATGAAAATCCATTTGGTAGTTCTCAATAACAATCCTCCGCTGCGTCTGTCTGTGTGATTTAGGTTACAAAGGTAAATATATATCACTCATACAGTTATCGCTCTTTCTTTTGAATAGTGAAACTAATACTATTAAAACTGTTACATGGAAAATTAAATTGCCTTAGTTTAAAAAAAATTATATAATATTTTTGTTACTTATTTTATCGGATTCAATAAAATGTTTCTTTTTAATAAAGCCAGAAATTAATTTGAAGAATACTTACTACATTGTCTAGTATCTAAATAGCATGAAAACAGTAGACAACTGCCAAATTAGCCTACACATACACATAAAATAAATAAAACCAGAATAATAAAGTCAAATGATGGATCTTCGTTAAACTGGTAGCTGAGTTGAATACACCTAGATTTTTACAAGTTCATTAGTGCTGGATAAACCAATGTCACAAAACGTGTTAAACATCTCATAAACAACATGAACACAATGAAGTTGACTCATTCATTTACGACTACATCTACAATAAAACACAGTGACAAATAAATTGTTTATTTCAAGATTATTACATCAGTGACTGATCAGGAAGACATTAAATCCTAACGGCCGACAGCGTATTGGGGATATATACTGCTGACAGGGTATTGCACACCTCCCACAGGGTACGAGACACTGTTAACTGGATATGTATTAGGGTAGGTTCCATATCCACTTGACCCACTCAATGATGTTCTGACATTGCCAGGATAATTTGAATGTAAGCTTTCGGCGTATACGTCAATCTGAAATTTATATCCCCGTAAAATAGAGGGGCTTTTTAATTTTATCGTCACTGATCTACTTCCAATACCACCGGCTGATATATAAGCTTCACCTTCTTTATCAGATCTGAGATCAGTTACGTACACAGCACTTATGAAATCGTTATTCGGAGCATTGATCAAAATATCATCTCTACGTTTCCACAGAGCGGGATCTGCTTCTTTGATAGCACTATAGATTTTCTTGGAAAACGGTGTTGCATGTCCTAGACTAACATCATTGGTTTCCACTACAATTGTTAAATAAAATAACATTAAAAATATCACCAACCTTGAAAACATTATAACGCTTAGTATCTTTGGTATATCTTAATACTGTGAATATTAATATACAACTGAAGTCGCACTTGATAATATAGGTACTTTTATAGAATACGAGTTTGCGCTATATGAGATCACAGTTTCTTATTTATCCGACTCAATTTACAGCTTATTACGTAAGGTGTTAATAAAACCACGTGCCATTACTGGGAATCGGTGTCGCTTAAGTGTTTGTAAGGTACATTTTTCTATGGCATAGTAAGTGTTTTTAGTATGTTTACGATCACGTTCACAGAAATGACGTGTTCACATACCTATAAATGTAAATTTATTAGATGTAATCTAATAAGTATCTACGCTTCGATTTTGTACGAGACATTCATATTTTATTCGTTTCTAAGAATAGACGTATAGACGTATCAAGATGATTTTTAAAACATTTTCTGTAATTTTTATAGTTATAGTAATAACAAATTGCAATGATTTATTTTTGGGATATCCTGATGCGACATCGAAAATGATATATAGTAAAGTTCACGAACTGGATCCAGCCCTTTGGATTAGATCGGAGACTTTTACGGTGAATGGTTCGAAGAGTGAAGTGATAAGTGCTATACAGATTATGGACCTAAGGCCCGACAAGTGGGGAGAGGCATATATCAAATCCGGAGGAATTGGTCAAGATTTTGTGACTATTGAACTTGATAGCCCAGGAATATTAAGAGGTTACAATTTTTGGGTTGAGGTGTATGCATTACAGAAAAATCACTTTATGTCAACCCATGGTAAATGATTTAAGTTTTATTATTGTAATTCAGTTAATTTATTTTCTATATTAAAGTTGTGAGAATCACATTTTTTTTTTATTTGCATTTGTTATAAATTAGAAGAATCAATAATACCTATTTTTTGCTTATAATAACAGCTTGTGAGTCAACGAGACTCAAGGTGTTATTCTTCTGTAATATTCCATGTTACGATCAAGGTTTTTGTGATGACAGGAAACTTTTATTGATAAATAATTCATTTCAAGATTGAAACGTAAATATTAAATACATAACATATACATTTATCGCATATCGAACGAGGCTAAGAATACTTCTAACAAAAGCACAAAGGATGATTTATAGTGTTTTCTCGCGGCATGTCTCCCGTTGATATCGAGATTTCTTCGCCAAAATAGAGATGTGTTATTCAGATATCGTGACTCCATATAACTCTGTAGCTTTTGTGTTTAGGCTCGTAACAATAAAATAAATGTATGTGGGAATATAAGAATTTCGTTGTTTTGGTTGCAATGGTTTTTTATATAGTCATATTGGGAGACGAAAGGATTCCTTTATGTTTTTCAAGTGTGTTAGTGCTTCAAGTGTAGTGTTTTTTTCGGCTTTATTGAGGTTTTTTCCTTGATTGTCATTATTATGATTTACGGTAATTATATTTGAATATATTTGTGTACGACTGGGAGGTTTCTGAAAAGGGAAAATCCGGCCCAAGTGAGACCGTGTGTTCATTACCAATCTGAGTGTTGCTTGGGGTTTCTTTAAAGTTCACGACTAGCGAATAAGACAAGCATTATTCAGACAATTTCTTACAATGAAACAGATGAGAGAAATGCGATTTTGTTGTTTGAAGTACATCAATGTACTTCAAACAACAAAATCTGTATGCAAGCTCACTTCCCACTTGTTGATGATAAGATACCGTTGCCTATAAACATTAACACTAAAGAGTGTCAGTAGTACTTACTCTGCTAAAAACCCCATCTTAGACCATAAGATAACCCTAATTTAAGGAAAAAGCAGGGGTATAGTAATTGAGTTTTCTAGCCGCATTTTGGGTTAGATCAGTCCGACAGCTTAAATTGGAGCACAAATCTGCTTTTGTTCACATCCGCAACCTGTAATGTAACTGCAACTTCTTACTATTTTCACCAGCACCTGTTGAAAATTGTAACAAATAAATACTAACATTTAATCCGACATCATTGTGCGTATATTAATACATTTTGCTGTTATGTTTGGATCGTCCTTGAAGAGATTTACATAATTTCTTATTTAGCTATTTAAATGGTTGTTTGTTGATACAACTTCCGTAAACATTTAAAAACCTATTGGGACTCGGCTGTTCGGCTGTACAAAATTAGATATATCGTGTATTCTGGTGATGTTATTTTTACAGATTTTTTTGTCACAAATGAGACAATTTTGTCAAACTAATCTGTAGCTATAACAAGGTTTAGTAAAGAGTAGATTGCAGTAATTCTAAAACAAAACACGTAACTAGATAGCTTCAGTCGATACATTTGTGATATTAAGTCGGTAAGTCAAGTATATCCTAAGCACCACATTAACTTAGATAGAAGCACAAACAATGCTATATACGTGTAGAGAGAGGTTGATACCCAATCTCGAATTCACATTATATAACATTGTTATGTCTGTTCCTAACGGACTCTGTGCAAACGCGAACATCTTTCATTCCAAATGGATTTGAACGATGACAAAGAAACTGCAACACTACAGTACCTAGTGCTCTCTACATCGTAAGAAAACCCTATTCACTGTCATCGACGCCTCAAATATAAAATATTTAAACTACCAACTCTTCTTTCGTGCTTCCGTTAAACAAGTTAATTATAACAAAATTTTATTATGTATAATTACGGTCTTAGATTAATTTAAAGATAATAAAGTAATAAGATTTTAAAGCTCTTTAAACCAATTACTTAAAATCACCATAAAATTTTAATAAACATTTAGTATTACCCAATTACCATGCCAGGTACTCCAGTTCCAAGTCTTCCAAATATCATCATATATATTTCAACTAAAGTGCTTCTCAATCAATAAGATAAAAAAATCAACAATGGACAAGGCTAAAAATAGTCAATGGCAGACTGTTCAACTCTATAAAATTCCTTAACCAAAACGAACTCTTTGAGTAACATTTTTATTTTTACTGTATTCAAGGGATTGCCAAGCGCTATGTTATTGCAGCCGGGTCTTGCCCGACGGGGGGCGGATCACAATGTTGAAATATAAAAATATTTTCACTATTCCCACTGTCTTTGATGTTAATTCGTTTCTCGAATCTATCTTATTCTTATTTATTGTTGGGTTACAGCCAAGTATATGTATGTTTGAGCATCGCAAAGGCCATGTTTTAATCTTAGTTAAATTTTATCAATCTTTGTTTTGAGGTGATAGTCTTTTTTTTCCAGTAGACAGGGTTAGTGTCGTATTTGTCTTTAATTGTTTTGATCTATAGAAGCAATAGTTTGAAGGAATTGATTTCGATTCCTTTCAGGATTGTAAAAGCAAAATGTAAAATCAACGATGGCACACAATCATGACGTCCTCCAGAATAGTTCTTGCTGACGACAAAGACAAAAAGAATTATCAAGACATTGTTCCGACCAGATCCTTTGAATTTTAATATCAGGATCAAGGTTTAATACATATTTATATACAACATAACTGACGTATGGGAACTTATACGTCGAACCAAATATTTTAACAAATTAGCATAATCCATTAAAATCATCAAATAAGATGTTTGAAAATCCTTATTCAAACATTTGAATGTTCACATTCAAATATTTGAGTGAGGCATTTGAGTTTGACATCAGTTTTATCACAATCGTCACTATCACCTGAACCGGTACTGATAGTATATATTTGTTCAAATAAATAGTAATACGAAGTTACTAAAAATAGGCATATTTACGAAATTAATATAATTTTGATTGTTTCATATCATGTATGCAGTTGGATAAAAGTGTAAATGTTGATCATGGACTAAAGGCAATTTCACGTCTGCTATAAATGAGTTTTTACTGTAAGCAAAATGATTATAGATGTTAAAAAACAGTAATCTAAAGAAATGAACTCTCGTGATAAAAAATTTGCAGTCTGGCAACATCGTTTAGTTACTTTAATTGGCTAAATAAATGTTTTCCGTTCGTCCAACCTAAATACAAATATTTGCTCTGAGTGTCGCAATCAGCCTAATAAGGTTCGCCAACATTGAGTGTGCAGACATAAATCATCCAAACACACACTGAATGAACTTCGCGAGAGTGAAAAATAACTATAACACAAAGCCATTAGATTTATGATGTTTGTTGTTGACGAATGGCGCCCATGGCGTTCGGTGAGTCGGCTGAATTACGTAAAGCTGGTTGGGTTTATTGGACAAATGGATTGTCATGAAGAGCTGTAGGTATTTGAGAATATATTTTTGTTTCTTGTTTTAAATTGTTTTGGTGCCAAAAAAGCACCCAATCCGTTTCATGGTTTCGAGTGTCTTTACCGCGCTTTGCTGTCATTTCTTCTTCTTCTTCCTCTCCAAGGCTAAAAGCTGTATTCAAGAGCACTAATATTACACGTTGTGTTGTATTTTCATATTTCTTCAGTATATCAGCTATATATTTTAATCAGGATTAGGAGCAGGATAGTTTTCTAATCTACTCTTTAAGCCTATATGGTATGTAAAATTGAAAATTAACGTTAAAGTAAATAATAATTTTTATATGATCTAATTGGTAAACCCTCCTGATGAGAGACAGTTAGGAATAGTTATTGGTTGGCAATCTTGTTCAGTCCCATATAGAGTTCTGGTGGCCCTTATCCCCACCAGAAAGAGAATTACTTAAATACCATAGCATGTTTGTATTCTCCTGGGATTTTTAAAACAAGGATCAAACGCAAAAAAAATTTGGAAAGTAATTATTAGCTTAACAGTTCACGTATACATTTAAAATAAAATCGTGAAAATCATTTTCATAATAAGCGCTTGTATGCGTACCCTAATGCGATTTTTATTAAAGAAACAAAAAGAAGGGATACTGTTTATAACATTCATAATTAGAATATCTTGAATGTCGCTTAAGGCTATATATTTGTTTTTCTTTGGTAAAGGGTAAATTGTATAGAAATAGCTTATACAACACTGAAGAAGAATTGTGTGCTACACAGTAAAGACATTCTTGTTCCGAAAAAACAGTAAATATACCATATACTTACCGACGAGTCGTGATAGGAGGCTTTGTTAGTTGAAATACATTTTGCACACCTAGCTCAGTAACAGATGCTAATATTAGACAAATATTGTACTTCAACTATCGTAAAATAAGTTTGTGTAAATAACTGGATAAAAGGTATTCTCTCTCTCTATATCCCTGGCAACGTGTATGTGTTAACATAATATTAACTTGGGACACCTCTCACACGGCTGTCTGATCCCAAACTAGGCAGAGCTTGTACTATGGTAACCCGACTGCCGATAAACATACTTAAATGTTACTAAATACATACACGTTAAAGATAAATTACACCCAGACAGAACAAAACATCGTGTTCGTGTTCTAGAGAAGATGTAAAAGGTACCTATAGATAATAAAATTGCTGCCAAAGAATCTTAACTTACTTTTTTGTTATTATTGTGAGGTATCGCTAGGACAAACTTTGGCAATACAGACAATGAAATTAATCGCGTGGATCCTTTTGCATGAACGATAATAGATACTTAGATAAAACAATATCTCTTTAGTTCTATTTTATACATCTCTGTAGTTCAAGTTATCGTGAATTTGTAATTAATCAATCTATCAGAGTATAATATAACAGGTCATATTCAAAGTTAAAAAAGCACGCCTTTGTTTAGTTTTAGTCCAATTACCTTAGAAGATTGTTTTTCTGGATGAAACGCCTTAAGTCCTTTTGCTACACCCTTGACCAAGTGTATGCAAAATTTCATGATGATTGGCAACAACTTAGTAACAAAACAACATTTGACACTGTTTTTTGACAAATTGACACTGTCCATAACAGAAGTGTAAGGTTTTCAGGGTTCATGTATGTATGTAAATTTCTTTATTCCACCACAACTTCTATATACCTGAACAGATTTCAATTTATGAAGTATTGTTAGAATCCTTACACCATCTCTAGTGACAATAATTATAATTGGTTATAATATTGAGCGTAATTCTCTTTTTGGCCAGGCAGTTGTATTTTTTAATTGGTAACTTGTTTGTTAAAAGTTTTTGTCGAAAACGAAAACATAGTAATGTTTTGGAAAGGAGACGAATATGTGACGTTTTCATGTTTATACATATACATGTATGTTCATACATGTATATGTATAAATATAAATGAACATACATAACCGACTGGCCCGTTGGTCTAGTGGTTAGTGACCCTGACTGCTAAGCCAGAGGACGTGGATAAATAGTTCTGTGATGAGCACGATCATTTGTTCTGTGTCTGGGTGTAATTTAGTTATAATATAATATGTCTGTATTTAGTAATATATAAGCATGTTTATCAGCAGTCTGGTTAGCATAGTACAGTCTCTGCCTAGTTTAGGATCAGACGGCCGTGTGTGAGTTGTCTCAAGTTATTATTATTCTGTTTATTCATTTTAAAAACCATATTAATTACATTTTTAGATATGTACATAAAAATATAAACTTACCTAAAAATATAAAAAATAGTAGGCCTCCAAAAACATGAACCTACTCGAAATACGGGCCGTGTCGAGGAGAACTGCCTTCTGCATCCGTCCCTTGATCCAGCCGTCCAACGCGATCCTCTTAAGGTATTGATCGAGGCTTTGGCTATCAATCCATGAGTAGATATGATAATTGGAATAATGATCACCGAATTGACATTTCACATATCGACAATCTCGTGAGACAAATAAAAATATTTAATTGTTTATCTTTTTCAACTTTCACGAGGTTATCGTCATGAGTAACAGTGATATACCAATACAAAGTGGCTCGACCATTTTCGAGAACTGGGTCGGGCATTCAAGCCAAAGGTGTGCAATCTGTCTAGTCCAAATGATTCCCAATTTGATAATGAACGGACTGCACTACTTACATCCTCTATGGTTATGGCAATAGGTATAATTTTTTTGTATACTTTCACGTGACCGCTTATTATTATTACATATGTACCCACTCCTGTATATCCCCGAAAGCGTACCTAATAGATACGCCTTTGGGGATATACTACAGGGCTAATGCCAACTGTTGGACATATTTCTGGCCACCGAGTTGCTACTAAGAATTGTGTAATAGAAAAGCTATTGCATGAATGAACTGTGTGATCAAAATAAGAAAATTAAACCAGGTCGCTAGGTATTTCAGATATTTTTTCAGAGATTTTCTTCTTCGCAACTGCGAAGAGTAACCGGTTACGTAAGTTGCCAGTCAGAGTTACGGCTTAGGAGATATCTGCGAAATCAGGCTCAAAGTAGTGAACCCTTACATCTTCCGCTTTCCCACCTTTCTACCGTAAAAACAATAAACTAACTAAACAGAGGGACACGAGAAAACAGAGTAGTCCAAGCTATAGGTCACTTCTACCTTGACAGAACATTAGCTGATAGCAACGTCTCACCCAAATAAAACAGGTGTTGCCGCTTCTGTAGTTCTGCCAAGGCTGCACTGTAAGGTTTTCTTGCCAAAATCCCCAATACCCACAGATAGGACAATCACTGCAGATGGCACAATTATTTGATATGCCAATGTAATATTAATTTGTTTTGGGATCAATAAAATTGACTAATTATTCACCAGCTGTTCACCAGGACAACAAACATTATATTTTCGTTGCGTGCATTGTAACGCTGAGTTTTTAATGATAATTATTTATTATTCGTTAGCAAGTGTTCGTACAATTTTGATGACAAAAGTTACTTATTTTTTTTGTACGTTACATTGTTAATGTCAAAGAGCACTAAAGAATCTGCGAATGTTACGAGCGGTGGAAATAAATTGATGAATAAGCCAGCTATCTTTGCATTAAGGGGTCAGTAGTTTTATTACATTTACTTCAAAAAAATTCAAACGTTCACGTATATATGTTTATATATACTTACTCAATAACTACGAACAAGAATGTATTGATGAGGTAGAATAAATACAAATAATAATAGGAAAATACACAACAGTCTATTTAGAAGGACATTTACAGGTGGGGTTTAGTTCGTGTAAATGAATACTTCAAAGTAATTGATCTTCTACCGAGTTTAAAGTTTATTTAAAGCGGAAAATAAACTGATTCCAAACAACAGACGGTTCAATAAAAGGGTTGTAAGTCATCATAAAAATATTTTTATGGTATAGGGGGCAAACAAGCAGACGGGTCACCTGATGGTAAGTGACTAGTGTCACCCATGGACACCTGCAACTCAAGAGTCACAAGTACGTTGCTGACCTTTGAGGTGGGAGTACGCTCTTTTCGGTACGGGAATACCGCAGGCAACAATTTGTTAAACAGATTGGTAGTGCGACACAAAAAGATTCTGGAGAACCGGACAGTGGTGGATTGCCAATTATCCAGGTGATGGAATGATAGTTTTGTCACGTTGAACGATGTTTAATCATTTATTTAGTGGTAACAACTTATTGGTCAGGACATTAATTCATTGATTTAGGCCCTGATCTACCAGTAAAATCGCATAAATCTTAGATTAAGAGAATTTACTTTCTTTTGGCATTATTTGGCGTTCTATAAGAATTTTTATTGACTTCAGTAACGAAAATCAATGATTTTACTTAATATATTCCAAAGGGTCTGGTTACGCCGTTATAATGAATCTAGGTTGTATAAATACTTATTACTTTATCGTATTCAAAAGACGGTCACTTGTTATAAAAGTATTATAATATATAAGTATGTGGGTATATCCTATTCCCTGTTCCTCCTACCTAACGCTTTTGTGCAAAAAACGCAACGATGCGACGAAAAAACAGAGTGCGTCTGTGTCTGTCTGTGTTGGACTTCACGCGCGCGCCCGCAAGAAAACCGAAAAACTATTTTACGAGGAATTCTCCAGTGAATAATCGATGATTCTCATCCAACAAGTGTTTTTCGACCCATCAATCAAGTAAGTGTACAGGCAAAGCATTTTTTCCTGTCTTTTCCCCTCATACAGTCCACTTATATATTTTTTTTAACCATTTTGTTAAATTATTCTACCGCGCAACCAGGGTCCGTAGTATATTATACATACTTTTTTGAAAATATACTCAGATTTAGAAAAAAGAACAAGAATATTATTAATATTTTTAAGAATTAACATGAAATTTGATATCTAGGGCTATGGCTATGGTAACTCTCAAACTCAGTACTGTAGGTTCCTCCATGTTTATAATATGTATTTTTAGGTTTCCTATTTTTGAAGAGAATATACTATCGCCTCCGTGGCGCAATTGGTTAGCGCGTTCGGCTGTTAACCGAAAGGTTGGTGGTTCGAGCCCACCAACCTTTCGAACGAACCCACCCATTTTGGTGTGTAATTGATGAGTTAGGTTTTGAGTTGAAGATTGGTCCACAACCAGGGCTTTAATAAAGATAACTGAAGGTGATCGGAAGTTTTTACAACCTGTGGCTTTAATACTTTTTTTTTTAAATAATACTAGCGTGGGTCATACATTATTAGTATTTTTGTTTGCCCCTCCAGCTAAGCTAAATGCTTATGTTAGGAGTGGGAACACCCCAGGTACATATGGAAATACCAACCTATCATATATCCGATATTAATTTGTCTGATTGTTGTAATTTCGGAAATATTTTGAATTAGTGACTTATTAAACGATCATCATAAACATACAATCAAGAAAAAAAAATGTTTTAAAACAAAAAAGATGGATAGTCTTGCAAATCATACAAGCTTCATTATGATTGGTCTACTTAATTGTCGAGACACAAAAACAGTAGTTTTTAAGGTTCTTAGTGTAATAAAAGGTCCGATAACTTGAATTAATATGAGCTTTTAATGCGTGCAACCAGCTCGTCACCGTACACAGAGAATACATATTTTAGAAAAAGAGAACAACAAAGTATATTTTTTCTAATCACACAGTGCATGTCTGCGTTCCATTTTTAATATGTAATAAGTTACATTGCATTCATCTTTAAGCAAGTGCTTCCTTTTATGAATACTTTTATTGCTAATTAACAAAATGCATAAAACAACATATACATAAATGCAGGATGCCTACCTCTCTCTGTTAAGAAAATTATCATCGCCTCCGTGGTGCAATTGGCTAGTGCATTCGGCTGTTAACCGAAAGGTTGGTGGTTAGAGCCCACCTGGGGGCGGGAATTTTGTTGTACATTTATGTTACGATAAATAATTTAGGATTTCAGTATTAGATTGTTAGGAAAAGATTAAAGTGAGCATGAAAATATACAGAAATTCACTAAAGTAAATTTTTATGGCATTTTGTAGACAAGACAAGAGCTTCTGGCACTAACCTTCACATTCTAAAAGTTTAAAATGTTGTTCAGTTAATGTAATAAATAAGTAGTTGGTACGATATATACGTATATTTGGTTTGCTTTATGTATCCTCATCAAAATATATGTTTAAAAAAAGGGAGGTAGTTGTTCACATTGATTGACTCAGTCCGTGTACTTCGGCAAAGAATTTTAAATTTAAAACACCCCCGACTCGATAATCCCTTCAACGATTATAAAAAAGCTGATGGTCTTCGAACGGCTGAACAGATTTTCTTGAGTTATATCTAAGAACACTCTCGAAGTCACCTTTTAAACAAAAAAAACGCGCTTAAATCGGTTCAGTCGTTTGGGAGCTACGATGCCACAGACAGACACACAAACACGTCAAGCTTATAACACTCTAATTCCTCCATTTTCTTTTTTTTTTTCTAATATACCAATTTAGGTGAAATTTATAATATTATTGATAATAAAGAATAGACACAAATTAGGACTTTCTGTTTGAGTTTCGAACTAAGATCCAACTTTCTGTTTTGGAAATCAGTTTCGAAAACAGAATTATTATTCTTTCTTGGAAACCAGGTTTCGTTAAAAGAATAATAATTCTGTTATGGAAACCGGTTTTTAATCTGGCCGAAGGGATTGACACCAGATATCCTGACACTGAAAAAACTAGTGATCAAAATGTTCTCTGCACTTTTTGAACACTGAACTTTGGTAGTTCAGTTGGATACAGTCAAACTGTTGACTGGCGCTTAGTTTCCGGATTTAATTGATAAATTCAAGATTCATCACCTGTCATAGTATCTTATAAACACAAATATAAACTTAGCTATCGTATCATGGCACCATTCCACGTGAGCCTGTTTCTGAGTGTCGCTTAGGTTGTGCAGGGTAGCGCGAAATTATACCGTTAATGCGAAGGTGCTCAAGTAAAATCTTGTAAATGCAGGAAGCATTTACAAGATTTTACTTGTAACCAATCTTCAATGTGTACTGAATCTCTTTTTACGCTAATTATCCTCGATTAAATTTTTAATTTCTTTCTTCCCAAAGTTTGCCGGTCAAAGTTTACCGACCTTGCTTAAATTTGCTGAATCGGTACACAGTTTGCCTTTGACCTTTGACCTTTGAATTGCCTTCTATCATAGCGGGAATGTTCTCAAGATAGATCCATTCATCAGCGAGACGTGATAATTACGTTTAGGTTGTAATAAAATCTGGGGGTAAATTTGAAGTTACAATCAAAGAGCTAACATACACTACGTGTTACAATTTATTTATTTTTTATCTTTAATGATCCTATTTTTTTTATAAAGTATAATCTGCCAGTGTTCCAACATAAAAACTCTTTTTCTCAAAACTTTCCGGATGGCCTGGTTTATTTGTTGTTCTTTCTACCCTTTACCGTGAATGTAATTGTCGGAAATACACTCAGTATACCTTTCAAAGTCGTGTAACTTGGTGTACCTTCCCAATAACTTAGTGTTAATTTTACTTGTAAATTGTGAAACTACCTGATGCCTAGACAAGAAAAGTAAAACTTCATTTACATTAACGAACTGGGCTTGCTTACCATCCCGAAAGGCATGATTATAACCTTCGCAGACAATACTGCTTTGCTATTCAGTGCTAGCTCATGGCGCGATGTGTATGCATGTGCTCAGTCAGGCTTTAACCTTGTGACAGAGTGGCTCCGTAATAATGTTCTCACATTAAATTCGAAAAAAAACCAAAATCATGTAATTTTCTTTAAAACATAACAACACACATACCACACCAACACCGTCATCTTACTCGATTGCAGCCCACTCACGTTCCAAACAAAATATTAATGTAAGCACCTGCAGTCACATACACCATACAGACAATATAAAATACCTAGGTGTAATCATAGATAATACCCTAAAATTCCAGGAGCACATCAGTACCCTTAAAAATAGACTGCGTAAATTAATACAGGTCTTTAAGACATTGCCACATGTAGCAGATGAACACCTGAGAAAATCAATTTACTATGCCCTTGTACAATCTTTATTGATATACTGCATCACGTCTTGGGGTGGCACTCCAAAACACACAATTTTGGAACTTGAAAGGATGCAAAAGGCCATACTAAAAGTGTCTTATTGCCGACCATTCCGATATGCAACGGCGCTCTTGTACAAAGAGGCCAGAGTCCTAACGGTACGTCAACTGTTTATATTACAAAATGTTCTAAAGTAGCATGGACTCCTAAGCTTTAACCCGGCACTATCTCGGAATAAAAGGTCAATTTAACCCAGTCAATTGGCAACAAAACCAGCTCACCGTGTTCTCTAAACGCTTCTTTTGCCACCTAGGTGGCTATCTTTATAATAAAGTAAGTAAGATGCTTTCAGTAATCTCACCAAAAGTGCAAAATGAAGGTAAGCTGTTGGCTACAGGACTTAAGCTATGAAAATACGGAAAACAATATGTACAGGTATAACTCATAGAACTACAGTATCAAATAAAATATGTAAACATAAACACACGCGCGCTTTATTATTATTATTCACGAGATTTCCTGGGTCCCCCTGCGCAGATCTTAGCTTTCGTATGCCTATGTTCACTCCCATAGTAAAAAAAAATCCGGGTAATTTTCTGGAAGTTTCTCCAAATATCTTTCTTCGAAAATAGTGCACCACGAAACAAATATTAAAGAAAATTAACTAAAAGTAATCTCAAAGTTCTCAAGCCATACGTTTTACAACGATGAACTAATTTTGCACGTAGTATGCATCAACGTGCTATATTACTAAATATCAATATTCAGTTCATTCGGAAATAATGACTTCGTCGTCGAGATGTGCTAGGTATCAATAGTGTTCGATGTAATGGTCGATGCATATTGCATAATGTCTATTACTCGCAAGATAATTGTCTAGAACAACCCAGCGGACTAATATGCTCTAATGTTGTTTAAATATTGGATGTAAATAAATCGAACATCGAACAGTGGTGCATTTTATACCGTAAATAAAAACTAATACCCACTATTAACGTTACCAAAGGACTCCTTTCAATACCCCATTATATTACGTAAAATCGCATTTGGATCTAATTCACCTACCACACGTACGTTTCCAACTACTGTCATTATTTTGCTAATTTTCACAATTAGCAAATGAGAGTAGTGTATGTACTGACTAATATATTTTTAAATTCGTTGCTTGCATTTCTTGGGGGGAGATCTTACAGCTTTTAGTTAATGTTCTGCCCTAATAAGAGTAGCTACATTTTGGGATTCTCCCTTTTTTGTGCCTTTCCTTCTGATTAGCAGGGTAATACAGTGGAGAAATAGCGAAAGGTCTGACCTCGTCTCCCAAGCACTTCTTGAGAGTTAAGGTTCACATGGTCTCCAGAAATGGTGGCCAGAATCATCCGGTTGCTAGGTTAAACGCCCTGATTACGTGAAAACATCTTGCGTGACACCTATTGATATGTGACATATTGATTTTAATCGTTTCGACTTTGACATCCATGCTTCATCCTCCAAGGGATGGTACAAATTGACCATTAACAATTTTTTAAGTTTTAGTTGTCATCATTCCAGGTATTTTTTTATACGACTGAGATAATAAATACGACATGTCATTTAGCGCCGCTTATTGAGGCTCAACATTTTGCAATACTAATTGACCCTACCGAGAAGTGAAAAATTTAGAAGAAGAGTTCTAGTGCAAAGTAAAATAAAATTCCCGCTTTGCAGTATACGGCCAGCTCCGTTATAATCCTTGGCGACTTGAATTTGAGTATAATTGAATTGAATGTTAAATACAAATCATAATTTGAATGAAATGTCTTTCATCTTTCATTTAAATTTAGCCAGTTTTAAGATAAGGCTTTTTGTGATCTGTATGAGAATGAGACATTGTCTGTAATAGTTTGTGTTGTCTGTTATATGTGGTATATATAACAAAATTACTTAATCTCTTTTAAGGTAGCTAGAAACTGGTATAGCGTTTATCTCTAAGAATATTTTCTTATTTATAATAACTTCTGAGATAAAATATTGTTATTATAGACCTTGGGACGCTCAACTCAAGCCAATTTTACTTTAAGCTCCAATGCATTAGATAACGATGCTGCCGCGTGTTACGGAAGCAAATAATGATGGGTAAATCATGATAAAAACAACATTCTTCCCTTGGTTGGTTTTATTCAGAAATAGGAAAATATGCTCGTTACGTCAGCATTTTTACTGAATTTAAAAGATGATCTGTTATTATTTTTTTTTCATGAGGCAGTGGAGAAGTCCTAATCTGTAGAAGGTTTTGAGAAGACTCTTAGAAGTTTTATTTATTAAAATGTTCATGCACATTTGTACAAAGGCGGACTTAATGTGTACCAGTCATCTTTGGTGGTGATGAAGAAATGTTATACAGGTAGGTAGTGCGGTAGGAGTAAAATCTGTTAAATCAAGATGAGCTTGATACATATACATAATTATATGGGAGTACACACTTTACTTTAATACATAATTTATAGTTTGATGTCATTAATATAGCAGTTATAATCTACTAGCAACCCGCTCCGGCTTCGCACGGGTAACAGAGACATCTTCAACAATCATCAACATATTTCAACCAATTTACACAAAATCTTAACAAATTATGCACTTAAACCTTCCTCATGAATCACTCTGTCTATTAGTGAAACCCGCATGAAAATCCGTTCAGTAGTTTTTCTGTTTATCGCGAATAGACAGACAGACAGCTGCGGCGGGGGCTTTGTTTTAGAATATGTAGTGAAATATACTCAGATCAACATTCATATACTTGTACATATAATTTAAATATATGCATTATATATATGCACTATGAATACTGGAGTACAGAGTCGTGTACTAGCGTCCAGCTTATTCAGCTATCTGATTGTAAAGGAGATCACGTACTTTCTTCTTAAATATAAAACGGGTTCTGGACATCATGATTTCGAGAGGGAGTACATTCCAAAGAAGAACTGATTGAACGTAAAACGATGATTTTACAAAGTCGGAATTGTGGGAGGGATAAGAGAAGCATATTATTTTCTGAACCAAGGATTTTGTCATGATTAGGGGACATGAAGCGGAAGTAGGAAGTTAGGCAAGGTGAATTTTTATTACAAGTTTTTATAACGAGTGACGTTGTGATTTGTATGTAAATTTTTAACAAAAAATATATAAAATATTTTATTGGGCGAGGGGCTTATGGCTAAGCGGTAACCGAGTATGTTAGCACATTACAAGGTTAAGTAATCCTAGCCAGGTAAGTCTTATGATGAGTGACCATTCGTAACACATTGAGACCCCTCCGTGTCTCGGGAGCACGTTAGGTCGTCAGTCCCGTTTACCATACGAACATCTGTGGCATTCGTTATGGGTAGTTGGAGTTCTAAAAAGTCTGACAACCTGGTCTAACTACAGAACTTCGATATCGCCTATTACTTGAGTTGTGGAGGTCTCATGGCAGTCGCTTTACGGAAAATATCGGATTATTTATTAAAGGTATACGATTTACACGTTGGGTCAGCGTGTTGCCTAACAAGGCCCGGGCAGGTTGCTGTACCGCAGGATCCCCGTCGTTTCCGAAACGAAATACACATCAGTAAAACCATATATCTCCAATAAATCCTACGGAAGTTTTTATTCTAACATTGTAGGCTGCTGATATATGAGTAAAACAATAATAATATTTCTCCACGACATAAGAAATTTCAGCCAACATTTCATTATTTTCTTAGTTGACGGCCCCATTTGTGTTAATGGAATAGGCTCGTAAATGCGTATTTCCTTCTTATACATCCTGATTGACTTATGTTTATTTATTAGCCATAACCTTGCTACATCTCTATGCAGAATATTATTTGTTTTTGCTTGCGTCTTTCGTCAATACGCATTAATTTTATGAATTAATAATAAAAATAATTTATTATGTAATTTATTCCTAAGTCTTAAGGTTAGGAAAAAAGATCTATCAACGTTCAGAATAAGTAAAACTTATTTCTTTTTTGGTGTTTCGCAAAATGAGCTGAAAATAAACTAAATACGACTTTAGTATTTTTTTTCTGCAGAAGCTTTCAGTAACGGAAGTCGTATAAGAAATTAAATAAGTGTATATTCTTGCCTACGGCCAGTCCAGTCAAATTAATGAATTTTACTTACATAAGTTAAATACAAAAAAGCAGCTCTTGATATTATCATTCTTATAAATAAAAATAAAAAAAAGCAATGCTTAGTCAATGATACTTTTTTGATTACACAAGATCGTGATTGATAATTAAAATATTTTAACATATTTCAAACGAATTAATTAATGGCATTACTAAACTAAGCGACGCCACCATTACCATTCTTAAGCGGTTGTCTAGGAGTTTGTCGCTCAATTTCTCAAATGTGACGAATTTAAAATGAATTTATTTACGTGAAGAGAATTCTTTGTACCCCTTTTTAAGAAAATTTCTCGAGGGAAAGAAAGTGATATTTGAAATACTTAATGTTTATATACACGGTGTAAGCGACACTGTACCAAATCCTGAAATAGTGTATTCAGACCATTATTCTGAATCGAAAATCATTGGAATTTTCAGCCGGAAAAATGTTTTTTTTTTATTTTACATTTTTTTGCTCAAAAGTGATATCACTATGAGTAAATAACATTTTACCGAAAAAATGTAATAAATACCGCATACGGCTAAAAACAGCAATGTAATCAATCAAACAACATTTTAACATTTCATGCAATCAGCTGGGTCTTGACGGCGCCGTACGTTAAAGGTCATTCACCGTAACGTAAAAAGAATACCTACGCATGTTGCATGTACATTGCGTAGCGCCAAATGAAACTAATGACTATTAATTGTTATACCTGAATGTCTACATTATTTTTGAATTGTATCTCACTTGAAAGGTGTACAATAAAGAGATAAATAAATAAATAAATCCTTAATCTCGCATTTTTATGGTAAACTAAATTTTGTATTGTGTTAAGTATAAACAGAAAGAGGTTATTGTAAGTTTTATACGAAAAACTTACAATAACCATTTATATATCGACATTTTTAAACAATATGTGTTAAAAATTTAAAAATTACGTGAAAACGGGCATTTACATCAAGCTACACGCGTCCAGTATATATGTTAACTTGTTATGATACAAAAGTCTATACAATAACAGTTTAAGTTATACTGGGCAATGAAATAAACCAAAACTAAATTACGGTCAAAATTCAGCCACCAGGCGATCTCTAGTTAAAATTTTTACTTAAATCATATGAGTCCTGTAAACCACCACTACAAGTTTGTTACTCCCATCTAATGCAAGTAGTACCTACTATATTCCACGCAAGCAAGCCTCGATATATCACCAAGAGATTATGCATACGCGGGCTATCGTTATTCAGTTAAGATCTATGTCGCAGATGTGTTGGTACCACTCTTTGATATAAGATTTATATAGAGCTGCTAAAACACAATTCATCACATACAGATTTTCAACGTAACAAAAAACTTCAATCTAATATAATATCTATAAAATCTAATAAGCTGATAGGAAATCGTATACTATATTACTTAATTGGCAGTAGAGGCAGACTGTGATATTTATTTTATACACAGAGTAATCTGAAGGGTAAAATTGAGCGTTACTCCAATCACTACACGTTATGAAACTAGCAGCGCCCCGCGGTTTTACCCGCGTAAGTCTCGATCCCGTGAGAATATCGGGATAAAAAGTAGCTTTTATATATATCTAGGTCTCCAGCTATCTAAATACCAAGTTTCACCACAATCAGATCAGTAGTTTTGGTGTGAAAGAGTAACAAACATCCATCCATCCATCCATTCATTAAAACTTTCACATTTATAATATTAGTGGGATTAAATACCCACTCTATTCTATCTAATACTCTCTGTCTAAACGCAATAAACTCCAAAAGTAGCTAATGGATTTTCATACGCCCATGTATAGATTGCTTCATGAGGAAGGTTTAGGTGTATAATTCATTAAAGTTTTGTATAAATTTGCTGAAATATGACGACGATTGGCATGCGCCGCGTAAACCAATAAAAGTTATATGAAAACAAAGTATTAAAGAATTATTCCTCGTAATACATCTTTTATATTAAAATATAAACGCTATAACTCTATCTCTTAAGATTGACACACAATTCAGAAAAACATTTTGCTACAAGAAAAACTTAAGCATGTCTTTAAATGAAGCGATTTCTTCTATCTTTATTAAATTAAATTAGACAATTTTTTTCTGTATTTTATCTAGATTAAAATTGGCCCTATCCCAAACAATTCGGATCGGTAGTAAAATTTTCACAAGTGTATTTTAACATTTTAATCTAACAGACACGGTCAAAGCAACCGGCTGATACGACACACTCCGATAGGAAAAAAAAATGTTCTGCTATTGAAATCGGGGCAAGTTGCTAGTTAACTATTAGATAGTTTTTCTGATAAATACTAGTTTGTAAAACTCCAGATTTGTCTTGTGAAAATATCAGAAAACTAAATCCGTATTTTTTTACAAAGAAACCGATAAAAACCTTGCGATAGAAAATCAAAATAGCTATTCTTAGGCGTAAACGTTACGGAACATTAGAAATGTATGTACATACTAAAATTACGATTAAATTGAATATCCCATTAAAATATTCATAAGTGTTAAAACAGCTCTATATAATATTTCAACAGAACAGCCTCGAGATGCATTGGTCTGTGCTTAAACTTTGTTTTTCTTTTTCACAGGGCGCAAAGAAAATATTTCTTAAGACGACAATTTATAAAGGCCTTTGCCAACCGTGCCGTTAGGATTACTTGTGGCGGAAACAATACCGGTTTATTTATTGACTAATGATTTAAAAGCGTTCGTGAAAGTATGAAAATTATATTTTGGGTTTGTTTTTAACTTGTATTTAGAGGAAACAAAAAATATTTACGTTACAATTGGGGAGCTGATAAAATAAATGAATTTGTGTGTACGCTTTATTGGTTTAAAAGTGTTTGAAAGTAAATTAATGACTTAAAATTATATTGGAAAATATATTTACAAGATGGAAAATAGAAAAACTCTCGTATGGCGATCGAAAATTCGTAAGATGGAGGCGAGTTTCTTATATTTACATATACAGCGTCAGAGAGACATAGAGAGGGAGAGGGAGAGGGAGGGGGACAGAGAGAGGGAGGGAGGGAGGTAGGGGAGAGAGAGAGGCAGGCAGAGGGGGAGAGAGGGGGAGGGAGAGAGGGAGGGGGAGGGGGAGGGGGAGGGAGAGAGAGAAGGAGGGGGGAGAGAGAGAGTGAGAGATATTGTTATTATTTTATTTAAGGATTTCTTTGTTTAATTTTTTTTTTAAACTTAATTATATATATATGTGAAGATGTGTGATTTTGAAGTTATGTTTTCACTTCTGTCGGCAGTCCCATGACAGCCTACTTTTTTTTTCTTTACTTCCTCTCTTTACGTGATCTTTTCTATTATTTAATTATAACTGCCTCTTTTTCAACAAACAAGCAGTCTTCCTTCCGTAGTTGTAGATCTTATAATTCTACCTGTAAATATCTCTAGAAATATAAGGAGTGTCAATATTAGTTCTTAAAATTATTGAATAGAAGATTCTTCTGAGGATGAACTTACTGACGATGAGTAATTACCTTAAGTCATTTTCCTTCCACATCTGCTCATAGATTAGATAGATAAACTTTATTTGCTAATGAGCAATACAGTGGACGATACATTTACATAATTACTTTAAACAGATAATGTACAAAGGGCGGCCTTATTGCTATATGCAATCTCTTCCTTGCAACCTTAGGATGGATCAAAATGATTCGGAGAGACAGTGGCAGTTGGTCTTGTATTTAAAATTTAAAAATAAAAATATACAGAAATTACATATTAGACTTATGGTAGTACATTGCCGGTTATGAACGATGAAACTAAGGACTAAAAACATATGACCACATCAAAGATTGTCCATTACTCAACAAGTTCGTTAACTCGGAAATAAGCCGACTTCGCCAAATGTAATCTGTATAAAAACTAGTTCTTAAAACACAATATACACTCCAAGTGTCAGCAAAAAGCCGTCACAATTTGACATCACGTCTAGACCGCGAAGATTAAAGTACGAAACACATTTATGAGGCTCCGGCATACTACGAATTCGTCTCAAAATCCCAGCAGAGCTTGGCCAGCGCAATATCATGGTAAGTGCAATATGCAGGGAAGAAAGAATCATATTATTTTTAGGTTCAGTATTTTGTGTTTTGTAGTGTTATCTTTAAGGTTTATTAATTACGGGTGGAAGTTTTGTTTTATTGTCTACAAAATATAAAGACATTTACTTACATTTGCCGAACACTCTTTTTTTGAAAACCTTTATAATCCATAATCTGTCATGGACGTATCTAAAACTATATTCTTTATCTTCTTCCGTAAACTTCCGCAAACAGCAGTATTCAGTAAATATATGTTTTTTGCAATAGTTCACTGAAAATATAGATTATTACTAACATTGTTACAATGTTGTTGCATTGTTCTAACTATATTTTTATTCTTCAACACTTACTTTACTAACTTATAACTAATTAATATTAAACCCTAAAGTAAACTTAAAACTAATCTTATTTCTAATCTTATTTCCTTCTTATTTATATCTTAGCTATAGCACTAATGTTCGAAAAAGTGAAAAATTTACAAAAACCATCCAAAACTTACATGCAATTCAAATCACGACTTTTATATTTGAACATTTAACATTAATTTTAACACATTATTGATGTTTTATTCTTAAGACTTTACATCATTTGACGTCTCGAATGAATACTCATGTCTACTTTATTGATTTCCATTACAGACCAAAGACTGAGAGTTCCATTTCTGACCTCTGTTATGCAAAGTATAAAGGTCAGAGCTTTTCACACTTTGTTTGCCTAAATTAACAAAAAAAATAATATTCTTAGCTTTTTCATTTATTCTACTAGATTTTGCCCGTGTCTTTAATGTTGGTTAATCTAGGTTTTGTTAATTAATTCAGATATCCCTCGGGAACGGTATGTTTTTTTTTAATGAAATGTATGACCATTCCTGTACCCCTGGTAACGTGTTTACAAAATTTCATTATGATGGGTTGAGTTAAAGCGTTACATATCCATCCATTGCATATCCATTTACGATACACTACACTCTCATTAACAACCTGTTGCAATTAAGAACGAGAGCCCTGGTACCCAGACCACAAGTTAAATCTTATTTTGAGGATACCAATGGTCAACAAAATTATTGTACATGTTAAGATTGTTATAACTCATGTGTTATGCCTTTGTATGAATCTTTTTGAGACAGTAAATTATATTATTATAACAGAACTTCCCTGAACCAAAACGTAAACACAAATAAGGAAGTAATCCAAATAGTACTTAGGAACTGACATTTTGAGTGACTGGAGCAGCTGACAAACACATGTGGGCACTCGACATATTGGATGCCCATACGTCTGTCAAATGTGCATTACCATAATTCAATAGATAGCGATGAATTCTGGTTTTGGCGGCGCCTTTTGGTGATATTTTCGATGTGTAAATCGAAATAAGTACGTAGACGTACCCAAATATTTACTAAAACCGATTTTTAAGATCACATTATATTTAAAATTTGTATCAGCGTCATGTCCTGCTTCCAAAAGGGAAAAGCAAAGGTTAGGCTTATACAATGGTCAAAATTCTAGATTCGCGTCTGCAACTGAGTATGGCATTGCTAAGGAATTCAGCTAAGGAGACTACACTATTAGTATTACGGACTATGGTTATTGCACTAAAATTAAAAAGAAATTATTGTCGTCACCTTTTGATTTCATGATGAGACCAGCCCCATATTAGCATATTATTTGATTCACTCTGAACCTACGTATCTATATGCCTCATTTCATCTTAATCAATTTTGAAAAAATAAATGTGTGATTGCTTCATTGATGTTGCCCCCCCCACCCATTTATTAAATAAAATCTTGTAAAAGTGTTTCTATACATTAATTATACGTTTATAATACATATTAAAGAACATGGCCGTTATTTTTATTTCCGGGAATGTATATGTGATATTACATAATTATGAGAACACTTTCTTCTACTTTTCTTATATATTATTAGAGTCATTCGGGGTAACCGAGCGCAGTGGGTAAGTTTGCGCAGTGCCTATATCTCGTGATCGGGGCACGGGGGACGGGGTGATTGTTTAGGCCAATCGTAGTTGCAGTCAACGCAAATTAGTTGCCACACGTCACTGCGCTGCATCACGTTTCGTTGTTTAACAATTTGCAAAAAAGTATTTTTCTCGATTGAATCGTAACTTTTTGTGTTTTGGAAAACAGTCTGACACGCAAGATTAATAGCTACCAGTAGGTAAGTCATTATTTTTTAATTGACGGCATATTTCTTTTGAAATTTGTAAGCGTAATTTGAGGTTATGTCCAGCGCTTGGGACTCAGTGGCTATTGTGCTGAATTTTGGGATCTCCGGGAAAGTGTGCGCGAGTAAGTGAACGCATGCACACACTTGTCCTGGAAGTGATAAAGTGCTGAATATATGTGTAGGTACCGAATTACGTGTTTAACTGAATAATTTTATTTACATCTATTATGTATTTAATTTATTTGTTGTTTATTCTTGTTTTTTATCATGCCTCGAAATTATATAAGGAAAAAACCTGAACTTGAGCCAGTTACGGAGCTAGAAATTGCAAAAGCAAAAACTCTTCTTGAACAACGATCTGCTGCACCAACCATTGGTATAAGCGAGTCATGTCTTCGCAAAAGACTAAAATTAAACGTAGCTGCGTCTTCCATGGGTTGGTATAAGCCCACGTTTAATGAGAGTCAAGAGGCAGAGTTTGCTCACTTACCCCAAGTGCGTGTACTTACCCCATAGGAATACGCACACTTACCCGTAATACGGGTCAAGTGTACGCATTCTGACTTTCAATGATTTTTCTATGATTGACTCTAAACTAGTGTACTTGTTGATTTTGTTTTTTTTTTCAAATTAAAGTCTAATAAACACTCTATTCGACATAATACTTTTGTTTCCTTAATCCCACTGTTCTAATGCACAATGAGGCTTCAAAGGTAAAAGCGCGCACACTTGACCCGAACGACTCTAAGTATGGTTTTTTGCTTTTTCATTGCAGGAATTATGTTATTTACTAAAACTATCGAATAGGTTCTGAAATAGGTGAATAGATCCACATATATATGTAAAACAATCTACCTCTAAGAGTGAAAATGGTTTCACTCTAGCTATACACAGCTTATTTTTTAAGACTTTAATATTTAAAATTCTGAATCATGTAGAAAACAAGTTACAAACGATTTAGTGTCAATTATATTTGGTAACCATTCAAAATCAATTGACAATAATCTAAAGTACTTTGAGTTCCATAATACACAAGCAGAAATAAAATAATTCTAGATATACAAGTTTTAATATTAATCTTTCCAAAATTAAGGCGACGCGGCGTGAAGCTAATTCATCTCACTTTGACCTTTAGATTCAATTTCACAGCAGAAAATAAAACTAGGCTTTGAACTACTTGCCTAAGTTATTTAAGTATTAAGTCGTTTTGAATTTTGAAAGTCCTTTGACGAATTTTAGAACATTTTAATGCAAAGATTTTTTTGTTTTCGGCGTAAATTACATTAACACTTAATCACTTTGTTAATTAGACCATGATAGTCCTTTTTTGTAAGGGAAAACGAGATGTGTGTAAGGTGCGAATGGATAAATCGGTGTCAGAAGTAGGTTGGTCACATAGTTTTTTATTTTTTTATTTTAAAAAGACAACTCCCGCATTAGGAATTACTCCTGTGTCGCGGGGGACTTTACAAACATGCAAACAACGGACACAAAGAACACCCAGACTCGGGTGGGAATCGAACCCTTTGTCTTTGTTCGCGTGGAAATTCAAATCCCACGTTAACCCTACATTGTTCCGGGATAAAAAGTAATCTATGACCTTCCACAAGATATAACCTATCTCCTTGTTAAATTTCATTACGATCCGTTTGACCGTGTAGTATATATGTATGTAGTGTAGTATGGAGTACTATACAAGGTGTATCTAACAATGCAACAATTTCTTAAAACACTGAACATAACTCTAGCAAGCAGTTGTGCACATAAAGATTCTTTGAAAAAAAAGCTATCTCATGACCGTTTGAATTTCTAGGTTTAAATTTTGAATATCACCTCCGTTTCTAAAGATTTACAATGTTCTAAAACAACTTGCAAAGTTAAATCGAACATAATTTTTATTTTGGAATAATTCACTCCATTATTGAGAAAATTCATGAGAACTAACTTCAAAAATTATGCATTGTTTTGAAAGTTGAATTGAATGGATTTTCTAGTTAACGGATAAACTTTTTTTTTCAAAAATTGTTTTTGGAGCTGCATGCTAGGGTTACGCCGTTTCGGTGGTTTTTTGGTCCATTGTTGGAGGACCCTATATTTTTAATAGTGGCGGTGCTTCCAAAGTTCGGCCAGTCCAAATTGAGGGTAAATCTATCCTAAAAATGTATCAATATTTTGACTGTATAATATGTACTTATAATTTCCCTTGAACATAATGCTGTAGGTAGTAGGCTATTCTTAAACAAGCATCGACTTTTATGTTGTCTTACAGAACACCTGTAAAACGGGTACGTGACTGCGATGGAAACGTTTCAAACCTAGTCCTACATGGAGTAAGTACTATTGTTACCTCTAAATATTGCCATAAAACATTATTACCCGACCCTGATATAATAACACTAACTTGCAGTAATTTAAATTAAAAGACTATAATGCAATTAACCTATATTTTTCAATTAAAACTTACGAAACAAATTATATTTGAATAGAAACTGCTATAGTAATAAGTGAAGGCTTCCATTTTTTTGTTGTGAGGGAAAGAGCGCAATATGGCAGTGGAGTGGCTCTTAGCCGTACTCGGCTTTTTATGGCGCAGTCGGGTCGGCCAATGACGAGCTCTAAACAACTAAGGCCTCTCCAACAACTTATGAGGACGACGCTTCAATGTTATATTTTTGCCTGTCATTTCAGTTTTTATAGTAAGTTTGATGGTTGATGAATAAAATTTAGTGGTACAACTATGAACGGAATATAAAGCGTTAATTTGCACTGCTTATGTAGAACGCTCCATCAAAAATAAATTATATGAATGTAACATTTCTGCGGTTAAAAATGCACTTTTCGGCAATTATATAACTTGAGATAAATGTAACGAGATCGGACTAGGAATAACGCACTATTCCTTCACATCCTGTGTATTCGTTTTGTCAAATTAAATCAGTACTTGTAAATTCTAGACTCAATGATCATAGACTTTGCCATCACTTATAAATTCATTTGTTTTTCCTTTAACCAATAATTTATTAACAAGTCTGTTCGAAATTCAAATAATAAAGTGATATGTTTCTAATGGGTTCTAATAGTTTATTTCCTTTTTAAGTAACTCAATAATTACTGACTGAGAAATTTTAATATTAACTTTGCAGGCTGTTATTCTAGAGTAAAAAGGCGGGAGCAGCGGCCAAACGAAATTGAAAATGTTGCACTGTACCTATGTTCAGTACAGCAGTTTCAATTTATTTTCAACATGGTTGTCAAAATTGTGATCGAATTGCAAAGCTTAGCTTTTTATTAAAATAATATATATAATTATATAATAATATATATACTGTTGTTTTTTTTTGTACAATTGTTTTTTTTTTTCTTTTTTCTGTATTTTTCTTTTAGGCTTTTAGTTTATAAGAGTGTACACCTATGTATATAAATTGTATCTTTTTTGTACAATAAAGAGTTATCTATCTGTCTATCTATATACAACAGCGCCCGTTCTGTGCGGCCGAATATTTCATCTAGACATGTATATAATCAAAGTATACAACCATATAAAAAGCGCACCAACAGACATTTCTGAGCCTGAAACTCTCCCTTTATGGATATTAATGGTACTTGTTATCCATAGGCTACTACAATTACTAGGCATCACATATTCAATACAAGTTTTTAATTCATTGCTACTTTTGAGTTACCACTTCACTATTTAAAAAGTTGTGGAAAAAAGAGCTGCCTCTTTTCTACGACTGTGCTTACACAGTCTAGATCGTTTAACATACTTAAGATTCTATTTAAAATATATTATTGCAAAACAAAGAGTATTCTAGTCTCATAACTCCTTTGTAAGCATGCCCTCGGCTGCCCTTACTTTAAATTGTCTACGTTCTTTTTTTACAAGAGTTGTCGATGGTATGTATCATTAATCAAGTCAGTACTAGATATAACGTCATTTCTGTCGATCGTATCTGATAATTATTTTTAGCGCATAAATATTTAAAAAACACAAGTGCGAGTCAGACTCGCGCACCGAGGGTTCCTTAAGCAAACAAATTTGTTTACGTCCATCTCGGGAATCAATGTTCAAAGACTTTTGCCTGTCTTTTTCGAAAGATAAACTTAACTTTGCGGTTGTACAACAACCTAACCGCAAAATATAAGTTTGAAATCACAATTTTTTTTAATGTGATATAGCAACAAATTAACGACTTTCGGATTTTTTCCTTCACTTGTGTTGTCAGACGTTGCGTCTTACCAAATTTCATGATTGTAGGTAAGTGGGAAGTACCCTATAGGTTTCCGACCCAAAACCTTATAGGGTACTTCCGGTTGACCTAGAATTGTCAATTTTGGTTAAAAGCAAGGTCTTACAGTACAAGTAAAGGAAAAATTCCGAAAAATAAAAAAAATTATTGAAAATTAAGGTAAATTTTGGTACTCGCAAGTTTTCGCAAAAATCTAAATTTGCCCATATCTTTTTATCGTGTTGACTTAGGACCTAGATTTTTATACACCTAATAGGGACTATAGACCTCAATATCTGGTATTAATTTCAACTTGCTAGGTCCACCCGTTCCTAAGGAAATCGGCGGTGACACACGGACAGACAGACAGACGCACAAGAGAGGAACCCTAAAAATCACAATTATCCTTTACTATTTTTTGCAAACAAATTGCATGACTGGTATAATAATGAAATACTCTACTACTAGGTAGGTGAGAGGGTTAATTGATCAATAATTCGAACATTTAAATAGCTTACTACTGCTATCCGAGAGGTTGTGTTTTACAGCGCCCAGTAGAATGTGCTTAACCAGGGCTAGGTAAGTGACACGGTAGTCACTAGCCTAGCCTAAAACGGGCAAACAGTTTTACAATGAGTACTTAAGCCAGTACACGAAACATATTTGAATGAACGAATCACCTTTCGGTGATTAAGCACTTATTTACTTTCGTAAATAAGTGCTGTTTAAAATCACGCAGGCGTTCATATAAATTTTTATATCATTATTATTTGAAATATTAAATAGAATTTGTAATAGTTTTGGCTGAAAAGTAAGTTCGGATACTATAAAATGTACTAACTTTTAAACTTTCGCGTTCTATGATATAATTATGTATTTATACGGGAATTAACGCGATCACGAAAAGGTATGTCAATTCAGAAGTATGTAACCTCTGAATTGCCAGAGGTTTCGACCAGGTTGCACTGGCTGTGGTCACAGGCTGACTGTGTGTGAGTGAGTGCCCAAGACCGGAATAGAAGGTCTTCTTCTAGCAGTGGACGGCAACAGGCTGATGATTATGATGAAATAATCACTAACTCATTTAGCTCTATCATAATAATATAGACAAAATCTAGGTCAAATATTCTATCGTCACAATTTATTATAACCGTCAAACATACACACAGTAGTAAAAAAGGCTCATAAAATAACAATCGTATCGCCAGTTTATTTACAACACAGAATTGTCGTTTTCTCATTCAGTCAAGTTGTCATACCGTAATGTAATTTATCAAGGTGATATCATCTCCGTCCCAAATTTGCTGGCGTACTATGAACACTCGTTTATGTCTCTGACTTAAATAAGCACAATAACCGCAAAAAATCTAGCTTAATTATGTTTAAGGGCCTCTGAAATGTGCTTTTGTTAATTGGAATGATTGAGAACGGTGTCTCGAATAAAGTTATATATTGTGAAGCGTCTTGAGCTAGCTATTACTTTTTGGTTTCTGTTCTTGTTTTCTAGGTTTGGTTTTGCATCAATTAGTAGTAACAGTTAGTAGTTTTATGCTTATCTGATATCAAAACATTTCAATAAGGCACATGCCATATTTTTATTGTTGCTTTTATTTTAAAGAGTTCCATGTAGAATAGACCATAAGTATATTAAAAAAAATATTTCATTGATTGCCAAAAAATGTTGTTTTAAACTGACAATTTACATATACATATTATTTTATTATGGACTCTATCCCGTGCAAGAATCAGCGCAGGAATTCCGCCAATGTCAAGTGTTTTATAATTATACAAGTTAAATAACAAAAACGTGAAAAAATGGACGTCTATTCGTCCATCTTCTTTGCAAATCTCGACAGTTTACATATGCTAACGAAAACGGACATGCAGCTCCGATGACGTCACTCGTGTCTGTCACTGATCATGAATACTTTACTTTCGCATTGTTAGTTCCGACTTTCGAGATATTTTTGGTATAAGTAGTGTTAGGAACAACCTCAGTACTATTGCTATAAAATATCAAATTCATAATTATATAATAGTAACCGCTATGTTGTTCGTACCTCGATCCGCACTAAAGTAACCGTTATATAAATAGATATAGCGCCAGACTGGATTGGCACCGATTTTGAGGACATAATGAGAACGTGGAAGTAGACGGCTGCTTTTCCGTTGCGATGTGTGTTGCGGACCTGTTTGCCATAGGCGCTGAGGTGCAAAACAACTAACTGTATCAATTATTGGAACCGCAACTGGTTTATGGGTCGTAAGTTTTATATCTGGAGACTAGGCAGGAGGCAGTCCTCAGCCTTTGGCTCTATTGAAGTTCGGACGACGGCTTATTTTGATTACTTCACGTATTTTTCGAGGTACGAACTATTTTTCTTCTGTTTGTAAGGAAATTGGATGCAGTGAGCCGTGTCCGTCTTGCAGAAGTGTTCAGCGACGGCCGACCTATTACTGCCTATATTTTTTATACAACGTATGTGTCCCAACCTAGTTGCGATGCTGTGACAAGTCCGTCCCACATGGCTCAAGTCACACAGCCCGAGGGGGTTTCCACATGCACAAAAAAAGGCCCTAACCCTACGCTCTCCCCCTCTTCTCCCACTCTTGTCCCCCCTCTCCCCTCCCTTCCCCTACTCCCATCTTAAAGGTCGGCAACGCACTTGTGACTCTAGAGTTGCAGGTGCCTATGGGCGGCAGTAGACACTAACCATCAGGTGACCCGTCTGCTGGTTTGCCAATATCATAAAAAAACCAGTAACTGATGAAGCTAAAACTTAGATTAAATATAATTTGAGTAAATTAGATTATATTACGAAAAAATTGCTATGAAAGTCACTTTTGAAGTTCCAGTGGTCATCAACCAGGTTATTAATCATCAATATTCAGCAATATTACACAAGGTAGTTAATTAATGGTTAATTAATCTCTGGTACTTGATGTTATTATAGACTATCGAGTTGAGGTGAAGGGCTGTCGATGATTCCCTATACCCTATGTAGTATAGAGTATAGATATTGTGCTAGGTATCCCCCCTGTGTCATCTCACCCCTTACCTCTCCCAATATTTGAAGTTTTTCAACATTGCACATTGGGTCTATGCACGAAATATTTGAGAATCCGACTGACACGATAAACTCCGTAGCCCGATTATTACTACAGCCTCTTCGAGAACCGCCACATTAGCCCTTCATTGAAATATGTTCTATAATGATAGTTTTAAGTTTTTAAAACAATATATATTTTATTTGTACACTACGTTCATTATTGCTTGAGTGGTGTGTGTCAGTTCCGACGCACGACTGGATTTTACAATTTACTGGAGGCTCTCTCTCTCTCTCCCTCCCCCCCCCTCTCTCTCTCTCATAATTTCTAGACGCTGTACAATATATGTTATATATATATATATACACACATATATATATATATATATATACATATAACATAAAAGTGAGAGTAAAGTCCAATAAAGGACAACAAAGCATTAAAGCATTACGCTGCCCTCCGATTTCGTATCGATCTTCATATTTTTTTAATACCGGGCGCCTTATATGAAAACGAATCTTAAGGAGTAAACTCCAAAAATATTTTCTTAATAATGCTTAGATTTACAATTAGGTCATACACGTGACTGTATGCTAGGTTAGTGACCGTCTAATACTTAATTACAATTCATAGAGCTATAAACTGAACATTCGCAATCAGAATGCTCTTCGACACAAACCAATTAAGATAATTGGGGAAGACTTCATTTGACTTTTACGACATTTTGTTTGTTTTTCTCGGATGTCACATCGCCATATATTTTCGGTAGAAATGGATTATGTAAAAGTTTAGGAATAGGTTGCTTTAATACGATTATGTTAATGCTAAAAGTAACAATTCGAAGTTTTAAGACGATAACTTTAATACCTACGTATTTTTCATACATGTGAAACTCGAAAATCATTTAAAATGTATTCATTATTATCGCAGACCTAGTATTTAAGGATGTTGGGGCGTTTCAGTCCACTCGTGTTTCGGCCCGTGGAGGAAAACCCCTAATAGCGCTCTTAGGATTGGGCTTTTCGTCCCGCGGGCCGCAACGCCCAGTGCTTTTATTTTTATAGGTGGATTCGTCCCGAAGTCCCCGTTGCTGACAAAAATTAGAGAAATAAAACTGTAGTCATTTTTATTAAACCAAATATTAAAAATCAATGATTTGGCAATTGCATTACATTTTAATCAAAATAAAGTTTTATTTATTAATCATGTCTACATCAACTCAAATACTTATAGCAACATGAGCGAGCCGAAACGCCCCAACACCCGTATTAAATCTAGATAGAACTTAAAAATTATAGGGTAAGATAAAATAACATGCCTACATATTTGTCTCTATTGTTATTTTAGCCTTTCCTTCAAACAGTAAAAGGCTGTCATACTTTAAATACTTTTGCGTCTTTAAAATCTTGCATATCACCGAATGTCTTGAGTCCTACGTAACCTGGTTGATGAGAAAACTAGCCATAATAATTCAGCTTTAATAGTATGTATTTGATTACCCATAAATAATTATAGTGTTTATTTATCTATGGCTTTTAATATGAAGGCTTATATTCCAAGCTTATATAGCAGCGCCCCACGGTTTCACTCGCGTAAGTCCCGGTCCCGTAGGAATATCGGGATAAAAAGTAGCCTATGCGTTAATCCAGGTCTCCAGCTATCTACATACCAAGTTTCATCGCAATCGATTAAGTGGTTTTTGCGTGAAAGAGTTTCAAACATCCATCTATCCATCCATACATCCAAACTTTCACATTTATAATATTAGTGGGATACTTTCCTATAATTAAAATAAATAGTTTAACAGGCCTTATGAAATGAAGCATGACATAGAACTATGAAAAAGCGTGTTTTTTACTCTTTTCGTGTTTTTTTTTATGGGACAGGAGCAAACGAGCAGACGGGTCACTTGATGGTAAGTGACTACCGCCGCCCGTGGGCAATTGCAACTCAAGAGTCACAAGTACTTTTACAGCCAACTATCGTATTAATATAATAATAATAAGAGAGAGTAAAAAGTAACATAAAACAGTAGTAACAGGTAATTTATGTTTTGGGAAAGCCCATAATATATATAGTCAGTAACAATTGACTAATGACCGGTTCTTATAATCAAGAAACGATTCGCTTTGCTTACGGATTTCGTTGAAAATTCAAACAAATTTTATTATTTGATTATAGGAACCTGGCATTGTGAACATACTGCGTTTGGAGTTTCATCCAATATCGCAGCATTGGGGACTCCCATTCATCTGTCTGTCAATATAGTCACTTTAGGATACTTATGGGGATTAGAATTTCATCTATCAAACATCTATTTCTTTTAGTAACAATAAATGTACAAATTACTACAAGTGTAATTAGAAGTAATAACTTAAAACACACAATACCAAGGATGATATTCAGTTTTCCAGACTACTTAAAATATGCTTCTTACGAAAACAGTTTTATTTCATTTTATTGTATTTAAAAAGACCAACATCAAATCGTAAAGAATAAGAATGAAATTCTTTATTGGCTCATTCAAGATGGTTCGATAACAATCCGGCAAAGTTTCAGATATGAGCCGAGTGTCCTCTTGAATTAACTGGCACTTGGATATAAATTCGACTTACTTGTTGAACCTTATCTTATTTTTATTATTTTGCTCTTGGTTCTGTTTCGGTTTTTACTTATACATATTATGGGGTATTTGTTGCAACACCTCCTTTATGTACATTTTTTTAAATAAAATAAGTACACTCAGTTTTTTTTACATTTGTACGGAGCCCGTCTTTGAGCAGTGGATTTTGAAATTAAATTATTTATTAAAGAAATAATCACCAAAATTAAAATTACTTTACAAATATTGATATCGCATATTGCAAAAAGAAACAGGCAATCGGCTTTGAAGTGGTTTAAAAGTAGACAATGTTATTCAGTGAGATAAGTTAGTTCTAATCTTATCTTAAGATATTCAAATATATAAGTATGATAATAATAGGAGCCTACAGCACTTGTCATTACTGTTTTTTACTATCATATGATGACGCAATATTAGATGTTTACAATATTACATAATATATACATGTATATAAAATTTAAAGATTTTTAAATTTTGTAAAAAATGTGAAGTGAATTGACATGAGAGATCTAATAAATATGTAAAGATTACTTTGGTTGATGATGCTTGGTATTAACAACGGTGACCTAATTATAATATCAACGATGGATATTTATTACATGTAAATGTAATAAATAAAGATGTCATTTTACTTAGGGTGGATCTTAAATACCTTAGTAAATTAGGTCACTCTGATGAAATAGGATGGAGTTGTCCTACATTTGAGAAACATCTTAATGTTCACTTTTTCCTAACTTGAATTACTTAGTAGCTATAGGAAGGCGTTGTTGTTACGATTGGCGTTATTGTTGTGTTGTTATAGCCATTGGTAAAAGTCTTATCTTTAGAAGCGTCTTTTTCCTTGTTAGCATCATAGTTTAGGTAGTAACTACTCAATAATCTGTGCCATAGTGGCGTAATAAAAAATCAAAACCGAAATTAGAAATGATTGGAATTATCGTAAGATTATGTTTGTACGTTACGTTACTAAACGTTATATTTTATTCTTATTCTGCCACTGAGTCGAAACAAGCACCTACCCGAAATGTGCCTTTCACAGAGTGTGCGACTAACATGATGTTTATAACTGTGGTGTCTATGAACATGATGGCTAACGTAACCAATAATATAATATACATAGACGCTCTAAATATCAGCTTTGCTCCTCACTATCGAACGGGGTGTATACTTGGTTGCAAAAACAGTTGTATAAAAAATAAAAGCCTAGAATCCTTTATGTTTACAGTCCCAGCGTGAATGTACTACAGTTTTTTAAATGAACAAAGTAACAAAGGAAAACCTAATACAGAACACACACCAAAAACAAAGTAATATAATACAGTGAGTAACTTCCACATTTTCGACAACTACCCAACTTCAGTACAACTATTTTAATGGGGAATGTTTCTGACGTAACTATCTCTCGTTTGAAACGAAACGTCACGTCTTTCGTTCAAACACATCGAAATTGCAATTAGCGTGAAAGAGATAGATGATACATCCAAGAGGCGACGAACAAGAACGGAAATTGAGTGGACCCTTTTCACTTTAACACAAAACCCCACTAAGTAGTAGATAAGAAAGTTTTTGTATAATAAATATTTGAAATGTTTGCCTTAAAAGGCTTTCTTTTCTTCAGAAAAGTCGTTGAAGTTTTAGTTTTTGATGAGACTAACAGCGCATTTGAAAAAAAAAGTATAATATACTTTAATCTAACTACAAATAAAAACTTATTCAATATCAGGATTATTTAAAAAATAGTCACACTGCTGAAAACGAGCGTATTTCTATTTTGAAAAAAAATTGGCCATTAATCACCACACTTGCTTAATGCGAGTTCTTGGACTTCATAACTTTTCGAGAATATAATGGGAACTCTCAAACATGCAGGTTTCCTCTTGTAGAATATTTAATAATTAATGTGTTTATACTTATATGAATTATGAAAAATCTGAAATGCGTGATCTTGAATTAATGTCTGTCCGCTGCACTACCAATAATTGAACATTTCTTACAACTCTAAAATCAATGAAAATAAAAGATTTCTTGTATTATACATATTACTTTATCAGTTTTAAGCAGTTAAGAGCAGTAAGTGGTTATTCTTTTACGGATTATTTTATTCAGTTTTATAATACCAAACTTACCCAAAATACAGTTTGTAAATTTGGGAATGTGCTATTTAGCTTATTACCAAATTTTTCACTACTCGTACACGCAAAGAAATAAAGAAAGAAAGAAAGAAGAAGCAAAGAAAAAGAAGAAAGAAAGAGAAAAAAAGGAAAAAAGAAAAAATGTCTGCATAAACCTACTCCTAATACTCTTAAAAATATTTATAAAGAAAATACAGTTTTACTCAAGAGTGAGGCGCAGCTAGTCCTTTATAAATATGAATACCACACACGAGAGTTTTTATTTTACTATAAAAACATGTTCTTAAGTTAGCTCAAACAATGACATAATTCAACACTGAATAATACACAGCACGAATTAATGTACAATAAACCAAAACACCACACAGGATAACTTAGCAACAAACGCCGCCATAATTCGTAGACTATTAAAAAATAAATTTAAACAACGGAGACAAAATGACGGTAGACAGAAAACAAACGGCTAGCGGATGGATATCGCAGTCACGGACCACAAAATGTTTTTGTGGTCGCCCTAATTATTTCCACTTGATGACTTTGTGCAGGGATAGAGTTGTTGGAAGTGACTTATGATATCTGATAATTGGAGAGGAATGTTAGTTGGGTTTTTATATAATAGGTTATTTTGATTTATCATTTCAGCTTCAGAGCAAATATTTAAAAATAATATACGTATAAACAAAATAAAGTGGGCATCCTCTTTCGTATTTGAGTTTCAAAATGTAATTAAATCTTGGTAATTTTGAGGATTTCTAAATATAAGAAAACACACTACACGTCAGCTTAAAAATATTTAATAAAAATGCAATTTAATTAATCAAACATTTCATGCCATCGGCTGTCTTGCTAGCGCAAAGCGTAAAGGGTAATTCGTCATAAGTGGGCATGTAGGCGTCGCGTTGCCATCGTACGATGGCGAGCTGAGAACGAATTTGTAGCAGAATATTGCGTAGCACGAATTTAATTAATTATTTTAGTCTTGCATATCTATGATGAACTTACTATCTCCAGAAAGACATTTGTGTAAGTTTTTTGTTACGCTATATTTTATACTCTGTAAAGAAACATTACAGTTCATTTTTGTTAGTTCCTATATCTGTGGATTCTTATTTAACGTACTACGTTTGCAACAACATAAACGCAATAAGGATACAAACTTGTCAACAAGCATTGTTTAAAATTTTAGTCTACACTAAGTTCTACCAGTATTATAAAAACGAATATTTTACATTTTAGGAGCTATAAAATGGCTTTGTAGAAATGAATGCAGCTTTTATAAAGTTTTAATTTAAATTTATTTTCTACGATCTGACAGATCGTTCAATTTGGTTATTTAAGATTGTGGAAGGAGGTATGAAGAAATCGACTGTACACACAGTAGACTTACTCAGGCCATCTACAGAACCTTTCACCAACTATAACCTATCTTATCTTATCAAAAAAATTAGTATCACTAAATCTTGCGAAAACACACTTTATTCCTTTCACTATGAGAAATTGCACTCAGCCACCAGCTAACTATAAAATTTTCATACATTCAGACTGTAGTAATGACAGTACTTGCAGTTGCCGCCCGATAACTCTATCAACTAATACTAAATATCTTGGTGTTTTTATTGATCGAAATCTAAGCCGGCACCTTCAAATTGACACGTTCACGACAAGAGTCAGGCGCCTTATACATATTTTTAAAACTCTGAGACATTCTGCATATGAAGAAACTTTACACATGATTTACTCCGCTCTCTGTTCATCAATCATAATTTACTGCCTTCCAGTGTGGGGCAGAGCTGACAAGACCTGTTTTATAAAACTGGAAAGAGCGCAGAGCGCGTTACTCAAAGTTAACCTTCAAACCTTACCGATTCCCAACACAAGACCTATATGCACTCGCTAAAATGTTAACAGTGAGACAGCTTTTTGTGCTCATCAATCATATACTGGGTTTACAGACATCAAATTGCTTCGAAATAAAAATGAAATTGACACATTGGTTAAACAATTTAAATTACGGCGACACGGAAAATCTACTCAGCGTTTGACATTTTTCACTGAACACTGATCTCCAAAATACAGGTCACCACCTAGCTTGGATTTCAGGGTTTAACACATAATTGTACAAATATACTAAACAGCACTGTAAGCCGAAATATTTTCAACATCTACTGAACTTGTACAATTTATTTTAGAGTAAATAAATGATTATTTATTATTATCTGATTGTCTTCAAAATTGGTATACTCGTTAAGAGCCGGTAATAGTACAATAATATCATAACATCAAAATCATCACAATATAAAAATCTTTTTAACAAAAAATTAAACCGACGAAAAGAACTAAATCGGTCGGTTTAATTTTTTGTTAAAAAAAAAAATATTTGATGATTTTTTTCATCATCAGCTCAGCTACATGAGGTGATGATTTCTGAACGCAAATATCTGATAAAGTAATGAAAAGTAAACAGAAACACTATTCGTTCCTACAATTTTCGAAGGTTTCTCTCAATTTTATCAGGATCCCATCATCAGATCCTGACTTCCTTGACATGGGACCACCCTTGAGGTATACCCTATCCAACAAAAAAAGAATAATCAAAATCGGTTCATAAATAACGGAGAGAGGGCTGAAGAAACCTAAATATATATATATATATATATATATATATATATATAGATATATATATATATATATATATATGTCTATACGGTCGAATTGAGAAACTTCTTTTTTTTTCGTCGGTTAAAAAGAACGACCACTTTTTGATTTGCTTTTAAATGTTTTTTTTTTTTGAAATTATAATATTAATATGAAACATGACATAGTCACATTGATCATTCCAAAAAAAGGTTCGTTCAGTTTATTATCAGAAGTTAAGCAAGCAAGAAAAAGAAATATTGAAAAAAAGCAAGGCACAGTGCGATACCCCTCAGTCCTATAGAAACCTTTCTTCGGATAGTTCAGCTCCGTTATTCCGTCTCCGTATCTGTATCTAGAAAGCTCATCAGACCTGCTGAGCTGACAAAGCTTATATGATACCTACAAGTGCATAAATTGTTAATAGGCATAAATAACATTTTCTTTTAAGTTTTGAAATATTTCTAACACAATAATGAACTACACAACGATTCGCACTCGTTTACAAATTCTATAATCTACTCAGAAAACTAGGCAGAGCTTCTGGTCACAAGGGAAAATGCGATCCTTTACTTTCCTGATTGCTCATCTCGTTTAAAATGAAAATTCAAATGGGTATTGTTAACTTAATCAATACTGGCTCTCGAAAATCCTTTAATAAAGATTACAAACCCAAAATCTCCAAGTTCGGTCCCAAAACGAGACCGCTTACAAAACTAATGGACGATAGGAAGGCATTTTCAATTTTACCTGCGATTTACATATTCAATGAGATTGAGACTTGATGGCGTTTCGACGTTGATCTAAGAATTTACATAAAACTGAAAAAAAGGCCTGGAGCGGTTTGCGGAATTTCGGAATATTTAATTAAGGAGATTCCAGGATAGCTGTACCTTGGAACAACTTGAGCTAAGCTGCTTACGAAATTAACGAATTTCCATATGGCTATGGCTTGTATCTAGTGTTTTGTATGCCGTCCTCTTACATGTAATAATTTTGTTGTTGTCTCTTTATTAATGTGTGTCAATGTTTTAATAATTTTTAACTCGGTCATTTTTATTAAACTCTTTCAGCATACCCACATTTAGGGTGAACTACAAATTTTAAGTAATCTCAAACTGATTTAATGTAGCCTTTGTATATTTGAGTTATACCTTAGACTTACTTATAACATTTTTTTAAATTTGGCCTTCCTTTTTTTTTGAGTTTGCCAATAAGATTAGATTAGAATTTTTTTACTTTATCTATTTTTTTAACTTTAGGATACCATATTCAATACTTTGTCTAGGTTTCAATTGATATAATTATTAGACAGTAAAAAGATTTTCATAAATTAATTAATTTTATTTAGAAAAAGCTTACTCAACAATTGTATGTTGTATAACCGCTACGGTTTTGGTGGTGGTGAGCTTGGAATTAATCATGGGTATCCAATTGGCAAGGTTAGGTACTATTCCATTACTTTTTAATCCACAGCAATATACATTTTTCCACATACCGTATCTTGCGTTGTTTTAAATATTGAAACTTTGTAGTAACATAATTTCGATAGAATGAAGTAGGTAACGAAGAAGCAGAAGACACTAGGATTAAATCACAATTTAGGAAAGAGATGTTGTAGTTAGACATGAAGTGGCAGCCAAAGAAAATTGGTATTGTTTTAGTGAAGTTGTTACTGTTCGGAGACATCAATGAAGAGAAGACATGAAAGCAATAGAAATGGAATATTCTAAGAACAATCAAATTGGTCTGACATTCAGAATTCAATCACTTTATCCCTTTCTCTTATGGACATAGGACAACATTGTTTTGCAGTGTTTCAGTAATTAGAATTCATTTATTTGTTGAGTCTGGATCTACATTAATTAAAACTTAAATGTGTGTAAATAAAATAAAGTAAACACCACCTACTTTGAAAAAGAAAAATGATGACGTACTCAGCATAAATAATGAGATAATAGTTTGAAAGGTTTTAAATAAAATTGTTTGTGTTAAATATGTAAAAAACTACTATGAATAACCACATCTAATTTGAGTGTCTGAGTTTAACCACGGTAATATTATCTATATTTAAAATTCTAAATTTAAAGATTTTTTTGTGTTTTCTGTCTCTCGCTAAGAGTTCTTTTTGTGGATTAAAGGTATGAATGATCCTATGATCTTTTTGGTATCCCTGGCAACCTTAGTAACATACTCACATTCGCATTCATAATTTTAAGTTTTTGATAAATAAGTTTATGACCATTGTTTTGATAAATCAATGATTCTTAGTAGAACAATAAATAAATTCACATAACGAAAACATCTATCTACGTGTACTTTTGAATTTATTCTTGCCATTGCTAAAGGTACTATTGAAATGGATGGTAATTGAATGGTATTATTGAAATGGATGTAAATAGCACATTAGGCACAAAAAAAAATATTTTTAAAATCAGGTTTCTTCAATACTTATTCAACCCCCTCAACTTAATGGACTTGCATAGTTTTCTTGTAATTGTATTTATTATTATTTATTATTAGTTCTTAAAGATTGTCTTATGTTTTTATTTCTAAATCTTTGGAATATACTTTCTTTATACCATATATGCGAGCGTGTGTAAGTCAGCTTCTTTATTTGTTCTTTCATGTTGCATGATGAAGATGGCAGTGATGATGGATTAAGGACTTATCACTTTATATACTATTTGTATTTTTTTAAGACAATTCCCGCATTAGTAATTACTCCTGTGTCGCTAGAGACTTGACAAACATTGAAACTTAGGACACAAAATAATAAGACCCAGACTAGGGACAACTATTTGTGAATAACACAAACTTTTGTCCCGTCTGGGAATCAAACCTACAACACTAGGCGCAGCATAGTGCCGAGGCTTCTACTTAAACCATTGCGCTACCCGTACTATAGCGCGCGGTAACCGTACATTTTCCGGGATACAAAAAGGTCTATCTAAAGTTCAATAAGTAAATGGGAGTATTCAACATATTGTTTTCTATCTTAAGACTAAATAGAAAAATAACTGACAGATTTATAGAAAACTAGTTGTAGCTAGCAAAAAGTAGTTTTTTCGTTGATAATTTTTTCTAAAATATAATTTTATCGTCAGTGCCTCGTGTTTTTAACCTTTTTTTTAAAGATAA
This sequence comes from Euplagia quadripunctaria, assembly GCA_963859945.1. NCBI lineage: Eukaryota > Metazoa > Arthropoda > Insecta > Lepidoptera > Erebidae > Euplagia > Euplagia quadripunctaria. The sequence goes on from OY982583.1 coordinate 8,904,053, forward strand.
GCTTTTTCCTCAACTTCATTAATTTATAGTCGTATAGTCGTACCGGTTCGAAAATTAAAAATGAAGTACATTATTATCACCTAACTGCCGCACTCTCGAAACAATTGAAGAGCATTCTGGACACATACACAATGTGATTACTTACTTATACAATATACATGTTATATTATTAAACATGTTTAATACTAAACCTTCTTCTACTAAAAACTCGAGATTCTAAAACTGTTGGTAAAGAAGAATTCCCCCAGTCACGTCGTTCTACTAAACATAAACAACGTTTACTGTTTAAATAGATTTACCTAAACTAATTTCAAACTCGCCGCCTTCGTGGCCTCACCTGAGGTCGTATTCTATAATTCATTTTGAGATGTCCTCTGGATCGGTTCAGATCATTTCAAAGGTCAGACAAGTTTCGGGCGGGATGCAAACATTTGGCACAAAGGCCAATGGTTTATAAACTGGTTTACATGATTCAATTTTGTGTTTATACTTGACTGGCTTTTCCTTGCGGCTTCGTTCGCTTTAAGACAGATTTTGAGGGAGAGCAACGAAGCAGCGGACGAATTGGCTAGGAAGGCATCGAAGATGTGCGTTATGGTGCGCCGCTCCCTCGTTCAAATTCGGACATTGATAAGGAAGCGCACTAGAGATCAACACAATTTCATATGGGCAAGCCACCTTGTGCCTTGTAGCCAAGTACTTTGGCCAGTTACCAGGGTCACTCTCCGAGATTGTGGGTAACGTAAAGGGGTTACTGGGATTCTTCGAGGAGTTAGGGTGGCTTGAGTAGCTTTTATTCCCACCAACGCAAAATACGCGCTTTGTCGTGGAGTTGAGGAAAAGTGCCCGTGTAAACCTAAGTTAAGACAGATTTTGTCAGTCAATTTATTTATCCCTCGACAAAAGTATTTTTTTTCGGGGTGATAGATGATACGCTATTTCTTTTTCTGAAGGTACCACTGACAACGTTTATGCAAAATTTCATGATGATCGGTTAAGACGGTAAGGCGTAAAAGCATATCAAATACATATTTAAACAAACAAACAAACCCTTATTCGAATTTATTTATAATATTAGTTAATAATGTTAAAAAATTTTTTGGAGTTTACTCCTTAAGAATCATTTTCCTATAAGGCGCCCGGTATTAAAAAAACATGAAGATCGATACGAAAAAAGTGGACGGAGGGCAGCGTAACGCTTTAACGCTTTGTTGTGCTTTTTGTGCTTTATTGGAGTTTACTTCTTATCCTCGACGCATGTAAGTAGATATGTGTGTTCCTTTCTGTTATTTATATATATATACATAGAATATATACTGTACAGCGTTTAGAAATGATGAGAAAGAGAGAGAGAGAGAGAACCTCCAGTATTTTTTTTATAATTTTATTTTATTTTCAATGATACTGTTTATATAAGGAGTCTTTAGTAATAATAAAGTTAGAGGGCTCGGCTGACCTGCTCGAATTATTGCTTACACTTCCCAATACATCTGTATAAGCAATACCCTTCTTCTACCATGGCTTTTCCTTCTTACTTTCCTTTCAGCAATAGGCTTGCCTTCTTATACGTAAGTGGGACTTAATTATAGTCGGCAGAATGTGGGCATTTATTACGCCTCTGCCAACTGCAAATGCAGGCATTAGTGTAAATATTATATATATATATATATGTGATAAAGAATTTGACCCTATTTCTTAAGTAAATATTATCTAAAATATAACTATTTGTAATATATAAATCAATGTTTGCTTGTTCGCATTTTATGCGTTGCCGTACCGTGTATGCCGTACTAATTATAATCATCTTCCTGCGGTTTTACCAATTTTATTTGAGGTTGGCGCAATGTGTAACATTGTTGGGTTTTGGCTGGTTTGGTATGGCCAGCCCGATGCCAACTCTCGTAGGGCACCTAATCGTTTTTAGACGGGACAAGGAACGAAGGTAGGCAAAGAAAACGGATAGAGCGAGGTAGTTAAGGTAAGGGATACCGCAAGTTTCGGATAGGGAAACAAGACTGAGACTGCAGCAGCTCGAAGAGGTTGGGGTCGTGTACCCGTATGTCCATCCTGTGTATGGAGAGGCCACTACATCAAGGACATCAACTGGCTATTTATCCGATCATCAAGAAATTTTCCATACACGTTACAGAGAAAAAAGTACTTAGCTACTCTTCCCGAGGGATGATAAAATTACTTTCACGTGATCACACCCGCGGGCAAGCGCTAGTACTTAATTTATAATTAATAAATCATGCTTGGTAATCTTCTAATTAAGGAATCTTGATTTTGTATAATCCTCTTGCGAGTACTTAAAATTAATATTATCTCTGCATCTAAGTCTCTCATTATCTCTCGTCGTTGTATCAGCCCAGCAACATCCACTGCCATTATCAGCGTACATTGTTTAACATTAAGAGATGCTTACTGTTAAACAAAATTAAGGAAAGGTCGATATCATAGTAACTTATTTTACTGGTAACTATAAATACTGCATTGTATAAGATTTTATTCTCCTTTCTTATTTATTTATCTTGGTAAAGGCATACTTTTTATTTAAAAAATTCATCAATACTCAAGACTCCTTGGCTCTCAATAAGTTTTGTTACCTGGTACTATGTATTGCTCGTCTTAGTTTTATTACCTAAAAGTAGAATGAGACCGGGTTTAAGTTTAACCTTCTACGTGTTAGTCAGTTAGTCACCGAATAATATAGTTCAATCTGATAGTAGTACCTTCCAATTATATTTGTTTTTCAATGAATTGAACCGAATCACATGATGTAATCAACTCAGCAAATATTTACTACAATTATCCGAAAATTTATTTGTAGAATGTGAAACATGAAGAAAAAATTATTAGATATAATTATACTGTTTATAATAATTAATAGTTTTTTAATGTTAATAACACCCAGCATGAGATAAAAAAATGTTGACTCCTTTTTTTTAATATTTTTATTGTACACGATTGAACCAGAATTAATTTTTAATACCTTAAATGCTCATGTATACACGTGTTTACACAAATAAACACCATCGCATGCAGGATCTTAACTTATATTATCGTGTCACTATCACTTTTATATACTTTCTGATATCTAATATGGGAACATTACTACATTGCTGGAGATTACATTTTACATTGAAGATACTTTCTTTAAAGATTAGATAAATGAATGAAGATAAGGCAATCCTGTATGCGAGTAACGAAGTCTACAGGTGTAGCCGGTATAGTCCTGGGCTAATTAAAAGTTTTTATCGCCAAGACTTTTGCTTTTTAACTTCTATTCTGAACGTTAAGGATTTGCATTTTAAGATGTCTGTGTGAGCTCTGAGTTCATACTAAGCTGAGGATTAAAATTTTCTAAACGTACTAACTTTTAAACTTTCGTTCCATGATATAGTTATAATTCCTTATGTATTCGGGAATGACCGCGATCACGTAATAGTGGTGTGTAATACACACACCTTGGAATTGCCCGATGTTTCCACCAGGTTGTACTGGCCGTGGTCACAGGCTGATTGACTCAATTTTTTTTATATTATAGGGGGCAAACGAGCTTACGTCGTCCATGGACACCTGCAACTCAAGAATCACAAGTGCGTTGCCGGCCTTGGTAGATGCCCTCGTATCCGTGTGGTAGAAGGTTCTTCATCAGCCCCGAACATTTTTGATATTTTCGTTTCGCCATGCAACTTCACATACTAACAGTGTCCCTATTCTGTTAATAAACTGACGTCTATCCGACTGCGCATAAAAGCAAGGTTGCATGTATTTTTTTTTAACACTGGATTGTACGTCTTTACGCTGTATATCATTTTAAACAATCTTCCCGATGAAAAGTTGAATGCATTTTAATTCCAATCACTGCACGTAGAACTCTTGAGTAACATTTTGCTAGTCTGGCACTTTTTCTTAGCAGCTATGTGTTTTCGTTTGGCCTATGTAGGAACTACTGCAGGTGTAGTTTATTTTATGGACATCTGGACTTCCTTCGGTGTTCCCACGATGTTGTGAACCTTTACACCTGGTATATATGAAGTGGGAATGGAGGATTTTGTTTAACACGGACCCGATCTTATGCCTATTCTCTTGACACAGGGTATGGTGGCTAGTTGCCTGTTCACCTCTGGATCTTGCGTTTCGTGCGCTTTGTCGGTTGCTTCCGTTTTCCATTTTCAGTTCACTTTATTTCCGTTACTTTTGAGTACCTTCTGTACATGAGCCATGAGCCAGCTCTCGCTTTAAACATTTAGGGTGTTACAGATCGTAAGCTCTGTTCTTAAGTGAAGTCATAACAGATTGCAAGTGCTGTCGTTATCTATTTGTATAACAGTCTTTGGGCCGCGATCATTAGATCAATATAATTGTACGACAGCTCGTTGTCTTTAGAGTCTGCGATACAGGTGATACTAAAGTAATAATAGTATGTGTAATTCGAAGAAATATTATACAGAGGTTCAATAAATTATTTAATAGCTATTACACATAATAAATGTTGCTACATATCAGCATTTTTGGATGAAATTTGTTATTCAAATATCAACAAAATGTATGTTTTTATTTAAGAGTAAAGTAAGTCTTGTCTAATGACTGGCCTGTTGGCCTAGTGGTTACTGACTCTGACTGCTACGCCATAAGTTATGGGTTTGATTCCGACCCGAGTCTGGGTGTTCTTTATGCCCATTGTTTTTATGTTTGTAAAGTCCCCCGCGACACAGTAAGTCATACCTAATGCGGGAGTTGTCTTTTGTCTTAGAGCAATGCAGAGATAAATTGAAGCAGAATTCAGTTTCGTTTTCCTGACATCGTCTACGGAACTCTAAAAACAAAGTATATCGAAGTTTTACTTCTACATAGAGTACACATTCATAGTACATGCTAGTTAGTAAAATATTACTTAGTGCAGTATTTAAATTAATTGAAATCAAGAAAGGAAATGAAGTTCCTGTAATATTTAATGAATAATTTTATTCTTGAACTGAAATTTAATATCGAAACGATGTATTTAAGTTATCTTTTGACGTCTTTTAAAATAAAACTGTGTCCAATAACTTTTTCATGATAATTTGCGTTTTTAAAGACTACTTCAATCATTGTTGTAATAATTTGACTGTATCATTAATATTGAATAGGTATATTAATAGAGTTTGTTACATATAATTATGAAAGTGGTATCCAAAAGCAAGTAACCCGTCTAATAAAATGAATAGTCATGACCATTTTATGGCACAATTATTGGGGGTCTTAACTTCTTTGGATACCACCCTGAAAACCATATTTTTGCTTGTTTATTTTTAGAAAAAGATTAATATAGAAAAAAGATAAAGAAAATATACTAGTACACGGCCGACCAAGTTAGTGTATTTTTTTGTTTTTTGAAACTCGCGTCTTTCTGGAATTACATACAGATAAGTATACATATACATAAACTTAAAAGCAAAACCTTATCTGAATACAAAATTGGTTCCAAATCGTTTGAACCATTTTTGATATACACGAAATAAACTTAAACATCACTAGCAACTCGCTCCGGCTTTGCACGGGTAGCAGAGACATGTTCAACAATCATCATCATATTTCAACCAATTTACACAAAACCTTAACAAATTATATATTTAAACCTTCTTCATGAATCGCTCTATCTATTGGTGAAAACCGCATGAAAATCCGTTCAGTAGTTTTTGAGTTTATCGCAAACAGGCAGACAGACGCGGTGGGGGACTTTATTTTATAATATGTAGTGATATACACAAGAATTGCTACTTTCATGTTATTAGATAAGTAGGTCATATGGTTATTTATTCTCAGTTGTAAAAAGGTGTCTACCGACTTCTGACATATGCGACTAGCACAGAGTATAGATATATAGATATTTAGGTACTTTATCTTTATATTTCCTATTCACCTTTCACTTTCCAGTCTGCTACAGAAGCACCTTTGTTGAATCTTTAATTCTACTAACGATATTTCCTGCTATTTTATTAGATTATAATGTAACTACAGTGTTACAGTGGGAGAGCCATGCTTCGGCACGTATGGGCCGGCTCGACCGGAGTGATACCACGGCCTCACAGAAAACTGGCATTTAAGCAATGCTTGCATTGTATTTCGCCGAGTGAGTGAGGTTACCGGAGGCCCTGACCCTTTCCTCTCCCCCTCTTCCCCCTCTACCCCTACTCCCACCTTAAAGGCCGGTAGTCATTTACCATCAGGTGACCTGTCTGCTCGTTTACCACCTATTCCATAAAAAAACTAGTTTTTGCCTTAATGTAGATTTTATCAAGCTGGACGACCATCTAGTTATTTTTCTATACCTCGGGAACTTACAGAACAGAACTTTTTTTTGGAATAAAAGGTACCCTGTGTCTTTTTCTATATCCCGAGGATTTTAAATTAACGGATTTTGTAAACCTGAATGACTGTGAAGTTTTTGTGGGTGGAACACTCGTCTCTGCAATCTTCCGAAGGATAATGGAACACAACGTACCTGGAAAGACTGATGACGCAGAACAGAAGGCGTAATCAAAACGTGCATGGCACTTTAATAAGTCCACTGTCACACATGAAATGTTTATGGTAGCACAAAGACATGGTCTTCAACTGAGGGTCAAAAGGAACGTTCGAACGAGCTACAAAATGCGGTGCCAGCGCTGCGATCGCGAATCACCAAACTGGTTGAATGGAGGGTTCCATTTAACCACAGAAATTGAACACAACGTGTAAGCCAAATAAAATAAAAGTTAGGATTTCAATCTGCTACCCCTAAAACTAACATTTTTTTAAAAGTAATTTAATATTAAGGTCACATAAAGTATTGAAACCACACGAACATCCATAACTCAATCAATTTGGAACGATGCAGCCGTACATCGTCAATATTGAAATAAAAAGTTTCCACGTTTGAAAGCTCTCTAACAAATTCTCAGAATAAATTGTTTAGCCTCGCAAATGCATGACGAGTTTTAAAGCTTACACTCCAATTTGGTTTGGGGTCGATAGATAGTATCGAAGTTATTTTCAGAGGAATTTGTACTAGAAATTGCTTAAAAGCAGGACTGAATCACTCCATATTTGGCGTTAGCAGCCGTCGGCATTTGAGTATTGGGGGCCCATCTTTAGTCCTTTTTATTAAAACAAGTACAGGGTGTACAATGAAATCAGTTGATATATTTTACAGAACAACACAAGTCTTTGTCAATCTTTGCAATAGTCCCGATCCTTCCCTTATTGCCTCCATTCGACCCCAGCTACCTTCCTAAGGTCGTTGGTTTATCTGGCGGGGTTATTATGCCATATTAAGTTTCCATTTAAGTTTTAACCTTAGCTCTTGATACAATTACGGACAAATTATTTTATCATATGATTATATCAAAGACTGGAGGTTTCCCAGGAAGCACCAGGCTGAGGTTAAAAAGTCAAGCCGCTAACTTTACAATTTGGTCCTTTGAGCTATAGGGTCTCGTAGTAGGAATTCAGCTGGGAAAGAAAGACAGAGGTTCCATCCTTTCGTTTCAAGTAACCAAGGTCTGGAATGAGCTGCCTGCGTCTTTTTTCCAGACTATTATAATCCTGGAACCTTCAAGAGTAGAATGAATATATATGTTCTCGTGGATACGTTCGCGTGTACCATCTCTGTCTTCAACGTCACTTTCGAATCAGGTGAGTTTGAAAACAATTACTTCTATAAAGAAAAAAAATAGACAGGTAATACATCCATATCTTTGCACCTACCACTTTTTATTTCTGCTTCACCCCAAGGTTGACTGGCAGAGAATGCCTAAGGCATTAAGTTCGCCTTTGTACAATATGTGCATGAAGTTTTAATAAATAAATATCCAAATATGTAGTTCAGAATAGTCCTAAGTAGTGAACTAAGTGATTACTATTAATAAACCTAAAATAGTAAACTAGGTAATAATCAAATGAATTTCTACCTATCCACAAAACCCTCTCTTGAACAAAACACTTGCAATATTTCTGTTGTCCGTTCGCTCAAATAACGGTGCGTTATTTGGCGTTACCGATAGATCAAAGGGGACCTCTTTTGATTCAAATTCCAACGCTCATTCCATTCCACGAATATCAGGAGTTCTAGCTAGCAAAAATAATTAAGTAATCACCATGACCTATTGTAGCAAACGGACATTGTACTTACTATTAATGAAAACATTAAAATCGGCAGATGACAAAGGAAAAAAAAATGTGAACAAGGGTGTGGGGAAGGTATTATTTGATTATTTATACCTAAGTAATTAATAGTGGTGCTGAAAATAATTTTTGAATATAATGTTGTAGGTATGTAATTTAAACTATTTTGTCAGCCAGTGGCCTCAACTTTGACCGGGATGAACAATTACATAATATTATTCCCCTTAATCAATATGTCGTAGTCTTACCGGACAGTAGTTTCGGAAGTCACAAATAAAAAAATAAAATCAATTTTCTTTACTTTTAAATTAATGAGTTCAAATTTTAGAATAGAAGAGTTACAATGCACACGACAATGGTCAATGGGAAAGTGTCGAATTCAACCGCAAATATACTATCTTTAGCAACATAACCCATTCATTTAGCATAACTAAGCGAGATGAATCATTCGGAACCTCTAGACTGTAAAGCAGTTTATGAGTCTATTCTTCAGCATATAATGATATTATTTAACATGCAAATTGGTTTTGTGAAATGTTTACGACATTTGTCAAAAAATATGGATTTTGAAGGGTGCAGTGTTAAGGCCACAGTTGAGGCACTCAACAACGACTACAGGAAAATAAAGAATATCTGAAGAAAAGAAAAAACAAATTTCCAGTCCATATTATATTTTCAAGGCATTATTTTCCAGGACCAAAATAATTTCTTTTTGTGTCTATGATTAACTATCTCTAAAAAAAAATTAAACTTGTATTTAATACACACGAGGTTTTCTCATACACCTTACAAATAATTAGAAAAATATTTTTATAGATTAAAAGGAGTTCATTAGTCAGTAGTAGTGACTTAAAATATCTTAACATTTAATTAATCACTATTTTTTATAATTTTTAATTCCTTTATGATAATCCGCATAAGTACAAACTCACTAACTGCATTTTAGATGGAACACATGCAAATTCAATTAATGACGCCGTCGCACTAAGTCTTCCATTAATTAAATCATATTAATTAATAGTTCCTGACGTTCAATGTTGCTAATTAAGCATTAAACGTTATAAATATGCAATACTTTACAAAGGATACATTCGAGTAGTTAAGTATTAATAGGATTGCGTTATTGTAATTTGCTTTGTAAAGGTTATTTTTAACTTTAAAGTCGGGATGCCCTACAAACAATCCCGTGCGTTACGATAGGACACAGGATTAAAGGATGCATGCTACAGAAAAGCTTCCTTCTAAGCCACTATAATTAATTAATTATCATTATTTATTTAATGAAAGAACCTTTCTTTACAAAGCAGTTTACAATATAGGAAATGACTATTGTAATAAAGGTGTACACATGGTGAACTCTCATTCTCCCAAGGACTGACAAACGACATCAAACGGTTACAACCAGTATTAGCACGGTCTACATTCTATCTAATGGTAAGCAAATTGTCTCAAAGTATACATTTTCTGCAAGTAGTCTTTATGTATTTCCTATCCGAACAAACTGATGTGAAACTGGCCTGGCATCAAACGGTTGTTGTAGCGTACTTTGGTGTAGTAGTTGCTAATTGTAGGATTAGAGCGCCTTTAAAACAACTGGATCGACTGGAACATCAAGTTTCCGGCTACGTCATTTCAACCCAAACAGGCATTCTTAGAGCAAAAAACAAAAAAACAGTTTCTTTTTTATTTTATGGATTCCACATTTTTTCCCTTATCTGTGCTATAAGACGTCGTACCAAATTTCAAGATTCTGAGTTCACGGGAAGTACCCTGTAGGTTTTGATTCGAAAATTTGCGAAAATTGGCGGCATAAACGGCTATATCTTTTGATTGCGTTAGCTTAGTAGTTTGATTTTTTCACAGCTCTAAGAGACAGTAGACTTGAGTATTTGATATAAATTCCAGCTTGATACCTCCACGCATTCCTGAGAAAAAGGGTCTTGACAGACAGACAGACCCACGGACGGACGGACAACAAAGTGATCCTATAAGGGTTCAGTTTTTTCCTTTCAAGGTACGGAACCCTAAAAATAGTTTAAATTCAATGAAGTATGTGTTCTTGATAATTAAATATACATCCGAGTTGTTATATACAACTCTAATCAAAATAAAAGTGTGCATAGAGCTAGTTGAGATTAGAGCTAACTAACTTCAGATAACCTTATAACTAAAGATAAAGACTGTCTATGAATAACTAAATTATTGATAACTTCCATTTCTTCCACCTTAAGCAATACGTAAACATTGCATTAAATACATATACTCTAGATTTTAATACCTATTATATGGGACATTCAAGGAGTACGGAATATCGTGGTATCATATTAAACTCTTCTTTTATATTTGAAACGAAATCATAAAAAAGTGCAGGTATACCTGCCAAATATTTACGACTACAATGCTGAGTCGTCTCTTCAATTAGCTAGACGAGCATCTAGTAGGCGAAGTCAGTGGATTTTTCGACTAATAAATATAAATTGGTACTTGAGGAAGTGATTCCGATAAATGGCAATAGGTTTGCCATTCCTTTATATCAATCCTAAGATACTTTGGCGATATCCTTTCCAACTCCGTGAGAGAAAAAGGTATTCCGAATATGTGGTTAAAATGTTCAACTAAATAAACGGTTTCAAGAAAATAAGAAAACTCATCATTGTATTCCGCCATTGTTTCAAATGCATAACTTATCTTCGTGCTTCAAGTCATGTATTAAAAGATGCAATGATACAAAGCATATTAGTGACAGTGGAAATCCTGCGTGCAATACATCCTCTTGAAAACGTAAGTCAACTGCCTTACGAATTAAAACTTGTGAACAATACTTTACAATCCTTTGGTTGCTGTCAATTAACTAAGTAGTCTGTTCAGAAGTGAACGGCTTAAAGTTACTACTTCATTGAAGTGTTCTTCTACTCGATTTGTGGAAAATTTTAAACACACGTTACACTAAGGCGTTATCTATACATTAATACGCGAGGAGAATTCTTTGTATTTATTTTTAAGCAAATGCACACAGACAGTAATGTGAAATTTTGATTATTTAAAGTTTATATGTAAAAGAAGAGCAGAAAAGTATTTTTTTTTAACAATATAATGGCTACATAAAGCTATAAGGGATAGCCAGGAAATATTTTGATCTGCTATTGTACAAAAATTTATACAATGACGGTTCAAGTTATACTGATCAAACAAGACATTCAAAACAGTCGAAATATGAAACCTTTCAGTCTGTTGTTTTTTAAAGGGAATCTTGTACTTGAGTTACTGTTAACAGTTTAGATACAAACGGCGATATGCAAATTTAATTTTTATCACAACTAATCTATTATAAAAATTATAGGTCTATCTAAAAACTCGATAAGTAAATGGGAATCTATACTAATATTATAAAGCTGAAGAGTTTGTTTGTTTTTTTGGTTGGTTGAACGCGCTAATCTCAGGAACTACTAGTTCGAATTCAAAATTGAAAAACTGGCTGTTGCCTGCGACTGCGTACGTGTGGACACTCAATTCTATCCGATGGGAACCATACATTTGTCCAAAATAAAAACTAGCGTATGTGCTATTCTAGACCATAATCTATCTCTGTGCCAAATTGCGTACAGATCTGTTCATCCGTTCTGGCGTGATTGAGTTACAAACATCTGTCCATTCAAATTTTCACCTTTACAATAGAAGTAAGTTTATTTTTAAAACGGATTATTTCAGAACTAACCGACTTGATAACCTTTGAGACTTATGTTTTATCTTTTGATATTGATTGGCCTCATCAAGATACGCTAATAATAATTCAGTGATTGGCCTTGATATTGACCATAAATAAAAAAATACTGTAATGAGATATGCGGAAGCCGGAGAAAGCAGTGGATTGCAATTAGGCCGAATGATTTAATAAGATATGAATCTTGATTGCTATAGTCACTTTTACATTTCTTCCTTTGTGGATATGATTTTTTTTATATCCGCACAACCGATAGAAAACAAGCAGAGCGAGTCACGGCGTTACACTTTAAGTACGAATCACACCGTACGGGCAGCGCCGGAGCGCGTCAAGTCGCGCCTCGGTAGTCGAGCACAAGTGGGCGGAGCCAACCGCCCGCGGCGGCAAGAAGTCCATGCAAAAATGAATTTTAGGTAATAAATATAAACTTCAATTTCCATCACCGTACTAAAAATGTGCTCCGGCGCGATCTGTTCGGTATGAATCGTACTTTAAACGACATTAGGTTAGCTTAGTTACACTAAGTAACATATAAAATATAATGAATTCCTCATCTCAATACCTACCGACCAATCAAACAGATTTAAAAATATCACCACTACTCAACGCTAAGCCCTTAATTGACCAACACGGGCTCAACTCAAAATAATAAAACAAATACACATACATTGTTAAGCAATAGGGAAAAATAAGTACAAAAATCCAATTTTTAGCCCCAAAACATGATTAAAACACAAGAGTCCTTCTTCCAACTGCATATAAAAAGCATTTCATAGTATCTATAATAATATGGAACAGTAATTAGGTTTCGCCTTTTCTGAAAAAGTGCTTTTTAGGGTTCCGTACCCGAAGGGTAATAAACGGGACCCTATTACTAAGCCTCCGCTTTCCGTCTGTCTGTCTGTCAGCGAGCTGTATCTCATGATCCGTAATAGGTAGACAGTTGAAATTTTCACAGAATGTGCATATTTGTTGCCGCTATAACAACAAATAATAAAAATAAATTAAAAATGAAAGGGGGCTCCCCTACTAAAAATGCATTTTTTGGGGTTATAGTATTAAATCTTGTACGATGGCGCGGAATCCTTCATGCGCGAGAGATATATACATATAGAAACATAACCGAAATTTTACTTGCATATGTATTACTGTATATGCTACTTTCATCATCAAGCTATTGCCGTTCACTGCTGGACGAAGGCCCCCAAGGAGCGCCGCTGCCAGCCACCTTCTTCAAGCCGTCGGTCCATCACTTACGTATCATTTACTTTTTTTACATTGTAAAAATGTGCACAAATCCTTAAAAATACACTCTAACACTCTTATTATTTGTTTAGGTATCTTAAAAATATTGACTCAAGTATATAAATCGATTCCTATCTTATCATTTATACAGCATATATATATTATCATTTTAATCAATCCTTTCGAAGTCTTTGAACGACAACACGCGTTCGATACCATAAAAAGATTTTAGCGACACACCGTGGTAATGAAAATTCAGCTTATTTTCTTAACAGCGTGTCTGGTTTTGTGTGAGTTATGTGACGGAAAAGTTTTCACAAGATGTCAGTTATCGAGAGAGCTACTGAAAACAAAAATGATACAGAAATCGTTTCTTGGCAGCTGTAAGTTATTTTTTCTTCTTTTTCTAGTGATGTGATGGAAAGGATTGATGAGTGTACTGTTAATAGTCACAACAGTAGTTTGGTCCTGTGAGTAGTTAAGGTGTGAAAGAAACAAAGTCCCATAAGACCAAATCCTAATATTTATAACTAGCTTTCGCCCGCAGCTTCACTCGGCTCCAAGTTTTTTTTCTATCCCTCGGGAATAGTACTTTTTTGTGAATGAAAAGTACCCTATGGCCTTATCTGTACCCCTAACAGGATCTGTGCAAAATTTCATGATTATCGGTTGAGTAGTTAAGGCGTGAAAGCTTAACAAACAAACAAACTCACATTCGCATTTATAATATTAATTCAAATTCATTATCTTTACTTCATAATATTGGTCATCAGTAATTTGAAATCATCTATTTTAAAATTATAGATTACGTAATTTAATTAATTATAGTTATTAGTAGTAGTAGTTGGTATTAATTATAGTCACCGACGACGTAATAGGTTGCTTTTGTCAAACTAAACTAACATTACTAAATAAAAGTGCGAGTCTGACTCGCGCACCGAGGGTTCCGTTAGCAAACAAACTTATATGTAGATAATACGTCCATCTCGGAAATCAATTCTCGAAGATGTTGGTCCCTTTTTTTTCCAAAAAATAAACTTAACTTTGCAGTTCTGAAAACATTCTCCCATACATCGATTTACGACAGTCTTTCCAACCGCAAAATATAAGTTTGTAATCACAAAAACTATTTTTGATGATGATATAATAACAAATTAACAACTTTCGGATTGTTTCCTTTACTTGTGCTGTGAGACCTTGCTTCTTAGCAAATTTCATGATTCTAGGTCAATGGGAAGTACTGGACTAGTAAGTTATAGGTTCTGATTTACCTGCAAAATGTTCAAATTTGGTGAAATCTAAGGCTTAAATGGCTGTATCTTTTGATTGCGTTGACTCGGAAACTTGATTTTCTAAACCTTCAAGGGACCGCACATAAGTATTTGGTATTAATTTCAACTTGATACCTCCACGGGTTCCTGAGAAGAAGAGTCTTGACAGACAGACAGATGGACAACAAAGTGATCCTATAAGGGTTCCTATTTCCTTTTGAGGCACGGAACCCTAAAAAAATTAGAATAGATCATACCATGTCTGCTTAAGTCGGTCTATAACCACCCGTCACCAAATGACTTAAGGGCTGAGCCTTGTAAGAAGAAATCGTGTATGCAAACTCACGGTCACTCATTTAAATCACCAAACCAACTATTATGTTATTAAAATAAAACTAATTAAACTAAAATTAAATTATGAAAATAGGGAAACGGACAATGAAGGAAAAATCAAGTTGAAAAAAAAGAGAAGAAAAGAAAAACATAAGATATGATATAATGAGATAATATAAATGGGATTAGGATGGTTTCAATAATAGTCAAAGCACTAAACAAAATGTATGTTTAATTTTTATAATCACAGATCCAGATTTTAGCAGTATAATATTATAAAACAAACTTAGTAATTATCCTGTCTCGAGTCGAGTCTCGACCCAAAAGTCTTGGGATCTGAGACAACTATATTTACAAAACGTCCCGGGACTTCGAGACACGACCCAAACCCTGGCTATGACACATATTACACGCAAAGTATTAACTTGCTCGTTTTTGTTTTGAGTGTGTGTTTTATTATTATATAGCTTTTAGTTTTACATGTATTAAATCCCTACAGGAGTAACGGGGAAATTTTTATAGCTGTGTTTTATAGTCACGCTATGCACATAAATATCTTTTGTAATAAATGTATTCGTAATTCTCGAATTGATTAGTTGTTTTTTGTAAAACAATATGGGACATAAACACCTCCAACATAAAAAAAAAAGTTTTAACATGCACTGGCTAGGTGCATGTTAAGCTGTTTTATTCCTATTGCTGTTGCCCGCGGCTTCCTTGGCGTGGTAATATTCCACGAGAACCGTACATTTTTCCGGGATAAAAAGTAATCTATGTGCTATTCCAGACTATAATCTATCTTTGTGATAAATTTCATCACACCTAGTAGGTAGTTCAATTTTGACCTTTTCCGGTCACAGTGAAAAATAGTATCGTTGAACAGAACTTTTTATTTTTAAACGGGGGAACACATAACTAGTATTTTTGTGAACCCCTCCAGCTAAGCTAAACGCTTGTGTCAGGAGGGGACTCACGGGGTAGTGCATTATTGACGGCTTAGTTTATCCAGTAACGATCGTAAGGTTCTAGGTCTAATACCCAGAACCTTACGATCGTTACTGGACAAAAAATTCCAGTTTGGATAAGTTATACCACATTTTTTCGATAGGCTTTATTCTGTAGCAATACGAAAATCTGTCTGGTGCCTGGAAACATTTACGAGGGAACAAAATTGTAGCTGATAAAACACAGGTAAAATTCTAATACATTACATATGAAAGTAATACAAACTAATTACAAGGACTGACATAATTAGAAACACGAACAATAATAATACCTACCACTGTTATCAAACTCGTTTTCCATCCAAGAGGAAAACTTGTTCAAATCAACAATTATAAAAGTATAATATATTATATGTTGTTATTATAAACAACATACTGACTGTAGTTGTACGTAGCTATAGTCATGCTAAAAGCAGTTGAGTAACTAACATAGATTGTACCCCGGTCAACAACTTCTGGATTTCTGGACTCGTACAAATACTTGCAGTAATGTTGAGAACATTCTAGAACGGTCGGAAGTGATCTAAAAATATCGAAAAGACTATCGAAACTACGTCTATAAGGTTCGTAAAACTCACTAATGAAATACAACTCGTACAAATGTATATAATGTAAATATCAAACAAATTTGTCGCTTTTATCTTTGGATATGCGTATTACACGATCGAAATCGCAGAGGAAAAAAAAGGTTATCAATCATTCTAACACCGCAAAAACTCACAGAATACATACACAAAGTTAAATTGTATAATCAGCTGACATTGACATTCAAAGTGGGTACAAGATTATTGAAAAATAACTCTTAATTCGTTGGAATACGAGTTAATGTTATTTTTATAGGGTAATTACTCAATTCAATGTATTCATAAACATAGATTCAGGCATGTGGGTTACACGTGTTGTGGTTGTACTTGCTTTTAGTTGTTGTGTGTGCAGTGTTTCCGGCAAGAGATACGAGACTAGATGCAAGTTAGTGAGAGACTTGTTGAGAGTCGGTGTTCCTAATGATTTGTTTCTTGGTCAATGTAAGTTCTTAAAGTAAATGCGATTAAGCGTCAGAGAAAGATGTATAAAACAAAGAGTATCTAAAAGTATTTTTAAGGACTTCCCCAAAAAGGTATTTTTGCTAATTGGACAGAGATTTTCATATATTTTTGGGATTGTATCCATGAGTGGGTCCATAAAAAATACATTTATGATTTTATAGGCTGGCAAAATAGACCCGTAGTTGTTCCGTAATGTATGCGTAAAATAATATTTCGATAAAAGTGTTTTTTCTTCGAATCTGTTTATTTCTAGAGAGAGTCAAAATATGTATTTCAGGATATCATTCTGAATCATATAAAGGTTGCTAACTAATAGACTAACGACAACCAACTACAAATTAATTTTAATAAGTGTGAAACCGCCGGATACAGTACTGAGTTATTTTATTAAAAAAATTACTTGATAATTAAAGATGACTTCAAGTAAGGTAAAACTAAAATAAAATAAACTATTATCAATATATTTTAACTATTAGTAACTACGGACATCCATTCTGACCCCGCAACCAGTTGGTCGCAACTCCGACGCCTTAACCATTACGATACTGCTGCTTAAGTTTGTAATAATATTATAAAAAAAACCTTAAATATAAACAAAAAATATAGCTAATTTCTACTCTAAATATAGAAATAAAAAAAGCCTGCAACAAATTAATTTAAGTAATGGCAACATTGCATTACAACTCAAACGAAAGGTCATTTTTACCAGCTTTTAGTGTTATAGTTATTCAAAGCTGTATAGTTATGCACTAAATGCATAGTTCCATCACGCAATACTTATAAAGGTATTTTGCATATTAATTTGTACTTTACACGAAACGTTCTGTGATAGGCCTGTTCATGTGTTGGGTTATTATTATATTATTATTGTTTTGAGTGCCTAGTGCTACCTTGATCATTTCTCGTCTTTTGTAGCACACTCGTGCTTTATAACTTTGTAGCATATATAGAAAAAAATACACAGAAAATACAGAAAACCGGCAGTCCTAACCCGTCTCGCTCCCCCTCTTTTTGCCCCTTCTCCCCCACTCCTCCTCTTCCTCTACTTAAACCTTAAAGGCCGACAACGCAACCCAGGTGCTCATGGGTGGCAGTAGTCACTTACCATCATGTGACCCGTCTGCTCGGTTGCCCCATATCCCGTAAAAAATATATATTTCTAAATACACACATATTATATATATATATAATATGTGTGTATTTAGAATTTTATCACTCAAAAGTTTTGTAAATAATAGTATTATTGTTATAGTACTTATATTTTTAAATGTTTTCTAAGGTAATAATGAATTAAATTATAAAGATTCTTTGAAACATTTGATGTTAGGTAAAAATCATTCGAGACTTCTGTTCATACAAGTATATCATTTAAGTCATATTAAAGGTCATTTTTTCTCGTTTCTCGCTGGAAAATTCGAATTGAACATAAACGGTCCTTTAACTGCATAAGCAGCTTTAATTAATTAAATTTGACTTTGTCTTAAATTACTTGTTCACTAAGGGGCGTGACTATTATATAGCATGCCGTTACAAAAAAATCTTTTTGCAACGACATGCTAGAGTCATGCTCTTTCAGTGGTTTAAGTAAACGTTTCCTTGTCAGATACAGCCTGTACACAGCGTTATGTATTGCCAGAACTTCGCCTGGCGCGAGGGGTTATGATATGAAGTGTTGATGTTTGAGGAGTACAATTGAAATTTGTAATGGCTTCAAGGCCTGTCTGCTGGCCGCGGCGATTCTTCTTTTGTTTTAACATTTATACATTTCAAATAATTCGAATAGAATTCAGTGCGGACTTCTCACACACCAGTCCTAACGTATATCACAGAGGTGTGATACACTACAGCGTTTAACATATAAATGGTTAAATTGTACAATTTATAAATAACAAAACTCATTTATAATCACAGTGGTGTTTTAACTGATTAATGATCTGAGTATTGGTTTGAATTCATTTCACAAGTCCGATTATAAAGGATGGAAAATCCACGATATCTAATCAAGCTGCGGTGTAGTCTAGTGGCAATTATATAAGTGTTTACTTACATACATTACCTACTAGATAAACCTATTTATAAACCTACATCTGCATGCAGTGACTATAATAGTGGGAACATTTATGTTTTTGTTCTCGCATTCAACAAACAATTATTTTAACAACTTTTTCATAGCGACAATACGTTCTTTAAAATGGGCGTAAAAAGGTTTGCATCCTAGTTGCAAGTGCCTATGAGCATATATGCCAATAAATCAGTGATATAAAAAACTTTTAACGGCTTATCATTTTTGAAGGGAAAACTTCTTTAGCCGTAAAAAATGTTAAACTCGCGTCAGGACACGTGACCCTGATCGAAAATTCGTGAGACGGAGCCGAGTTTCTTATATTTAAAAAATATAACATTCGAAATTCAAACATTTATGAGCGGCCAGGAGCTCAGAATTTCCAGTGTACCCTATGTATACATTTTTTTTTTTTTAACCTAATTACATAATATATAAAAAGATGTTTGTGTGTGTGTGTGTGTGTGTTTGTATATGCAAATACATTGTGAAGTTATGTTTTCACTTCTGACGTGCAGTCCTACGACTGACTGTTTTTTTTTATTAAATGATTTTAAATGTTTTTCACAGTAAGTTAATTTTCAAAGGCTGACTAGTCACACTTTCAGTACCCTGAAAGATTACAACTTCCTTTCTGAACCACATTTCTATAAAGTTTTCAATGATTTTTACTGGAACGGTTTACGGACATTTTTACTTAAGAGTTTCTGAAAAGGCCTAGATTGTACATCACACACACACAGAATGGAACCAGCGGTTTCTGTAGTTTAAGAGTTGTTATTGTTGTTAAGATGTTGTTATTGCTAAATTAACAAACGGCTATATTGTATAGCCGTTGTAGTGTCTACTTATATAATTACTATGAAGACTTGGAATGATGGAAGATTTAAAACTTTTTACTTCAAAGGCTTTTAATATACGTTTGTTTGTCTTCAGCGGACCATTCATATTTTATATTTCGAATATCAACATCAAAATGAAGCTGGCGAACTGACCGAAAATAAAGTTTAAAAGTTCTTTGAACCATGTTTTAATCAGTGAGTATTCATATATGTTGTACCCGTGATATTAATCTAGTTGCAGTCCCAAAGGGAAAATACCAGTAAGGATTCCCAATAGCAGAGTAGGTACATACACATACTATAATAAAATTCCATAAAAACTCACGTACAAAAGTTTATTTTTAAAATCTGTAGTAACAGCCGATACTTATAGATAAAAGGTTTGTAATCTAATTCCAGTTCAACTTAGTACAAAATTCCTTATTACTGCACATAGTCTTAAATCTAAAGACTACACGTTACAAGGGTATTTGCTAGGGTTGAGATGTTTCGCAATTTGAAAAGGACCTCTGGGACATTATCTCTCGCTAATTGCTATCCGCATGTTGTATGGAACCCTTGACCTTGAATTTGGACCGTGAACTCTCTACTTGGAGCGTTTTACTGTACAAGTTTTAGTTAAACCAGTATTTCATTTGTAAAACCAAGGTTAAAGTTTAGTGAATTTATTGTCTTGACTTTAGTCATTACGCATTACGTAAGGCAATACCTAAGAGGATACAGAAGTAGAAGTATTTAAGTCAAAATATATAAAATATTGAAATGAAAACGAGAATAGCGGTTTATAAGTAGGTAGGTAAAAGAAATAATGTCACACATAATATATCATTACTTTTTTCATTAAACGAAAGTAGATATATAACACATAGTACACGCAGTACATTTAATCTGTTTATACAAATAAAAACTATACTTTACATTATTTAAACACTGAATTCCGAATGTAATATAGATTGCAGCGGAAATAAACGTACTAAATAACTAACAATACTTTTTTATACTAATTTTTAAACTTTCGCGTTCCATGATATAATTATTTATGTATTTAAACGGGAATTAACGCGATCACGAAAAGGTATTACATATCTCTCTGAATTGCCTGACATTTCGACCAGGTTGCACTGGCCGTGGTGTGTGTGGTGTGGTGAGTCAGCCTGTGACCACGGCCAGTGCATCGCGTTAATTCCCGTTTAAATACATAAATATATTTTTTCTTATAATCTGAATTTTAAATTCTGGCTAATATGTTAGCTTGTGTAAATTTAATGACATGTTAATAGGGTATTCACTCTATGAATGTAATTTTAGAAACTTATATTATATAATCTAAGAACGAAATGATTAAAAAACAATACGTAGTAAGCTAGTTTACGCAATAGGCAATGCCGACCGGTATCGGTTGATACCGGTCGGTATTGGTTTCAGAGCTCTGAAGACAGAATCTAATTTCATTGGTAAGATTGGTAGTTAACTATCGTGTGTTTGTGCTATAGTGTATGGGGTGACACTGCATTTCGAGATACAGATTTATAACCTAGTTCAGCTACATATACGCCTATTATTTTGTTAAAATTAAATGATAGCCTTAGGTTTTAAGTGTACTAAAATATGCATACAATTTGTTTAAGGCTTTGTCAAAAAAACTATTATTATCACTACATATTATAAAACAAAGTCCCCCGCCGCGTCTGTCTGTCTGTTCACGATAAACTTAAAAACTGCTGAACGGACATAAATAGACAGAGTGATTCATGAGGAAGGTTTAGGTGTATAATTTGTACCCGTGCGAAGCCGGGGCGGGTTACTAGTTATATTATAATTACATACATAAATTACCTAATATACATTCAATTAATTGCAATAATTTAAGTAACAGGTATAGAACCCTGCCCCCATTGCCTCCGGCCAAAAACTGCCTAGCTTATGCTCGCGGCTTCGCTCGCGTAAATGTTATTTTTGTTTATTTCTCGGGAACAGTAATTTTTTTCGGGATGAAAGGTACACTATGTCTTCTTTTGTACCTCTAACAACGTGTACGTAAGATTTCATGATGATCGATTCAGTAGTTAAAGCGTAACAAACAAACAGAGTTGCCTTCGCATTAATAATGTTAGTATGATCTAGCATTTCCTGCGCGGCTGCGCTCACGTGTACATATTTATATATTTTGCGCGGAACCATAATTCTTTTTCCAAAATATTAGTAACTAAGTTACTCCTTATAACACCAGCTATCTGCTAGTGAAAGTTCCGTGGAAATCGGTCCACCCGTTCCGGAGATTAGCCGGAACAAACAGGCAGACGGACAGACAAACAGACAAAAAATTTAAAAACTGATTATTTGGCATAGGTATCGTGCAAATAACTGTATGAACTTAAAAAAAAACTATTTTTTTGACAATACAAACAGACACTTCAATTTTATTTATTTGTACCTATTGATGATCTAGTATTTCTCTCTACCTAAACATTGATATGAAATAATAAATACAATTATTTCCTTAATAAAAGATAAGGAAAATAAACATGTTGATTCTTAAGCCGGAAATAATATTTCGACCCAGTAAATCTTGATAATTAATACTTTGTTGTCCTTAACTGAAATGATCATTGTTTTCTGCTTAACTAATTCTCATCTAATCTAAGCCTTAATAGTAGTAGAACTGTTAAATAGTATTTTATGACGTTAGACATCCGTACCAAAGGCACGCTGCGATAAAGATATAATTTGTCTCTTATTTTATTAAGTACTAGCTGCGCCCCGCAGTTTTACCCGCGTAAGCCCCGATGATGTGGGAATATCAGGATAAAAAGTAGCTTATATGTTAATCCAGATGCCCAGCTATCTACATACCTAGTTTTATCGCAATCGGTTCGGTAGTTTTTGCGTGAAAGAGCAACAAACATCCATTTATCCTCACAAACTTTCACGTTTAGTAGAATTACTAGCAGTGCCCCACGGTTTCACCCGCGTAAGTCCCGATACCGTGGGCATATCGGAATAAAAAGTAGCCTATGCGTTAATCCAGGTTTCCAGCTATCTAGTATAGCTATATTCAGTGGTTTTTGCGTGAAATAGTAACAAATATCCATCCGTCCATACATCCATCCATCCATCCAAACTTTCACATTTATAATATTAGTGGGTTAATATTAGTAGGATCATTGTATTTGTTGCTATAGACACCTTCTCTACAGCTCACAAAGATCAAGACGGAGAAACACAGTTATGGGAACAGCATCGAATAAAAGTGTTGTTGTGTAACATTAAACATTGTAATATGCTGTAGTAAAGGTTTGGAGCCAAGGAGTCCCGACCCGTCCACACACTGGACTTTCCCACTAGTAATAAACAGCATTCATATTAAACTAATTTTCATATTTAAAACCATTTATTTTTCGATGACATAACATGTTTTCGTAAACCCTAGCCCAGTAGGTAGAGGAGTTAAAATAAATTACCTGTCCACCCACCAGCGGGTGTAAGGATAAATAGAAATTACCCATCCCCCCACCAGTGCGTGGATGGGTAATTATGAATTACCACTCCACCCATCAGTGGGAAAGTCGAGGGTGTGGGCGGGTCAGGACCCGAGCCAAGGGTCTGACTGAGAGTTGTCAACATACAAGGGACACCACCAATATTGTAGTGTGTAGGCTAATTTATTCACTCACCATTAGGCAAGTAAGTGCCTATTGTGGCAAGTCAGTTGCTACATACATGATTAAAAAACCAGTTATTTAAAGGACGAGAACCCGCCTCTTGAATCTGCAAGTATGTTTTTTTTTATAAAACTAAGTTTGTATAAATGATACATGATGGTTGAAGATAAAACACCAGGAATGCCCTGCAAAATGTAGCTTTAATTAAGTGTACTATAACAGATTGTTGTTAATAAATTGCAGTTACATATTTTTTAAGTGAATCTAACATCATTTGAAAGAAAATTATCTAGGGAATAGAAAAACGGCCAGCTCTCAGTCGCAATCTACGGCAATCTTGCTGTAAACAGTTTAGGCTTCTTAAATATATTGTACATTGCAGCCCCTTCTTCCTCCCAACAGGTATCTTAATGTTATTTTGTTGCGATAGATAGAGGCTGACTCAGAGCTGGTAGCCATTTGTTTTTCGTTGGATTCACGTAAACATATAACTGTAATTTATAAACAAAAATCAATTACACTTTATTTAATTAAAGCCAATTGCGGTTACATTTTGGCGGGCAACCTTTTTCGTCTGTTATCTTCAACTATCATGCATCATTTATATAAACTTATTTTTATAAAAAAAAAGATACTTGCAGATTCTAGTCCTTTAAATGACTGGTTTCTAAATCATGTATGTAGCAACTGACTTGCCACAATAGGCACCAGCCTGCGTAATGGTGAGTGAATAAATAGCTTACACACACTACAATATTAGTGGTGTCCCTTGTATTGACAACTCTACACCTGACAATAATGCGGAAGCATAATGGCTAAGGCGTCGGACAGTACTCTACCGTCGTGAACCCACTCCTAACACAAGCACTTAGCTTAGCTGGAGGGGTTAACAAGAATACTAGTAATGTGTAACTAACGTTGCTAGTATTATTTACTAAAAAAAATAGACAATAATACCTATTTGTTTATTTTATTAAATTATCTGTATATTTCATAATCCAATCTTTTGGGAAATAAAGGCGTGATGTTTTCTGTTCTTCTTGAACTATAAAACTCTAAAGTTTTTAATTTGTTTCAGGGGTCTGCCTAATAGAAAAAGTGAGCAATAGAAACACCAGTGCCTACTCGGTCAGTCCCAGTGGAAAAAAGTTTTATGGCTTATACCAGGTTTGTTTTGTTAGCTCACATAATAAATTGCTTGGAGGAAACAGTAAATGAAAGAGACAATTTTCGAATTTTCGGCTTTAGATGAACCATAATGGCGTCTCGGTATTTTATCGAACATATTTCCTCCTAATGAATCTGCCTTCTACATGTTTATTAAAATAATTGCGAATAGCGTATGATCAAGTTTTCAATTTCAATTAAATTCAACTTGAGGAAGTTTCTTTGTCAATAAGTTTACGTTAGATTTTATCATAAACGTTTTTGTTCTTCATAATGAAGTAAAATAGTCAAGAAATATATTCTTGGTTTACTTAATAAAATTAAGATGAGACAGAGGAGTCACCAGTAATGTTGTTTCCACTCCGATATAATCACGTCATGCTCTTGTGTATGGTTTTCAAGTACCATAGGATTACAGATATCAGAGGTTTCCACGGGATGAAAGTAACGAAATAAGATCAACGACAGGTTGTGAAGGATTATATGTTTGAGCATTCATTGTTTTAGTGTTTGTTCGTGAAAATCTTGGATTGTAAACAAAAAAAAAACCGGACAAGTGCGAGTCTGACTCGCGCACCGAGGGTTTCGTAAGCAAACAAACTTGTATGTAGATAGTACGTCCATCTCGGGAATCAATTCTCGAAGATTTTTGCCTGTCTTTTCCAAAAGACAAACTTAACTTTGCGGTTGATGTACATACAAAAAAGTCAAATTTCCAACAGCAAAATATAAGTTTGTAATCACAAAAACTATTTTTTATGTGATATTACAACAAATTAACGACTTTCGGATTTTTCCTTTAGTTGTGCTGTCAGACCTTGCTTCTTACCAAATTTCATGATTCTAGGTCAATAAGAAGGAACCCTATAGGTTTTGATTTACCTGCGAAATGCTCAAATTTGTTCAAATCTAAGTCTTAATGCCCGTATCTTTTGATTAAGTTGAAATAGAAGCTTGATTTTTTACAGCGTTAAGTAGCTGCTGACATGTCTTTGAAGTTAATTTTAACTCGATGCCTCCACGGTTTCCTGAGGAAAAGGATCTTGACAGACACACAGACAGGCAGATGTAACAACAAATCAATGACTTTCAGATTTTTTCCTTTATTTGTGATACCAAATTTCATGATTCTAGGTCAATTGGAAGTATCCTATAGGTTTTGATTTACCAGCGAAATATTCAACTTTGGTCAAATCTAAGGCTTCAGTGGCCATACATAGTCTTTTGATTGCGTTGACTTAGAAGCTAGATTTTTTTACAGCTTCAAGGGACTGCAGATTTATGTATTCGGTAACTTGATACGTCCAACGGTTCCTGACAAAAAGGGTTTTGACAGAAAGACAAACAGACATACAGACAGACCGACAGACAGACAAACGGAAAAGTGATCCTATAAGGGTTCCTTTTTTTAACCTTATAAACGGAGCCCTAAAAACGTTTTTTTTTATGTAAGGCCATTAAAATGCACGTTATATTTTGATACTAGGTATGTGAAAACACATGGCCTAATCCAAGAAATAGTCACCTTACATTAAAATTTTAACCGAATATTAACATATATTGTAAATAACATTTTTTTTTCATTTTTAGATACCGGGTAGTTGGTGTAAACTAAAAAAACGCGGCGGCGACTGCGACATAAAATGTGAAGGTAAATAAGGTTATTAATAAAATAATAATGTGTCTCTCGTCTCAGTAGCAATTGTTCAGAATTTCAACAATATTCAGAAGCTAACTATAGCCAAGATTATGTAATGTCATAGCTACTAACGGCAAGTTAAAACTTTGCCCGGAACAATTGCAACTAAAAACTGTACAAAAATGAAATAGTAAAATTTATCATTTGCCAATTGCGCCGCAATTAGCCAGCGAAAAGATTTATAAATTTAGTAATATACATACAAGCTGCCACTTAGATAACGTAGTACCTCAATTACATTTATGATATTTTATTCTTGAGCCGGTCACTAAGGGATGCAAAGTTTTGACGCTCTTATTCATATAAGCAAACGGTGATGAGGGTATCCCAGCTTATTGTATTCGAAAATTTATTTACATTATGTGAAGGGTTATGTAAAGGGTAACCCAAAGCATCGCGCCGGTTTATAACGAATGCACTGATTCTGTTGTATGGTTTAAAGTAGGTATACGTTACCCTGTGGGCCATAAACGCATTACCAAAGATAATATAAAAGAAGAATGTCATTCTTAGTTCGAGACCGCAGTGCATCAGGATAAGAGAAGCCCAGATGGCTTTCGGGCGATTATTTGCAAGAAAGTTGCCTCTACTTTCAAACTATTAAAAGCCTCGTAACTCACGATCCTTTTTGGAAAAAAACTTTGTGCAAAAAGTAGGACAAAAAAATTATTATTGGTATGACTGAATTTATGTTGATTTAAAAATATGCAGTAATTTATTGTTGATTGTATGATTATTATACAAGTAATATTTCATCAGTCTTGATTTCTGTTTAAATACTTCCGAGATTTTGTTAGCATTTTTATCCCTTTGTAAAACTGAAATGGAAACAAACAATGTAAGTAAAATGTACGAGGATCTGTAATGCTCAAATTGCATTACATATTTGCTGGCAGACCTTCCTTCAGCCAATGTTGCACTACTAGCTATAGAATTTACAAAGTAAGTAATTGACCAACATAGTCACGAACTGTGAACGACATAGCGAGCAATCTGAGACGACAACCGTTTTATGTTCTACGTTTTACATCAACTTTATGACATGGTCAAGCGGTATCTATTGTATAACATTTTGGATATATGACGATGTTTTTGATTACTAAATGTTCTCGATTTGAGAAAATACGCAAAATAATGATGCCTTACATTTTTGAATTTTAAACGTAGAAATCAATAAGGTGGTCGTATATTAGGCAGTTTGAGATCAGAAACATTCGACACCAAAAAACTAGTAAGCATCGTTGTAAGTAGGTATATAAAAAAATTATACCAGGTGCCATATAAGGGAGGAATTAAAAATCATCTAAAATTATTATTTGGTACGTTTTTGAATATTTTTATGATAAACATACTCTAAAACATCACAATTTCATATTATTTTCCGTGGTTGTTTAAAGGACTAGCCACTTCATTCCTTAGTTAACCCTTAATTTTGACGAAGTAAAAAAAAAGTTTGTACTGATCGTTAAAATTTTTTTATATTTATAAGTAGGTCATGTACTGTCAGGTTATCACAGCCGTGAAGCTTGCCATATTTATTACACGCGGACTTTAGAGTATCATCACCAATAAAACCCATGGTAACAAATTCCAGAGTACCTTCTACTACGTTATTATTTTCTTTTCCTTCATAAGGGTTGAACAACAAAAGCTTAAGTATTCGCGTTACGAACGTAATTTTATCCTACATAAAGTCTGGGTTATGAGCCACTTTTTAGATGTTGGCACCACTTCAAAATAGAGTAATTTCGCTGATCATGCTCTTATAAATCATTGTATACGGTGCTGTCGAAAACAAGTCACGTTGCAGTCGTATAAGTTTTTTTCTGAATTATGATTTTATGAATTGACGGGTAATGATGATCTGGAATATTCAGTGAAGACATTTGTGGATTTTTCTGTAACATTGAAGAAGAAGAAAGATGCTTCGACCGGGGTAGTATAGTACCTGGTGGGCCACGGCCCAACGGTTGATGTTGGGAAGTTATGTTTGCGCCCACTCTTACGATTTTCTTAATTTTTCGTAGCTATAATAAATATAGCACGATTATTAGTTTTCAGATACATATTTTTTAAATAATTTATTCCAATTTTTTTCTCTCAAATAGCTTATCCTGCTGGGAAACATCATTTGGATTCTTCGACTGTAAAGCTTTTATACTGTTACAGGTAGTCAGCAATACTCAAGTCTTTATATACTTCATCATTTTTCAAACATAACGAATGACATTAATTGAAGAGTTCGTCAAGCTTTTTTGTATGACATTCAAAGTATTTAAAGGCTGGCAGTGAATGCTTCAGGTGAAATTACAATATTTTTTTTGCAGCTATTGCATATAATGCCTTCTAATAGAGATAAACTGGCAAGTGAAACCATGGTTTATAGGTACGATGGTATAATATGAGCGATAACTTACCGAAATTCGATAGTAAGAGCCGCGTTATCTTTGTACCACTGAAGTGGAAATATTAAAGTAGGAAAGTATAAATCAGGATTCTGTAGTGGCGGGCAACTTTAGCTACATTTTTACGAGCATTACTCCAGTTTATTTGATTTGGTAAGTTTCGTCTAGCTTGTATTTAACATTTGTTACTTAATATTATGGCAACATTGTGATGGATTAAGTGATTGGGTTTTATGATTTACGAGGTATCTTAGTATAGTTTTGCAAAGTTTTCCTGAATTTTATTGTATGTTTTTTTTGTAAATGTGGACAAAGATCGTAAAAACAGATTAATTACGTCTCGTGTTAAATGCCTTTCTCCTTTTTTAAGCAATTTTTATGCAATTGTAATTTGAACTTCTGTGTGATTACGAGAATATATTTATGAATAAGTAATTTATTATTGTGTTGTTGACTCAAAAAAAGCTTGAAATGTATTTTTTAGTACCTGGGCGACTGAGCTTTGCTCGTCGGTTTTCTTTTGTAAAATCGTATTTTTTTGCTTTTTAAGAAAGACACCTACACAGATAAACTTAAGACCAAAACCTTATCTAATAAAAATGTTGATTCAAATCGTTAGAGCCGAGTCATATATATATACGTATATGTATGTGTAAATACAAGATTTTTTCGTTAAAAGTTATTAGGTAAATAAGATCTCTTTGTAAAACTTATCGACCACTTTTAACTATAGTTAATTTATGATCATTAAACAGCAAAAGATTGACAAATAAAAGTTAGTTCTTATTATGATACACTAATATAATTTCGTTGGAATATCTTTCATCTATATTAGCCGGATAATTTGCATTTGAGTGTTAGAAAGGCCTTACAGACTGTAATAAATTTGAAGATTTCAGTACATCTCCCGTTTAGTCCATTTATGTTGTGGCGTGGTTGAGCCCTACGGCCGGCCTTCCTACTCACGTTTATAAGTACTAGTTTTGAAGTTTTTCATTCTGCACTCATTCAGACGGGTCACCTGATGGTAAGGGCCTACCCTCGCCCATGAACACCTGCAACTCAAGAGTCACAAGTGCGTTGCCGGCTTTTAAGGTGGGAACAGGGGAAGGGGGGAGGGGTGTTATGGTAATCTCTCTCATTCAGCGAAACACAACGAAGCATTGCTTTGCGCCAGTTTTCTGTGAGGCCGTGGTATCACGTACCTAAGCCTAAACTACGTGCGCAAGCCAGAATTAATATAATAAATAATAAAAATAATTTAATTATAATATTACTTATAATACAGCCTTAGATTCGCAACCGTTTGTACGTTATTCCACATTAAAATGACGATCAAATGTGAATATTATATTATGTCTCTCAGTTCCGTGTACCTTTTACTACTACAAGTACTTCCGTTTGACTCTGTCAGCTGCAACCCTAGCCCAGTATGGTCCCAGGGTCAGGCTGATTTCAAATCTTCTCGTTGGGTTCCCCGTATTGCACATAAGTCCGTCTTTGTTAAAATTAAATATAATAAATAACGAATGGAGCAACATGATCGATAAATAAATATGATACACCAAACATAATAGAATCGTATGTAGTACATTCTATTTTTAATGTAATACACCTTTTTATTGATTATGTTAATTGTTATTAATTGATTGCCAGATTTACTCGACGAGGACATACGCGACGATACAGCGTGTGCTGTGAAGATTTATCATCAAGAAGGCTTCAAATACTGGACATCGTGGACTACGAGGTGTAAAAACGATAACTTCATTACCAATGAGATTTATAAGTAAGTTATAATTTGATAACATCTTCAGTGCTCATATTGGGGCCCCATATAGCACCATGGGCCGCACGATCTCACTGTAGAGTCTTCTACAAGAGGCCTTCGTAAGCTGGGCCGAAGCCATGAAAGCGCTGCCACCGCCTTCATGAGCTACGGGGCCAGACTCTGGAAGTGAGGTCCAAAGTCCCATCGGCTGTCGAGTACGAGTCCTAGATATCTCATCGAGGGCTCGATGCCGATGCGAACACCTCTCACAATAAGGACAGATCCCCCAGGTGGTCTCTTATAAAATTATATTTGGTCACAATAGAATACAGTGGAAGATATATCACAAGCCATTAATAAGGTCAATAAGGATTTAGAATTCATAAGATCTTGGTCGACAAGATTCGGCTTATCAGTAAATAATAATAAATGTCAGGCGATCGTCATAGGTAGCAAACAAATGATGAGCAGGTTAGACACTACTTCTTCTACACCGATTATCTTTGACGGCTCAAATATATCCATAAGTTCGGTAGTTAAAGACCTGGGCTTATACATTGACTCCACCCTCGATTGGCGAGCCCAAGTTACTCACGTGAGTCAGCGAGTCACTGGCGCTCTCCGAACTTTATACCGCCTGAAGAATTTCCTTCCCACCAAAACAAAAACCTCCTTAATGCAGTCCCTAATCGTTTCCATAATCGACTATGGTGATATGTGTTATTTCGACCTGAATGCAGACCTTCTCAACAAGCTAGATCGCCTTCTCAATAACTGCATTTGATTCATTTTCAATCTTCGCAAGTATGACCATGTGTCTACTTTACGTTCCCAATTAAAATGGCTTCCTATTCGCCAACGTCGCAATTTGCGGGCTCTAAGTTCTCTGTTCTCCTTTTTGAACTCCCCATCGCCACCTTCTTACTTAGTTCCACACTTCCAATACTTGTGCTCTACACATGACAGGAATCTTCGTTCCACCAATAATTTACTTCTCTTATGTCCCTCTCACAGCTCCGACTTCATCAACTCTTCTTTCTATGTACAATCAGTCCTCCTCTGGAATGCGCTCCCTCTCGAGGTCAGGATGTCCACAAACCGTTCCACGTTTAAAAAGAAAGTACGAGAACTCGCTAGTACACGACTTTATAGTGGTATTTGTAGTGTATTTACTTATATATATGATATGTATGAATATATATATGTAATCTATATATAATAAAAGTACTTATGTATGTTTGTGTATAATTATATGAAACTGTGTATATTATGTCGTAATGATATTTAGAAATTTGTACATGTAAGTAATGTAAATATTAGTTTGTATTAAAAAAAAATTCAAATGTAACTTTGCACCTACCTTATAGCAGTTCTATATCACCCCAAGGTTGACTGGTAGAGAATGCCTTAGGCATTAAGTCCGCCTTTGTACCAATGTGCATAAAGTTTTAAATAAATAAATAAATAAATAAATACAAGAACTAAATAACGAAATCATATTATATGAAGATGTGAATTAAATTTTTTTATCTGAAGTTTTTATTGAGCTTTGTCAACACATTCTAATGAGATCAAAGTATACTTTTATATAAAAGCCTTTTATGCCTTTGTTTCATCGCGAACGATTTCAAATTGAATAGAAAATTATTCATGCTTTGTTATAATTTGAGAGAACTACGACAAATATTATTATTTATAAACTAGCTGTATCCCGCGGTTTTATCCGCGTAAGTCCCTTGTTAAGTTTTCTTAAATTTTCAAATTTTCCGCCCAACTTCCTTTGTTTTTCCTTCATAAAAACCTTCACCTGACAATATCATACATTTATATATAGATTACATAAACTTAAATTTAATGTTTGATTAAAATTAAAAAAATTGAGAGGTACATTAAGCAAAGGACACGCTCGAAATATTGCTTACACTGTTCAATCCATCCATATAAGCAATATCCCTTTCTTCCCATTTTTTCCCTTCTTACCTACTTTTCCCTTTCAATATACTTCCAAATTTCCCACATTTAATTCCCAAAGTACCCGATTGACGACAATAGGTGCCCCTATTGCATGAGCGAGGGGGGGTTTAATACGCTTCTGCCTACCCGGTTTGTATAGATGTGAGTGCATGTATATAATTATTTATTTAAGTAGATAATAGTAAAAAAAATACGAAAAAAATCGAAAAAAAAGAAACCAATAACAAGTAACTGACAGCAATGACGTAACCTTCCTCTAAGAAAGACAGCTTAGGAATACTTAAACACATAATACCATGAAAATTCACTATTTAGTTAGTTACAACTATTCCACTGCCACTTTCCCTTGACGTGTGAGTAAGGGCCGACCCTTTCGTATTTGTTCAGGCCACGATTTAGGACGAGTTTATTTCCATAAAAGGTTAACCGGCCCTTTTTCCAAGCTTATGGAAATGTAATCTTAAAATCGGTTTTTCTTCGATTTAGTTCCAATAAGATATTATGAAAATAGTCCCTGAAATGACAAAGAAGCTGAATTAATATTACATATTGATTTTATTATATGAAATTTCGTAGAAATATCTTCCATCTAATTCTGTAATCTAATATAAGGCATCTTTATTTATTTAGTAAATGGAATGACTGAATGGGTTGTGGATAAAGCTAGAAGCCTGAATTTCCAGTGACTAAGAAGATATAACATTATCTTATAGTGTAACCGAAAACCAAAACATACCGCAATTTCAGTCCCTTTTTCCAGGTGGACAAATTGCAGAAGTAACATTGCAATCCTATCTAAGACATAAGCAATTAGGAATTCATGTTTGCAGTTCATAAAAGTTTTTCGTCATTTCATACGTCACATATCTAGGGGACAAATTTTCTAAGGAAAAATTTTATCTATCTAGATAAACTTATCTATACTTCATCTGTGAATTACTGTACCTTCCTATTTCTACTATTTACCTATAGGTAGGTAAATAGTGGATGAACGATGTTTCCTTTAATTTATCTACCTACAAAAAGAAATGAGATCGCATCAAAAACATGACATGTAAAAAATGCAAGTCTCGCAACGTTTGTAGCTAACAAAGATTGTTAGCTAACTAATGAGGTAATAATTACATCTCACAACTTTTTGTACCTACACCAAATAAAACTGTGATTAGACAGTACTTTTGCAAGTGGTTTTAGCCTAATTGCACAACTACATTGGCAAAAAATACACATTGCCAATTTAGTTGTACGACTAGACTACGATCTAAATGGCATACTTTTTTCTTACATATTATTTGCTTCTTACAGATGCCCTGATTTACGATTCAGCTTAGATCGCAGCTCACCAGTCAATACCCAACCACAAAATCTGCATCGGATACTGAAACGATCCACTAAACCAAAGCTTCGTTCAATACTGAAACGTAGCATTCTGCAACCTCTCCAAAGTCACCAAGTTGAAGTAACAGTCTAGACTCATTATTAATTTGAAGTGTTTGCCAACGTTTAAAATAAATACGTGTTGAGTACAGATGCTTGTTGATTTATTTGTTTGTTTACACAACACTTGTAAACAGGCCTTGTAAGTGCTAAATCTGAGCAAGCATTTCGTGTAAAATTGATTACATCGGGAGCTTTGAACTCTAAGGCGATGTGCACTAAATAGGTGCCTTTAGAATCAGTTATTCATTTTTTTTTAAAGTCGATCGAGTTACAATGATCCTGGTCACGGTTAAAATATCGACGTTGTAGTGAAACTACTGTGCCATGTTCAAATACTATTGTATTACTCTTCTTGTAAGTAAATTGTGTTAGTATTTATAGTATTTTATTATTATTTATTAAATGTAGTTATTGGGGTCACTGTTACTAATAATATGATTACAGACGTAAAACAAATAAATCTGCCAGATGCCAAGTTTTAATTAAGATGCATTAATTTTTTATATTATTAGCTTTTGCTCGCGGCTTCGCTTACGTAAATTATTTTTTCCGTATCTCGGGAACAATTTTTTTAACGTTTTATACGTTAAAAAAATATTGTTCCCGAGATCATCAAAATTTCATGATGTTCAGATGAACGGAACGGCAGCGTATAAAATACGAACAAACAAACATTATTTTTTTAATTAGAGAAGATGTTATCTGAACAAAATTACTTCACTATTAGAAACAAAGTATACTAAGACTCGATTCTGATTTGGATTTTGAAGTATAAAATGGTCATTGCAAACACTTACTATCAGCTAGCCCGTGTATTGATATGCACATGTACCTACTTTCTGATGGCATAGGTAAAAAAAAAATAACATCTCTTAAATCAATATGAACGGATTCAGTCACTCAGCCTACAAACAAAACTGTTGGACTATGTTTGGTAAAGCATAACTCTTCATCATCATCATTTCAGCTATCGGAAATCCACCGCTGGACATAGGCCTCCCTGAATGATTTTCAAGAATACCGGTTGGAAGCGCCCTACATCCACCATCGACCTGCGATCTTTATAAGTGCATATGTCCACCTTATTGGTGGACGTCCTACACTTTACTTTCTGGTCCGTGGTCTTCACTTCAGAACCTTTCGGCCCCATCGGCTACCTGATCTGCGTACTATGTGGCCTGCTTACTGCCACTTCAACTTTGATCCGTTGGGCTATATTAGTCCTAATATTCGTCCTGTGTATTATTATTATTTTAAGTACCTAATGCTACCTCAACTATTTCTGGTGTTTTGTCCGTCTGTGTATCTCCTAATTTCTGATTCGATCCTTGGCGCTGCTTAACCAGGGCTATATGTACTAGTTGGTGAAGTGTATGTCACCGGAACTCCGTAAGGGGAAGGGTGGGCATTAATTTCAGCAACGCTGTAGTTGCTACGTCACGCAACAACAAGAAATGAAATGAAATGAAACTTGAAATGAAATGAAATGAAACTTGAAATGAAATGAAATGAAACTTGAAATGAAACTTTATTTGCGGGAACAGGGTAACAAAAGGTCTTATGTCATAAAGTAACAAGTTCATGTTCCGCCTTGGTTAAGGCATGCAAATATTAAAAATAACACATTTCTGCTTGCATTTATACAACGTATTTAAACATATAACATTACTTAATAATATCATTTGTAGGCAAGATACAGTTGAATTTAATGTAACAATAAAATAAATTTACTGAATAAAATAAAATAAAGCACAACACAATATCAAAATTATGTCAAGAATGTTAAATTTTTATGGATTATGAAATAAAAAATAATTTTGCCTTTGAATTTTAAGTCTATTATCATCAAGTTCGCTTATGTACTATTATCATTGCAATAAAAAGTTTAATAAATAATCAAATTAACATAAAATTGATCTATCTTTTTTAACGATTATTGTTTATGGTTCAATATATGAAACATAGTCATATTATGCCCTTTAGTATGTTCTGTTATATAGTTTCCCATTTTGATAAAGCACATTGTAAAACTCATTCTTTTTGTCTGAGTTAAGCTGTCATATTTAAAAATGTTAAAAGATAAGAACGTTATAATATAAGGTACAACCTTTCTCTTTAAGGGTTGACTCTACTGAGGAAGTTAGAACAATAATCTCAGTGTTATGCCTCCCGATAAGTTTTCCCCTTAAAATTAGTAAAGAACTGCTAAAATAAACCGTTCGAAGTTCAAGAATAAACGAAATTTTGTAATAAAATATTCGTTATAAGTAGGGAGAGATATTTTGCGTAATAAATTGCGTTAGCATTTAAAGGGTATATTGAGCCATTTCATGAAATCCCAAAAATGTTAATTGATGAGATCGTTTACATGATGGGCTTTAACCACCTCTAAACTCAGTGTCAAAACATTGTTTATTTTTTTTGCAATTAACACATTACTTAATATTTTTATTTCTCAGTGCATTTGAAACCAGATTTTTACTGTATATTAGGTTTATATTTGTATATTTTTAAATATATATTGGATAACAGAATATAAATGAATACAGTTGACCTGATCTTGTTAGTTAAGTTATTTTGCAAAGTGTAGATTCAATAACAATCTAAAAAGCTTTCATTAGGACTGACCTAGTTGGTGATTTATTTAATTTACAAAGTGCCAACTCCTTGAAGGTAAATCTTCAATCATGGTAAACTTTATTCGTTAAAGAATTAACTCGTCTATATCTTGTTATTGTCACGATATTTCTATGAAGCAATTCAGTTGAACTCAATTAAATATTATTTTAGTATCGCTACGACGTATGCCTAGTCTAGTCTTATAAGTTGAATGCCTTTACGATAAAACTGTCATTGTACTGTCACTGTCACGGTAAATTGTCATTTGGAAAGTTGTCTACATTTTTAAAGAAACTTACACACGCACAACACTTAAACAATACTGTATTCAGTCTTAGTAAATATATTTTAGTGACAATCGACCTTTAGAGCAAAATTTTTTAAAAACTTAGGACTCACTCGAGCGCGTTGTCCGTATATCTCAGCCTTTATTTTTTTTTTCTCTAGGTACAAGTATAAGATATTGAACCCTGCTTTAAACTAGGCATTACCTGTATCTATATGTTAGTTATTTCAATTTATTTTTTGTACCAGATTCATTGCTTAAAAGTGGTTTAACTTGCTTTGGTATGAAATTGTTATTATCAGCCATGGTCGTCCTACTGCAGGGCAACGGCCTCCGTAGCCTCCTTCCACTCCTCACGGTTTACAGCTTTCTGCTGCCTATCTTCCCAATACGGATCCAGTTCATTCTGCCATCTATTTCCGGGACTGCCGCGATCTCGTTTTTGATGGTATGCTATGGTATGAAAAGGGAAATAAAATCTCATTTTTTTTTTAAGTTTACCTACAAGTGTGTACACCGAGACTTGTAATATACACATGCTACAGAAAATCAATTAACAATGTAACAATTACTTATAGGTAAACACCGCTTATGTTAAAATATATTTATTAAGAATAATTATAAACTGAAACTGCGACCTTAAATTTCACTCAGTTTACATTAAATTAAATATATTGTACCACCATATCTGGTAAACAAATGCGTTACTTTATTTGTGAAATTGATCTAGAGTTTATGTCTATAACATCGCTGAAACGATTTATTATCTTAGACATTCTTGCCTACAAAGAATTGACGCCAAGAACAGTTCTGAGGGGCGGACAAAGTGGTGTGATAGAGATACGTCAAAGCCGTGGAAGCAGGTACACGAAATTTAAAAAGGGCTAATAACTGGGGACTGTCAATATTTTGGTTAAGAATTTTATAGGCAAACAATGCGTCATTTAGGTTTCCACGTTTTGTAAGCGAAATCATGCCAAAGTATGTTAGTCTACTATCGTAGGAGCGCTTAGTTTTTGATATCCCATTTAAGAAAGCAAGATGCCACAAAAAGCGTTTTTGGATACGTTCAAGGTGCAAGGAGTGGACTGCATAATGGGGTCTCCAACCTATGCTACAGTACTCTGATATGTTACGAATCAAGCTGTTGTAAAGTAGAATTTTAGTTTTATTGTTACGAATAAATTTGCATTATCTTAAAACAAAGCCCAAGACTTTTGAAGCTTTTTCACTAATGTTTTCTAAGTGTGGCTCCTAGATCCCGAATTGGATCCACTTTTTTAATTTCGCAATGGGATGTAAAATTTCAAGTTTATATAACAGTGCTATATTTAACACGATAATATTTATTAAAATTTAAATGCATTTTATTGTTTTTGCACCACAGTATTGGTCTATCTAGATTGTCCTGTAGACGTTCAGTGTTTTCATTTGATTAAATTTTTTTCACGAACTTCAGATCATCCGCATGAAAACCTCAGAGTAATGGAAACAATCAGGAATATTATTAACGAAAAAATTGAACAACATTGGACCCAAATGCGAGCCCTGTGGTAAACCAGAAGTAATGTGTTTTGGAGTGAACCGATAACCGTTCACAACCACTAAATAAGACCCATCTTTCAATTATGACGTCATACACTTTAGCAAAGTTCCAGAAATGCCGTAAGCGCGTAATTTGGAAATTAAAATTGTATGTGGCACTTTATCAAAGGCTTTGCTGAAGTCCATGTAAATGACGTCTGCCTGGTAGCCCGAGTCTATCGTTTTAAATAGCAATTCAGCAAAAGAAACTAAAGTGATTGTGTATCTAAGGCCAACAAATCCGTGCTGATGGTCACTCAGATACTGCTTTAAGTAGTTTTGAACGTGTACACATATTAATGCTTCGAGAATTTTGGCAAATGACGACAACATTGAGATGGGTTAGTTAGCAACATTTTCAATATTATCTGATTTTTTTTTGGAACTACTTTTGCTATTTTCCATTTCATCCACCGGTGGATAAAGATTTATTATAAATTAATGATCATAAGTGGGCGTACTAACTCAGTAGAACAAGATGAAATAAAGTTAGGAGGTATTCCATCAGGCCCAGATCCTTTATTGGTATCTATATTCTTTAATTTTGTCAGTAAAGTTTTGTAATTTAAAGATTATAAGTATTCTGAATTGAAATCGTTACTGATATTCTGTTCTTGATTATAGACGGACACAAAGTGACCTTCGAACAGCTCACATATCTCAGTACCATCTGCTGACATATTTAATCCATCTGTCATCGGCCTAGGATACGTGCTTGACCCTCCTCTTTTAGCTTTCACATATTATATCTAGCATAGTTTCGGATTTTTTCTAAGTTCTGTTTCAAGCAATTTTACATAGTTATTGTAAGAATCGGTGGCCAGCTGATCGCAATGTTTAGCGATATATTTTAATTCTAGTGCGTCTAATGGGTTATTATATTTTTCATATCGTTGCCTGAGCTTATATTTTTTGTTTAACATTTTAATTAATCTTCTACTGAACCATGGGGGATAATTATTTGGGACGCGCGATATGTACTTTTTTATGTTAATGTCATAGAAGACTTCGAGCATCTCATTCACATCGCTCAGTCTCTCGAACAATAGGTCTCAGTCTTGTTCATGTAAGAATTTACAAATTGATGTATAATCACCTTTGTAAAAGTTAAGCTTTCTATTTACAATTTTATAAGGAAGCGTAGCTCCCTTACCTAGAGTGATCGATTATTTGAAATTAAGACGCTCGTACATACCCTTTACAGAAATACGGGTTCATTTGCACCTGTAATAACAAGTATAATAATATAATGATTTTTGCATTTAATATGCTCTTTGAGTACAACCACTTGGAAGGATGTGGTATGAGAAATTATTCAAATAATATTTTGTTTGAGTTTCACTTGTGTCGTAACAAGATTACTGTGATATGAGTAATGTCACATTGAAGAAGAATATACCCGATGGGTATGATGATTAAAATTATACTCAATTTGCTGAACTAATTTGCTAGTTGCTGGGTAAGCGTTAAATGTTAAAGGATGAAAACGTTATATCTATAAAGTATCACCTTTTCATCTTTAAGGGTCCATACTACTGAAAACGTTGGAACAATAATTGCAATGTTATGCTTCCCGATAAGTCCTCCCCCTTATATAATTAATTAATTATTCTAAAATAATTATCAAAAATAACCTTTAAACTTTCGCGTTCCATGATATAATTATTATTTACGCGATTACGACAACTGGCGGTGCAAACTGGTCGAAACATCAGGCAATTCAGAGGTATGTAATATCTTTTCGTGATCGCGTTAATTCCCGTAAATACGTAAATAATATTATATAATGATCAATAAATAAATTATATTGTTAATATTACTGACAGTTGTATAATTAAAAATCATACTCATAATAAAAGATTATATTAGATACATAAGTAAAACCTCAGAGCATGTTATAGTGGTTGACTGCTTGGACAGTAAAGGAAGAATGAAGCATACTGGAATTATGAGAGGGATAAAGAAGGAGAATGTTATTCGAATTGGAGAGATTTCGGCACATTTAGCTTATGAGTAACGTAATGCGATAACCGGAGCTTGTTTCTCTTTTTTGTATACATTTACACATAGTGCTCAGGATGCTTGCTCACTGAACTGAATAAACCTATTATACTCGCAATACATACATAAGCCCTGCATTACGAATATAGTATTTTACCTACTGCCCACTATGATACACTATATACATAATACGGAATAAGTATAAATTTAAAATTCCCCTTTTTAAAAATTGCCCTCAACGATTAGAAAACGATTAGAAAACTCTCGATTAAGTCACCATTCAAGGAATTTTTTTAAATAAAAATCAGTCTTTCTGATTAAGAGCTATGATGCCATAGACAGATACACATGTTAAACTTATAACACCCCTCCTTTTTGTGTCAGGGGTTAAAAAGTATAGTAGGTTGTTCATCATCGTCTTCCTGCTCTTTTGCCAATTTCATTTGGGGTCGGCGCAATGTGTAAGACAAAGGAAGGAGGTAAATTGGGGTAAGGACAACGGATAGGGCGAGGAACCTAGGATAAGGGATACATGACAGGTAATTACGAATACTGGACGCGTATAATTTCATTAAGCCGTTTTCACGTCATTTTTAAAGTTGTAAGACATATTGTTTACAAATTTTAGCTTTCTGCACTTCTTCTATAATATATATTAAACTGTAAATATTCCAAAATTTACGTCACTACATTCGCAAAATTTTCTTAAAAAGGGGTACAAATAATTCTCTTCACGTATTAATAAAATAATATAAGTATGTTTATCAGCAGTCTGGTTACCATAGTACAGGTTCTGCCTATTTTGGGATCAGACGGCCGTGTGTGAGGTGTCTCAGGTTAGTATAGTTATTATAATATTTTTTTTTAATATTTCTACGTTTTATAATATTCACGGGTTCTAAAGGACCCTACTGGCAAAATACTGAAGCACTACTATGTTATAGGTAACGTTATCTACTTACGGCATTACAATTCGTTTAATGGTGAGAGGTAACAAAACTTAACAATCTCTTATAATTGAGTGGTTTCTACGTATTTTTTAACGAAATTAAGATCACAGCATTTTGTCTGCTTATTTTACTGCACAACTACTATGAGTCATAGTGTAGTATTATGTATACGTATATATAATCAACAGTCTATTTAAATTTGAATAACATTTTTAATCTTAGATAAACTGATTCAAACAAAACTGAAGAGTTATGATGATAGTTTAAAGATTCTCCTAAAGTACTCTTCAAATGGACAATAAAATATTTTAATATTTCATAATGATTGATGGTATCATTTAACAGAATCCAAAACATAAAGCGCTATAGCCCGTAATGTAACAATTGTCATCAAAATCTCATAATAATGCTGCCACCCGATTTTGGATCTTACAATACACGCAAATAGAATAAAACATAACGTTTTTCTCTAAAACCTCTTATTTATATTGGTCTATTGTCTACCAAGCGACACGTGAATGGATTAACTCCTTTCAGGAAAGATATACTATCTTTATCTTAATGTGGCTGTTAAAAAGAGAAGAAATAACAAAACAAAGACGTTTTCGCTTATAATCTGTGTAATTATTGCTATAAAACTTGAATGCAGAAGGTGCGGAACACAGATGTGGATGTTAGTCGCTCCAGTGCTTTCTTGTGCAATCCAAAGGAAAATTTCAACGCTATTCTGAATAAGGATTTCTAACAGGTTATTTAAATAATGATTATACGTACGTTGTTATGTGCAGCTGTTGGTAGAATCCGTTTGTGAAGTTTGCTGTTTCGTAGCTGATTATATTGGTGTTAATTCTATTGTTGTCAAAAAATGTAAAAATAAATGTAATATGTAAAATACATGAAGATAAAATACCAATCATATTTCCAAGTGTAAAAAAATATACACTGAAATTAATTTAGTGATTAGATAAGTAGCACCCATAACAGAGAGATGCATCCAATATAACCCAAGGAGCTCTTACTATTTTCATTGTCTAAATTCTTCCACTTTGTAATTGTTCAAAGTGAAACTGTATTGACAGTTAAGGATAAAACTATTGTATTCTGTGCGACCTTTTTTGCAAATGTGAAAATCTCCACGGGTAATCATCGTCACTAAGATTTGCTTCAGGTTAGTACAAAGCAGTGTTATACCATAATGTTCCAATGGTTCCATTTATGTCTGTATTGGGCGAGAACCCTTGCTTTGCTTTTGAAACTTGAATGGATACTGGAAAATTATCATGGTTGTTTTTACGATTATGAAGCCTGTGTTTAGGCATTTTATCTTGCTACAGTATCGGATTTGGTTTTTTGGTGTGTGATCAGCTGGCGATGCTGTAGGTACGTCATTATGAAAGACTATTTGACCCGGATCGACAATTTGTGCAAAGGTTATTCTTAATGCAGATACTAAACCGGTTACTTTTACTTTACAGATTTTATAGATCTGATTTATATTGAGAAGTTAAATGCCCAATATAGGCCCTATAGTCCGTTCTTGTTTTCTGTGGTTTTATAGCAAACGGCTTCGCAATAAAAGCTGGTTAAAGACTTACAGCCCTTGGCAAATACGCTGAACAAATCGGTATGACTTACCGAATACTCTGTCAATGCTGCGATGGTATGGCAATGGGCTTCTCAGCGTTTGCTTTGATGATTGTTTCCATATTCTATTCCATAAATACCGTTGTGTCAAGATGTCCTACAATAAATACTACTTTTGTTCAATCTTTGCTCATATATTGGTGGGTCAGCATAAATTTATGTGACACCGCCTTTTCTTAATACCGACGTATTGTGAATGCATCGTGGCACTTTTGTCTTTTATGCCGCACGTGTATGGAGCGGACCTGTTCTATATCTCGCTAAATTTGTGGCTGTGGACGTTCCACAAGGACAATTCGCCTTATGCTATCTTCTCAACCGTGTTGAGTGCTATAAACTGTTATTTGGAGCATCAAACACCTTGTATAGTGCCGAATAGTGGATTTCTCAACCTACACGTCGTAGGTGGTCTCCTGAGCTCCTGATCTTCGCATGCGAAGGTGGATAGTTAAGGTTGGTGTCTTTTTGATTATCTATTATTGTGAGCATTGATTGTTTATACTCCAAACCTACACGTTTTCTATACAAAACTAAAATACAGTCCACTTAATTTTACATCTTAAACCCAGCGACATCTATTGCTTAAAAACTGCACAACTACTATAATAAATACCCATCTGCAAACGGATGGGTATTGTGTATTTTGACTGAAATCAACAGATCTAAATCACTGACACAATCCGAATAAATCTTCGTGTCGCCTTACGACTAAGATGCTAAACGACGCCCTCGCTCTATTCGACTCTTAAATGATCATCAATTTAATTTAAAACATATAAAAAAAGTAATTCTACCTCCTTATAGAAAATGGTTGAAAATTAAAGATGGTACTGAAAAAAAACAAAAGAAGGATGGCAAGGCGCTTACTATACACTGCGAAACTGCGACCGCGTATACAAAACTTGAATCTTAAATTCCTAAAAAGAACTTGAGGGAATTATAATACAATCATGATATGAGATATCATTACATGTAAATTATTAATCACATGTCAATTGGACACATTAACGATATAATTAATACCTTGCACGATAATGACACTATTAATTATGGTATGTCATCGCAGGCTTATCTTCTATTGTTATGTGGTATGTACAAAATTTGAAATGTTACACCGGTATACTACTAGTCAGACCTTTTGATGAGTAAACAATATAATATTGGCAATAACAATATTTTTTTTTTTTTTTTTAAAAGACAACTCCCGCATTAGGAATTACTCCTGTGTCGCGGGGGACTTTACAAACATAGAAACAACGGACACAAAGAACACCCAGACTTAGGTAGGAATCGAACCCACAACCTATAAGCATAGCGGTCAGGGTCACTAACCACTAGACCAACAGGCCAGTCATCAATATGGATGTATTTTTATTTAATGACGCTGAAGATACGTTTAGTGTACTTTAATCATACATATATAAGCATCATTTACCACGATCCTGACGAATTGTTTTTTTTTACTACGTCGGTGGCAAACAAGCATACAGCCCGCCTGATGATAAACGGTTACCGTAGCCTATGAACGCTTGAAATTTCAGAGGAATTGCATGCACGTTGCTTACCCTTAAAAAACCCATACACCCCTTTCTTGAAGAACCCCATACTGTAGTCTCTTGAGAAAACCTCGCTTGCGCCTCTTCTCAGACAT
The DNA here is from genome assembly GCA_963859945.1 of Euplagia quadripunctaria. Taxonomy (NCBI): domain Eukaryota; kingdom Metazoa; phylum Arthropoda; class Insecta; order Lepidoptera; family Erebidae; genus Euplagia; species Euplagia quadripunctaria. The sequence goes on from OY982583.1 coordinate 8,948,581, forward strand.
TTCATACACGTTCACCGGTTACGGGTGTTTTTACTTTGCCCTTTTTCAGTATACTGCCAGTATGGACAGTTTACGTCTTTTGGGACCTACCCACACCGACTTGCCCACTCACAGGGGCCTTACAAACTCTTTTAGACATTCGCTTTTGACTCATCCATTTCAGAATGCCGAAACCATCGCAGGATTCCTTTCTCAATTCTTATTACTGCATCTTCTTTCCACCCACACCGTTTTCTTATCTTATGGTTAATGTAACTACAAATAAATGTGTTTTGTCATGTTGCTTAGGTTGTGTATTCCTTATTTCATCATTCCTCACTCTGTCAGTCAATCTTACATTATACTTGTACATACTTCTCAGTGAACGCATTTCCACGTCATTAATTTTGTACTTTAAACTGTTGTAATTATCAGCGGCGTGAATCTGTAGATGTGCTTTGACTAGACCTATTGAATATTAATGGTTAAAATTAGCTACTGCAAATATATTTACTACTATGATTGTTCTTATAAACAAGTTTTTTTCCACAATTTTCACGGGGTGACTCTTTTTACATGCTTTATATTAGCTTGGTCTGTGTCTACACATTATTATATTTAACATAATTTTTCAACGCAGTTTTCACCTACTTCAAAACGCCTGATTAACTTCAAAGAATAAAAATAAAATTGACTTTGAGAATTAAGGAAACATGAACTCGCCAATGTGTATTGATCAAATTTTTAATTTTGGCAAAACATGTACGTGCTTCTATATTTTATAAATATATAGCATGCTTAAATTGTGTGTAAACGCATGATTGACAAATAAATTATCTCTATGAAATGTTACAAATAGTTCATTGGTTCAAAATTAAATAAAACGCACCATACACTTTTTTAGAATCAAATCATTTAGTCTAATGAACCGGAACTGTATTTATGTGACTATAGAACAAACTCTTCATATTAAAAAAAATATTGACTACTTTTTATCGTTAATTTATTTGGTGTGAATTAGCAGAAGTTCTTCGCCACGTGGTCGTAACTGGCCAGCCAGTAGAAGGAAACACAACTCGTACTAAAAGGTTACTGAAACGTCCCACATAACTGTTATTTTAGGCACAGCAATAAAAACCTTTAAACAAATATTACAATACAGTATCTTAAAAAGTAAGACATTTTTGAAATTCTTCAAATCGTCAAGCAACTGTTTGACATAAAACACGACCCCTTTCAAAAGAGCTTGTTTACAAACATGTCAAGAAAAGTATCAACAACTTTATAACCGTAGCAATCTTACCGCAACGACGATTTAAGACCAAAATTAATAACATTTTTATCCAAGATCTTAAGACCAAGTAATAGACATCTTTTTCATTTGAACGGTATTTCAACCTTTGACAAAAATGTAAAGGAATGCATACCAAACAAAAAACTGATATCTACGTCTGATTACAATCTACGTATCGAGATTCAAACATGAGACAACAATAAAATTAATGGCAACACTTAAACGTTAATGTAGATCGTAAATTTTTGGAGTGAAGATAATTATACATACCTACATTCGTGCCGTTAGAAACATATGGATGTATGAGATGAAAGTTATCTTTTAAACTAAATACGGTATAGAAAAGTTCGAGGTCTAGTAATTTTATTTCATGGTGATTTAGCATCGAAAATAGTATAAGTGGCTTTAATACTCATTTCATCATAATCATCAGCCCCTCATTATCCACTGCTGGACATAGGCCTCTCCTAATATGAACGCCACTGAGCTCGATCGTCAGCTCTCCTCATCCAGTTTTTCCCCGCCGTTTTGGGGCGTCCTACACTACGTTTCCCTTGACGTGGTCTCCACTCCAGAACTCGTCTACACCAGCGGTTACCGGTTCTGCGGGCAATGTGGCCAGCCCACTGCCACTTCAGCTTGCTAATTCTTGAGGCTATGTCGGTTACTCATTCTTGATAGAGGTGTAAGAGTGAATTGTTAAATAAAACTATGGTAGGCTTTAGATGTGTCAATCATTTTTAAAAATCGATTTTGAAAACACAATACAGAACAGGCACATCTCTGTAATATTGGGAGATCAGACTCATTGAATAAAGGTAAAGCCTGGCCTGACTGGCCTGTTGGCCTAGTGGGTAGTGACCCTGACTGCTATGCCTTAGGTTGTGGGTTCGATTCCCACCCGAGTCTGGGCGTTCTGTGTCCGTTGTTTGTATCTTTGTAAAGTCCCCCGCGACACAGGAGTAATTCCTAATGCGGGAGTTGTGTTTTTTTTAGAAAAAGAAGAAAAAAAAAGAATAAATAAAGCTGATATTTTATACATTTCGAGAACAGGGGGTGAGACTTCCTTATAAACTACTAGCTGTGTATTTATATCGAATCAACAGCCTAAAAAATAAGTTTCAAGCTTCTAGCTCTAAATATGACGATACTTCCATACAACTTTTCATCCCCAACTTTCAACCTCTTACACCCCTTTTTTCGCATTAAAAAGTAGCCTATGGCCTTTCTCAGGCTCTAGACTATCTGTGCACCAAAGTTCATTTAAATCAGTTCAGTAGTTTTGGCGTGAAAGGGCGACAGACAGACAGAGTTACTTTCGCATTTACAATATTAAGTAAGGATTTTCTGTGATTATGCTATTAAATTTCGACCAAATTATTTTTAAGTACATGGCACAATATTGTATCTAATAATGTAGTATTTTAAGAACTATATGTAGTAAACCCCAATATTATAATTTATTTTACTGAAAAAAGTGAGATAACAATAATTATAACCGAGTTAAAAAGCGTTTATCTCTTTTTCCACGGTATTTTTTTTTAAATATTAGTGATACAATTCATAAAACAACAAAAACACATTCATTACAAACATCGTTGATCTACATAAGCATTGCTGCGGTAAATGGTTCTTTAGAAACAAATGGGGTGTTATAGAAAAAAAAAAACTGTACAAGTGCGAGTCTAACTTGCGCTCTGAGGGTTCCGTAAGCAAAACAAACTTGTATATAGATGGTTCGTACATCGAAACTCGAAGATTTCTGCTAGTTTTTTTCGAAAGACAAATTTAACTTTGCAGTTCTAAAAATAGTCTTCCATACATCGATATACATAGGTCTGTCATAGTCAATTTTCAACAGTTACCACAACAAGTTTGACTTTTGGATTTTCTTTTGTCTTTGCGACGATGTTGCTTTTTGCTGAATTTCATGATTCTAGGAAGTACCTTAAAGGTTTTGATTTAGGTGCAAAATGTTATAAATGGCCATATCTTTTGACTGTTTTGACTTAGAAGCTTTTGATTTTATATACAGCTTGAAGGGACCGTGGCCTTAAATATTTGATGTTAATGTCAACTTGATACCTTCACGTGTTTCTGAGAAAAATAGTCTTGACAGACAGATAGACAGACAGATAGATAGACAGATAGAGAGACAGATAGACAGACAGATAGGCAGACAGATAGACATACAGATAGACGTTTGTCTAGACGTCCGTCTATCTGTCTAGATGGACAGACAGACGGACAACAAAATAATTCTATAATAACAGTTTATTTTTTTCCTTTTGAGGAACGGAACTCTAAAAAAAACAAAGAAAATACTTTTACATGTAGAAACAACGGCTCACAATTTTATTGAGAGTTTTGTTCGTGTTTCAATTCCAATAGCTAGCCAATTTCATGGTACATTACAGAAACACATGTCGAATGAGAACGCGATGGGCTCTCAAGGCGTTGGCGTTGCCTGCCTATATTCTACTGTCGATTTCTTGTTCTACCATGAAGAAAATTTCTATTTAAAAATTGTGTACTTTCAATATATTCTTAATCGGTTTTGTGATCAAAGTGATAGCAGATTATTCAAAACAACGTAGAAAAATATCTAAGATGTTATGAAAAAGGTATAGTACGGAGGATATTTTATTTTTTCACAAAGAAGACCACGGTTAACTAGTGTTGCTGTTGTTCTTTGTGTAATGGTTAGTAAGTTTGCCAGACCTGTATTATTCGGAGGGATATAGATGGCAATGCGCAAGTGATAACCACTGAATAATCGTGCGAGGCGAGTGAAACTGTGAACGAAAGCTAATTAATATTTTTTTCAATGTAACACAAATTAACGTTCATAAAAAAATTATTCAGTTTTGTCACCAATCTGATCATTTATTAATCTCAATCTCCCTTCCTCCCTAATAATTCTGGCCCCCCGTTAGGTGAAACCAAAACAATTTCTGTCCAAATATAGGTGTAATATGACTCTTCCCTACCTACAATATAGAGACAATCAGGCGTAAGTATATCGATTTAACAGACTTTAAAGAGTTAGCTTTCTAAATGTATTTTTTTTTGCCTAAGTGTTCGTTAAGAGTAAGTTTCAGAGCATAACTTGAGGAGTTCCTCATCTTTTTTTTTTTTTGTGGTATAGGGGGCAAACGAGCAGATGGGTCATCTGATGGTAAATGACTACCGCCGCCCATGGGCACCTGTAACTCAAGAGTCACAAATATGTTGCCGCCCTTTAAGGTGGGAATAGGGGAAGAGCGGGAAGACGGGAGAGGGGTTTAGAGGGGAGGAGAGGGGGGAGAGGGGAAGACGGGAATAGGGTAGAGGGCAGGGTTAGGGCCTCCGGTAACCTCACTCACGCGGCGAAAAGCAATGCAAACGTTGTTTCACGGCCGGTTTTCTGTGAGGCCGTGATATCGAGCGGAGTCGAGCCGGCACATACGTGCCGAAGCCTGCTTCTCCCACCCTAAAATCTATGACCTTTATCATCAACTATACCTAATGCATAAAGTATTATCTCACTTACAATATTTATTATCTGAAACTTATGGAAAATAAATACTGATAGCAAATCACAGCACAACAAAAAGAAAAAACAACGCTTTTATCGAAAAATAGAAACGCGTTCTGTTTTCAAAGTTTTCTGTTCAGAAAACATCTGTGACCAAACACCGTTCGTAGCACTATGTCTTTGAAAATTGTGAGCGGATTATTTTAAAGCTTATTTTAATGGGCGCATTTCGCAAAGTTATGTCCGGAAATGCGACAGTGTGCGCTAGGTGTTATTACGTAGATAATACGTTAGTCTTTGCTTTTTAATTGCTTGATAGGATTTGTGTCAAACTTATTAATCAAAGCAGATTCTAAATCCACAAGTCTATCTTTTCAACGGTTTTCAATATTGAGAAATGAAAACAAATGCAACATTCTATTTATTTTAGGATTCCGTTCCTCTAAAAGAAATACTTCTTATAGGATCACTTCGTTGTCCGTCTATCTGTCTGTCAAGACTTTTTTCTCAGGAACACGTAGAGGTGTAATAATTTGAAAATAACATCAAATACTTCAGTCCGCGGTCCCTTAAAATTGAAAAGATTAAACTTTTCAGTTAACGCAATCAAAAGATACGGTCATGTAAACCTTATGTTTTAACCAATTTTAACACTGCAGGTACTTAAATCAAAACATCATCATCATAATAACGATTGATGGTGAATCGTAGAAGAAAGTTGAAATTTATCTTATCTATAAAAGAAACTTGAGTTTAGTTGTTCTTATTGCACACCCCAATGAAGCGTCATATACAGAAGAAGAACAAAGGCAAGAAGATAACGAAAAATGAGAAGAATAGACATTCCTACACTCTTTCTTGGGCTCTGCTGGGTTGGTTCCTTATCAGAATAATAATTGATTACTGTTGACAATTTAGTGTGGATGGACTGACTAGTTTTTTAATACCAGCGCTGCAGTTCCTCAGGCTGCAGCAATATGCTGAGATAGGTGCCTTTTCTGGCATTGCACAGGGCAATAGTTACTTATTTATTTTTATTTTTATTGTAATAATTGTGTGCGGTCCTGTGAATGTCAGAATAAAGGTTTCTATTTCTTTCTTTCTTTCACAAATTATCGCTAGTTTTATACATCATTTTATTAAACGTGAATAATATAATAAAACTATGTATTTATACGGGAATTAACGCAATTACGAAATAGGTATTACATACTTCTGAGTTGTCAGCCTGTGACCACGGCCAGTGCAACCTGGTCAAAACGTCAGCCAATTCAGAGGTATGTAATACCTATTTCATGATCGCTTTAATTCCCGTTTAAAAGCTAATATAATAAAATACAATAATTAAATTTAAAAAATGTGTCATGTTGTTTATCCGCGATGAACTCCTAAATTAATGAACCGATTTTAATGAAATTTTGCACACTACAATTTCGTCCAAGTCACACGCGCGTGACCGAGTAGCTAGTATGATATATAAAAAAAAAAAACTGTCAGTCGTAGGACTGCACGTCAGAAGTGATAAAATAACTTATTTATATACAGAATGTTACAGAAAGGTGTGTTCATGATTGCTTTTTCCCCATACCAAAAGTGCCCAACGTGTCTAAACAAGTTTTCACTTCAAAAAACAAATAACAAGTAACCGTACCTAACCAGAACCGTACAATGTAAATTGGTGGGGTGACCACTTACATTACTGGACTATCCGTGTTTTCCGGCGCCTCTAATTCATCATTAGACATATTTTTATTTAGTTTTGTAACTCACAATTAGCTATAGTAATCGGGTGACAATAATACAATATTATTCCCGCAGGGAAAGGTAAAAAAGACTTTCATTTTCAGCATTTTCTTCTTCTGCAGTTTCAGTCTGCTCCTTGAACTGTTAATTAAACAAAGAGCGTTAAGTTTTTGCTGCATTGACGTAATCAAATAAGATCAAACGGTTATAATCAACATGCAAAATGCAACAGTAAATGTAGCTCTCAGACGAGGCCGTCGCCGTCACTCAAATATTTTGTATTCGATTAACTAAAGCTTAAAATGTGGAACCAAACCAAACTGTGGAACCTTGCATGTTAAAACTAAAACGGGCCTCAGGAAAATAAATTATGAATCGCCCCCGTATTTTCTGAATTATGATAAAAACCGCATAAATTCACCGCATGGCCGTTACATGTGCCGGTAACAGAGATTTTCTCCCTGTTTATTTTAATGTTTTTCTTTTCAAGGTTTTTTCTCTCTGGCTTATAATATTTGCCTCGAAAACCACTCAAAAATTAAATGGGATAATTGTCACTTTGATTTCAATTTATATTTTCATTTTGATTAACTCGGAAAACAAAATCTTTTGAAAATGGCTTCTGGGTATACTTAACGTGAAGACAACTTCTTGTAGACAAACAAATTCGTCGTACAAGCCAGAGTTTATGGGTTGGTTTCTAATTTAAATATGTTAAATTATCATGGATGGCCTGAATGATATTTAACATAAGTTTTAGCTTTGTCGTGGAGTTGCGGAAAACTACCCTTGAAAACCTAACCTAACACCTTAGCTTTATTTAGGATTCGTCTCGGTATTTAATAAAATTAGAACTGCATTTTTATATACTATATAGACTCTATATTGAATAAAAATAAAATTTAAACTTTAATTTCCATACAAGGTTGTCAGAGATACTATGAACTTAGCTGCAAAAATAAAACTCTGCGCAGTCAAACTGTGTAGTGCTCTGTAGGAAAGTGACTCTTAGATTGAGTTTTTAATCAAAATCAGAAACAAAACCGAAATTCCATTAGTTTCATTTGTTTCTTGCATACATTAATTGAAATAAAAATTTAAAATTAAACGGTGTGTATACTAACTTTACTAACTAACGCAATAACGCACCTATTTAATTTACTTCAGTCTTCAATTCACTTGATAATCGTTACTTTTGAGTACCTCTTAAACATTACTTACTTATTTACGGGAATTAACGCGCGAAACGTCAGGCAATTCAGAGGTATGTAATACCTTTTCGTGATCGCGTTAATTCCCGTAAATACGTAAATAATATTATATCATAGAACGCGAGAGTTTAAAAGTTAGTACCTCTTAAACATTATCCAGCTTCCGCTCTTAATGTTCAGGGTCACAGAGATCATTAGCATAAACCTTTCAATCAAGAGTCTACAGAATGGAATAAAAAAAAACACTTCGCTTTTATAAGCTGTCAGCTAAACACTAGTATATGGTTACTTCTGCTTACTTACAGAATAGAGCCACTGTTAGTATAGTATGTGAGGGCACATGGCGAAACGAATTTATAAAAAATATCGAAAATGTGCCGGGGGATGAAAAACCTTCTACCTCACAGATTAGAGGACGGAGGGTGTGCACCACTGAGCTAGTCAGTAAGTGACCACGGTCAGTGCAACCTGGTCGCAACGTTACGCATTTCAAAGGTTAATTTCCGTCAACATAATAAATTATAAACTGTGTGTCATACTATTCTTTCTTAAAGAATCCTGTTAACTTGGGGCACAGATTACTAGTATTCTTGTTAAACCCTCCAGTTAAAGTAAATGCTTGTGTTAGGAGTGGGTTCACGTGTGGAGGAGGAAGGAGGAACGATGAGGAAGGTATTCCACCTGTCATGGAGGTAGAGGTAGGGGCGGCTGTTCTACGGATCCGTTCCAAGAACACCTCCCCGGGCCGGACGGGAGTGGAGGAGTGGGTTCACGTCGGTAGTGCAGTGGGTGGGGTTCGAACCCGCAACCACTTCATCGCAAGTCCGATGCCTTAGCCATTACGCTATCGCTCATGTTGACGTAATATTTGTCAAATGACTTTAAGTGCACCTGTATCCTAATGACAAGCTTTTAGCTCGCATCACTTACTCGATTCAAATGAATATTAATATTGCAGTTTTAGAAGATTAATGCAGTTATTCCTCTGAAATATCTTACACGAGCGCGAGTAATAAAAATTAGATATTATAGAATCAAATAATAATGGCCTCCAGTGCAGATAAAATAGGGATGCTTTACAGAGCTTCAACTCAGATGTGAAAGTACGATAAGAAAAAATATATATTAAACAGTGCAGGCCAAGAACACTTAAACATTTGTTCAACATTAATCAAGAAGATATTATTTATCATGCTCAAGAAGATAAATGTTCAATAACCAAAGTTGTCGGCCATTATTACTTATAACTAAGTTGTCAAAACAAACCTCTGATAACCTGTGATCCATTACCGGTATCTAGAAAATTTTAAACACTGTGCTTTGCGAACTCTGTTCAATCAATTTTTGTAATTAATATTTTATAATAATAATCAAGTGTTTGTACAAAAATGATAGAATTAACATGTGTGTTAATTATAATATTCTGTACACATTATAATGTTAATAAGCCCAAGATAAAATAAATAAAAACAACATAAAATAAATAAAAAGAACAACGGTCTCATACATCTCATAGATACATTGGCGACGCATAGACTTGAATAATTCTGTATCAAGGTAAGAAAAACAATGAGTGTATATATTTTTTAACCGACTTCAAAGAGCCTCGGCTGTATGTACTTTTTTATGTATGTTCAACGATTACTCAAAGACGCCTGAACCGATTTGGAAAATTCTTCTTTTGTTTGAAAGGGTACCCTTCCCAGGTGGTCCCATGGCAGGTCAGGATCTGATGATAGAATCCTGGATAAATCGAGGGAACGCTTAAAATTAAAATTTTAAGAGTACCCTCGATTTATCCAGGATAGGATAGGCACACTTGAAGCGATTTGGGTATTTTGAGGCGCATTGAAGTCAGTGATACTTTTTCAAATAAAAGATAATTATTGTTAAAAGAAGTGACAGGTCTATCTATGTACATAATAACGAATCGAGTAAGAGCCAAATTTAAACCCATAGTTAAGACTAACTTAACCCTGGTCGACAAAAATAGTTATTAAAGTACATAGTAGTGAGAATACGTCTGGTTGCTGACCGAAGAATTTTCATTCCGTCACTACAACAATATTGTGGTCCTACAGCGTTTCACAAGCACATATTATGTAGTACATAATGGTCTTTGTTACAAAAATTATGGCTAAAAAAAATATATACATTTAAATATTTACGTTTGCGTCTGGGATTGCTCTGATTTCTGGAGCTTCGCTACAATCTGATAAAAATCTACACGTAAATAAATTAATTCTCAATAAAACTAGAATAAATAATGGCGAATACATCATTCAAATCTATTTTCCGATGATTCTGCCACACTATGGCAGAATCACTAGAGGAAATTGCCGTACGGCTTAAAGGGCTTTGTAGTTGATTCCAACGGGGATTAAACACGATCTTCGTCTAATCCGTGTTCATTTCCATGTCCATGTTCTACCAATATGTACCAATATCGGTTGTTGTTTGGATGTTGACAAATATAGTACAAATACCAGGGATAATTGTCTAATAGTCAAACTTGATAGGTTCAACTTAGAGAAAGCGAAAACTCGAAAGACCCAGCACGGATGAAATTACAATTCACGCCAGTGGCGTAACTACACCATCTGAGGCCCGTGGCTAATTTATCGGATGTGTGTGAGTCTGACTCGCACTTGGTCGTTGTACGGACCAATATTGATTAAATACAAAATTAATATTTTTAATAAAAATTGTAATTAGTGCTTCCTGTTTTGGGGTTTTGGTACCCGGGGGCCGCTTCTAGCCGGGGGCCCATGGCATTTTGCCCGCTCTGCTGCCCTATTGTTACGCCCCTGATTCACGCGTCCTATTTGTAACCGATAACGAAAACATCCAGTTGCTGAATCAATGACCTGATCATGATTAGGACTACTCTTTATTGTGACTCTGTAGAAGAAGCTCATATACCTATCAGAAAAATTCAGAGATTCTCTTATCCAAAATAATTTATAATGCATTTTAAATTCTAAATACATATATACGCGTTATAGAAATAACGCGCTAATGCTATCCTATTATAATTGTGCTAATGCTATCTCTTAAATAAAAAAAAAACGTACACATTTTTTTTATGTTATAGGGAGCAAACGACCGAGTCACCTGATGGTAAATGACTACCGCCGCCCATGGGCACCTGCAACTCAAGAGTCAAAAGTGTGTTGCCAGCCTCCGGTAACCTCACTCACTCGGCGAAAAGCAATGAATCATTGCTTCACTACCGGTTTTCTGTGAGGCCATGGTATCACTCCGCTCGAGCCAGCCCTTACGTGCCGAAGCATGACTCTCCCACGAACAATATATACATTTTGTCGTAATATCAACAAGAATGAACACTTTTAAAGAATCTTGATATTGTGTCAAAAAGTTATTTATTTTTAATTTTACGTAAAAATACATTTTAGTTTAGCGTTTAGATGCATCATACTTACCTCATTATTTAATTATGATAATCAGTTAGCCATTGGGATTTTTCAAGGAAGTAAAGGATACCAGATAGGTATCAAACCATTCGTGAAAACATAACCTTTCTTGCAATCGAGTATAAAATGGCAAAAAACTCCGTCCCAAACAAATTGAAACGATATTGCTGGAAACGTATTAAAACAAAGCAATAAATTGATTCTTAGGATGGTACAATTTTTATTTATTGCATCTATGACTAATATTTGATTCATTACCTCTTATTATTAACAAAGGTAGAAATCTGCACTAAACTGAAATAAAATGAACTGAAAATTTTACCATCATAAAATTCAGAATGACTAAATTGAAAAGTAACTAAGTTAAGGCTATTAATATCTAGAGTTCTTAGCTTATTTTAATTTTTGTTTATAGAATACCATTAATCTATTCATATTATTGAATACTCACCTTGTTGTATGTTCTTTAACAAAATCTTTAAAAGCTGAATTCCGTTCTTTTTAGTTAAACCCCAATATTGTTGTCTGCAATAGGCCTCGTAAACATTTTTTTTTTTATTTCTCTACCTACCATATTGACATTAAAAAAACTCTGTACGCCGTACTTTGATTCGCTCTTTTCTTATAACAATGACAAAATAAAGAGGTAGCTATAGATAGGTTGTATGCACTTGGTAAGTAGCACATTAAAACTGGGCCAATTGACTGGTACAGCGCTGTCAGCGATATTGTGTGGTTGCAATATTATGCATACGTTTTATTTTGAATACACTTTCGGAGACTTGTCGTTAAATGTCGTTAATGTAAACTCTTTATTTATAACGTCATATACTTTATATTAGCTCTCTAGCTCCATAAAGCCTGTGAATGCCCCAGGAGGCTTCTGTGCTTCTGGAAGGAGCTAGGCTGGCTCAACTAGTCAGCTTATCCGAACGCAAAATGGACCGCCTATGAGTCTAAATACGGAAACAGAGCCCTAAACCAATACCAATACCAATATTAGCTCTCTAACTTTTGCGGCTGGTGGTGGTATAATTGAGAACAATGAACTGTATTTTTTTAATTAAATAATTGAGGATAGCGTGACGGGCGATGCGTGTTCGGCGTGTCCCGTTGTTGTCGGCGTGTTGCGCAGAGTTGCGCTCGCACACGGGCCCAGGGGGGAATGCTTACCGCAGTCCTTTTTACCTCCCCGCAGTCGCTATGATGCTCTGACGTATATTTATAGCATACCTATACAGATATAATAAAGTTGGAGAATTTGTATCTTTTCTTGGAATGCGGTAATCTCTGGAGCTACTTTTGCTTTGATACACCAATTCTTGACAAAGGTTTAGGCTATTTAGTATCACGCTCGACTCCTAGGTAAGGAGTGGTGACCATAAATGCAGGCGAAACCGTGGTCAATGGATAGTACTTTTATGAAAGTTTAGAAAAAAGCCTTAGACGGTTTTTTTACAACTGAACATCTATTGGCTTAACTAAAAGTTGAAGCGAAATTTCGTATATTAAACGTCGTACGCTTAAAAGAAATAAAGTCAAAGTTTCATAAAAATAAATAAATAAATGTATTTATTTAAGTCTCACGTACCTGTAATATGCTGCAATCAATTTTATCACACACACGAGGACTGAAAGTTTTTCAAAGACAAATAGTGAGGTGTAATTTCTTTCTTTAATACATCTAATATCATTTGAAAGTCTATGACAATGTAGTTAAAGAACTTTTGATGTAATATGAAGATCGTCTGGAGGTTATACGGTGCATCATTATATATTGGAGGTTTTAGTAGATAGGTATGTTATGTATGTCAGAATACTAGGTTCTTTTTTGTAGGGTATATGATTGAAAAATGCTTATTTTTCCCATAAAGTATTAGTATAGCAATACTGCTTCTCACATTATTGGTATTAAAACTATTTTATTAAAATACAATATTTTACCAGTCACCTGCCGTCCTGTACGGATCTGAAAGTTGGCCCACAAAGAGAACGGATGAGAGACGTCTGCACGTAGCCGAAATGCGAATATTGAGATGAATGTGTGGTGTAACTAGGATGAACAAGGTGAGAAATAAATATATCAGAGGGAACCTGAAAGTAGCACAAGTGGATGAAAAGCTGAGGAGCAATACCTTATCGTGATATGGACATGTGATGCGGAGGGATGAGCAAAATATGGTGAAAAGAGTTTTAGGTTTGGATGTTGACAGATACAAGAGAAGAGGACGACCAAAGAAAAGATGGATGGACTGTGTGAAAGAAGATATGGCTAGAAAGGGAGTAAGCAGTGAAATGACAAACGATAGAGTAGAATGGAAGAATAAAACATATTGCACCGACTCCAAATAAAATTGGGACAAGGATAGGCAGATGATGATTTCACCAGTCACCTAAGTACTGTCGTACAGCCTTATTAGTTTTACCACGTTTTCAAATTTAAGTGTTAGCAGTAAGCTTGCCACTATCACTATTTTGCAATAAACTATCATATTCAATAAATAAGAGTTACCACTATATTGTTCGTATCTTGATCAGCACTCATGTGACCGTTATAGAATTTATAATGGACTCTTAGCCTTTTGTTGTCCCAATATTGTCCGCCATTTTTCAGGCAAATCTATGTCGTGGCGCCACTGGTATAACTAGTCATAATAATGTCTAATAAATATCTGTCTGTGTGTCTGTCAAGACCCTTTTTCTCAGAAACCCGTGGAGGCATCAAGTTGAAATTAACATCAAATACTTGTGTTAGCGGTCCCTTGAAGCTAAAAAAAACTTCTAAATCAACACCTATAGGATACCTCCAATTGACCTACTGTTGGCCTAGTGGTTAGTGACTCTGACTGCTATGCCATAGGTCGTGGGTTCGATTCCCACCCGAATCTGGGTGTTCTTTGTGACCGTTGTTTGTATGTTTGTAAAGTCCCCCGCGACACAAGAGTAATTCCTAATACGGGAGTTGTCCTTAAAAAAAAATAAACTTGGTAGGAAGCAAGGTCTGACACTTACTTACTTACTTGTGCGTAAAGGAGAAAATCCGAAAGTTGTAAATTTGTTATTATATCACATAAAAAGTTTGTTATTACAAACTTGTATTTTGCGGAGTTGGATAGTTGACTTTGTCGTAAATCGACGTATGGGAGAATATGTTTAGAACTGCAAAGTTAAGTTTGTCTATCGGAAAAGACGGGCAAAACTCTTTGAGAGGTGATCCTCGAGATGGACGTACTATCTACATACAAGTTTGTTTGCTTAGGGAACTCTCTGTGCACGAGTCAGACTCGCACTTGTCCGTTTTTTTTTTTAGATTTGATGAAGGTTAGAAGGCTTGAACTTCCCGGCAATAGACAGTTTGAATTAAAGGTATACCGCCCATCTGTATAAGAAATTCCCATCTTTAACTCCCAAAGTCAGTCTTCCATCAACTCCCAACAGTTTCAGCACCTACTATACAACTAGTAAATGTTTGTGCTTATCTGTAAGAAAACGTATGAAACTTATGTGTCCAATAAACGATTTTATTATTATTATTAAAGTGCCCAATTGATGGCAATAGGCTAGCCCGCTGTCACGTGAGTGAGACCAAATTCGCAAAATGTGGGTCTACCTTGCCTTAACTACCTCTGCCTACCCCTTGGGGGATACAGATGTGAGTGTTCAACACAGGCTGTAAATAGTCTATTCTGACTTCTTAATAATGCTATTTTATAATACAAAACAAAGGAAAAGTTGCAGTCCATTATCAGAAGAATTAACTATATGAATATCTAAATGCTGTACAGCAATATATTTAGCTTCATAATACAGAGTGAACTCTTCTCATAGGTTATAGGTACTTCTATTTCTACCTAAGTATATTATTGTATGGTTAAGAAGATTAAACGGCTGCTGTTTATCGACTTAGGGAACATACCCATACTACATGATCCATTTTTTACAACTTTTTATACCCCTCCCCACTCGGTGACCACCCGTAGTATATGCCAACCCCCCCCCCCTCTAGTTTTCACGTAGTAATTTATAAATATGGTTTAAATATTTTTTTGCGTTAAAAAATGCTAAACACTTGCTTGTTGCCACTTGTGAACTTAAAAAGCGCTAAACGGTGCGCGCCATATTTGAATATACCTCGAAAAAGCACGAGATTTCCCTAGAGGATGTTGACTACGTCACGAAAACCTAAGACACCCGCCCTCCCTGTGACCAAGCGTGGTATTTTGAAGACCCCCCTCCCCCCTGAGAACGGGTCACACGTAGTGTGGGAACATTCCCTTGGTAACTTCTTACAAAGATGCATGACTGTAAGAATTCCATGTTTTTACTTCACGGTCAAAGTAGAGGCACCGTTTGAGAAAACTATTGTAGTATCGCATATCAAAAGGCCTCTTTGGGTCTATTTAAGTTCACATTACAACGTACCGTGAACGAGGGTAGGGCAATGATTAGATTCCGCTCGGATAAGAGCTGCCAATTAGGATTGTTAGCTGACCAAATTTAAATGCACCTTTAGTGGGTAAACTACGTCACAAATTAATATAATGGGTCGACGTTTTAGTTATATTAATGAAGGGTTTACTTTATTCGAGTTTTATTAGTTTCGATAATATCTTAAACCTTGAACCATGGAGAATTTAAAGTTAGAAAATTAAGGCTGTACTTGGACATGTGTCTCTGTGTGTGCCATGTGTGTATGTTGTATGTTTTTGGGAGAGAAATGCTTCGGCACGTATAGGCCGGCTTGACCGGAGTGATACCACGGCCTCACAGAAAACCGGCAGTAAAGCAATGCTCGCAAATGCGTTGTATTTCGCCGAGTGAGGTTACCCGAGGTCCTAACCCTTCCCTCTCGTCTTTCCCCCCCTTCTCCCCTACTCCCCCTCTTCCCTCACATATTTGTGACTCTTGAGTTGCAGGTGCCCATGGGCGGCGGTATTCACTTACTATTAGGTGACCCATCTTCTCGTTTACCTCCTATACCATAAAAAATAATATGTCTGTGTTAGAAATGTTCATGGCCGAGTTTCTATTTATTAACATGTTAGCACGATCATTCCACGCAGCCTTACCTAGCTAAGCTTAACTTTAGGAATGGGTTTTACAACTCTCTTCAAGGTCTTCTTATGCGACTTGTATAGCAAAGCAAATCGAAATCTCTGTAGAACAGTTTTCGTTGCCTTTTATGATTGTATACGAAAATTTTGTTGCAAAGTCTAAATGGCCAGTGACCAAATCATACAGTGTTACGATACACACAAGGAAGGATATTACCGAGAACTCCATCAGACGTCAGTGCAAGTAGTCATATTTAAGAAAAACGAGCGAGACAGTTTGTGGAACCAGCACACCTGTGCACCACAATAGACGATGTTCATTCTTTTCTGGCATGATCCACAGGTAACCGAATTCCCTTCTTGCTACTACTCGGTATTTTTTAATAAACTTTCTGTCCTACAGCCCTTAAACGATATTTTATTTCTAGTCAGGAATACGAGTTTGAGTTGAGCTTGTTGAGCGTTGTTGGAGACCATGTTTATCACCCCAAAACTAATATTACCGCAAAGTCGCCCAACCTGTTGAGTTTTTAAGAGATTTTCTAGTTCGCTCCCCAAAGAGCGCTCGTTATGGTTTCCGATCACTGAAATAGTTGGTCAACGATATCCATCGCTGTCAAAGACAATAGAGTCTCCTTCCATTGCCAGTTCTCAAATATGCCTTTTTCTAATAGCGACGAGTAAGCAGACCACTCCCGCCACGGCAGACGTTGCCGCATTTGTTATCTAGGATCAACCACAACAAAACTTTGTAGCCTAAGACAACACTCTCAATATAATTAAAAGCATAATAAATGCAATGCAATAATAAAAGCATAATTTATATTCCATCAATAGTTTATTATATATCTTAGTTTCAATCACAAATGACAAAAACAATTATTGAGAAGCATATCGGTATTATAATGTTTACTTTATTACTTTATCGCTTTACAATGAATTTAATTTGAGGATCTAAAAACTTTCCTCTTTATTGTCAAGCAGCAAAGTTCATAATTGATCAACCAAGCATGTCAGTGTGGTATCATGCGATATGATATTTGACCTTAGTCCCCATTAGCAAATATACGTGTGAGTGTCTGTGTGTGTCTTCCACAATATAAGAGAAGGATTACATGGCTGATCATTATTATAGTTAATGGATATTCATACGAGTACATAGGCAGCCTATGTATTTACATTTACCATAATAATGATGTCCAGAGAAGGCATAAGCGATAGAGCATCATTTTTGACCAGCCTGACTAATAGATTGGGCTTCTTCCATACTCGTCAGACCTTTAGACACGCTCGCATTTGGCCCTTTTTCAGTATACTGCCAATCTCGGCAGTATATCTCTTTTGGAGGCTACCCGCACCGACTTGCCCACTTACTGGCGCCTTATATATTCGTTTAGAAACATCTTCTGTCAACTTACACCGTTTTCTTTTCTCATGGTAAATGTAACTACAATTAAAGCACATTATATTTATGCTTAGGTTTTTTTGACACAATATACGAAGTATGGCATATTTATTTTTGATTATGTAAGTTATTTGAGTTTGAGTATCAGCCACAGTCGAGTAGTATGCCGATAGCTACTGCACGGATGGCTCAATGGTTTAAATGGTCACCTCGCCACTACACCGCGACGAGTGCACCGAGTGGGTTCAAATGCCACACGGGACAAATATTTGTGTGATCCCCAAGTAGTTGTCCCGAGTCTGGGTGTTCTTTGTGTCCGTTGTTTGAATGTTTGTGAAGCCCCCCGCGACACAGGAATATTACTAATGCGGAAGTCGTCTTTTTAAAGATATTACCTTTTTTTAAAGATATATCTGCATTGTATTCGACTCAAATATAATTATGTAAATATACATGTTTGTGTATATTCAAAAGGGGTGGTCAGGTGTGGTGCTTTACTGTTGTTTTTGATGTATCTCATCATGTAAACGTCTTCTATAAAAATCGAATTGAATGAATCATAAATACAAAACATCATATGAACACATCATTCAAAAGTAAAACATTCTCGATATCGGACGTTACCAAATAACGAGGTAAAAATGTACAAGATATTAATAGTCTGTGCCGTCATTTCTGCAGTCCACAGTAGAAGTGTATTCGTTGGACAATTATATGAACAAAATGGAATCCGAAAAGTGTACGAAACGGATATAGAAGCCAATGCAATTCCTTTATTTAAAAGGGAAAAGTACGTCACCTTTGAATATAGTGACAAAATTAAAGGTATTTCCATCACAGACAAGGACAATGGTCTTGCAGAACCTTCAATAACTTCTGGAGGTTTGGGTTTCAACTCTGTCAACATCAAACTAAAGAGTGAACGAGGTTCCGGATTTAACTTCCATATAGCAATTTATGCCTGATCTGTGTGTGGAGAAATTATTTTGTGATGACATGTGTACTATTTTATTAATCTAAATTATATATGTGAAATATGTTTTAGGTTAAGTTTAAGTTATTAAAAATGTATTTTATAAATGGAGGCAGTTTCCTTTAAAGTCCAGAGCAGGTAAAGCCTCTGAGCCCCTTTCGTAACAGAACGAATACAAATTATGTGCGTATTCACTTCCATACCAAGTAGGTCTTAATTTTTTTTCTCTTTGGCCGTCGCATTTGTAGTGTGCACTATATACTTATGTGATTTTTCAGGTTCAGTTTATTTTTTTCTAAGGAATAATTTAGCTTTATTTAAACAAATCTAGATGAAAAACCATTATACACGTATGTAACCATAATCGCCTTTCTAAACACAATACAGCATACCTCTCCAAGACAGCCTGTTGTTTTGACTTTAGCCAGGTCTAATAGTTTTGACTTTCGCGATTTGTAAATTTGTTTTGACTGAATTGCACCGTCGATATATACGATATACAGTCATAGGTGGACTGACCACCCGTGGTGGGTGGTTCAGGATATTCCTTACTAGGTTATCCTGAGCCCCTGGCCATAGACAGTTGTAACGAAACCCGGTGTGATGTTACTCTGCTTGATTCCGATATAATCACGCTATCGAGGTTTCGGTAAGTTTAGTATTCATGGAAGTTGCTACATGCCAGAAAAATTAAAATAATGATCGACTATATTCAGCGGGTAGACAAAGCTTTACGAAAATAATTTTAGCTGCATGCAATTTTTTTTTATTAAAAACAATTATAAACTTCTTTTTAAATAAAATGTTACGCTTCTATAAAGAAGGTAGATGTTTTATTAAATATAGCAAAGTTTTACTCCAAATGCTTGATAAAAAGTTAATAATGTTTTACAAAACCAATTTGGACGATTTCAAAATCTCTTAATTTAAACCAGTAATTAAACGTATTCTGATACACCTTACTACAAGTTACGATGTACCTACTAATACTATTTTTTGCTAGTTATTTCGGTTTAGCGTCTTTTAAAAGACATACTTATTTTTTTATACAATTCATTTTTCATCAGGCGCTACACACAGTTTATCACTTTTTAATGTTATTAATTCCATGGTGTAGTTACAGATAATTTTCTTAAGTCTGTGCTTTGAGCATTATTATATCATAAAATACAATCCGCCTAAGACAAAAATAGTAGTTGGCTTTAAATGTGGAAGCTTGTAATTGGCATCTGCTTCTACGTATTTTATTTTAATACTGTTTAAGCCGTAAGCATCCCAAATAAAATAAAATAAATAAAATAAGTATGTAAGTATGTCTATCAGCAGTCTGGTTACTATAGTACATACTCTGCCTATTTTGGGATCAGACGGCCGAGTGTAACTTTAAAGGTTTAAAAACACAGTTTAATTCATAATGAAACTAACATGTTCCACCTAAGGATGACGTCACAATCCACGCGCGACGCAGCGGCGAACACGTTGTCATGAAGTGTTTAATATTTATTACGTTTTACTTAGAACTAAGCCTATAAAGGGCCTATGTTATGTATTTATGTTCTAACTTAATTAAACTGCAAATAATGGACTGAACGGGTAGGTACTATTTTATTTATTTGTATCAGTATACTACCCGTACGGCTTCGCTCGCGTGTACATATTTATATATTTTGCGCGGAACGTCCCATGGGAATCGGTCTACCCGTTCCGGAGATTAGCCAGAACAAATAGACAGACAGAAAGGCAGACAGACAAAAAATTTAAATACTGATTTTCAGGCATAGGTATCGTGTGCTAATAATTGTGCTAATAACTGTATGAGCCTAAAAAAATAATTTGATATTACAAACAGATACTTCAATTTTATTTATTTGTATTTATCAAGTACGTTTTGAACTATAACATATAATACGACCATGATGATGATTGATCTATAAACCGATTTCAAAATGGAGAAAGTTCTCTATTTAGCTATTTTGTTTGTAGATACTAGCTGCACCCCGCGGTTTCACCCTCTTAAGTCCCGATCCCGTGGGAATATCGGGATAAAAAGTAGCCTATGTGTTAATCCAGGTCTCCAGCTATCTACATACAAAGTTGAGTAGTTTTGTGCATATATTCTCATAAAATTTAACGTTCACGTATATGTTTTTCAATGTGGTTATGCTCAGCGGTGTCTGACCCGATTTTGATGATAAAGTTATTTTTGGATATGATATATAATAAATAAGTATGTCTCTCTATATGTTATATAAATTCGTGTCACGTTTTTTGTCCGCGATTAAATATAAATATGAATCAAATCAAATCTTAAATAAACCGATTTTAATTAAATTTTGCACATGTGCAGTTTGGTCCAACTTGAGAGATAGTTTTTCATATAGGTATTGTAAATTACCTAACCAGCACCTTGTGGCCGAGTAGCTAGTACATAAATATAAAAAGAGAAAATAGCACTTCAGTGCAGTGCTTATACATGAGTTGTTTTTATTTTATTTAAAAGATCAAAAAATTTATATCGCCAAAAAAAAAGAAGAAAAAATCATGCGGCACATCTATCTGATCTTGAGCAATCACAGAAGTCTAAGAAAGAAAGGTGTTGTAATTATTGTTGTTGTCATATAATAATATAGTTGTTCACTAATTTTTTAAATATCGCCTTGTTACAATAATATTTCTTTATTTATACTTCATGCACACATATTGTACAGAGGCGGACTTAACGCCTGAGGCATTCTCTACCAGTTAACCTTGGGGTGAAAAAGTGGAAAGTGCAAAGATATGGTAAAGAGAGAAAAGAGAGCGAGAGAGGGGGAGAGAGAGAAAGAGAGAGAGAGAGAGAGAGAGAGAGAGAGAGAGAGAGAGAGTAATTTAAAAATATTATGGTAATTTGGATTGATTTTTCTTTTTTTCTTTAGCATTAGGAATATTCCTGTGTCACAGAAGGTTTCATAAACATTCAAACAACGGACACAAAGAACATCCAGACTTGGGACAACTATTTGTGGATCACACAAATTATTGTCCAGTGTGGGATTTAAACCCCCAACAGTTGGTGCGGTGTATTGGCGAGGTAACCACTTAAACCATCCATGCAGCATGATTAATCAAACCATGATCTAAAATAATATACAGATTACATGGAACACACTGTTACATAGGTGCATAGCTTACTATGCGTCATTGATACATAATATAGTACATAATACACATATATAAACATACAAAAAAGTTGGCTGTCTGTGAAGCCGGACGATAATTTTACGTGATAACGTCATAAGAAAACAGTGGAAGAGAGATAGATGCGTCACAAGCCGAACGCTTAGGCCGATCGTGCCTCTCTATCGCTTGTTCCGCGCTCTCGCTTGGTGATTTTGATGGGCCTGTAAGTGTAGTGATTAGTGATCCTGACTGCCTAGCCAGATGTCGTTGATTCCCGCCCAGGATTAATAATTGTGTGATGAGCACGATAATTTTTTTCTGTATCTGGTATAATTTATCTATAATATGTATGTATTGAGTAATAATATATATAAGTAAGTTTATAAATAGTCTCGAAACCATAGTACAGGCACTGTCTAGTTGGGGCAAAGACGGCCGTGTGCGAGGAGTCTCAAGTTATTATTATGTTGTCTTTTTTGCTCCCTCAGAGTAGTAGATTGCATATCATGCGGGCCTCAGCCAAGCATGACACGATATATGTAGTATGTGGATGAAACGGGATTTGAAGTAAGAAATTTACGGGAGATACGATAAGTGTTCAATATAGTGGCTTATTGAAAATCTAGTGAGTGAGAGAGCATTTTCAAGATATTAAGGTTTTGAGTACTGTTTTAGTTACTAAACCAGTTGAGAATAATATATTTAGTGCTATGTGGACAGTACAGTTACTTTCCATTAGGTTTTCAGCTCAATTGAAAGTTCTATTATTATTTTTAGGCCATAACGGACTTATGAGCTGTTCGTGACAATACTTGTGTAAAGTTATACTCTCGTTGATAATTTGGGTCAACAGTGTGACATTTAAAGTATACTTCAATCTCGAGTGATATCACGAAGTCCATCGTCCATCGAGCCGTATGCTTGTTTGCAACCTTAGGGTGGTATAAAATACTAATAACTGAAAATGAAAAAAAATACAAAACAATCATTATCATCTATTTCTTCTGAGCCATAAAATAATCAAACCAATTACAACTGTAACTTCACTTTTAGTAGTAAATTACCCACAAAAGCTAACGAAACATTAACGTACACAATATTATTAGCTTTAGGAATAACAGAAAATTATCAAACTGTGATTATCCTTACTAAAATTACTTATATTTTGAACATCGAATCGAGTCCATTACGCTGCGATTTGCCCTGCCCATATCTGGCACCGACATTTCACTTCAAAACCATTCAAATTATAGACAAACTGGAATCGAACATCTATTTAGTTACGACATTTAATAAATACCTCGTCTGCACTCTGGCGGTGACATTTCGATAAATTATCGTCAATGTCGATGGAACCGACCATATTTCATAAAACAAGAGAATCCGCTGAACAAACTTCGCCCGTAATACCCGGTATCATTCGAGTTTGTACCCCCTATCCATCAAAGTCGATGTTTTCACAAAGTTACTTTAAAGTCGTTCTAATGAAGTTATCCGGCAAAAACTGGGATAAATGGTGTCGTATTTTCATTATTCGGCCGTCGTGGGTTCTTAAATTTGTTAGGTGCTTAGGTGTCGAGAATATCGATTATAGATTACGGCGTTTATAGAGGGGTTATACGTAGTATATACCGCGATCAATCAAGGGCTGTGATTGTTTCCGTGAGACGGTATAAGTTTAAGAAATAGATAGTAGGGTTGAGGAAAATATAGACAATTGAAACTAAACATATATATAAATTAAAATTTAAAAAAAAAAACCCCGACACAAAATAATAAAAATTGTATGAACGGCCATCTTGGATTTGAAGTTTATCATAGTGTACAGTATTCTACTAGTCAAGCCCTTTCATTTGATACCCATGGCGGCGGCCATCTTGGACCGATTTTCATCAAACATAGCTAAGAACGCTCCCGACTAATTCACCTTTCAAACAAAAAAAAACAAAATCGGTTCATCGGTTTGGGAGCTACGATGCCACAGAAAGATACACACACAGCCACGTCAAACTTATAATACCCCGTCGTTTTTGCGTCGGGGGTTAAAAATATGATCAGAATATCACACCACTAATTATTTTCGATAGTTGGATTTTTTTTATATCATGTGATTATTAATTGTTATTATATAAAAACTACTTCCACTCGTGCGATGCCTAGTGTGGGTGCCAGACTTTGCTAGAGTTTTTCATGCAACTCAACAATATCGCAAAGCTCTTTTTTGTAGTTGAACAGGTTTATCACTGTTTACCTACAAAAAATAGCCTTAGGTTAGTAGTTTAAATTTTGTATTCTATCAAGGCCTAGTCTCCGGATATATAATTTGTATGTTTAATAATTGATTTCTTTATACTGTTTTTGCAACAACAAAGATGACAATCACTACGTGATTGCCATCTTGACATACCACGTAATTAATCCTAACAACGTTTCTACTGCCTATAGACACTCGTAAGACTAATAAGACAATCGTAACAGCTAAATATATTTTAAATAAAGCCTCTTCTTTCAAGTGCAAGTACATTAATGTTAAACGGTGTAGCCTGATGTCGAAATGTTTTTTTTTGCATAAAATCAATCTGTTTGCGTCTGGAACTCTAAAAATATGTTTGAGTTTCAATTTTCTTAACAAATTCGTGCATTTGATCAATAATATCCATTTTCCTTTCGCCGTACAAATATTTACAAGTATTTTCTTTTCTTCGGAAACTCTGCTAGATGATCATTATGACGTACACTTTCTTTGGAAAATGAGACCATTAAAACCGAATTTGTGTATCACAATGTTTTCATCATATTAGAAAGAGATCTTTCACTACAGAAGAATTAAGTAAATCAGCAGTACATACCGTTTTTTTTGCTGTTGATCAATTTTGATAAAGCTTGACAAATCATTTTAATGTATTCATATTTAATTTCGGTAACACACAAATGAAACTATTAGTGGTACCAGAACCAGGAGGCAAATGTGGAAGCGAAGCAAAAATTTTGTTCCTATTTATTTAACTAAATTTGTATCGTGGGAGAGCTATGCTTCGGCACGTATGGGCCGGCTCGACCGAAGTGATACCACGGCCTCACAGATAAACGGCAGTGAAGCAATGGTTGATTGCTTTTCGCCGAGTGAGTGAGATTACCGGAGGCTCTAACCCTTCCTTCCCCCCTTTCCTCCTCCCTCTTCCACCTTTCCCCTACTCCTACCTTGCAGGTTGTAGATGCCCATGGGTGGCGATAGTCATTTACCATCAGGTGACCCGTCTGCTCGTTTGCCCCCTGTACCATAAAAAAAACCTAGCATTATGTATGCCTCGGGAACAGTACAGTACAGGACAGTACAGTGCGCACTGCACTGTACTGTCCTGTACTGCAGTACAGTGCAGTACAGTACATTTTTACAGGATAAAAGGTACCCTATATTCTTTTCCATATCCCTGACAACTTACATGCAAAATTTCATGATGATCGGTCGAGTAGTTAAGGTGTGAAAGCGTAACAAATACATAAACAAACAAACTCACTTTCACATTTATAATAAGTAATGATTTGCCAAGAAATAGAAGTAATATTATCGTTATATTATTATTCAATAAATCTCTGAAGTAAAACTTAAGATTTACTGAATAAATGTTTTCAAAACTTGGAAATTACTGATAATCTCGAGTTTGGACTTTTTCATTAAAGCTTGGTAAATCTTCAGTTTTATTAAAAAATCTCAAGACTTAGTCGACACCGTAGATTCAGCGTATACAGTTACATAATTATACTTTGATTAATTACATAAACCTCGCCATTAAAGTGAAAATTTCACAATTCAAAATTCACAATCAAGTCGCAAATTTCAGAATTCCGTCTACACCGTTGAAACTCTGAATATTTCATCGTAACATCTTATTCCAAGAACAATTGCCTCGTACAGATGACTTTGCACTATTACAAGTGATATAAGAGCCGTCGCCCACTTCTGTTAGCAGAGGCGTGTATGACGCAGAAACCTGTCAGGATGACCATAAATTTTGGTATACTCTAATTTTAGAAATTCAAACGATCTTATAAACAAGATAGCATACTGAACGTAATGAATATCGTTTTTAGTGATAACTTTAGTGACAGCCCCGGCTTCGCACGGGTAGTAGAGACATCTTCAACAATCATCATCATATTTCAACCAATTTAAATAAAACATTAACAAATTATACACACAAATCTACCTCATGGATCACTCTGTCTATTGGTGAAAACCGCATGAAAATCCGTTCAGTAGTTTTTTAATTTATCGCGAACAGATGGACAGACGCGGTGGGGGACTTTGTTTTATAACATGTAGTGAAAAGAAATGTAAGCTTGTAAATTGGAGATGTCAAGAGGTTCTTTCTGTGCATTATGCATTTTCTTCTATACTCATCAAATTCCTGCCCATTTCCCAACATAGCAAAAAGTTTAGGCTGGTTTCATTTATGGCCGGCCGCCTGTCTGACGCCAGCTCTGCTTGAGAATGTAATCTTTTTCAGACGGGACAAAAGAAGGAGGTAAATTGGAGTAAGGAAAACAGATAGTGCGAGGGAGCTACGGTAAGAGATACCGGAAGTCTCTGACGGGGAAACGGTACTGAGACTGCATTAGCTCGAAAACGCTGGGGCCGCGTACCCGTATGTCCTTCCTGTGATTGCAGAGGCCACTAGGACAGGAACTTCAACTGGCAATACCCTTAACACCCTTTTCTTCTGTACTAAAGTTTAAAAAAAGAAAGATTTATTTATTTATCGATAAATTCTGAAACTACTGAAACAATTCGAATAATTCTTTCGTCATCAGAAAGTTACATTTTTTTTTTTATGGTATTGGGAGCAAACGAGTAGACAGGTCACCTGATGGAAAATGACTACCGCCGCCCATGATGCAACTCAACAGTTACAAGTGCGTTGCTGGCCTTTAAGGTGGGAGTAGGGGAAGGGGGGAATAAGGGGCGAGGAAGGGAGAGAGGAAGAGGGAAGGGTTAGGGCCTTCAGTAACCTCACTCACTCGGCGAAAAGCAATGAAAGTAACATAGTTAATAATTTATTTCATTAATAGGTATGGTAACGACTGATGAAACCATGCGCACAGCTAGCGTTAACATAATTGATTTTATTAGATTTCAAGGACACATTCACAGATGTTGCAAACTTGTGACGAAACGTGGTATAATTGATTTCAAACTTTTCAAATTTACAGTCAAGTCTAAATTTATTCAGTCATCAGTGGATGCTCCATTATCGACATCTATTACTTAGGCAGAGTAATAAACTACCACGTTAAAAATATCTATTATATTTTACGCTGACTAAGTAATGGATAATTAAAGAACGCATGAAATTAATGAATTTTATACGTTCTACTTACGATAAAATACCTTATAATAATAATAACTCAGGACATTTCAGACACGGCCGTCTGATCCCAAACTAGGTAGAGCCTGTACTATGGTAACCAGGCTGATAAACATACTTATATATGACTAAATACATACATATTATTCATAAATTACACCCACAATTACACAAAACAAATGATCGTACTCATCACACAATTATTTATCTTGGGTGGGAAGTGAACCATCTAAAATAAACACACAATAACGTAAAAATTTAGGCATGTATGCTCTGCCTACTCCTGCAAAGCCTGGGCTGTTTGCTAGTTATGAAATAATTTAAGAATGGTTCGAAAAGTGTAGTAGTAGCGATGATGACAACATTTAACACAAACCTTAAAGCGTTTTCCAATTTCATGGTATAAGAACCAGATGAACGTATCTACATTTTCTTAATTTTACAGGAGAGCAAAAACATTCCGAGAATTTACCTAGTTCCTTGTGGTTTCTTAGCTATTTTGGAATTTGTGAAATATTGCATTTACAATTACGCTTTGTGACCCGTATTATGAAAAAAAAATAAACGATTTTTTACTTTTTTGTAGACACGTTCATCTGGTTCTTATACCGCGATGTAGTTAAGTAAACACTTACCGGTTCTTCGACCTCTGGCTCCGCAGTCGGGATCACTAACCACTACACCAGCAGGCCCGGCTATGGCATTATAATATTATATCGTCGCCTTCTCATAAAATTTAACGGTTGAAGGCTTCTTTCTATTTGCTGTCTGCGGTCTATATTAACACCAGGCACAGGTCACGTTGTCCCAACATACTTTTGATACACATTTACAAAAATAACACTTCTTTCTATAACCCTATTGTAAGGATGTGTCTCACATATAATGAACTGAATCGGGTTGAAGACGTGGATATATTTAATGATAAATTCTCCCAGTACAAGAGGGTTATAACACGTATAATAAATGCACAAGGTTCGTAGTATACCCTTTTTTTAATAAATATAGTTTTAATCTTACATACACTTTAGATACATGTATTTGAGTAGCGTCTTGGTTAATTTAGCGTAGCAAGTATTTGTATTTTGCCACGTGCCTTGTATTTTGTCTTTTTTCGTGTTGTGTATGCTATATTTGGATCACTGTCTTGACTTAATATGTACCTATATCCAAATGTTTCCTGTCATATAATGGCAGTAACCTGTAAGCGTATCTTTCAGACATAAATAAATAAATTTAAAGAAGGCCTTCGCCTCAAACGTTATTTAAAAAAAAAGCAAATATTTGTTAAAATGACTATATCTTTTTACATTGGTCTAGATCTGTTGTCTGTAGATATTTGCTTGTCACTATCCATGTTCTGGAGCTAATAGTATAAGTTATGCTTTGTTTTGGTCTAATATCTTAAAACACGTAGAAAGTATCAGGCAATATAAACTTGTCTTGTGCGTCTTTCAGTAAAAAAACTACTCTTTAATAAAAATCGTTTTTATGATGCAATTTATATGCCTATTTTTCGCTTTACAGTAGAATAAAATCAAAAAAAGAGTAAAATATCGCTAAAACCGCTTTTAACCGTATTAAGAAGTCTATTTGAATTCTAACCCTTCTACTCAACAAAGAAAAGCGCAATTACTCTTCCATCACTCTCTTTGTATAGCGACCATTACTACTGACCCGTGACCAAACGGTAATGAAAACACAGAATTAGGCTATTACACTTAACTTTTTGTGATCATTAGTAAAGTAATTGGTAGAATGAGAATCGTCTTAACTGCTTGTATTTTCGTTACTAATTCGTGGTAATGCTTTCAGAATAGCGAATTGTACAAAATAAAATAATGATTTTTTACTACCAATCTGTGACCGGGGGCATATTTACCAATGTCATATATCAGATTGTGACATATAAATCAAATTTTAATTAGATTTTTTTCTTAATACCAGTAAAAAAAAGTCTAAAGGCAACGGGCAAATTGCCAACTGTAAACAATGTTCAATAAATAATAATTGTTGTTGTTGTTCTAACATTATCGGTGATGATTGTCACTTTCTAAGAAAATTGTCATTATGTTGTAAGTTATTTGTCAATGAAAGTTGACATAATTGTACTTTATTGACACAGTTAGCAACATACCAACAAAAATTTTAATCATTTATATTATAACTAGCTGTCCCGCGCAACTTCGTCTGCATTTGTAAATTTTCCTATCTATCCCTATCGCAGCGCCATCTACCGGGTCCAATTGTAAATCTAAACCATTCTCGAATCCACCTGAGGACACACAAAAAATTTCATTAAAATCGGTCCAGCCTTTTAGGAAGAGTTCAGTGACATACACAGGTGCAGAAGAAATATATATATAAAGATAATCCTAAAGGGTGATAAACAAAAAAAACTAGTTAAGTAGGTATTCGATAACGGTAAACATACTCGACACTTTTGAAGTACCTATTGTTCCAGCCACTTCAAAAGAAAAGGTAAGTCTTTGCTTAACTACAGACGAAAGCTTAAAGGTTTGTATTCAATGTCCGTCATCATTTCTGCTACTTCACTTTTCGAACCATTCTTAAATTATTTCAAACGAAAGACCCGCCGTTCGCGGCTCCGCGGCTTCGCGCGGGTAGCAGAGCATACATGCCTATATTTTTTCGTTATTGTATATTAATCTTAGAAGATAGACATATAGCTTTGCCATATTGTAGTAGATATTATTATAAGGAATAACTCCGTAATGCTTAGTTTTCCAACCAACCTTTCTCATAAATCACTCTATTCGTGTGTGAAAACCGTATGAAAATCCATTCGGTACTAATGCAGTTTATCGCGTTTTATAATATGTAGTGATGTAGTGATATATGACAGCCGTACCTGGTTTAATATTGGTTTTAATTGTATGTGGCAAAGATTTAAAAAAATTATAATATTTTTCTTTAAAACTACTAGTAATAGTACTACTTAATTTCATGGGGGCTATTAAAGTTAAGCATCTATAGAAATTATTTACGACATATTGTCGTATGTGGAGTTTTACAGTCTACAGGTAGTAATTTTATATGCAAAATTGTCGCGACAAATCAACTTGATTGGTCAACGTTGAAATATATCGAAAAAGGAAAGGGCTGTGAAGAAAATTGAATATAAAATTTCCTACGGTATTGTAGTAGCTCCTCGCAGTGGCTAGGGAGAGGAAATATCCTCTTTAATATATTTTTATGCTTGTACCTCAGTTTTCATACATTGGTGTCTTAAGAATTCGCTTAACGTCTATGTGAAAGTAAGATTATCATTTAAATTAGTTCTAAAGATTAGCAGATAAATGTTCACAATTTTTTTTCAAGTTCTTCCATTTTCCTGAGATTCTGGTAAGAGGTAAGAGGTGAGAGGTAATGAAATCAAATTAAATGAAAATTGTTTATTCGCGATGGTAACACAGTAACGCTTTTGAATGTTAGAAGTTACATTTAGCGCCGCAATAGATGTTGCTTTTAAAGAAAGAACAAGGAGAATTTACGCTAACTGCTTTTGAATTGGCAAGTTAAAACATTGTGTTTGCAGTGGTATAAAAGTATTAAACAGTGCAATGAAAATACAAATACAAATGTTATATAAATAAGTATTTATACGGGAATTAACGTGATCACGAAAAGGTATTACGATGTTCAAAACACATCGTGGGCACACCAAAAAATGTCTTGCCTTTACAAACTCCAGGTGTCTACAAAATAAACTGCAGCTGCGGTAGTTCCTACATAAGCCAAACAAAGCGGACTATTGCCAAAAGGGTCAAAGAACACATCGCTGCTGTGAAGAACCGACAGATTAGCAAATAAGCGATTGCAGAACATGCACTCGAAGCGGGCACCAATCACTGGATTGAGTTTCACCGTACGCAAGTCCTCTTCACGGAACGTCACTTTTACTCAAGAGTTGTACGTGAAGCGATTGAAATTAAAAAACACAACACTCTCAAATTAACCTTAGCGTGGAATCCAGTGATAAAAAATCCGACTCGAAGGACCACAATGTTAAGTTGTGGATTACTTGAATCCCGGTTAATCAAATTGAAAATTAAAATATTGTGATGACTGTTAATGACACGTTTATTGGTCAGTAACAAAGTGCCGAGTGACGTTTTAGTTCTTTAAAATGACATAAAAAAGGACGTTAAGGTCCTGCTTGAGTATTGTGAGCTTATTGGCTGCTTCACCTCCCTGCGGATTGCTTTTATAATTGTAGTAGGCGTGAACAATGCCACCTCGCTCTTATGCGCAGTCGGGTGAACACCAGAATAGGGGCACATCGGTTTGCTTAGAGAATAGGGACACTGTTAGTTTAGTATATGACGGTACATGGCGAAATCAAAATATCAAAAATATCGAAAATGTGCGGGTGGATGAAGAACCTTCTACCTCACGATTTCGACGACGGAGGGCGTGCACCGCTGAGCCAGTCAGCCTGTAACCACGGCCAGTGCAACCTGGTCGAAACGTCAGGCAATTTCGTGATTGCGTTAATTCCCGTATAAATACGTAATTATATCATGGAACGCGAAAGTTTAAAAGTTAGTATAACAAATGTTATAAATATTGAGTCTGTATAACATGTACAGACCGAGTCTTTAAAACTGATAGGGTGATTGTAAATTAAAAAACATTTAGATGGGAAGAGGTAGTGCGTTAGTAACCTGACGAAACTAAAAATAATGAACAAATAAATTTAAAAATAAATAAAATATACATTGAAACATGGACGATTTACAAGGCCGAAGTCAACCTTAGATTTTACCTATAAATAGACGATTGTTTCGTCTAGGATGTCGGTTCTAATAAATAAAACCCATCAGGTTTCTCTAAAATAAAATAAATGTCTACAAATTTTTGGTCAAAACAGCAAAACGTCTCTAAAGGCTTTTTATTTGCCCTCATTTGCGGTCCCTTATTTTTGAATAATTTCTATTTTCATTTTACCTTTTTTTACATGAAAAATAACACTGTTGTTTATTTTTATTAGAAATTGCCTATAGATTTTTTGTCTATAACTAACCTAGAAAACAATCACACGGCCTCCCTGATGGAAAGCGGTCATAGTATGCTCATTGAAGTTTTATGACCATTTGTTTTTGAAGCACTAAAAACGGCACTAAAAAGAGACAAACATTTTCATAAATAGGATTTAACCTGCGAGAGAATGAGATAGAATACAAGTATACAGTGTTTCCTATAATCTTCGTATGCACTTCGTATTCACGTGTATATTTTTTGTGCATTTCCGTATTAAAATTCGTTGGTTAATTAATTTAGAAATTTCACTTCTGCCATGTGTGAACACACACATGGCACACACGCATAGGTCGGGTTCGATTTCCACCCGAGTCTGGGTGTTCTTTGTGTCCGTTGTTTGTATGTTTGTAAAAGTCCCCTGCGACACAGGAGTTATTCTTAACGCGGGAGTTGTCTTTATAAAGAAGAAAAAATATATATATATCATGGAACGCGAAGTTTAAAAATAAGTAATATGTAAGTATGTATTTAGTAATATATATGTAAGTATGTTTATCAGCAGTCTGGTTACCATGGCACAGGTTCTGCCTAGTTTGGGATCAGACAGCAGTTTATGAAGAGTGCCTCAAGTTCAAAAAAATCCTCATTATCAATCAGTACAGTAAATCCAAAAACCATTATGAGCAGTTGACATACATACGTAAGTACTTAGGTAGACTCTGTATAGTAGAAAAAGACATCGTAAATACAGCGAACGTACATTACCTAATGTGAATTAATGTTCCCAATGAACTTCCTTATTGAAACATGTGGTAAGAAATACGATCGTGTTGTCCCAATCCAACCCCGTATTTTAACGGACTACAGAAAAAAGGGTACAGTAACTTTGACAGCCGTTGTTTGGTTTTCTTCTTTACGAGTAAATATCCCATATTTATATTTCACGTCAAAAGATGTGCAGATCAGTGTTGCAATTGAGGATTTTTATATCATTTTTGAAGTGAAAACTTCTTTAGCGGCATTGAGCACTTTTTAGGATGGGTAAAAAATGTTAAACTCGCATCAGGGTCACGTGACCCTGATAGAAAATGTATGGAAAATGTGTTCTATATTTTAAAAAAATATTTTTTATGACGAGACTGAAAATTCGTAAGATGGAGGCGAGTTTCTTATATTTACATGTACAGCGAGAGACATGGAGAAGGAGGGAGGGAGAGGGAGAGGGAGAGGGACAGGGACAGGGGCAGGGGCCTTCCCCTGCCCCTTGGCTGGGACTGGGAGAGGCAGAGAGAGAGAGGTCACCAACCTGTTAATGTGACGTTTTAAGTTCGTCGTTTCGTTTAAGGTTTCACTTCTGTCGGCAGTCCCATGACTGCCAATTTTTTTTAAGTAGCCAGCTTTTGTAGGAAAAGTTACTTAGTGCTTTTTATTAAATAAATTAAGAGCCTCGAAAACAAGGTAAGAACGAACAAAAAAACAAGGTAAGAGGTCAATCTTTTCTAACTTTTTTATTGTTTGTACAATATAATAATGAAGGTTAATTTTAGCGAAAGTAGCAGATAGTAGAAAGTTTATTATGTTTTAATATAACATATTTATTACCATAAAAAACAACATATATAACCTATTTAACACTATTTCATAATGAAGCTGAATTTTTTTTTAAAGCTGAATAAAATCAATGATACCATGTACAGTCCATAGAGTGCAATGTCGCCAGATTGTTCATAAAATCTATGAAAATATAGACATTTGTTGAGAAAACTCAAAATATTTTTAAACATGTCGTGTGAAGATTTTGCAAACAATAGTTGTGAAATTTAAGTATCGAATGTGTGAAAGTGGAGTAAAAAGACGAGGAAAGCTGACCCCACCACCATGTGGGATGAACGTGTAGCTTGGAAGAGAGAGACAGAGACGATCAGACTTAGTGATGTTAAAGGTATTTTGATTAATATTCCTTGATTCATATTTGTTTTACACTCATATGTATCATAAATCAATTACGTCATGTACAAACTAATAATAATAGTACAAAATAAATAGCTAGGTATACAATTGTATTGAATCAAGAGGGCGCGGACTGACATTCTGTATCCATTCAATGAGTAGTAGGTAGTGCCATACACCGCACTTCACCTCAGGTTCAAAACTGAATGTGGGACACCTTCACAAAGGAATTCCAACAGTATTCAAACTGCAACATTTAACTACTAGTGTATAATTATTTGCAAACGCACTCGATACATATTTATTGCTATCATTCGTTACTTTGATATCTGGATACCTACCTAATTAATTGCATAAAGTTCTACGGAAAATAGAGCTTCTTTTCACCGACCTTAAAAGAAATAAAAACCAGCCACGTGCGACTAAACTCGATTTTTTTTAGATTTTGCCCAAATATATTCGGAATTCATTTATTTACGTTGTTTGTTTGCGTTACAAGAATTGATGTGTATCAAATTTCAACTTAATCGGTCGAATAGATTCGGAGCAAATTGGCTGCGATAGGCAGACAGAAGACAACGAGCAAGACGAGTTCGTATGTTTAGGTTTCCGTCTTTAGGCAGATAAAGCATTAGAAAAAGTTATTATTTAAAACAATACAAATTATATTCATCACCTCCCGGCAAAAAAAGTGTCACATCACAAAAAAAAGTGTCATGTCACATGTTAGGTACGTTTAACATTTTTATAGCATTGAATAACATATGCTGCATTTGGTCAGCTGTAAAAACATCTTTATTAGCTCAGTGAAAAAGGGAACAAAGTTCCGTTTTTGACTGAGCTGTTTTGTTCAATTCACAGATATAAAAGTTGTGTCTTCTCGACTTCCTCATGACTTCATAACCATATATATTTTGTATGTATGTATTTATATATATATGTATGTAGATATATATATGTTTACCTGCAAGGATGTATATGTATATTTTTGTATACGGCTATCTATTATTATGTAGCATTGTAAATTGTCTCGTGTATATAACAGAGTGTATTATCAACTTATTGTCAATTATGATTTTTTTTTCTTTTCTCCCTAAGCACCTGCCATGTCCCTCACTGAATCACCCAAAGGTTGACTCGTAGATAATGTCATGTGGCATTAAGTCCGCCCCGTGCAATGTAAAATGCAGGAAGTATTAAATTTAACAAATAAATAAATAGCTGTTTTTGTATTATGAATTATGACACTTTTTTTGCCTCGAGGCGACATATAGATGTAGGTATATTATACGTCATATTATTATCACGATCGCTACAAAAGAATTTGGTTATAATATGTAACATATTATAATCACATTCTTTTGAATAGTCTAGGTTGTGACAGTAGACAATATTTGGAAATAGAGAGCCTAAAAAGACATGTAAGTTCTAGCTAAAGTCAAAATTAAGCTGTTTAACGTTACCGTGCATTTAGATTAATCTGGCCTTTGGTCAATATCATATGAAACCTACACCTATTAATCATACGCGGGACGGAACACTTCATTATATCCATCCAATTAGTCTTTGATGGAGGTATGTCGGATCAACTTGAATGTAATTTATGATTCAAATGTAACGCTAATGAGTCCTATCATTATAGTAAGCTGGTATAAACTGAAAAGGAGATAGAGCACAACAGATTTAAATTAGTTGTGCCCGATTGAAGAAGTACTGTCTTCACACAAGCATTTTTCAAGCGTAGGCATTCGATGAACACATGCGCAGCGAAGACGCCGCCACAAAGTGACATGTCTGTAGACCGCGTTTTCTATGCAGTCGCTTTTTAGTAATCTTTTCGGTATTATCATTAACAAACTGGATTCTGACGAGGAAACTCTAGGGTTGGCTTTGTTTCTAAAGGGAAAATTGTTGCAAAAACGAAAAAAAATGATTTGATGTTGAATACAAAGCTTTTTACAATATTAGGATACCCATTTGAGGTATTTTGATACATATTTCATCAGGATTTTACATAACACTGCATTAAGAGCGCGCATGCGTCATGCACACGCGACGCTTGCGCAGCGTCCAAGCAACTGCAGAATCAACAATGCAACGCACGCGTCACGTTGCCGTTCATCGAACGTTTAGGCTCGCTAGAAAAACACCAGTGTGAAGAAGCTCTAACCAGAAGTATTTCTCTGAATAGAGTGAAGAACGTGGGAGAGCCATGCTTCGGCACGTATGGGCCGGCTCGACTCCGCTCGATACCACGGCCTCACAGAAAACCAGCCGTGAAACAATGCTTGCATTGCTTTTCGCCGCGTGAGTGAGGTTACCGGAGGCCCTAACCCTTTCCTCCCCCCTATTCCCGTCCTTACCCTCTAATCCCCCTCTCCCGTCTTCCCGTTCTTCCCCTATTCCCCTATCCCCACCTTAAGGGGCGGCAACGCACTTGTGACTCTTGAGTTACAGGTGCCCATGGGCGGCGGTAGTAATTTACCATCAGGTGACCCGTCTGCTCGTTTGCCCCCTATACCATAAAAAAAAAAAGAAGAAACAATTTCGCTAAAATTCCGCGGGTGAGTACAGTCATTAGAGTATGTTGGGAAATAGATATATTGATTTCGAGTTTTCTGAACAGCTGACCAGACGTTGTGAGTTTTGCATGGTTTACATGGTTGGCAATAAGTGATAACTTTGGTAATGTTAGCGTCTTTATCTTCCACGAGTCGTATGTTTGTTGCCACTTTAATCTTATTTATAAAACCAGTGCAACATCTAAATATCATGGAATTATTTGATATTAGGCTTATTCGTGCACAACTTTGACCACTACAGTCACCCCTGTGTCACCGCCTCACCGGAGCTAACGGTGAAGTGGTATGTCGGAATCCAACCGACTAAAACCACACGGTGTTCCGTCACAAGTGGGTCTATTGCAGGGGGTTACCCGGGTATACCCTAGGAAGGAATTCTCCGGGAAAGTCATAGCAATAGCTACTATTGGTCCAACATGAACTTAAGACGTACATTATCCTTTTTTTATTCATATATTTATTTTAAAACCTACACATTTTTAGCATTAACAGATGCCACTGAGCATTGTGCCATGGTCTTGCATAAAACATATTGCGATCCTACATTCGCTTATACACAAGTATGTTCTGAACATTGGGCCTAATCTGAAGCCTTTCAAAAATAACTAAATTAAGTCTAGACTGATGGCAATCTACAGCGTAAACAATACTATCTTAAGCAATTTGCTTATGAATTGTCAATTTATATTCAAAATTTGGTTAGAGTAATATTATTCACCTCAGCTATATCCATTACTTAAATTGTTTTGTACTAGCTGTTGTCGTCCGTTTGTTGAGAATTTTTGAAACATTTTAATTATTTTGCAATTTAGTTGTACACGAGTAGTTGGTATTGATACTATTTTATTGTTTGAGTCTGAAGTTTGAGGCTAGAGGGACATAGAAATTGTTCTTGTAACCTGAGGAACGTTACATCGGTTGTAACTTGCAGTAAAACGTAGGAATACATTTTACAGAGTAAAAGCATATTATTTTTTAAGGGATATGATGCCCGAAAATATCTTTTTCTAGAAATATTTTACTAAAACTTACAAGAAAAGTAACATGACCAAAAATCGTCAATTTTAAATTGAGCGACGTCGATGGATCTCCATCGCCTCCATGGACTTATAATTGGATTTTGGTCGGTAACATTGTTAAATTTATCTATTTTTGTTAATAGTTATGAAGGCACCGCTAAGCTTCAATCTAGGAATCTAACCCACTTAAAAACTTCCCACTAGATATCATTTCAACCCAGTATCTAATACCACTATCACTACCAACCACCCTGAGATTATATCAGCCATATTTAAAGATTTCGCATATTAAGTATCTGCCCTCCTTCGGTAATTATTAAAAGTTTCCTTCACTTCACATATCCCCTCACTTCCTAATTTGTTAATATATCTTAAATAATATTAAAAGTTTCAAGGCTTTCGGGAAGACGATCATTGGGATGTTGAAATATCGATTCAGTTTTGATGACAATGCATGGTTGTGATAAGTATGACCTGATTCTGCACCCTGGATTGGCTCTCGACGACGGAACTCTTCAACGGTCAACAGTATGGACACGAAACTTTATAAACACTTGAATTATCATAGTCGGTTCTAAGGTTCACCATAAACTGGTTGCTGCCAGGATTTACTCCAGATTAATAAAACTCCTCAACGGCCAAGTACAGACACGAAATTTTGTATACGTATAAATTATATTATAAACTATGATGAATTGTGATGAATGCAAGGATGGCCCAATGGTTAAACGTAGTCTCCTTGCTGCTACGCTGCGCCTAGTTTTGGGGGTTCGATTACCATCCCACCACTATCTAGGAGAAGAAAAAAACGCGGAACTGTTTCGTTAGGCACAAATTCAGCTTTAAGCCAAGCATCAGAGTCTACTAAACTCATGCTTAGTAGACCCTGGTGCCACTCAGTCCTCGGCAAGATCTCACACCTTGTGTGTTTGGGACTATGCGCTACCTACTTATTATACACCTCAGTAAGAAATATGCCCACAGAAACCAAATGAAATGACAAAAAAGAAATAAATAAATTGCAAAAAAAAAGCATTTTTACAAACAAGCTTTTATTTAAATGCATTAAAAAGAAAAAAATAAACTTTGAATTAAATCAAATCCATCATTTTGTTACATTATAAAATTTTATATGATAATATGTACAAGCGTGTTGCAAGATGTTCGTGACAAAGAACGAATTACGGGCAAAGTTGGAACATAATGTTCTCCACTCTTCACGTCATATAAGTGAAAAATTACATTTATTCTTTAAAAATAGAACGATGATGGTAAGTAGGTATACTAAATATCGTAGTAGATTTATTAATGTTCATTTCCAAGATGCATTAGAATGATAACCTTAAAATGATTCTATAACAGTTCAATTTTGGGATTATTGAGACTCGTTAAAGAGTACGTCTTAGCGTTGTCTGTTGAATGGGAGTTGAATTAGTGCAAATATTAAAAAGTAGAAATAAAAAATTTAAAACACCTCCTACTCAAAAATCCCTTTAACGATAAGAAAAGAGCTGATGATCTTCGAACGGATATTCTTGAATCATAGCTACGAACACTCTCACTCACTCACTCACTCTCATGTTACCGCTCAAACAAAACTATTTGGTGATTGAAAAGAGTGGCCGTAAGTTTGTTTGCCCGATTTCTTCTCAGAAGGCTCCATCATTTGGAAATGGGCGGTTATACATCGACACGGGTAGATACAGTATTCTGGATGTCTTAATAAAAGCTGTTCCCAGATCCTTCCTACTTAAGGTGCAGTACAGCACACCGTGTGGTTTGACGGCCCGAGGGGGTTTCCAGACGCACAAAAAAAAAGGTAGATACGGTATTATGTGTTATCCTTTTTTTTTACAAATTTACATTTGATAAATCAACCCTTTGTTGCAGTGGCTGTTGTGGCAGTGTGTGTTTATCGATAATTTTAATAAATCAATTTATAACGTAACTTTGAGCGCTTGCAACAAGTTTTGATTATGAA
The DNA here is from genome assembly GCA_963859945.1 of Euplagia quadripunctaria. Lineage (NCBI taxonomy): Eukaryota > Metazoa > Arthropoda > Insecta > Lepidoptera > Erebidae > Euplagia > Euplagia quadripunctaria. The sequence continues at coordinate 8,988,252 of OY982583.1, forward strand.
GTGTTCCCATACGACTTATAGTTTTATAATGAGCATATAAGTTTTTATAATGTATATAGTAGTGAATCAATACGAATATTATAAATACCAGAGTAACTCAGTTTGTTAACTAGCTTTCACACCTTAACTATTGAAGCCCATCATCACGAAATGTTACGTACGTATCGGTCCGGAAATACCACAGGCGAAAGAAGAAAGAAAGAAAATACATTTATTTTGACAGAAAACAAAACACGACACATACTGCAGAAAACGTACAATAAATAGTAATTAAACATAGGTAAGTAATGATGGGAAACAGAGAATGAAAAGAAGAATCCATAATGTTACAATGACAATAAAAATCATAAATATTAATTATTAAATATACAGAATACTATCGTTAGATATAAAGACTATTATTTTTATCTTAATTTACTGAAATAAATGCTAAAAATAACCTTGGATGGTTCGATTCATACACTAAAAACATAACGTGTGCAGTGTGCGTCTCAGTATCTGTCAAAAAAGATGTTGCTCAGCCTGAAGCTGTATCACTATGAGCGACGCAGCGCTGATTTTCAGCAACACCTTGGTGATATTCAAGCGATATTTTACAATTTGCGGTTGAGTGTTAAATTAATAAATATAAAAAAATAAAATTACTGTTCATAAACCTTTTTAAATTGAATGACATTGTATATTTTTTGAGAATAATAAGTATTATGACTGCATTAATGCTGCATTAATATGTTAATGAATGACTTAATATATTAAGGCCAAATTAATTAATTAAATAAATTAGAAATACATTTATCTATATGTACATTCAATAATGAAAAATAAATAACAACACGATTTGCAATTCAGCACGATTTTTGTAGATGTAAAAAATATCTTTTTAAATGCAATTTAAATGTGGTAACAGTCTTTAATTTACGTAGGGGTGGAGGAAGGTCATTCCAACATCGTGTTGCTGCATATTTAAAACTCCCCCTAAACGCTGACGTATTGTGACTGGGAACGCTTAAAGAATGGTTTGGTCTCAAAGAATATGTGCAATAGTCATGTGTCCATTTCAATTTCTCATACAGGTATTTTCGTGTCTGGTTAAACATGATACGATACACTAAAGTGGCGAAATGCAAGTTCCTTCTATAGCTCATCTTGAGGATGTTGTTATGATTGAGAAATGGTGTTACATGACTTCGCCTAGGTATTTCATAACAGTATCTCGCGCATGCGTTCTGTATACGTTGCAGCAGTTTCTCTGTTCTTGCCAGTAGGCATGGCCCGTATACTATATCACCATAGTTAAGCCTTGATAGTACTACCGCGTCTACAAGAGTTTGCCTCAGTTCTACATGTAGGAATTCACGCACTCTGTATAAGATTTTTAATCCATAGAAACAATCACTCAGTACATTGTTTACGTGAGTCTCAAACCGTAATTCAGGGTCGATGATTATTCCCAAGCTACGCGCCTCAATCACTCTGTCAATTTTATTCCCCATTAATGTCAGCGGTGGATGGGATTCAGCTATAATATTTATCTGGTTTTTGCTACCAATGATCATATATTTGGACTTAGCAGGATTTAAGACCAGTGCGTTACTCTGGGCCCACTCGTATATTCTACACAGATCATCCTTTATAAGCCTAACTGCAGTTGAAATTGACAGTTCTGTTGGTTCGAAAGAGAAATATACTTGTATGTCGTCAGCATAAATATGGTACTTGCAGTGTTTTATACAGCTAGTGATGTCAGCACTGTACAGAATAAATAATAAAGGACCCAAAATTTATCCCTGTGGGACACCTCGAGATATCAGTTTAGATGAGGAAAATAATGATGTCCCGTCCTCTTTGAAGATTTGCACAATCTGTGAACGATTTGTTAAATAGCTTTCAAACCATTTTACTGTTTCTACGTCAAATCCGTAATATGAAAGCTTAGAGAGAAGTAATGTCGTATTTATGCAGTCAAACGCGCGAGAAAAATCTAGTAGCACCAACAAAGTTCCCGTTCCCTCGTCCCTTGCCTCTAAAACGTTACCCACCATGTCCAATAAAGCAGTAGAGGTGCTACGTCCTTTACGAAATCCAGACTGAAGGTCCGGTAATATTTTATTTGCTTTTAAATAGTCCATAACTTGCATTTGTACTATTTTCTCCAGGACCTTTGACAAGCATGGTAATATTCTAATAGGTCGCAAGTCCTTAATATTTTGCGGGTTAGAGTGCTTAGGTATAGGACGTACCACTGCCTCACGCCAAACTTGTGGGAAGGTCTGCGAGTTAATAGATTTATTAATAATATTTGTTTTGGTTTTTAGTGATTGAGGTAAAGTGAGTCTGAGCATGTCAAGCGAAATACCATCTGTACCTTGTGCATTTGATTTTAAGTTATTTATTATCTTGAGTACACATGTCTCATTCACAGTTTTCAACAAGAAAACGGTTTGTTTGAATCGACTGAACTCAAAATAGGTAAGATCAGAAATATTTATCTGACATTGTCCTGGAACATTTAAAGAAGTATTATTTATTTCATCCGGGTTGTTAAAATAATGTGGAAGGTTATTATTTTTGGTGGGCAACACATCAGACTTAAGGTTTTTCCAGAGTGTTTTTGAATTTTTTAAGTGTTTATTAATGTTTTGCGCAAAGTATGCCCTTTTCTCGTTGAATAAAGCAGTGACAATGAGTCGTTTTAGGTCTTTGTAATATGATTGGTGAGCTTCTAAATTAGTAGACTGGTATTTGGCCTGAGCCCTATTCCGTAACTTTATCATTAGCTTGATATTTTCTGTGAGCCAGGGGGTGGACCGACCTTTAAAAGTATTTGTTTTAATTGGAGCATGAAGATCAAACAATATCGTTACTTGTGAATTAAATGTATGTACGTATTTTCAGGGTACTAAATCTAAGTTTGCCTCAAAATATTCGGGAATGATGTCTTTCAATGGTCGACATGTCACGTACCTCGTAGGAATCTTGTCTTTTTTAATGAGAAGTTCACAAGTAAGAAAAGCATGGTGCCCCAGTTCGCACACTCTACTGACCGACACATTCCGAGTTCGAGCGTTAATACAAATAACATCGATTAATGTTTGACTACAATCAGTAAAGTGAGTCGGTGTTTCGATGATTTGAGTTAGGTTAAAGTGCTCCAGGAACTCATTCAACTTTCGTACCTTCGGGTTAGTTTTGTCCAACAAATTAATATTCATGTCACCTAATATTATAGAGCAGTCACAGTCTGAAAAGGAACTAAGACTATCTGAAATGGCATCAAAGTACAAGTCGCTGCTTAGCCATGGTGGACGGTAAGCCGTACCCATGATTATTTTTTTTGTATTGATATTTAAACTTATCCACATCTGTTCGACTTGTGGATGTATAGGATGAGCTCGTACTCGTGCAGTAATACCATTTCTGACGTAGAACCCGACACCACCACCTCGTCCGCGACGTATGCTTGTTGGTCTAGGTATATGACGCAACCGATATCCAGGAACAGCGGGAGCTCGTCCTTCTTCCCCAGGCCGCAACCAAAGTTTTGTTAATCGCCATTATGTCTACCGAGTGGTGGTTTATTGCTATTATGAATTCGTCATGATTCGTAGACAAAGACCCCGCATTAAAAAAACCAATTCTAAGATTTTTATTTTGAATCATTTTGTAACACAAATATTACTGTTTGACACCAAAAACAAAGTGATGAATGCCCCTTAATCAGACAGACAGTCCAAGAACACAACCACTTAAATACAGTGTATACAACATTAACGTATCTGAACAATTTGTTCCAGAGATTAGTTGTGCGAGGCAAAAAAAAACTGGAGAACCGCACAAAATCAAAATCAAAATTATTTATTTCAAGTAAACCCATTGTAGGTATTTTTGAATTGTCAGGAGGAGTCGGTCAGTATAAGTAGGTCGTGAAGCTAGTTGCCTGTTCCAAAACGTAGATCCTATGGAGAAGAACAGGCAAGAAACTCCAAGGACAGTCTTTTCCAACAATTTTTTTTTTTACAAAGTTATTTGTTACATTGCTTACACAGTGGTGAATTGCCAATTATCCAGGTGAAGGGGATGAAAGTTTTGTCGCGTTGAACGATGGCGAAACGCTGCGGCCGGTATAAATCCGAACAATTCCTCGGAGCACTCGCCACGATACAGGCGATAGAGAATGCAGAGTAAAGCTACATCTCTACGCAACGCCAAGGGGTCAAACCGATCTGAAATATCCTATCAATCAACGATTAGAGTCGCTCTCCGTTGAATGCGGTCCAGAGGGAGAAGTTGGTACTAGGGTGCTCCTGCATAGATATGAGAACAGTATTCCATATGCGGCCGAACCTGCGCTTTATAAAGTTAAATAATAACAATGGTGAATTTATAATGTTACTGGGTAGGTGGTTATATATTTTTATGCACATATAATAAGCATTTGTTTTCAGTATCTGAACTCTAATGAAATCTGACAGATATATAGTTTTTCTTTATGCCGGGTTCGCCTGACTTCCTTATCACAAAATTTCTCGAATTAGATGTTTTTTTTACAAAGATATATACTTCTAGGATATACAGGGCAATGGCATGATTCCAAGCTTTTTACATTTTCTTTTTTTTCTTTCTTTTATAATTTTATGGTTTTAGAAAGTAATAGATATGCCATGCAATGCTACAGGCTTCTAAACGTAACTAAAGAGGAACTGAAAACTTTCATAGACATTTTAATAATTATGGGTTTCCATAGTTGACCGCTATTGAGACTTTATTGGTCGCAAAATAAAAACTTTCATGTGTCTCAAATTCGAAAGTAGGTAATGAATATGCGTAGTTTGTTAAAAACTATGAGGTTTTTACATGATACCTTTTTTTTTATCGTGTGGAAACCCCACGGGTGAAGTGGTATGTCGGACTCGAACCGACTAAAACCACACGGTGTTCCGTCACAAGTGAGTCTATGGCAGGGGACCCGGGATACCCTAGGAAGGAAGCTTTCGAGAATCCCTGCAGACTTTGGCCTCCTGATCACCAGGCGACCACACCTTGCAATAGGGGGGGGCCCTACCCCCCCTCCAGATAAGAGAGGCGCGCGCGGAACCCGTCGCGCCACCGTCTCAGGCCTGCTTCTGCTGGGGTAACGGTTAGCCCAACCCGCTACCCCCAGCCAACCCGCTACCCCATGATAGCTAGGCCCACGTTGGTTTTGATCGTTTTTCAAGGTACGGTCTTAACATTTTTGTTATTTTTTATTTGAAAAATCTGAAGACTAATATTAAAATAATAACTTAATATTAAAAATTCAGCCTGTGACCACGGCCAGTGCAACCTGGTCGAAACGTTAGGTAATTCAGAGGTATGTAATCCCTTTGTCGTGATCGCGTTAATTCCTGTGTAAATACTTACGTGGGAGAGCCAGCCAGCCAGAGCATGTATGGGCCGGCTCGACTCCGCTCGATACCACGGCTTCACAGAAAACCGGTAGTGAAACAATGCTTACATTGCTTTTCGCCGCGTGAGTGAAGTTTTTTTTTTTTTTTTTTTAAAGAAAGGCAACTCCCGCATTAGGAATTACTCCTGTGTCGCGGGGGACTTTACAAACATAGAAACAACGGACACAAAGAACACCCAGACTCAGGTAGGAATCGAACCCACAACCTATGAGCGTAGCGGTCAGGGTCACTAACCACTAGACCAACAGGCCAGTTACCGGAGGCCATAACCCTTCCCTCTCCCATATTCCTGTCCTTCCCCTCTCCTCCCCTCTAATCCCCTCTCCCCCTCTTCCCCTACTCCCACCTTAAAGGGCGGCAATGCACTTGTGACTCTTGAGTTACAGGTGCCCATGGGCCGCGGTAGTCATTTACCATCAGGTGGGTCTGCTGGTTTAACCCCTATAACATAAAAAAAAATACATGACTAATATTTATCTTTATTTACTTAAGGCTGATAAAGACTGATTTAAAAATACTTAATTTTAATTTTTCATTATGTGCACTTTTAATAATACTAACGTTTTATTAGTGTCCTGTTTAATGGCCAGTGAACTCAAAGTTAACTTAGTATTGGTAATATTTGTTGACGAAAAACATTAGGTAGACAATTTACTGAACACTAGATTTTCAGATTTTTCTCAGAAAGTATGCATTTTCCTGGTTTTAATAAATCTCATTATACATATATTACAGATTCATAAAATCGGTTGGGTGTGCGTTGAAGGGTATGATCACAAATATGCAGAAACAACTGCACAACATGCTGGTATGCAATGCTCGACGCAAAATGTTTCGGGAATGCGAGCCTTACGTATTTTCAGTTTCAGCCGTTGACAGAACTCAGTCTCCGTGCGACTGCCGTGCAGGGAGCGCGTCTCGTGAGCGAACGTACGAACCGATTTCGATAATTAACGATACGTAAGCTTATTAATTGGATTTACTGCGAGTGTTTGAGTATCACAAGACGATTTACATAGAAATCGTATCCGTGTTCATATTGGCAGTTGTATGTATAATATGAAATTGTATTTGTGATGTGATTAGAATTTGTGTTTTGTGGTCGTGTTAGTAGTTAAAATGGTAAGTTGAACTTTTTTTTACATTTAGTTTTTATTCTTTAAACAAATAACATTACGACCAAAAAAAACTATATTAAACTAAAATAAATATTTTTACCTATCTGCTTATTGGTTTAAAGAACATAAAAATATATAAAAATAAAGTATTACGTAAGCATCATAATAACGATTATTATAATAATAAATAATGATTATAATTAAATACGAAATCACTTTCATAATATTATATAGTTCCAATTTTAAAATATAGCTGGCAGATAGGAGATCTTTTTTTTAATTTGATTATTTCACCCTTAACTTTTTATCACAATTATTTATAACAAAATCTGTTAGAATAAAACAAATATGTTAAATGAAATGTTTGAGGGAACATTATGTATTAATTTATATTATTATCATCCCTTCCTGACGGGTATCCACCTTTAAACAATAGTTAAAATAATTTAAGATAATTGTGGTAGACTTGTTTATGGTTCGTTACGGTTTTCCAATTCTTCAAAATTTCCAAACGGTAATTATAACAATTGCCGACGAATCGGTTCTTTAACTGGTTATTTTAACATCTAAGTAACAAGTTTATAAATTATGTTAGTGTAAGTTGCCCTGTTTTGGTTTTGTTTGAGATTGTGCTCATAAAACAAGATCTTCAATTTTGAATCTATCATAGCGGCGAATTTTTTCGTAAAAATATCTCAAAAAAATATGCTTTTTCAAGGCTCATAATATTTAGTGTTTGGTGCGCTCTCTATTTTTATATTTCGTGTGCCTATTTTTGTACGTGTATTAAAGAGAGAATCAGATTTATTAAAACAAATTTGTACAACGTTAAAAGTTAAAAAAAAATATTCTCTTACGTTTAGGGCTGTGCTACATTTTTGTGGAGTTTCAAGTTCGACTGCAGTTGTGTAACTGGATAGATCGCTAGTGTCACGGAGGAATTCCACGGCCAGCGGTCACCTTATCGCTCATTGATAGATAGTTCCATTATGTCATTTATTAAGTATATTTTAATATATTTATTATGTGTTTAACGTCCCTTACATCATTGTCATCGTGCGGCCTATCCCCGATTTCAACTGTTTGGTATATATCTCTTTCGTTTACGTCTACGACAATGATTAAATAGTTTGGTAGCATAGGAGTTGTCTTCAAAGAAACCTTGTTTTCATTTATACCCTTTAAATGATTTGGGGAATATTAATGCCGGTTTATTGCATTATTTCAGGAGTGAAATTTATACAGTTACAATAATGGATTATAATTACGTAAATAATTCTTTAAAAAAAAATCCGACTTCAACAAAAAAACTATTCCATAAAAGACTTATATATGGTTTTCTCATGGATGCCATTGTCAGAACTGGGCCAAATTGAAATGGGATCACACGGAAAGCACCAGCTTTCAAACAAAAAAAGGATCATCAAAATCGGTTTACCCAGTCGAAAGTTCTGAGGTAACAAACAAAAAAAAAGCCGTCGAATTGAGAACCTCCTCCTTCTTTGAAGTCGGTTAAAAAGTTAAGGTTTTATACAAAAATTAGATTTAAAAGGCGTGCAAATAGCTGTTAATTAACATTTAAGGCTACAAAGTATTTACTGTTAATGTACAGTGAGAGCATCAAGTTACTATAATTTAATAGAAAATAAAAAGCTTTAACAGTTACATAAGAGTTAACAAATTATGCGGAATTGTGAAAATACGAAAACTGTTTTTGTAGGGATAATAAAAATATCCCTTTGTGTACTAATAGACACACTTCCACTTCACTTCACTTCACTTCTTACTGACTTCTCCTACTATCACTCTAGAATAAATTTTAGAATACACTTAAGATATTCATACAAATAAGAGCATTTACTCTCCATGGGGGACCCCATGGCGGTTGTTTTGTCTTATATTGACTGAGGTGCAAAAGTCAAGGCAAGTTTTTTTTTCTGTCAATAACTGTTTGCGCCTATGCTCTTAATACACAAAAGAACACGTCTGTCACTAACAGCTATATATAGTTATGTTCTGGTTAATGTATTTCAGCATTACAAAGAAGATTGTTAAGATTTGATCGCCTTTGTCTTTGATCTCTCTGGCCATGACTCTATGCATATTTGGAACATAAGATACTGCTTTTTAAAATGGTACGTCGTATTTTCTGTAATTAGTTCGAGGTATCCAAAATTTAAAATGGAAGAATTTTGTATTCAGTTCTCTATTAAGTTTCATTGTTCAAGACTCATGGTGGAAAATTATACGATAAATTATACCTGGAATTGTAGGGACTTTATCAAGTTTTCTTCAACGCATTTCAACTTTGGAAAATAAATTTTTGTTTCTAATTCCATAATAATAATAAAGCTGAACTGATTGTTTGTTTATAATTATGATGAATATCAAGGATTATAAGTAGACTTTTAAAAGTCTTTTGGTGTTAGCCGGCTCCTTTGCCGAGAAAGATAATAGGTACCATGTAAATATGTGTGTATTATATAACAGTAACCATACAAATTGAATGTGGGTAAAAAATAGATAATGTAATAAGCTGAGGAATTTGAATTTTTAAATACGCTAAGCTCACAGTTTACAATACTTATATATTTATAAATAATAATAATACATGTCAAACACAGCCGTCTGAACCCAAACTAGGCAGAGCCTGTACTGTGGTAACCAGACTGCTGATAGACATAGTTATATATTTCTAAATAATAATAATATCTTCACACATGTCACACACGGCCGGCTGATCCCAAACTTGGCAGAGCCTGTACTATGGTTATCAGACTGCTGATAAATATACCAAAATATTTCTAAATACATATATGTAATAATATGTATATTATAGATAAATTACACCCAGACACAAAATAAATGATCATGCTCATCAAATTAATTGTCCTGGATGGGAATCGAACCCACGACCTCTAGCTGAGCGGTCAGAATCACTAACCACTAGACCAAGAGGCTAGTAAATACACACATATTATAAATAAATTACACAAATGACTAATTTAAACGTTACTTAACGTTAAAATGCGATAACAGTCCTTCTAAATTCTTTATTTTTAATATGTTAAAAGTACATAATTATATATTAAATTTCAGCATGATTAACTAGTTTTAATGTATAAAACGGTATTTTCATAAATGGGTTGGAATGGAATTTGACCGTGAGATTCTTGTATTTCTGTGCCTATGTAACCTTCACCCTTTAGAAATATTTAAGTACGTTTATCAGCAGTCTGGGTACCGTAGTACAGGCTCTGCCAAGTTTGGGATCAGCCGGCCATGTGTGACATGTGTCAAGATATTATTATACGTTATTTACTCATGGTAGTTCTGCCCGTCTACTTATTAGATACATATATGTATTCATATATATAAGTTATATTCATCAAAAACTATTTGTTTTTGATTTATAACTATTTATACAACTTAAGAGTAATCACGATCTTTTAAACATATTTCAATAAAAATGTTTTTTTTGTGTATGTCACGCGATGTCTTGGCTAATTTATACACCGATTTCAATTAACGGGACCCTATTACGAAGTCTCCGCTGCCCATCCGTCTGTTAGCGGGCTGTATTTCATGATCCGTAATAGATAGACAGTTGAAATTTTCACAGAACGTGTATTTCTGTTGCCGCAATAACAACAAATAATAAAAATTAATTAAAGGGGATTCCCCTACTAGAAACGTATAATTATGTATTTATACGGGAGCTAACGCGATCACGAAAAGGTATTACATACCTCTGAATTGCCTGACGTTTCGACCAGGTTGCACTGGCCGTGGTCACAGGCTGACTGGCTCAGCGGTTCACGCCCTCCGTCGTCAAGATCGTGAGGTAGAAGGTTCTTCATCCACCCGCACATTTTCGATATTTTTAATATTTTGATCTTTTTCGTGATCGCGTTAATTCTCGTATAAATACATAATTATATCATGGAACGCGAAAGTTTAAAAGTTAGTATAGAAACGTGTATTTTTTATCTTTTTTTTTGCTGTATCTTAACATTTTGTTCGACGAATGTACAAAACCCTCCCTGTGCAAGTCTGACTTGCACTTAGCCGGTTTTTTTTACTGAACTCGTTATACTCAAGGTTGGACCCATTACATTTGAAGAAAATATCATTTCACCTCTAAGATAAACAAATGAAGAATACAACTTATTTGTATTTTACCATGATTGGCGCATTGAAACCGGTTTTAATTTTTTTTTAAAGAAAATTTTCGCTAGTAATTTTTTTTTCTGTTAATAATTTTTTGCCATGCGTCTTTTTTTTCTAAATTAGATTCTCATTTTTAAGCTTTTTAAAATGTATGTTTTTTTCTATTAGTCGTTTGATTTGTACCTTTGAAGTATTTCTTTTGTCTGCGTAAAATGTTCTAACCCTATTAAGAAAAATAAATGAAAGCCTTTTAATTCATTTGAGGGAACATTTATTCTTTCTTTTATTCCAAATCGATTCACTTATAACATTTTTACTGTAGCTTTTACCTGTACAGTACCTAAAACTTTTCAAACACCACTTGCTGAGTATCGCTTAATGCTTGCAGAAAAGAAATATTGATATTAAATAATAACCATTACTAGTCAGACAGTCATATATGTTTTTATTACAGTCTAATAAGTATTAAAAAATTTTAAACAAACTTCTGATAAAAAATACATGAACGAGTTGTACTTACTATGATACTAGCAACCCGCCCCGGCTTCGCACGGGTAGCAGACATCTTCAACAATCATTTTCATATTTCAACCAATTTACACAAAACCTTAATAAATTATATACAGCATAAGCTCTGCCTACACAAGTAGAGTAATTATTTCAAAACAGTAAATTTTAAACGATACTCTTAACTGCATCTATTTTACGATAGAAAGGTTAGTAATGTTTGAACAGAAATTTGTAACACTTAGCAAATAATTTTTGTGCTCAAGGGATGATTAAATAACTTGCGAAACAAAATAATTTACCTTAGATACCCAAAATATTTTATTATTTGATTAACTTTTACCCAATAAATCATCGGATAAATGGTATTAGATAAAGAAATATCGGCCAATAATTCTCATTAATGGTCGAGAAAGCGCTGCGTAGGTGGTGGGAACAAACGCTGTTTGGCATTTTAGTACATCTTTGTTTTTGTACAATGGCCTAAATCACATTTAAAATATTTTAGTAAGTGTTTATTTCAGTTAACTTTAATACAACACTTCGATAAATATATTCTTAGCTAAAATAAACTGTATACAGTGGATTTTAAATGTATTTATAAAAGTTAAGATTCAATCAGATTCAGATCAATGTTTATATTGTTATTAGTCTACACAAGATTAACATATTTATTTGTCCCTACGTTTGACCAATATCACATGTATATTGTTTTTTCAAAGCGCTGTTGCATGTTCATATTTTGACTAATTTATAACATGGCCATGAATAGTCCGACATGTCCTGCATGTCTTTATAGTGATTTCTTCCTATGACAGCATGTCAGCCATTTAAACTTTGACTTATTTCAATTGGACAACTACTACGAGACCCTAGTCACCTAATAACGCACTAGACCCTAATCCTGGTCAATATTAAGTAACTAGCTACGCCCCGCGGTTTTACCCGCGTAAATCCCAATGCCGTGGGAATATCGGGATTAAAAGTAGCCTATATTTTAATCAAGGTCTCCAGCTATCTACATACCAAGTTTCATCGCAATCGGTTCAGTAGTTTTTGCGTGAAAGAGTAACAAATATCCATACATCCATACATCCTCACAAACTTTCACGTTAATAATATTAGTAGGATAACGTACACTCAAAAATGATTAACATTCATTAGTCAAGTCCTATTGAAATGTAGCTCCAAAAGCGATGTAGGCATGTATTATGGCTCCAAGCAACAGGCTTGACGAATATATTGACGCAATCGTAAAGATAGCTTCCATAGCACCTATACTCACTACCACCACCAGTACCTGAGAACTGGATGTTTGTCCGGCCATCTTGAGTATCACAAGTCAGGAGCCTAATTGGGAATACATTAATCATATTAGGGCTATTTAAAAACGATTTGTGAAATATTTATGACTAAATTTTACTTTTGGCTTCGCTTGTTTAAAAGGTATTTTTCTGTTCCTCGGGAGTAGTAATATTTCTGGATGAAAGATACCCTATGATAGGCAATATCCTTTTCTGTACCCTGGCAACGTATATGAGGATGGCCAGTGGAGTAGTTAAGGACCTGAAAGCGTAACAAACAAATAAAGTCACATTCCCATCTTATCAGTCGGACGACTACGGGCCTATATCTTGACCTTGTGGGGACTTCCACATACAGCAAAAACATACTCGAACATCATCTAGCGAAGACGAGCTGACCTACGAAGGAACTACTAATCACAACTTCCCAACATCAACCGTTGGGCCGCGCGGCCTGGCAGGCATGATCACCTCGCCTGGTCGAAGGATCCTCCCTTTGTGTTGGACGGACGTAACACCCGTTCCTCCACAACCCTTACAATCAGTTTAATATTTGTTGCTCCTACTAAATTAACAGCATTCAGTCCGCCTAAAAGTATACCACCTACCTCTACTAATTACAGGAAAAACACAATGTCGTACTATCCAGCCGTAACTTTATTAAACTGTGTAAGTAATGCGACCTTGAAAATTTTAATAAAAAAGTTTCTATAAAAAGATATTATTAGTCTTGACATATTTGATATAAAATAAGACTTGATATAAGTTTAAAAAGCAATCTTTGAAAAGATGTACAACCGACTTCAATGCTTCTTAATTCTGCCACTTGAAACTTTAATTAGCTACTTTGGCAATCTTCTTGTATTAGCATTTTTTTATTTTATTAATGGAGCCATTGTGGTGACGTAACTTCAAACATTGAAATTGAAACACCTGCTTACATTATTTACTACTAACTATAAGCCGTCCTGTCCTAAACATGTCATTTTTAACCCCCGACGCAAAAAGAGGAGTGTTATAAGTTTGACGTCGATGTCTGTTTGTCTGTCTGTGGCGTGGTAGCTCTTAAACGGATGGACTGATTTCGATGCGGTTTTTTTCATTTGAAAGCCAGTTTCCTTGTTGCGCGCTATTTTGAATTTTATACAATGCTAGCTGACCCGACAGACGTTGTCCTGTCTTAACTAAGAATATTGTATTAGAATTGGTAGAATTAATAAAAAAATATATATATTCCAAACATATAGTTCTGACTGATGCATATGTTTTTAACGATATTTGTTAACATCTGTCAATCACACCAACTGTCAAACGACTGATAGTTTTGTCAAAAGCGATAAGGTTACATTAGAAAAGTTAATATGGTCGTTAAGTTTTCTTAAATTTTCTAATTTTCCAAGCAACTTTCTTAATTTTTTTCTTTCATAAGAACCTTCTCCTGACAATAACAAACACAAAAAAAATAATTAGCGAAATCGGTCTAGCCGTTCACGCGTGATGCCGTGACCAAAGGAAATAGGGATTCGTTTTTATATATATCTAGATAATTTTAAACATAACATTTTCTTGAATAATTAATATACACGTAAGGTTGTGTTCTCGTGTTGAAGAATCCAGAAACCGGTACTCAATTACTGTTCTGGAAATGTTTTTTTTCACACTGAATCTCTTGACTAAAATTTTAGTAAAGTCATGAAAAAAATCTAGGGCATTTACCATATGTCTGTCATTAGCCTTAGGTTCCTAAAACTTTTATAACATGTGTATGAGCTATAAACATTGTCGAGCTCTCTGAGTTCTTCGAGGATTTATGTCGCGGCAGACTGATTTTATGTTGTAGTAGAGGCCATTATGTTAACTGTAATAATAATATACCCTTCCTAATGCTCCTTCTTCTGCACTTCGCCAGTCAACTTATTTAGTCATTTTAGATTAACATAATCTATTTTGAGAATGAGTTAGACTTAAGTAATTTATGGTTATTTTTCAACTTTTAGAGCTGTCTATGAATAGATTGACCTGGTGACTCAATTATGACTTTTTTAAAACTTAATTAAGTTCTATACGATCGCATAGGATTGTAATGTCGATAACAAAACGGTAAAAGTCCCAGAGATGACCGTCATTTATTTTACTTAAAATTAAAATCAAGGTCTGAACACGCATAGTCATACGATCCATCTGATGTTCATTTTTATCTTAGGAACATCTCTTTATCTCGGAGTCCTTGCAACCTTACCAACCACTTGAGAGGAAACAGCTCTACGTCAGTAGAATTGGTTAGCCGTGTCTTCCTTAAGGTGAAGGTACATTCAAAAGCCAGACTGTCCATATTTAAACAGAGCCTTACCGCATTCACTAGCAATAGGTAAAAGGGGCTGGACATTATGGCATACAGTACTAATATTTGTTTCTAAGAAGATAACTGTATGCTTATTTGCCTTTTCAGTAGTAAAAAAAGCAAGTATGAAAGTAAAGTACTGAATACATTGCAAATCAGGGTTCATTATGTGCAGTTGTTATGAGCCTCCACTTCCATCACCATCCCGAAATCTCCAGGGGAATTCTGCCTGACAGCTACCTAATATTTATTTCATGCTATCCAGGATGTAGTAGTGGTAAAACGGTTGACTTTCACGTAACCTACCCTTTGTATAAAAGTCTGTTATAAATAAGGGCGCCTACATGTCGAGCAAAGTAGGTGGTCCCAAGATTTGTTGACAATGGACAGTTCCACAGAAAAATAAATATTAACAGGAAACTGCAAATCGAGGCAAATTTGAAATGAGTGGGAGCTGTAAACACGCAAGGAATATGTCTGGAGTACAACGGCACGCTGCGTACCGTCAGTAGACTATTTAGCGCTTCCGTAGTAGACAAAGAATATAATTGAACAAGAAGGAAATAACATCAAAACTTTTGTATGTAGAAATGACAATGGAATTAAATTAACCAGAGTATTTACCTCGCCTCGCTCTAGCGATAGTGGTCAGGATTCCATAAGCTTACAACTTCAACAGCAAACAATTCCTGTTAAAACTTGGTGGACTTCACTGCCATTTGCAGTATTCTTTTTTATTTCAGATGACTTTAGTCATTAGTGTGTTTCATTAAATGTAGTACTTTTTTATTATTGTATGGTGTACAAAGCTTTTACAAAAATGATCCGATTGCAGTTGACAACTGGTTGACTGAATCAAACGAACTGAGTTAAATTGACTCATTCCATTATTTTATAACTTACTAGCTGCGCCCCACGGTTTCACTCGCGTAGGTCCCGATGTCGTGAGAATATAGGGATAAAAATAGCCTATGTGTTAATTCAGGTCTCCAGCTATCTACATACCTAATTCCATCGCAATCAGTTCAATAGTTTTTGCGTGAAAGAGTAACAAACATCCATACATCCTCACAAACTTTCACGTTCATAATATTAGTAGGACGAATGCTGAGAAACAGTTGTTAGATATAATTTTATATACTCAGCAAGTAATAAACTAATAACTTAATTATATCATCTTCCAAAAATTAACCTGGCTTGTTGCCAGAGTCCGAACAAGTTTTCTTTCCAACTTTATGAACAGTCAAATTACTGAAACGATATTCTACTTAAACAGAAGCTACGAGAAGATCTAAACCAAGTCTATATAGTAATATAGACTTTTAAATTTTAATTACATGATCCCGTTGTGGGAATATGCTTTTTGTTGATCTTTAATTTTTAAGTTAACTCCCTTTAGATTAAGATGCGCGATTTTAGGTCTCTGATCGTTCCCAAACGCTATACAACTGAATGAGAATTTCAAAGCTAATTGAATTCTGAACAGATACTCATTAAATACAACTGACTTCTATTTATTAATGAACAGATATTATTTAAAAGGAAAGTGTTAATGATGATAGTTGCAGGGCACCTGCAACTCAAGAGTCACAAGTGCGTAGTCATTTACCATCAGGTGACCCGTCTGCTCGTTAGCCCCTTATATAATAAAAAAACCGTTAAAACTAAATTTCCAAAATTAAATAACAAATATGGGAAAAGCGAACTAAAAAAATACCACATAACTTCATAATGTATTGATATTGCAAGTAATAAACGGAAAATTAATAAACAGAATTATCTGTTTATTATATAGTATTTACCTGTGTAGGTTAATACCTCTAACATTCTATAACTATCGAAAAATCGATCTTGTAAGTGTGATTATTATTTTGAGACTTTCAAGAAAATACTAAAAACGAATATGACTGCAACATGGTCACAATATATAAACGTCATGTTTCTCTCCCAAGTGTCCAATTCAACAAGAACGTTGGGTATTGTAGGCAATATTTTTTTACCGAGTGCTGCTGTGTTGAATGATTGCTTTTTTTTAAAGAAACTCGTTCGTTTCACCGCTTTTCCTTTGAGAGAAAGAAAAGATTACAACTATTTATTTTTCTTTATTCCCTTCTCGGCAACTATCCGTGCTTAATTTTGCTCCAGTTATTCCTGGAAATTTACTGACTATATTTTTCTTTTCTTATAAATACTTTTATGTGTCTGGTTCAAAAGTGAGGTTTTAATTTTATTTCAATGGTTTTTTTCTATAAAAACTCTATAACTTTTTTAACAGGTGTATAAAAGTTTATCTACTTATACATATATTTATATATGTACTAACTACCCGGCCACGCGTTGCTGTGGTTAGGTAATTTTCAATAAAAAAGAACTGTCCTGTCTCTTAAATTTGACCAAACTGCACACATTGTACAAAACTTCATTAATATCGGTTCATTAGTTTATGAATTCTTCGCGAACAAACAACGTGACATTTTAGATGTCTCCTCTTCTTCTACTCCTCTTATTTTCCTCATAAGGCTTGTTCACGTTGCATCTTCTTTCATCTTATTGCTTTCTAAATTTTATTGGAAAGAGTTTAGTTTTGTTTAAAAATAATCTGCTCAACCCTGAAGCCGGTTATGTAACATATACGTAATATTTATTACGTCTTTGACTTTTTAATGTGAGCAGGATGTTTTTGACAGTAATATTAAAAGTGAAACCGTTCTTTTTATGAAAGTGACAAGTCCGAATAATAGAATAAAAAAAATGTTCGCTTTATAGTGAAACATTATTCTTTATTTGAAAAGCTTTTATAAAAGTGTGGCCAAAACAATTGCTATATTATATTATGACAGAGGCGCTATCGGCTAAAACTTTTCGTACTTACCCAAGACGTATTAAAACAAATAAACTAGACAGTTCGGTAACGTCCCCAAGGCCTTATTCACACTTTGTTTTGTGCAAGGACATTATTTATACTCTTTGAACAAGGCTTACTTTGTTAGTTATTTTTGATATAACAAATCAAAAGTGTATTTTAGCTTTTTATTTACACAAATCTAGTTTATTTAAACCTTAAAGTATTTTTTTTTATGTAAGCAGTGTAAGGAGGTTACTGACCGCTGTAGAACTATAAAATAAATCATAATTAATAAATATAACATATGGGATCTTAAAAAAAAATGTGAATATATGGATAATGTACTTAATTTTGATTCACTTAGTACATTATACACAGTATGTGGTATGAGATACTACTTTTACTATTGAGTTAGTATAACTACGCATTTAGGTTAAATAACTCATTATGTCTAGGCAGAGCACTTAAGAGGACGTGTTACTTTTATAAAAATTTCAACCGTCCAATAATGCCTGTATGTGTACTAAGACATAGCACAAATAGCTCAAAGGATCTTCCTTTGAGTTATTTGTACTATAAAAAAAAGTGTGTGTGTGTGTGCAATTCACACACGGCAGAAGTGAAATTTTAAAGTAGCCTACGAGATAATGAGAAATAAAAAGTAAAATCATCACAAATAATTTACTAATAAATTTAATTATAGATAAGTTATGTAAAAGTTATTTGTCAAATTAACACAGATGTGTTAAATAATTAACATAAATTAATTAACTAACGAATTTTAATAAGCAAATGCACAAAAATGACACCACGTTGATATTGACGCATTTTTTGAAGGCTTCGTAGTACGCATGCGCAAAGACAAAGATTATGGGAAACAATGTATACTTGTATTCTAACTCATTCTCTTGCAGGCTAAATCCTATTTATAAATATGTTTGTCTCTGTTTAGTGTGACTTAAGGCTTCGTAGTATGTAGGTGCAAAGATAAAGATTATAGGAAACATTGTATACTTGTGTTCTATCTCATTCTCTCGCAGGCTAAATCCTATTTATAAATATGTTTGTCTCTTTTCAAAGATTATAGGAAACACTGTATACTTGTATTCTATTTCAATCTCTCGCAGGCTAAATTCTATTTATGAATGTTTGTTTTTCTTTAGTGTGAGTTTTTCGTTTCATCGCATTTTAAATCATAACGATTCTAAAGAAGTTTCACTTCAAAAATAGAGTGATTTTGGTCAATAATAAGTATATAATTTCAAGTGTCCATTACTGATTTCCGATACTTAAAATCTAATGGTTTTAATTCAGCTTTAAACAATAAGTTACTTGGTACTCAAAAAACACCTGTTAAACCAAACTAAATAAAATACTTGCACCTAGGTGCAAGTATTTTAGTTAGTTTACAACACTCTCCTGTTAAACATTTTGAAGGCGATGAAGCACTGGTGGTCGCAACAATGTATATTAGACCCTCTTTAAGGCATTGACACAAACTTCTTAATTTGGCAACTTGCAACTAAAATCTTCTAACGTGATCATACAATTAATTAATATTTATGTTTATGATATCCCAATCTGTCTTACTACCGATTATAGCCAACGCATATTTGCACTCGGATCGTCTCACTAACTAACGGTTTTGCGCAAACATCAAATGTCGGAGACTTTCAGCGTTAGATTTTGCATCTGCATACTGCATTGAGTTTTAGCGACGGTCTGCGTTCTATGTCCGTATTATAACCGCGATTCCTATTACCTAACTGAAAACGTTTTAAATGCTTACGTATTTAATTAGCATTTGACATTAAAAATATAAATAAATAAAGAGAATTACACATCTATTACATCTATATAATTCTACACATTCATAAGAGTTCATCAAAATGTTTGACAGTGTAAATGTATCTAAATGTAGCCATGTAACTTTATTCCATACCATGCATACATCAATAGAGATATGTATAATGCCATAGATAAATACTATTTGTATTAAAAGAAACGTGTATATCACAATGCGAAAATAGAATTCACAGAAGATCATCTATCGTTGTTCCATTCAATCGCTCCGACGACGTAAAGGAAAACTAGATAGTTTCTTTATTCCTGTTGTAGTCGTATTAAGAGTTGTACTAAAAATAAATTATAGTATCCCTTTAAACCTTTATGCCTCAAAAATAGTATCACCATTCTATAGACATAAAAAAAAAAATAATAAAGAACAATTTTAAGCTTTACACAATACATAGTACAGGCGCCAACTGGGTCCTATTATCAGAAAAAATCTTGAAATGAAAAAGTTATTCGTTATCTTAATCATAAATATTTAAAGCTTAACATCGAACATTATTTAAAAGATGGAATAAATTTATCTCGTAACAAAAGATACTTTGATAATGCAACGAGTTTTTCATATTCATAGAGTATCCGTATCGAAGTCGGAGAACGGTAGACTTCGAAAGCTGTCAGAGCCGCAATGAAAAATGGAATTTATATTCTCAATTCAACTGTTTAACTGATTCTTTGTAGTCGTTTATTGCTATATTTCAAAGTAAGAGTATCTTTCGTTTACTATTTGCTGATCGGGCTTTTATCAAGGTTTCCTTTAGTTCATTCGGCGGTATGATTGCAAATTCTTTCTTTTGTTCGTTCGCTTTAGTCAATAAGTGATCTTAATAACATTCTATTTGATTTTTCAACGTTAAAGTTATTTCATAGAAAGGGAAGTAACTATTGTAAATAATATTTTTTATTGTTTCATATTGTTATTTGACTACTATACTTGACGCTATATATAGCGTATTAATATTGATAATTGTGTCTATAGAAACACAAAAATACTTAATGTACCTAACACAGACCTATGTATACTACCTGTTTATTAGTACGTAAAATACTAACAAAAATATACATACACAAAATATATTTCACCAAAAAAAAAGACGTTCAAAAGACTCAACTAAGGAATGCTAATAACGTAATTTTAAAACTACCTCGCACTAGTTTATAACGCAGTTTTATAACAGGCTTCCAAAAGATATTAAACAATCGCGGTCCATCTGTACTTTAAAAAAATCTTTAACATTATGTAATCAAAAACTATAATTAATGGTGGTTGAATCAACTTTTAGTCGTAGGACTGTACGTGAGTATATATCTATATGTATCTGAGCGTGACGGTCACGCTTTTTCCCCATACCAAAAGTGCCGAACGTGCCTAAAGAAGTTTACACAAATTATAAATAATAAGTATATATTGGATAAAATCAAACACATTCACAAACACTGTTTTAAATTACTGAACTATTAGCATCATCATGTACGAAAATTAATATGCAAAAATTAAAATGTCGCTTCTAGTTAAGTGCACTACAATCTTACATCTTTCTAGGGCAATGTCCGCCTATGCTTAAAGTTGTGACAGTTTGGGTAGCAGTTAAAACATTATTATTTTGCCACAGCTAATATGTATGCTCTCAAGTTATATATTATTATGTATTAGTATTAATTATGTTTTCATGTTAAGTGAATTATTTTATAATTCTTAATGAGAATAAGTATCTAAACCCAATAATTAAACATTAGCATGCATCTACTAGTTTTTCCTCCGTGTGGCCATATCACGTCAATATCATTAGGGTATACGGTGGAGTGATATACTATAATCGAACTGACTAGGAACACACGGTGTACTATATGGGACGTGGTACTTAAAAAAGGAGAGAAATGAGTTGCATTTCACTGTCCTGTCCGGCAGTGCATTACCCACTTCGTCTGCAAGCAAGAGCTGGGTGTGTCACCAAGGCACGAGTTCCTCCAGGTGACTCCACTTCAGGGCGAGCTACTACATATAATTTGGGAACTAAGAAGTCCCGTCCAAGCCTAGCCGCTCTCAGAGCGATATGAATATCAGTAAAGTGTTCGAATGGAGGCGATCTTTCTTCCTGATCCACTATTTCCTTTCTCACAGCGTTTGATGGTAAAGCATCTGTATTCTGCATACTGTTGATCATTGGCATATGACGGGCCATAGAAACTTCAGCATCAGTTGGAAACGAAGGGTTTCGGGCCTTTCAGGTTGCCGCTGCTAGTGATTACTGGTTTGAGTACTTCTATGAGCGGTACGATCAACAAGCTATTATTGAGTAAGAATTAGGTAAAAAAAAATTAAGAGAAAAGTTAGCGCAACTCTCAGCAGGCACGTTGCTAAGTTGCTAGTTGCTAATTCATGCTAAGATCGATTTCGTATTAACCTTAGTAGGAGTAGATAGATAAACTTAGTAGAGAGCGGTACAGTAATATTTTCGTAACTCATAAAAATATTTTAAAATTGCGACTGCCTTTACATTAGAACCAATTAAAAATAAATCACATAAAAAACAAAATGAGGAGCTAGACAGACAAAAGTGTTAGCGCAACGAAAAATGCTGAACGCGAGTTGATTTATTCTATTAACGCCATCTATGGATTCTGCGCGATACCACTGTCATTTGATGTTGGTTGTATACTAATTATCCATATATTAGTTCGGCCAATTTTCCCAGATTTCGCAATTTTAATTTCGAGTTTTTACAATATTTACTATATTTTGATACAATTTATTTAATCCATTAAATATATTTATATACAGCAAAAGGAATTTCGTTCCAACCAGGTGTCACAAAGATACCTCTACTTTATTTTAGAAAACTTAATATTTTTTTTTTCTAAAACATTCAGAATTAGAATTTGTCTTTTGTCTATATTCTTGCTGATTTTTTAACAAAGCAAATAACTGCGGGTGCGAATAACAATTGATACAATTTCGCAATTGAAACATTTCTGTCGGTTCAAATTCTGTTCAAAGTGAGACTTTGAACAACAACTTTGACAATTCTCGCTACGTAAAAACAAACAATTTTCATAATCATGTTCGAGGCTCTTTAATTTTGATGTAAATCTTTGAATCTCTTTTTCTGAGACATTATTTAAATTAAAGTAGTTATGTTTTAAGCATATATGAGTATATTGTAAATTTGATGTTTCTCTAAGTACCTACCTACTTATTTCTTTAAATTCGTGTTATAAGTCGAAGTCTGATACTATATGACTACAAATTCTCACTTGCGAGTGTGATGTTCACTTCAGAAAATGCTTTCAAGAATGGATCGATTTTTATATGAATAATTCCAACTTCAAAAATATACAATGGTGAACTGATATTAATTATCACGGAAACTAAAGTAAACTATGAGATACACGAAAAAACCAATCAATAATAAGAAGCAAAATAAAGGGACATACATAAAACAATGTACCTTCGTACATACATTAAGCTCACATCTGTAATACATACATACACACACGCCTGTCTCCCCGCAGGGGTAGGCAGAGGCACATTGACCGAACAATTTTTTGCCCACTCTCGTTGTAGAGGCAAGCCTATTGCCGTCAACCGCGCACTTTGGGAATTTAAGATGGGAAAATTATCAGCATATAAAGGGAATGGTAGGTAAGAAGGAAGGCAATAGGTCGAGAAGTTCGAGCCCTTTTTACGAGTTAACATCGTCATCATCAATCACATTTATAATATATTTTGAATACCTGTTTATTATAACGATGTCTATGCATAATATATTCTGTAGTGCTGTCTAGCCACATTAGTCAATTAAAGACTTAGCTACCTGGTTTTATTAATGTATTATGTTACGGTTGACCGGTAAATAAAACTTTAGGCAATAAAACCTGTGTAAAATGTTGTGCCCAAAAAATTTAATAAATACCTAAACCTTTCGTCGTGCCCTGGGTAGGATGAAGACCGTATCTCAACCTATCGGGAAGATTCACTCTCCTCAATGGTTTTGTTCATTTGGTCACCAAAAATGGCCAGAACCAACCAATAGATGTGATGGATGATACCGTATCTCCCGGCCACAGATCTGATGTCGGATACATCGTGTGGTTTCAGCCCGAGCCAATCCTCGTTAGACTGGTACCCAAACTTGTGCGTACAACCGTTACAGTATCGTAGTATCCCACTGGAGCCATCCAAAGTAACAAGACACGTATCAAGTGGAGGTTCTCAATCGATACCACCTTGAAGTGTTACCGGTAAGTGGTACCGTTCCGCATACAACAAAGCGCCTGATATCATGTCCAGTATGCCTTGACACTTGCACTCTACAGTAATTAAGTGACCGTACAGAGAACACTGAGGCACACAGGGCATTATCGCCCGCAATGAGAAACATGTGTCAGATTGTGGGCGATAATGCCCTGGACACGCTAAGAAAGTAAGATTATTACAGTACACTGTTAGTAATATAGCACCTTAACGTTTCCCTCAACTAAAACGTGAAGAAAGGTGAAGCCAAATAGGAGCGTTACGTATAAAAACGTTGAAATATCCCAAAAAAAAATTGATTTTGGGTATTTTTTTTCGTTGGTCTTGGTATAGGAGCTTTTAAACAACATATATTATTAATTGTCATGTTAATTTCAATTAATTTAATTGTTTTTTTGTTCTGATGCAGTCAATTTTGGACAAATCCGAATTTCTTAGCATTAAATACCTATAATTTCATTCATGTCAATTTCCAAGTTCAATTTGTCGGTTTCAACATGAGATTTCTGTACTAAAAATTACGAATTTTCCTAAGACTGTTAGACTACGTCATTTACGACCCTAAGACATGCCCACACCTTTATGAAACACCTTGAATAAAAGCGTGTTTCATTATTTTTATAAAAGTATCGTGTAAAAGTTGTTCCTTAATAGCATGTTGCGCGGAAGCCCTTATCGTGACTAAAATCTTGATAAATTTAAAAGGTGTAACATAAAAGTTTGTATACGGTGGCGAAACTTTTAGTTCTGTAGCAGTGGCGTTATACTTAGTGTCCAGTATTAGCTCTAGTATCCGTGTCGCAACCTATCAAAAACTTATTAAAGTGATCCTGATGGCCGAAGTTCACGAGAACTTTATTCGCTTGGATTCTGTTGCTGAGAGCTATACAAACTAAACCAAAGTTTTTTTTTCGTCTCTTTGTACTTCTTCGTAGTGTTAGAGTTTCAGTAAGTTAGATTTAATCATTTTCCTTTTTCGGGTTCCGCATGTCCGATTTAACGGAATTCTTATAGGATCACTCGTGTCTGTCCGTCTGTCTCAGCCAGTAAGACCAAAATCTGCTGGAACGATTAAGTTTAATTTTGGTACACATCAATTCCTATGACCCAAACATATGTGCACAATAAAGAAATGAATTTTGTGTACTTTTGGGGAAATTAGGAATCAAAAAAATAGATTGCGATTGCGTGATATATCACCGGGCACTTTGGGACCCTGATAATCTCATTTTCGAGTCATTTAAATTTTAAAATATATGAAAATTTACCATATCTTCGAAACACAGCCTAAAAATTAAAAAAAAATACAGATAATAGTTTTTTACATGGTAAATCTGTCAAGATTATACGTACAAACTTACATTTATAATTCATCGTACAGAACCCTCTCCACGCGAGTTCAACTCGCACTGGGCCGGTTTTATTTTTTTACAACCAAGTTGGAAATCAAATAGTCCAAGGCTAGTCAACAGTTACCGCTGTCTATAAATACTCGCAGTATCACTGGTTTCACACAGTGCAAACCCAATTTTCCTATTTAGAAGCTCTGGTGACCCCTCTGAGTAAATAAAAAACATTACAGAGAAGTATATGGTGGTAATTAATTAGAAAAAAAAAACAAAAATGATTAATAATAAATTTAAAATATCCCCGGCTCGAAAATCCCTTCAACTATAAGAAAAGAGCTAATGATCTTCGAACGGCTGAACAGATTTTCTTGAATTATATCTAAGAACACGCTCGATCGATATGTAATACCAATTTCGTGATCACGTTAATACCCGTATAAATACATTTGTTATATATTTGTTTTTTTTTCACTTTCAAACAACAAAAAACACTCTTAAATCGGTCTATGCTTTTGGGAGCTACGATGCCACAGAGAGACACACAGACACGTCAAACTTATAACACTCCTCTTTTTGAGTCGGGGGTTAAAAATTTGAACTGCACATTACTGTACTGTACATTCAAAGCTTGTAGATAAATACTATTGATAATAATTTTACAACGGTCTCTTGTGTACACAGTGAACACATTTTTTTTTCTAAAGTTTATCTAAATGTCAAGGTACGTACTTATACATTTTTGAAACAGAGTTACCTACGAACAAAATCTGCATCCGACGATCGACTTTTTTCATCTGCACGTGACATTTTGTTGGTTATCTTCTAAGCACTTCCATCTGTAACCACAACGAATGAGCTGGATTGAAAAATTTTAAAGTATTTTTAAATTTAATAAAAACTGTCTATAGACCTTGTATACACCTTGAATGGATAACCTCCTTTTGGCGCTGGACAGAGGAATTCCTTGATAATTATCAAGGGCCTTATTTGTTTTTCTTTGGGGTGTGCGTTGGTTGATATTCCACGTTCTTCCATTCTATGTCACTGTTGCACTGTTTGTTTATCTGATGTTTGTTTTTCACTAACTTTTAAACTTTCGCGTTCCATGATATGTAATACCAATTTCGTGATCACGTTAATACCCGTATAAATACATTTGTTATATATTTGTTTTTTTTTTATTCATAGTGAAAAAACCGTCACGCATTTAGTGCCAAAAAATAGGCCTAGGCTCTTTTATCTTTGAGTAGTTTATCTCAGTACGTGCCTCTGATTATCAAAGAACCGAACGGCGAATCTGTGTGATTTAAAAATTAAACAAATTTTATTATTAATTTTCAATATTCTTCCCAAGTGCCTGGTTGACGGGAACAGGTTGGTCCCCTATTACGACAGTGGGATTAATGATAGTTGGTAAAATGTGGGCTAAAAGACAATAATAAATGCCTGTATAGACGTGAGGGTATGGATGTACGTACCTATGTATTATACATAACCTAACCTCTGTGTATTCAAGTAGAAATATAATAATTACTACTTTCTCTTTTCTGTTATCCTTCATAACTGAACATGTTTGCCGACTAACCCTGAAAAGAAACAATAAAGAACGAACAGTCTTTGACGAAATCGCGTTTTCAGCTTCCAAAGTTGCCCAAGTTTCTGAAGCTCGAGATATATTTTTTTCCATACATATATGTAACGAACCGAGAATATTTCTGTTTGGATTTCTGTCTCAGTGAATACGCCACATGGGAGATTCTTTTTTAGTTATGCAACCTTTTAAAATACATTTGCTATGAAATATACTTGTAAAATTTGGGTAGGTACTTGCCTACCCAAATTTATTACATACAAATAAATTAATTTATTCATTATCTAGAAATTAAATAAGGTTTCAGTGGTGTAATGAGGTACCGGGCCCAATTGGCCAGACCAAATCTATATTTTTTCTGTAAGATACACTAACATAAGACCGTCTGATCCCAAACTAGGCAGAGCTGATGAACTAGACACATACCCATCATAGATAAATTGCACCCAGCCATAGAAACAATGATCGTGCTCATCACACAATTATTTGTTCTGGGTGGGAATCGGACTCACTAACCACAACACCATCAGGCCTGTTCAAATAATAAGGAGAGACCTGAATCAATCCCATAGACACACAGAATATTGGTGTGTAATGTACCTATGCCTATTCGTTACACGATACACAGGCACTATTTATTTGTGTGTATACTCAATACATGCAAATAAATAAATATTAGGTTCAAGTTACTGCTTAAGAACTTAGATAAGTTACTAACAATTATGACATAAACGAATAAAATTTTGGTTGGTTATGGTACAGTCACCCTCATAAAGAAGTATACGTGGACAAAGGTCCATTACAATGTGTACATCGATTATGCCAAAATATTCGAATGAACCATAGTGACTTAACATAGTATTTATAGTATCATGCCAATTCCAAGTACACATCGTGTTAAAACTTTGTAATGCGTATACTTAAAATTGGCAAGTTAATGTACATACTATGTTTAGTCACTATCGATCATTAGGACATTTTGGCATAAAGGATGTGTCACATTGTAATGTAATTTTGTTCACATATACTTCTTTTTGAGGGTGACTGTATAAAACGAGATTTTAGAGGCCAAAAGTCGCATTTCGCTTAATTTTTAACTATCTTTGCTCTCGGTTCCGCTAAATTGCAAATTTTGAATTCCTAAATCTCGCCTTTGGGAGTGGTCTGGTTAATAAAACAAAACTTTAAACTCGGTAAATAATTCCCTCTAGATTATTTTAAGCGGTATTCGATATCCGACACCATGGTAGAGAGACAATTAGTTTGACTACCAGATTATTTTTAGTTAGCTATTTCTCAGTAACGAAAACCAAATATACAGACATATAGCCATGATTTTTTAAAAAGATACTGTCATATTTGTCTTTCTTTGTGTCTGTCCTGTTATTTTTTAGTATCCCTGATTCGAAAGTTCGTTTGAATAAGAAAATATCCAGTATAACTCTAACTATAAGTTTTAGAATAATTAATATTTATGAAGAATAATGTCCGCTGTAGCGTAGACCAGGAAACAGCACGACTGACCTAAATAGGCATGTCGGGTGAGTTGGACTTGTTTCAAAAAGATTAATCACGTACTTA
Source organism: Euplagia quadripunctaria (assembly GCA_963859945.1). Taxonomy (NCBI): domain Eukaryota; kingdom Metazoa; phylum Arthropoda; class Insecta; order Lepidoptera; family Erebidae; genus Euplagia; species Euplagia quadripunctaria. The sequence continues at coordinate 9,016,611 of OY982583.1, forward strand.
TGTCCACTAATATAATAACCAATCGCGGGGCAAATTTTCTCAACTTTGTTTGGCAGTATCATCTCTATTCAAACAATAAAACCATAAGGGTTCACGAACTTAATAGCATTTGTTATTATATTATATATATCAAAAACATTAAAGCGTTTTCACAGAGTTGACAACGCGTATGTGACACTACTGTGTGCTTAAGTTCATAGGCTATTTAGTTAGGATGTTACTTTACAAATGGGATATTATGTTTGTTTTAACTCCCTGCTTTTTTCAAACCGATTAAATTGAACATAATAACAGAAAGAAAGAAAGAAATATTCCATGACACACAATAATTATAACTAGAGATCGCGTGGTGGTTGAATTGCGATCATGCTTTATTTCATTAGCCAATATTACTTGACCTGTCATTGTATAGACTTTTGTACCATGACAGGTCAAAATATATTCTGGACACTCATAGCTGTATGTACCCGTTTTTGCATTTTTTTAATTTTGTAGCAAATATTGTTCAAAAATTTTAGCATTCGTCACTTCTTCTCTGTATAAGCTATAAGTGTGCCAAATTTCATACTGCTCCGTCAGCCCAATTTTCGTAAAAAGGGATCCAAAGTTTTCGCTTCACGTATTAATATATAGATATAACAAACTTACATCTAAAAACAATAAACACGCTTAAAAAACATATACCTCACGTACCTAACGAATAGTATCTGGCTCAGTATTTGAAAGACATGTGACTAGCGCTGGTTTTCAACCAGACCAGAAAACAAAATAAACTACATCATTTGTAAGCTTTATAGATAAGAAAAATTGTACAACACTTGTTGTCTAAACTACTTAAAACGAATTACCAAAAGTGACGTCGGCATTTGGTCAACAGGTTTAGCATACGCTTACATCGGAACTAAATTATTGGGTTCGTACCACAATTCATTGCGTCTCATTTTACCCGATCTCATTCAGGGTAATTCGACTCCGTATTAACCAATATCCATTTGCTATAGGTATATCTAAGTTACTACGAGTTCTAATATTACTTACTTAATCTATACACCTACACAAATAAATGAAATTAAGGTGTCTCTTTTTAATGTCATAATAACATTTTTTTCTAAATGCATCTGAATGGGATCCAATTAGCATACTTTTTTATTTTTGTCTGTTTGTTCCGGCTGATCTCCGGAACGGGTGGATGTACATAATACAGATTTATCGCTTTTACACAAAATACTATGGTTTTTTGTTTGTATGTTTGGCACCGACTCAAAATTATTTGGTTATTTACATTAGTTTAGGAGTTTAGTTAGGCTAACAAGTTTATTTTTCGCTTTTCAGTTCCTTTCTTCTTTCTTCGGTTAAATTTTTTTTTTAGAGTTTTTATTGTGTTCCAAAAACGTTCGACAAACACAACAAATAATACATATTTATTAGAGATTATACGGTTTTACTCACGTTTGTATTTCGGGGATGCCCGACTAGTTTCGGACCCGACGGGGGCCCTTTTTCAAGGAGTGAAGCGTCCTGCCGCGACGATGTCAGGCGTCACACTCTGTGTGTGTGTGTGTCTGTGTATAATCTCTAATAAACATGAAAATCACTCACGAAAGTTTTTATTGTAAAATAATACATATTGACATTATAATTTTATTGTAATCTTTAGTTGTATGATTTTATTTTTATTATTATATTAGCGTAATCCGTGTCTCGGAGAGCACGTTAAGCCGTCGGTCGCGTCGTCGCATTCGTTACGAGTAGTTGAAGCCCTAAAAAGTCTGACAACCTGGTCTAACTACAATACTTCAATATCGCCTAGTACTTGGGTTGTGGAGTTCTCATGGCAATCGCTTCAACGTAAAATATCGATAGGCCGTATCGTAGTTAGACTGAAAGCCAACCCTAATTTAATTGGGAAATGGTGCGGAATAAGATGCTGATGATATTATATCAGCGTGAGTTGATTAGTTGAGCCTTTTAAGAATTTATTAGTCTGTACTACTATTTACAGTATTTTTTCAGAACTTTTTCCAGCCATTTTAAAGAACGAAACGAACGAGTAACGAAGCTTCCTATTATACAAAATTAGCAGAAGATTAAGCAAACTAGGCTGCTTATAAAATTATCGTAAACCCTAAAACTTTGCATAAATTACGACCAACAGTTTCATTAATAACCCTTGATATAACAAACGGTTTCCACCAACACAATGAAGCGGCAACCGTAATCATATAATTAATCATGATTACTGAACACTTCAACACCCGAGCATGTACTCTAAACTAAAATTCAGGGTTGTCAACTTACAAATTATGGCAGCTTACAGCCGTGTTAAAGCAGTGTGTAAACGTTGTAATTATCCCGGATCAAAACTTTGAATCTAACAGACCTTTAGTATTTTACTAATGAAGAAACTTTTGGGAAAAGATAAGGATTACTTGGACAAAGTACGTTTAAGGGGTTAAATCGTTCCCCGGGATAAAAATACGCTGTCATGTTTTACAGAGATTTTCGTCTAGGATTGTGTTGGACTGGTCAGTTTGTGGAATCAGGAAAAATATATTTTTTTTAATTCAAGAAAAGATCTTCTTTTGTAACTGGTTTTGTTAAAATGGATGTTCTATAGGTTATCAAAAAATATATTTTTGCGTAATTAGATGCTGTGTGAATAAGATTTTATTTACATCAATTGAATTTATTGATTTTATTCTTTATTCTACGATCTCTCCGAACTTCTTGGATTTCTAACTTAAGAGTTTCGTTTTATAGGAGTCACTTTAGCAGCTTAATTTAACATAATCCCTTCATCTGGATAATAGTATATACAGTACATAACTTAGGGCCTAAACACAAATATGCGAATTCTTGCAATACGAATTGACAGCTTCGAGTGATATTAATTCGTGTGGTGCAGGCAACAAGACAACAATTCCCATCGCATTTATTTATTTATCTCTTTATTGTACACCTTTCAAGTGAGATACAATTCAAAAATAATGTAGACATTCAGGTATAACAATTGGCGGTCTTATCGCTCACGGCGTTAATGTCACGAGCTGTGGTTCATGATTAGTAAGGTACACCAATTGATTACTAAAATAGACACAATTTATTTCAATAACTCACAAATAACACATACAATTTATTCTCACTATTTAAATACTCACATGTAATTCGCACTTTTCACACTTGTTTTCTCGCTGTTCGCTTAACTAGAACTCCTTTCATACCGAAATGAATGAGTCTTATTTACCCGGAACGTTTTTCGTAGAGATCGTGATATTTCCCGAAAACTCGAAACCATTCTGGAATTTTCTAATATAATGTAGGACATTCTACAAATAGGCTACTAGTTCCACTGTCCGTCAAAAGATGATCAATCTAGGCAATCACAACCTTTTATGACTTCCTCCACTTGACAATAGATGTCGCCCGCGGGTTAGACTTTGTAACAATACTGTATCTGGTAATGTTTGACCCAAATTCCTAGTATTCTAAATCTCTCTCTCTCGAATTTACTAGTTAACTAAAGACCGACTGGTTCACTATTCATGATCCCAAAAACCTTTTAGGAAATACACCTACGTTTATCGCAGAATTGTCCTACTGAGTTCAAAGCTTGCAAATATGTATTATATAAGTACCCAGTTATCAGGTTTATTGAACGTGAATTAACCAGTTTCATATTATTCTTTTATGTTCAGATCAATTGAAATTATAGTCATATAGAATAAATTGAACTTAAAAAGGCTGGCCTTTGTGATATTCAACGTGTTATAGTTCAATCAGCTTGCACATTGGTGCAGTGCAGGGATGGCCATTTTTTATATCGTTACCGTGATAAAGGGAAACACATGTTTTTTTAATATTATTATAATAAATTATATTGAATTGATCATAATTTCACCATAGTATAAATTCCATGTACATTTTTTTTTCTTATTTAGTAAGTTTCATATATTAAAGTTAATTATATGATATTATGATGTGTAGTTTTTTTTATAAGGTAGAATTATTTAACATCTTATCTCGTTTTAACATCAATAGTTTCATAAAGCACTATTTCTTTTTCTGTTCTTCTGAAGTTTACGCAACTTTATATCGTATGGAAAAAATATTACAATGACTACTTAACAGATTAGATTGATTTACGTGCTTTTTTACTTATCTGCTGGCAACTTTTTCAATATTTTTTTTCCTGATAAACTCATTTGGATTGAGAAAGAATAGTAGGCCTAGCCGTTTTTATTTATATAGAATACTAGCAGCGCCCCGCGGTTTCACCCGCGTAAGTCCCGATCCCGTGGGAATATCGGGATAAAAAGTAGCCTATGCGTTAATCCAGGTCTCCATCTATCTACATACCAAGTTTCATCGCAATCGGTTTAGTGGTTTTTGCGTGAAAGAGTAACAAACATCCATCCATCCATACATACATCCATCCATCCATCCATCCAAACTTTCCCATTTATAATATTAGTGGGATTATTTTACTAGTATATTTCTCTGATTTAAATATCCGCGACTTCTTTCGTGTAGAAATATCCCACGAGATCCGTACCGTATTCCATCATAAAAAGTAGCCTATGTGCTATGCAGACCATGATCTATCTCTGTGCCAAATTTGGTCCAACTCAGTTCAGCCGTTTTGGCGTGATTGATTAACAAACATCCATCCATCCAAACAAACGAATTTATAATAGTATATAGGAAGTTTAGTATAGTAGTAAGATTGTTTTGTTCATGTTCAATTAGTTTCAAATTATATACTTATGTAAGAAGTGGATAACGTTATGAATTATACACATTCGGTTATTTTCTGATTTGTAACTGTAATTAAGTTGGCTGCAACTGTTGGTTTAACCCAAATAAATAACTAAAGCTTAAGTCAAACAGCAGGCGGGGCGGAACAACGACGTGGTATGAGCAGGTTGTAATGTATTATTTAATACAGAAGACTATCTTTTGCTGTGGTGAAAGTAGATTTCGTCAATCAATTTAAGTATCATATGAATGATATATGATATCAGATGAATAGTCTTGTGTTATTTTCTGTACCCCTGACAATATGCGTGCAAAATTTCATGGTGATCAATTGAGGAATGAAAACGTAACAAACAAACAAACTCCTGTCCTGCCCCGCTTAATGTCTGCCCGAACTTTAACATGAGTTTAGTGAAGACTTGCTATAAAAAGCAAGTCAAGTTTAAATATAAAATCTTTTCAAACGGCCAAACAGATTTTCTTAAATTATAGCTGAAAACACTTTCAACATCAATCAATCAAGTCATTTTGCAAACGAAAAAAAAACTAAATCAAAATCGGTTTATCCGTTTTGGAGCTATGACGCCACGGACAGACAGACACACAGAAACATACATAACAACCTCTCAACTTTGCGTCGAGGGTTATAAAAAAATTGAAAAAAAATTGCATAGTGAATATTTTTCTTTTAAAGAGAACGCTAACTTTGATTGATACTTTTAAAACTTGAAGTACAAAAGTAATTGGGCATCCTCGTCGCAGTACTCATAAAATCGAGTATATAACACTTTTATTCCTATGAAATGGCGCTGGCACCTGGATTTTTACTGCTTCTACTGTACTAGTATCAATTTAGATGGTAAATGAAGGCGTTGAAGTGGAAACTTTGTCAAATGAAGTGAACAAAGATTCTTATTACCTATAAGGTTGTCTCAGTAAAATATTAACTTTTGTATATTTGATTTTCTTTTGATTATGTTAAATATCCTTTGCTTTTTTATTAAATATATGTTTTTTTATAGATATATGTTTTTATTCGCGTGCTTATTTCAAGGATATTCTGAAAGTTTTGGCCTCCACGGAGCCTTCAATGAAGTTGTCAGACCAACTACCCCGTGTTTTTTTTATGAGCCCGGCTTAATTATGTGGTTTCACTATCAGCTTTTACTAAATGTGTAGTCATGCAGGGGTCATTGAACCCGTGTGCTAGTAAGCTCTATTGAAAATTGGTTTGCCCACTGTGGATAGGACTTTTGAACTAAATGACTATTACCATTAATGTTGTAATCTAAAATTAATAATTTTACATACATTATAATACACTTATGTGTAATAAATTGTATTTTGGTAAAAGTATTTTTTATGAAAAATAAACAAAATTTTATTAATAAAATAAAGTCTTACTCTAACACTCATGTTTTCAATATATTTGTTTCACCTCTTTGAAGTTAGTAACGCGTGATTTACATTATTCGGCTAGATTCATGGAATAAATGACGATTGCAAAATAGATACCGAAATATCAGAGCGGTAAACAGTCTAATTAATTTATTCGTGGTATAGTTATTAACCCGTTTATCTGAGCATTGAGAAATTGGCCCTAAATGTTGCCAGCACTTATTTGTCGATTTTACTAACCATATAAATCAATTTATTCATAATCATAATTTCATTGTTTTACTTTTATAAAACAATGGCTGTACTGTTTATATATGTCTTAGATTTCTAAAATACTTAAAAATCTAAAATGCACAGCTACTGTCCCATTTGTTGATGTCCATTCTGGGCCCAAATCATAAAAATAATGGGCAATCCCTTGCAAATAACAATGAGCTGCGTGATTAGATATTTTTTAAAAGGGGGAGGCCCTTTTAAAAAATATCTAATCACGCAGCTACAAATTTAACCCTCTTTAGAAACTTAAAAGATTTGATCGTCTTTTGCTCGTTTCCTTCTTTTCAAGGAGGAAATACGTAAAATAATTTACGATCATGTAGGTACTATGTAATTTTACATTTTCCATCGCTACCCTGGTGATCACAATTTATGATAACGGATTTTTATGCATTTTAATAAAAATCTCGATCATAATCTTTTACTTGAGAGCGCTTATCGATAATTGGGAACGTGTTTTCGTCCTTATTTTTATACTCAATCATTGCATTGCAATAAAAACTTGGGAGCTGTACAACGGCTAAAGAGTTTCAGACTAGACATTGCTAACAAATATTATCTAGTCTGTGGTAACATCCACATATAGCGAAAAACATACTTCAATGTCATCTAACGAAGACACACCAAATTACTTAGTAACTACTAATCCTATAATGAAATTTCCCGCAGAAATTAGTATGTAATAATATATAACTTTTGAGCATCAACCGTCAGGCCGCGGTCCAATGATCACCTCGCCTGGTCGAAGGATCCTCCCTTTGTGTTGGAGGGATATAACACCTGTTCCTCCACAAGTCTAATAGTTACGAAGATTTACATCCTACTAATATTATAAACGTGAATGTTTGTGAGGGTGTATGGATGTTTGGTACTCTTTCACGCAAAAACTACAGAACCGATTGCGATTAAACTTGGTATGTAGATAGCTGGAGATCTCGATTAACACATGGGTTACTTTTTATCCCGATATTAGTAGTATTTAATTCTCCAATGGAGCTAACTGTTTGTGTGGGTGGTATCAAAGCCCACAACCGTATATTCGTAACTCAAACGCCTTACCCATTACACTAACTGGACTATTATTAACTGAAACCATTTCAATGTACGTTTGATGTATTGATTCTCTCGGGTATCATTAAATACTACCATGATTAAAATTGTCGTACACATTCAAATTATATCGGTTAGCATTTACCAACTTTGATGTTAATGTTAAAATCACACATTTATAAAAATAAATCATAACTGTAATGTCGCTAATACCCAAACAACATGCCTCACAATTAAAACCAAAGTTGTACATAATAACAAAACAGAAATACAATCAACGTAGCCAAATAAAACGCAAATTAATTAACCTTTCTCAGTTACAGCATCAAAATAAGCTTCAGTGGGCTCCCCTTTTTAAAATTCAGCTCCCATTTTTTGCTTCAGAGTTCTTTGCACCAATTCGGAGTTCGATGGTGCTCTCGCAACGGTATTAGCATATTAATGAACGGCAGCTACGAACTAACATTTGTAATTACTTTTGTCCTGACTCTGCGAGTTACGCCTTAGGTAACAAAGGCCTTTTATCTGCAGTAGGAAAGCTGCGTTGTGATGTTGCTGAAATGGTAAACGTAATGCATGTTCAATTATGAGTGTACGCAACGGCACGTTTCATCTCTTTTTTTGGTATGTACTGCACTTACGTAAAGTTTTGAAACTTTACATTTTTAGCATCACCTGTTAACATTACAGTACTAACTTTTAAACTTTCGCGTTCCATGATATAATTATGTAAATACATAATTATATCATGGAACGCGAAAGTTACGGGAATTAACGCAATCACGAAAAGGTATAACATACCTCTGAATTGCCTGACGTTTCAACCAGGTTGCACTGGCCGTGGTCACAGGCTGCCTGACTCAGCGGTGCACGCCCTCCGTCATCGAGATCGTGAGGTAGAAGGTTCTTCATCCACCCGCACATTTTTGATATTTTTAATATTTTGATTTCGCCATGTACCGTCAGCGTCACATACTATACTAACAGTGTCCATATTTTCTAAGCAAACCGATGCGCATAAAAGCGAGGTGGCATGTTTTTTATCACTGGATTCCACGCTGTTGATAATTTGAAACTATCTTCCCGATTGAAAGTTTTGTGTTTTTTAATTTCAATCGCTTCACGTACAACTCTTGAGTAAAAGTGACGTTCCGTGGGGAGGACTTGCGTACGGTGAAATTCAATCTAGTGATTGGTGCCCGCTTCGAGTGCATGTTCTGCAATCGCTGATTTGCTAATCTGTCGGTTCTTCACAGCAGCGATGTGTTCTATGACCCTTTGAGCAATAGTCCGCTTTCTTTGGGCTATGTAGGAACTACCGCAGTACAGTACTGCCTAATATAAATTACTAGCCGTACCCGCAGTTTCACCTGCATTTATGGTCACTGTTCCTCTCCTATTGGTCGTAGCGTGATGTTATATAGCTTATAGCCTTCCCTGATAAATGGACTATCTAACACTCAAATAATTTATCAATTCAAACCACTAGTTCTTGAGATTAGCGCGTTCAACCAAACAAACAAACTCTTCAGCTTTATAATATTAGTATAGATATAGATTAAAAATGATGCTTTTTAAAACAAAGACAAAGCTTTCTCCTTGTTTCCAGTTTTCCTTTTATTTTATCCACAATCATAGACGTGTGTTGAATCAACAGCAACTTATATTTCTATTTAAAGTAAGTAAATACTACGTAGTCAATCTTTAGACTAAGTAGTTCGACCAAATCCTAATAGATCAAATACCTTCACCATCATAGTGGTAAAATGTTGCCACAATTCAGAACAAAAATCTATCTCCAATTGTAGTAAAGGCACGAAACTTGTTAAAAATTGTACTGTAGGTACCTATCGATGCGTTATTTAAGCTGCGTCCACACAAGAATGGAACGTGACAGGGAACCTAATACGAATGTCAGTTTTTGCCTGAATATTATGAGGGCTTGAGCAGAGACACGAACAACCTTTTTTTGTGAAGATTGTAAAAGGTAAAGGATTTTTTAGGATTCACGCATATTTTCCTTTGCTTTTTTATTGGTTTTATTTTGTATGTAGGGTAAATTGTTAGAATGTATATTTCATTTATTGACCGGGTGTCATCAACTTGTAAAGATTGAGACTAGCATAATCTGATCAATTCTCATATTCAGACCGTGCAGATGAATATTGTTTACATGGTGAATTATAATTTGAACCAAAATTTAGTTTTTAGAAATTTAGACTTTTAATAATTCGAAAGAAAACATTGCTGTTTAAACTAGTACTACTGATTTGCCATTTCTAATTACGAACGTGTAATAAGTATCTACCTTCAAGCAAACACGGTTTTGATAAGTAGCAGTTTTCTATGCAATAACACTTGAAAGCCAGAAGGGTCATTCACGTGTTGTCAAACACACTACACACTACACCCTGAAGAACTCTGGGAACTTAAAGAGCAGGCTGTTTAGCTACACAACAGAAAATCGTAGATAAAGTTCCATTTGATTTAGTCATGCGTCGATGGCTTCGATTTGATTAGAAGTCTTTCTACCGAACGTCGGTACAAATATTAAAGACACTTGAATCATCCCAACGCATAGATTTTATGCTGCTATTCATGGATGGAAAGCCGAAAAAAAAATTCTAAATAAAAAAATATTTGAAAAACGTAACGTAAAAAGTGAATAAAAATCAGGTCATCGAATACATATTTTACTTGCCGTGATTTCGAATGCATGTATACCCGAAGTGCAATAAATGATCCATTATTTTATTGTGAATGTGATAAAATAATATTGAATTTTATAACTTACATAGCAGTGTTTAAAAAAAATCAATAAAGTTCAAAAAGGAGTTAATATTTTAAACATTTTGCTATGTTCGTAAGTACATCATCGTTTTTCCATTAGTTCATACTTTTACGCAGTCAGAATTTAAGATTCTTAAATGTTATTATCTATTTGCTCTACTTTAGCTCGTTTACCTGTGGATAATGATATTAAAGGCCTGCGGTAAACTATTTATGCCTTTTAGACCTCAGTTTTTAATACAACCTCAACGTTGATGAGTTGCGTAACTCCATTTGTGAAATGGGCCACATCTTTCGTTGACTTTTTCAGCGCAATTAAATTTTTTATTAAAACCTTTAATGATTCATTGTTTTTGTAAATTGTATTACTAGAAAATAGGTTTCAAAACACAATGCTGTATGCTATAGCATTGTTAAGTTTCTCGGCTAGCATTCTTTAAAATAATAATTTATAACTTTTCTTTCTCTACCTATTTCTTTTGCTTTAGCTCAGATAATATATCTGCCCGTTCCAATTTGTTAAATTTTTCACGTAAGCCTTATCACAAAAGGATTAACCCTAAATCCTTATTTGTAATTAATCTATGAAACATATCTGGAATTGGACTTGTTTCATACTTGTAATTTGATATGGAACTAATGGACCGTGTGCTACTAAACTAATCCTATTTAGATACCTTCAGGCATTTTTTATCAATACGAATAAATAAAATTTAAATATCTGCTTGTAATGTCAAAATAATAGTTTTTTTTTTTAGAACATAACGTTATTTGCACGGTAGCTATGCCTAAAAATCAGTTATTAAATTTTTTGTCTGTCTGTTTGTTCCGGCTAATCTCCGGAACGGGTGGACCGATTTCCACGGGACTTTTACTGGCAGCTGGTGTTATAAGGAGTAACTTAGGCTACTTTTATTTTGAAAAAAAAAATAGGGTTTAGTGCAAAATATATAAATATGTACACGCGAGCGAACCTGCGCGGGGACTGCTAGTGTAAAATAACAATAAACTTATTTTCAGAAATGGCACTAATATTTAAAGGTGTTCCTTATATATTAAGTAACAAAAAAACACGTCCTTATTTTACTGATAGAGTATTGTCCCATTTTATTTTGCTGTAGAACCTTAATTATAAATAGCTTCAAACGTTCGAATTCTCACAGACAACAGCACTACAATCTACGGTACTTCCCACACAAAAGGATTTTTCAAAGACAATTGCGGGTAGTTGCTAACAACGGAGTGTTTATGAAGGGTAAATTGCACAGAAAGACAAATTTAAAACCCTGGTTGAAGTAAAAAAGATTGTTTGGGACTTCAATGTTTTAGTTTCGTTTGAAGCTGTTTGTAAAGTTTATCTTATTTTTTTATATTTGTTCTAAATGACTAACTTACACTTTGTTAAATATAAACATTAAATAGTAGGCTAAGTAAGTAATCCGAAAGTGCAAAACGATCTCCGGTCTCCATTAGCGCTTGCCTGATGGCGACGGACAGGGCTATCTGTCGCCCTAACAGAAGCAGGCCTAAAGGTCATCACACACTATAACCGCACTGCAACGGCACAGCTGCAGCACGACGCCGCCTGAAATTCAGGCTACTGCTAGCCGCCAGCGTACCACTCGTCACCCGGAAAGTGCAAGCTCGCAGACCGCGCGCCGCCCGCGAAGTGCAAGCTTTCAAATTTCATCGTCTTCTTGTGCCACACGATGCAAAGTTTTTTCGCTGGCGGCTCGCAGTCGGCGCGCTGCGCGCTGTAAGCAAGCTGACTGCGAGCTTACAACGCGGACTGCCGTTGTATGGTTGCAGCAAGCGCGCTTACTCCCCGCCGTTGGCTTTTTCATATTGACATTATGAAATATATTATACGACCACGTTTCAATGCTCAGATTTGAATGACAACTTAATTACTGGGTTCGAGCCATGCCGTTACAGTATAGTGTGTGATATGACCTTAAGACAGAGGCGTGACGTGTTCCGCGCGCGCCTCTCTAAATTAGATTGTAGAGGTACATCATCAAGGGTCACCTTGCTCAACAGGCGGCTAAGCCTGCCTAGGTTCCCAGGGATTTCCTTTCTAGGGTACATCTGAAGCCCCGGCAAAAAGACCAGTGACGGAACACTGTGTGGTTTTTATCGGTTCGAGTCCGACATACCTTACCGTTGGTCCGGTGAGGTGACGACCCGTGGGGGTTTCCAACAAAAAAAAGGCTATATAAGTAGTAGTAGGATATTATAAATGTTTTTCTATTCTAATTTTTTTTATTTACGCCATCTGTGAATACAGCACGATACTAATGTAATTATATGTTGGTTGTATACTAATTATCCATATATTAGTTCAGGCAACTTTCAGAGATGACGCATTTTTAATTTCGAGTTTTTACAATATTTACTAATTTTTTGTCCCATTCAAGTACAAAGAACCCACGACTACTGACGTTTTAGTCGACTGCTCTGCCGTCGTGTTATATTAGAGATGGGTTCCGCCTTAATTTTTACTTTCATTGTATAATATTATTTTTCTACAATAAAAATTAATACATATTCGTAAGTGGGATACTTCTTTATGAAATTTTAAGAAGAAGAAAAAAATATTGCACTAAACAGTTTTCAATCAGTTAACATTGATTTTCAGTTTGTCTTCAGGCTTAAAATTTTATGGTAACTCTTCATAGTTATTGTAAACAGGCAAAGATTACAACAAGGTTGAACCATAGCTGACAGAACGGCGTTTTCAGAAACACCTATTGTACAAGCCTGTTAAACCTTTAAAAAATTTAAATCTAGTGAAATCAAACATTTACAGATTTTTTAAACTTGCATATTATATTGTATCAATATTATAAATACCCCAATATCCGTCCATTGACGGAAATTTACCCAAAATATATGATACATTTAGTTCACTGACAGTCATAGAGAAAAAATATTCCACTCCGACTGATGAATCGTCCTGTAGCCTGTAATCCCTTTAGCTCCTGGCTCATTGACTGTACAGTATTGTTGATTTTTCCCAATTTGACAATTTTAATCTCCGTTTTATAGGATTAAATCAACAAACAGACTCAAATCACGGCCGTTTTTCCATTACTGGAGCGAGAGCGATTGATGGGCTCAAATTTGAACAAGGTCTGATAAATGTGAGCTCTGGTATCGCTGATTAATGTTTTTCTGGTTATATTTAACTCTGATTTCGTTTGTCAACATTTATTTTATATTGATGCTCTATAGGATACAGTGTTACTATAAAATGTTGCAGCCGTTTACCCACAGAATACCTACCTTGAAGGCACGTTGTGACTACATAAACGGCAAATATTTACTTCTGCAGAAGGACCGTTGGTCCTTAGAGCCAACGGATCCTAGAGTGGAAAATGCGAATTGGTACCCGGATTGGACCCGATTTCTGCCCAATTTCTTCTCACAAGGCTCAACCATTTCGAAACGGGCGGTTATAGATCCAGGTATCTATAGATCTAGGTTAGGTAGGATCTAGGTTATAGATATGATATTAGGCTATCCATTTTTTTTTAATAGTTTTATATTTGACAAAGCAAACGATTGTTGCGGTGACTCTGTGCATGTTGATCTATAATTTTTAATAATAATAATTATTTATTAAATTGACGATTTCGAGTAATTGATGATCAATTGTATGAAATAAAGATATTGAATTTGCATTTGATATTTAAATTTGGTAAACGGACGCCCCACAGCCACATGGACTGAAGACCGACGAAGGAAGCGCGGGATGGGATAGATGCGAAATGTGGGGGACCGGGTGCTATAGCGCACATTGGGAGAGGCCTATGTCCATCAGCGGACTGCTGAATGAATTATTTTTCATGGAAATTAATTCATCGTATTATGCAAACAATATGTTAATTTCCTTATACATTACATAATCATATGTCATGGAACGCGTTTAAAAGTCATTTTATTTATGTCAACTGCAGTTTACACACACCCTCTTACGATACAAAATCTCTCTTTGCACCTTTCATACATGTGGCTTGAAGATGTTTCTTGTATGATACTGGCAAAGCGCTTTGTCCTTTTTATTTACTCAAATAAATAATTTCTTCTAGATGTACGAGTTTCATAAGAACGATAATGATGAGTTTAAATTCAAAAACACAGAAGTACACATGTACGTGATTGTATGTAAGCAATAAATTATTTTAGAAAAATAATTATCATGAATCACTTTCTATGTTGCGTGTGAGAACTGTATCGATTTTGAATTAACCTTTTTAAATTTATTCATGACTTCGACACGTTACCTACCTATAGCTTGCACATCAAGCTAATGGACGCAAAAGAAAAACTACTTCCGAAAAGGTTAACGTCGAGTCTTTTTACTTCTATCATGTACCTATGTATTTCGTAGCAACAGTAGTATCAAATAACTAGCGATGTTTTCTATATTACTGAAGTAGCAAATACGGTTAAGCCGTACGCAGAACAAGAAAGAGCAGAATTTTGTTGTACTATAAAGTTCCTCAAATTCGCAAAACGTCGGTGAGACGCTTTCATTCTTTAGTTCATCATTATCACGTACTAGTGATGTACAACCTACATTACAGATAAAAAACTGAATTCGGGGACGGTGTTACAAAACTCACACTTTTGCAAATGAATCGGTACGAGTATATGCCAAAGCACAGAAATATAGTCAGTTGGTAACCGCAAGAGTCAAGAGTACGAGAACACTTTCTTTCTTTTTTTGTTTATATTCTTCCGTGGATGGCATTGTGATAATTGAAATACATTGTTAATATTATCGAACACTGTTTGAATTATGGAAATCATTTTTGTGTTTAATTTCCAATGTTATAAACATGTTCCTATTTAAAAAAAAAAAAAATCTATCAATATTTAGACACTGAACACTAAATTACAAATTTAACAAAGTGTAATTGTCTAAATGCAAATTTCTTGAAATTAAATATCTACTTTAGGGCCTCAACATGTTTCTCCGTAGAATAAAGTTGTGATAACAACACGTAGTATTGTGCACATACAAATTTTCGCAAACAAATGCAACTACATATTATTCAATTCCAAAAGCCAAACTGATGTGTCATGTGAAGGAAAGATTTTATTTCATATTGTCAAAGGAAGTGGTTGTAGGTAGAAAAGTAAGATAAGTATGTAATATTATTACTTTAATTTTATATCAGAAATAAGTATTTTATTCGTTAAAAGTATACGAAGTAAAACAAACGAGCATCACCAAATAATTAGACATCTGTAAAATGAATTAATTTGATCAAATGTGTATCGGTATCATTTTTTATTCGTTGTCAAAAAATCGTACAAAACAATTTTCGAACCAAACCGAAAGTTATTTCGACACATACCTGAAAATTCGGTCACTATATTTATGTATTTACTCAATAATAACTTTGATTACCTATATTGTGTTTGAATGTTCGTATTAAATAATATAAAACATCATTACACGTCAACGTAAGGAAGAGCTTAATTATATTAATTGTAATTCAGACTTACAATGAAGTTAATTTGAAATACGGTTCAATGTCTTTACAAAATAAATGTAAATGTATAATCTAAATTTCATTGTGTACATAATTAGTAACTGAATATTTGAATCCAAACTCTAAAGCCTTTAAAAAAAAACACTCGCTCTACTGAAAATATTGAAATCAGTTTATAATTCTAACTTTTAAAGTACAAGTAGTCTTCTTGTATTTTCTTTTTAGGGTACAGGGGGCAAACGAGCAGACGGGTCACCTGATCGTAAATGACTACTATCAGGTGAGAGTAGGGGAAGGGTGGAAAGGAGGAGGGGTGGAGGGAAGAGTGGAAGAGGAGCCGAAAAGCAATGCAAGCATTGCTTCACTGCCGGTCTTCTGTGAGGTCGTGGTGTGACTCCAGTCGAGCCGTCTCATACGTGCCGAAGCATAGCTCTCCCACGATAAGTTTAAAAGCCTAAACTATTTTAGTACCATCCAATTACGCTAAGACTACTGGTTGATAAGTTTTGTTAACAAGACCATATCGATTCGGTACTAAGGAGAACTCAAGTTTGCAATTATGTCGCTCTTGTCCTTATTTCAGGAAATTACACATACTAGAGATCGCTTGGTGGTCGAATTTTGACCATGTTTTTTTCATTGGCTAGTATAACTTGAGCTGTCATTGTATAGACTTACTTACCATGACAGGTAATCACATATACTGGACGCGTGTAATTTCATTAAGCCGTTTTCATGTAATTTTTAAAGTTGTTAGACATTATTGTTTAAAAAATGTAGCTTTCTGCACTTCTTCTCTTTTTAAACTGTAAATATTCCAAAATTTATGTTACTACGACATTTTCTTAAAAAGGGGTACAAAGAATTCTCTTCACCTATTAATATAATAATATATGTAATGTACCAAGTCTTTGATAAGTGTTTTGAAAAACATTGGACCCAGAGTTAAATCTTGAGGAACTCCTGTTCTAATTATGTTATAGCTCCAAGGAGAATAGTATACCTACGGCCTTCATTTAACACTGCCGCTCTTGCGGGTCCTAGACAGAAAAAACTATATTTTATATTTCTCTAACGCCTAATTCCAATATTACCAATAGCGATGAAATTATTTCAAGCGATTGAGCGTTTTCAGATGCTGCTAAAAACAAACAGGTATTAACTTAATGAGTACATTGGCCGCAAACATATTAAGGTATACTAAATTGAACAACGCTTTGAACCGCGGCAAATGGTATGGAATAATTAAAGACTAATTGGTTACCCTCTCAATTAACACAACGTCAAAAGCCTACTCCTGTGTCTTCACTAACTTCTAACTTCAAATATAAAAGAGTATTGCATACAGTTATTTTCCGAAATTTATCTTTTTGAGCACGAAAAGTGTCTTACTCCGTCTTGTATTAGCACTAATATAATTACTAATATTGAGTAGGTTAATTTTGTGCAAAACGTGACAAGTTATTCCGTCACAGTACTACAATCAACTTTAAAGAGTATGTGAGTTGACTTTTAAATGCAATTAAACTAAGCAGGTAGAAGCGGTGGAACCATTTATATAATCAAATCCTTTAAAAGTTTCATTCAGTAGTCTTCGGCTTACCTTCCCTAACGCCATTTATTAAGGTTTATTTTTGGCTGCTGCCATCGTTGGCGGTTGACGGGTTGAGGAACTGTAGGTGTGTGTGTTTATTACGAAATAAAGAACATTTTACTTTGAATGAGCTATTTGACATTCAACTATCTGTGGCAACGCACTGCATCTGAACCTATGCTTCTTTTAGTTTTTAGATTTGTAATGTGGAGGTACTGAAACACAAAAAGTATATTCTAGAACTTTATAATAAAAGTGGTTAACTTGAGGTGTGCGAGTGCGTACCTCAAAACTATTTATTACCCACAATCATTTATTATTTTGTTTTTAAACAGCTATCTATTAAAAGGTGTACATTTAACAATTTGGAACTACCTACTTAACTATACCCTAAAACCAATTCATCAATCAGTCATTTTTGCTTTACCATATTTATTCCTCCCCGCTCACATTCAGCTCTGGTGAAACTACTCACAACTAGAAAAGAAAACAGCACATCGTAAATAAGTCGTTTGTACATACATATCTAAGCCGAGACTCACGATCCTATAAATAAATTAAGTATTAGGCCAACAACCAGCGTTCTGTCCACCGCTACAAATGTGATTTTTATGTAGGAAACGGCCAATAGTATTGTCGGCTCCCGCAACATTGCCCATCACTTAAGCAAACGCGTTTGAATAATTACTTGTTTGTATATTGTTGGGGTTGGAATAGCTTCTGCATGTTACCCTGATTGAGAACTTTCTTCTATTTTTTTTCGTCGTTAACAACACAAAATCGTGCAACAATCAATAGTATTTCATAACGTTACTGAGAAGATAGAACCAAGTAATTACAAAGATCATAAAACATCTATTTCAATTTACTTCTTTTTCATTCTCCTAAAATGTAGCAAACGTACTTCGTGCCAACGTAACAATTTGTCTAAACTTGTCTATTCGTCGAACAGGAAAGGTCAAACAATAAATTCCAGTCTCGAATGTTTTGTCCGTGTTAAAGTCTACATCGCCTTCACATTGTCATCGCTTATGTGAACCGCTATTGGTTATCATTTTTTTTGTATGTTAATATAAGTTAAGTATGGGTTATTTGTAGTATGATACTCAGAGAAGGCTCACTTTGAAATAAACTTTGAGGAATAGCATAGCTAGGGAATAAAGTGCAAACTAGCTTATACATAAAACTTTTTAAAGGAGAGCCGCTGCTCGGCTTTACTTGTGAAGTCTCAGCCTAACAATTAGCATATAGTTATGTTTGAACGGTTAGCGTCGCATAAGCTATAAGGGGAGAGTTTTTTCTTTTTTATAAGTTTCGGTAATATATAAGTGATGCTGCTGGTCTTGTCAGGTTTATAGACCACGATAACCCCAAATCGTAAGGGCGCGTTCCCACTGTGTCCTAACGATTTTTTTACCGTTGATAGGGTTTCGTATCTAGCTATTCTCATTATCACGACCGTCTGGCGTCAAATAAGGTTTTGGGTACGACGATATAACATTTTTATCGTAAGTACGACAAATAGTCGCGGCTGCTATTTGTCGTCGCAATCACGACAGGTTGTGATGTTTTATTTATTGACACTGTCGTTTAGATGTTTTCAAGGTCTTAACAGTCTGTCACAATACAGTAAAAATGTGAACAAATCCAGTTAAACATACAAGCTACGACACTTTAGGTAGGACGACTATCTATCTATACGACACAGTGGGAACGCGCTTTGAGGCGGGCCGCGTGCCTTTTTATTTTCAGATTATGGGCGTTGGCCGTGCGTCGAACGCGCGTTGGTTTTTTATATAGTGTTCACATGGCGAGCATTTGTCGGGCATTGAATGGGCGCCAGGCGTTGTCGGAGTTTAGTTCGAGTTCTGTATTCGTTAAAAAGGGGGTAAAAACAGAAAATAAAAATAGATTTTTATTTCTGTGCCAATTCTCGTTCATTTCTTGTATTTTAAATTTTTATTTAATACAAAAATAAACTACATGACATGTATGAAATGAAGTGTCACTGAACTCATGATATGTGAAAAATTGTAAACGGACTTTTTTAAAAGACCGAATCCTTGTATTAAATCACGTGTTGTCGCGTTGGAATCGCGCGCACTTGTAAACGATAGTACGGCAAACCAATAATCTCAAAGCGCGTGTCAACGCCGTAGGCATTAACGCAGAGACGAGCGCGCGTAGAATCAAAACGCGCGCTAGCATGTGGACGACTTGAATAAAATGCGTGTTCTTATTGAAGCTCGTCAATGTGCGTTAGCAAAACGCTTGTTCAACGCCCGTCGTCTGATAATAATAAAACGTGTCCTTACCATCATATTCTGTCTATATTCTATTTAGAGTATCGCCACCAATGCAAAAACCAATTTTGCTTTGAATGAGACAGCCTGTACTCATCTCAGTAATTATATTATGCTATAGTAGTTTGTTCCGGTAATAGGATAAAGTACAGTGAATGTTTATCACTTTACTAACACGAGTTCTACCACCCATTCTTGCCAGTTGAACGCTCTCTTTGTATTCCATGGAATCTATTATCGGGAACACGAGCACTTAGGATGTAGCACAAAATTGTTAGGGTTTACATGTCATGATGAGAGCATTATCTGTTAACCACGAAAAAATCTGATTTTGATTTGAAGGCCCTGACCGGATTTCGGTCACATTTTTATTCTTTTAGTACAAAAAGTGGGTTATTTTTATAACTAAATAATTTTTTTTAACCTCCACAGATTAGAGTAAATTATTTTGTTTGACAGTTTTGGGAAAAGTGCTGATGATAAAGTAAAAAAGGAAATAGAAAATAAATTTTAGCTAATAATTATTTTTAAATTTGGTGGTTGTATCCCCGAATATTATGATTTCCTTATCCTTTTAAGAGTCCCAATATCCTACAGGAGCTTAAGGTCCTGTAGGATATTGAGACTCTGTAGTATTGAAGTTGCTATTAGCTAGGGTTCCACCATAGTATGTTGTATAGAATATGTTATAAAACTAATATAAATAAATTACTGTACAGTAAGAGGTATAAATTACTAGCAGCGCCCCGCGGTTTCACCCGCGCAAGTCAAAAATATTGATGAAGGATAAGTAGACTGTTTGTTTTGGTATTAATTATAAGTTTATGAAAATGCCTTAAATTCCCAAGTCTGATATGGTTTTTAAGTGTTCTAATTAATAATTGTGATACCAGAAACAAAGTTTTCATGTTTTTGTTGTTAAAAACGTTAGTTGAGTTTAATTACAAGTTTGAGAAATAAAAGTGGCTGATTCTTATTTATATTTAGTTTTTTCCTCTAATATACACCCCGAATATACTAATTCTTTTATTTTTATTCATATTGAACAAAATATTACATTCAACATAGAGAATAGATAATCCGGGTCTCACAGACCCTACCAGGCATACCGTGTAACATTTTACCACCAGGCATGTCAAGGGTTAAAGTTCGAGCGTCCTTATTGAAAAACCCTTTATAATTACACTAAAATCATATTTAAACTCGTTAGTACTGCACTGAAGTCTTAAAATATTTGTATTCTACGTTAATGTATCACCTCGGTACTGTGTAACCTCATCAGAACAAAATCCTTTCAGTGTTGTGCTCGCAAAAGCAAACTTCATTTGGCCAGGCGTTCGTGCACGGAAAAACGAAAACAACTGACCGTTTGCACAAGGAGTTCTGTACTTTATGATAATATAAATTGTTGTTTGGATAGCTTCTGTATTGTTTTTATTAATTAGAAGTTTATCTACGTTTTCCAGACCTTAATAAAAAATATAATTATGTATTTACACGGAAATTAACGCGATCACGAAAGGTATTACATACCTCTGAATTGCTTGACGTGTCGGCCGTGGTCACAGGCAGAAAAAATAACAAAACAAAACTTAATAAAAAAATTACCTACCTTCTCGATGTAAAGAACACTCGAGGAAAGTCTTTCGGTAAATTAATAACTTAGTGTCTAACAATGAAACGGTAGTATACAATGAAGCACTGTGATATTGCTAAATTACGATATGCATTGCAACGCATATTATTATAAGGATCAACTCGAGAAACTCCCACCCTATACCAGTCTGCGTCGGCGTCGCTTTATATTTCTCATATACAAATTCAGTCAAACAAGAAACAGCACTTAAAATAATATATTCAAGAATGTAAGTTGAAATTTTACGGATTATGTATTCTGTACTCTAAGGATGTTCGCCGTGTTGCTTATCAAAAGTTAAATTAAATGGAACCCAATGTCCTCCTAGTTGGGGGAAACACCAGTTCAAGAGTCAAGAGTTCGATTAAAGTGTAACTTTTAATAAAATCTGAATTATTGCATTTTTGTTAATAACCTACTCCATTATTTACAGAAAATATGAGACAGGTACTTACTATAAATTATTATGTTTTATTGTGGACACAACGAAACATTGCTGGTTTTTCTTTTTTCTTTTTTGCTGTCTAATTATACCATTGGTTGAAAAAATAAATGGCATCATAACTGTAAATGGACAGTAAAGTTGCCTTGATACATGTAAACTAATAGACTTCTAACTGTAAAAACGAAAGGTATATGAGGTTCCATCCTTTCGTTGTCGAAACACCAAGAACTAAACGCTGTGACAGCTCCTTTTTGGTTCGAGTCGCCAAGGTATGGAATGAGCTGCCAACGTCTATTTTTCCAATAAATTTTAATCCCGGAACATTCAAGTGTAAAGTGAATAGGTTTCTCTTGGATAGGCGTGTACCATTCTCGTCTTCATAGTCACTTTCCATCACGTGAGTTGGAAGACAAAGCCTATGCCATTTCACAATAAAAAAGAAAAGAATAATGTTGTTTTTAGGGCAGATGACCCTACTCCTAACTCCCTATAACTGAAACGAGCTGGTAGTAGTAGTAGTATATTGTAGTACAATTTCAAACACAGGAAAACTTTAACAACGTTTCTCTGAAGTAAAGTAATATTTTTACGTTTTCCTTATGGTTTAAGAGGTCGTGATTGGTTGGCAAAATAAGATAAATTTGAAAGTTAATATTAGTGTGTTACAATTAATAAGATAGCATCGTTCATGGAATACTCTCGTAGTTTGGTGACCTAGAATAATTTTATTGCAAAAATAACATGTAGTTTGAGGTACTGTCAGAAGAAACATTTTAAATCATAATATGAGATAACCCCTGACACTGACGAGACAGGTTACTTTTCTTCTTGATAGGGCCCTTGTCGGTGCATACGTGAATACACCCGTATATAAAAGCTACATGGGTTATAATTTTTTGTAATAGCGTAAAATATTTACAGATTTTCAATAGTATAAAATAAAATATCAAAGTGAAAACTTACGATCACCTTCATGTTATTTTTGGTGTGTATTTCCAATAAAATGATTCCAAATTTAAAATCGTGTTAGTGAAACAATTTTCTGTAACTTGATTTGCTTTTCTTTAATAAAATGCTCGGTTTGTCTCGAAATGGAAAATGTTGAATGACAAAACATGGAATTTTTAAATGTAACCGATGCCAGAAATACTGTACAACCAGTATCGATTGCAATAACATCGATATCAAAGTGCGAGCTTGCGGAGAGTGCTGCAGTAACCCATTTAATACTTAGCTGATACACTGAGCTGAATTGTAAGTGGAATCATGACGTAATGGAAAAATCGTTTCAAAGGGATATTTTTAATGTTTATTTGAGAATAGTTATTATTTAAAAGTTAATGGAAAATATCTGAATCTCATTTTAATATATATTGGTACGTATTTTGTTTTTGATTTCGCGGAGTGTGAGAAAGGAATATTTTTAATGTTATATAGTAAAGGATCATTTAAAGTAAGTCGATATTTTGCCATATAAACTTTAGGTCACAATTATTTCACCGCTGAACAGTTTGTTTGGTTGTTGTGGTTTTGATATTAATATGTGCATTTTAAATACATGCGTTTGTAAGAGGAATAGTAATATGCAGGAATAATAATAATATCTGGAATTTAACACTAATTTTTAATTTGCGTAATTTTTTTTTTGTTTTTGATATTTCTACACTTTTGCTTTCCATGATATACTGGTATAATTATGTATCCGTCCGGGAATGAACGTGTATTCCATATGTATATTATACATATATACCTTTGCTAAATCGTTTTAATTTCCAGTATGTATGCATAATTATATACCCATAGGTGTGAATAAATAATAGGAGGACAAAAAATAATACATGGAAAAAAAATACCCTTTACTCGACGTTCGTAACTGATTTTTGATAACCAGATACGAACATGGTTTTTTTTTCTTGTTTGATAACCAGTTACGAAAACGGAATTTATTTGTCCTTTTCGTAACCATGGTTCATAACCAGCTACGAAAATAGTATTTTTTTTCTCCTATTCAATGTAATTTAATTTGAAAAACTAATAATTTGAAAACGTTTTATGATTTTGATGCGCTTTCATTATACTAGAACTATTGTTACATACTAGGCCAGGAGTTGAACTGAGATAGCATGCGTTTTAGTTCGACTCATAGGATGCAACGTGACAACTTCTCTTAACTCTCTAACTTAAAAGGGTTTCTGTTACCGTTTACGGCCCCTAAAAACTTAGTAGAAACGAGAACCACATCGAACGCCAGAGTCATTTACGGACACTGAAAAACAATTGGATTGATTACTAACTGCAAAAGTAGATAAAAAAGAGAGGGCTACATCGAAAAGCTAATCGAGTTACA
This sequence comes from Euplagia quadripunctaria, assembly GCA_963859945.1. Classification (NCBI taxonomy): domain Eukaryota; kingdom Metazoa; phylum Arthropoda; class Insecta; order Lepidoptera; family Erebidae; genus Euplagia; species Euplagia quadripunctaria. The sequence continues at coordinate 9,040,709 of OY982583.1, forward strand.
AAAGCATAACCTAGTTTAATGAGATATAACCCTTAAAGAAGTATAATTAAAGTTTATATATGATTTGGGAAGAAATCTTGTATATATTATAAAAATACAGTTGAATTAAGAAGCTTTTATTTTATGAAGGTCAGTTAAAAAAGTAAGTGAGTACAGACTGATGTAAAACCGATAAGAGGTTGTACTTCGTGCAAACGGCGCAACTCGTCTTTTCTAGGCCAATTTAAATCTGATTTTGTAGGGTTAGAGGTTGTTTGAAGGAGGGACGGGACAGAATATTTCGGCTTAAATTGGAGCCGGTCCAGTTCCTTTTGGCCCACAAAAGACCGTGGTTAAATAGTGCTATTTAGCACTTTGGCGCTGTGCTGTCCTCTGTTGTCGAATAGGGTAGGAGTTAATAGGCGTTGGTAAACGCTTACCGTTAGGCAGTGCGTGTATAAAAAATATGAAAATATCTCTCTTTGTTTCCTTTCCCGCCCTTAAAGTAAACCTCCTTCTTTCTTTTCTCTCTATTTATCATCCAACTCTTCGGCATTCTGACATGTTCTCTCTGTATTTCAAACTATTAAGACTCAAAGTTTTCTTTCTTACATCTATCGAGCAGATTATGACCCAGCAACTGTTCTACCGCTGACCTACATATATGTAACAGACTATACCATTTTGTTTGCTTCGGACCCATCTAATATATCTGGACTGATCGAACATTAGACTGGTATTTGTGAAGATCGTAACTTACGGGCCTTATTTGGGTTTGAAGTATAATTTATTGTCTTCAATTCTATCCGTAAAGGAAGAAAGGTTAAGCTATAAATTGGACACAGCTGTGTTACAGACATAAGCTCGGAATTAGGTAACAAAAGAGGCGATTTGCGAACGCCTCACGGCTATTTATTATCGCGGATGTTATTGTGGAGTATCGTTTGGTTGTGTGTTGACTGTTGTATACGGAAAATTTAGAATTTAGCAGTCTGTAACAAAGTGTTCTTAAAGTCTGCAGCTTCATTAGAATTTAGTGCTGGTTCTGCAATGTATGTATAAAGAATTACAGCCCATTTCCATGAATTTTAGTACCTATTATTAATGCCGATGAATGTAATATTTTACTTTTATATGTCTGAGACTTGTTCGTAACTAGTTTATGTAGGTGTGTGTGTATATATAAAAATAAATTCATGGTCTACCGTATCATAGGCCTATTACATTTATACCTACTCGTATATGTATTATGTATAATGAATACTGATAGTAACGTCGTGACAATGTCTGAGACTTGTTCGTAACTAGTTTATGTAGGTGTGTGTACACATAAAAATAAATAAATGGTCTATCGCATCATAGGCCTATCATACTCGTGTATATATGTATAATGAATACTCATAGTAATGTCGTATAACAAATATAGAAGCAAAATTTAAAGCGCATCATTAAGGACCTCTCGATAGCCTTACTGTGTATTCATACATTACATTTAATGTTCGTTAATTAGTCGTCTACGATATAACAAGCATAGTACAGAGCCCATAAAAATAACTACCAACATCAATAATTACAATACAAAAGATCTACAAAAACAACACAAGGAAAGTATAATTGAAAGCGTTAATTATACGTGACGTTTAAATTTTGGCAGCCCATAGTTATTTCTTTAAATATTTGCACTACAATTGACGATTTATCACATTTAAGAATAGTAACGCAGTGGCATGCTATTAAAAGAGACGAATAATAAGAGAACTTAAGTCTGAACCACTTACATAAATCTCACTTAAGATTAATTACTGAAATCAACGCGCACGTTTCTAAGCAGCTGTAGAAACGCTTCGACCCTAATTCCGTTTCAATTTCAGTTAAATCATATTTGGGTAATTGCTAAATTTTACCAACCAACGTTTTCAGTTTACGTAATTATAAAACTTAATTATGGTTTAAATTGCATTGACTACGAACTAAAGTACATAAAATAGACTAATTGAAAGACAAAATACAACATAGCTAATATAATCTATGTATCTATCATTTATAACTATATATCTACCAATAATGTATTTCAGATTTAAATCATTTCTTTGTTTTGGTTCAAGTCATGTACTTGTAATACGTTTGCTATTCTTATATGTATGTAATACTAATATTATGTTTCTAGTAATAATAGTCTATCATGAATTTTACATATACAAACATTATTCATTCAGTATGCGGATGCGTACATGCATATTATGGCATATTAAAATAAAAAAAAGTGTATGTATGCAATTCACACACGGCAGAAGTGAAACTTCAGAAAAGTAGCATACGAGAATGAGAAATAAATAGTAAAATTAACACAAATAATTTATTAATGTTAAAAAATTTAATTTTAGATAATTTATTTAAAACTTATTGGTCAAATTAACACAGATGTGTTAAATTATTACCATAAATTAATTAACCAACGAATTTTGAATGATACACCACGTTGACTATGACGCATTTTCTGAAGGCTTCGTAGGACGCAGGCGCAAAGACACGTGCTAGCACTTTTCGTTTCATCAAATTTTGAAATCACAACGATTCTAAAGAAGTTTCACTTCGAAAACAACAAATTATGAACCGTTTATTGTACAACTTTCAGGCGTTCAAAATTATTCGTTCAGATCATCACGTATGACGGTATCATAATGTCGGTGAAAGAATAAAATTTATAGACAAAACTAACTATAGCGGTAGCGTACCTAATGACTAAGGCGTATCTAAATTGCGGGTTCAAATCAGTACACTATCGACGTGAATCTACTCTTAACACCAGCATTTAACTTAGTTGCAAGGATAAACGAGAGTACAAGTAACAAAAAAATCCTTACTAAAGCTAATCTATGAAAGCAGTCCAACTTAAACAGGATAACGGGATATTTTTTTAATAAAAAAATATAGTTTACTAAAAGTCAGTTTTAATGGATTTTCTCAAAAAATTAGTGAATAGTTCCAAAATAAAAAAATATGGACTATTAAAAATCTTTAACTTTACACGTTCCACCTGGTTTTACGAGAAACGGAGTTAAAAATACCTGGAAATTCAAACGAACATAGCTTGTAAACGGATTGATTTTTAAAAAAAAATCTTATTGTAACTGCATGCTAGGGTCATGCCCATTCAGTGGATTAGTTAGTGTTCCTTTTTCAAATACACCGTGTATAATGGTAGGATGTAAATTGGCCATAATATTATAATCAAAGAGGATTCATTGTAAACCTACATACACATACTATACTACCTAATCTACAATATTATAATACTATACTAACTTATAATAATACATAAATGCGCTTGAATTTGAATTTGAATGGGTGGGGGAAAATAATTTGTATTTTTACGGACATTTTTTCTGAGCTAAGTAGTATTTTGTATTGCAAATAAAGTCCAATTGAGACATTTAAGCACACACAACCCTTATCATGTTAAGTTGTTATAACTATGTTGCAAGCAGGAATCATTCAACTTCAATTATTATAAAAGTATAATAATTATGTTATTATAAAAGTAAAATATTACGAAATAATATGAAATTAAAGTAAAATGTCAGTCTAAAGTATATGTCAATGTAGACAAACAGCAAATAGGTTGGAATGTATAAAATAAGATATGTGTTACGAATTTAAACGCGCATTAAGTGGTCATTAGGAAGGCCAATTACCTCACGTAGAGCCGTTAAATGAAAGCAGCTTTTATTCCTGTATTTGTCAAGTACTATTACGCTTCCAGATAAAAAAAAATAGTTTCCAAGAGTAATATTAAGGGTTATTTAGCATCAGATTTAATTGTGATAAGAGAATCCATTTGTAATTTAGAGAGTAAAAATATTGACGAAATTAATACGTAAATATATGCATTAATTTCTTAAATGCTTTTACTATGTAAGTTATAAATGAATCTGGTAATAATATTATTGCCTTAGGGATTTCTTTTTGTATATTTCCGAACTCCAAAAGCGGGGAGGTTTCCCTCGAGGAAGCCTCAAAATGCTACGAAAAAAATCATTTATTAGCCACTGTAGCTACCCTGCCCGTCAGTATAATCACGTGGACGAGGCACGTGATTTACCTAACAATACGTATTTCATTGTAAGTTACAGGCGCAAATATATTAAAATCGTTTTATAAGACCATTTCTTTCCATAACTAGACTAAAAAGTTGTTGTATAAGATCCACTTGCACGTTAAAAGTTTCGAAAAAACCTATGTATAAAACTGTCTGCTATAAAATATTTTAAAAGATCGATGGCTTAATTATCAAACTTTGTATCTCCATTTGGTAAAATTTTACAGATATTTGGTAAAAAAAAAACTATTTTATTAAATAACTAACTTTAAAACATGGACAAACAGCTTTATTTACGTTTAAATATTAATTGTGCTTATGTGTGTTGTAATTATGATTTTTATCTGATAACATGACTGAATTGAACATGATTAAATAAATGGACTTACGTATACTTCTTAAACATGTGTAATGGCTTTACGAAGTAGATATTTTTATTTTGTTGTAACGAGAAAAAAATCTAAAAAGTATATAGAAAAAAATCTAAATAGCTCGTTGTGAAATTTTACATGGATGAGATAAAATCAAAAATTTTGCCATCGATATGTAACTTTTAAGAGATTTAAGGGTACATTACTAAACATTCGAATGAATCACTTCTAAACTGCTCTACTTTATCTACGGCTCCTATAACGTACTAAAAAACCTCTTTAGTTTCCACTCCACATTGCTTTCATTATCGACTTTTCGCAGCAGGCTCAACACTAGAATGAATCCCATCACAAATAGAATAAAAAGAAGGTGCTGCTAAAACACTCGCTGTCTTAGGAAACTCGAAAAAAGTAGGACAGAAAAAAGACGAGAAAGTCTAGAGTTTCAAGGATTAGACTTTCTTTTCCATTGTGAAGAAAGTGGTATTACGGTAACAGTTAGTATACCGCGCTATTAAGACTGCAAATGCTAATTCAATGAACTAATTACTAAAACGTCAGCTTTGTGGAGGTTTTAAGTTCTTGCGCTATTCAGACGCGTTACTTTACCCCACTTTAGCTTCCTGTTAATACAAATTATTATATTTTTACACGGTTAAACTTCACGTACAATGAGGCTACCCATCTTTTAAGTAATATTTGGGTAGATAATGTGGAGAAAATAAAATTATGGGGCAGCGTACAGTATATTTTACTTATCTTATAATATATTTTGTAGCTAACAGATTACTTATAAAGATTTATTAGTGCTTGAAGCTGCTTTTTGAAGTATCTTGATCATATCGCGTTCTTTCTTAGGAGTTCAGTTTCAGGAAGATATTTTAGTAGAATAAATAATAATATAACATTTAGAGTATTATAATTCTGAAAAAAGTTATTGTATGATTAGATTTAGATCTCTGTGACTATGATTATGATCGCATTCAGCAATGTCCAAAAGAAGATATTTATACCCTGAAAATGTTTAATACTTTAATTAAAAAAGGAAAATAAAGTTTAAACTTCCCGGACTTTGAAAAAGTACGTTTATATGTTTGTAACCATTTTAACACGCTTTTAGTAGCTTGGTATGTATGTATCTATGTAACAGAATCCATGAACGTAATTTTTACTAACTTTAAATCGTAGCGTTGGCGTCGGATTGAATTGAAACTTCGCACACTTATCAAGGACCGATGACAATACAATAATTTGATAAATTTGTCCGATTATCCTGATCAGGATCTTCAGGATTAAAATGGTGATGTATAGATGAAATGGTTAGATTACGAAAGAAATCATAGAACGACCTGATAACCATACTCACTTATTATGATGCACTAAAAAACCGATTGTTCCTTACCACGAATTTTTTTTTTTTTAACTTATAGAAAATGATTCTCTACTTTTTAGTTTAGCTAGTTACAAAAGCGTGTTTTTTAGTTTTTTTTAACTATTATTTATTAATCTCAGACGACAGTTTTCAAAAAACACATCGTCATAAGATTGTAATATCAGTTCTTTATACATTTTTCTTAACACATTTTCATTTTATAAACCTAATTAGAATCTGTGGTCTTTTCACGGTCACTCGATGTCTTTTTTTCCGGTATGTAATTGAAATGCATTATTCGTTCTTTTCGAAGTGTTACATAACAATTTTGTGATGTATGTAACATAATTAATAATTACATAACTTTTTATATACTGCTCCCAAGATGTAGGTATAGACATAACTTTGAAACTTTTGCATTCCATGGTAAAATTATGTATTTATACGGGAATTAATGCGATCATGAAATAGGTATTACATACCTCCTGTGACCTGTCAGCCTGTGACCATGGCCAGTAACCTGGTCGAGTATGTATGTAAATACATAATTATGTATAGGCATGTTCAACTGAAACATGGACAATGTGTAACTACACATTGTCCTTGTTTCAGTATGGCTGCCATATGAAACAAAGGTGGCGCATGGCTTTGAATATAGCAAACCGAGCTGCGTAATGCACCAACGATATTCGTTTGCTACAATTCTGAACAGGTACCCAGAACCTGTATTTGAACGTCCGATTTGTACGATTCAGTTTATCCTGTTTGATCTCCGAATAAAGAAACGATAGTGTATTGAGCTTTAGATAAATGGTTTACAGATTTTCTGCGATACTATTTTCAAAATATTGAAGTAGAGATTTGCTGGGTAAATTGTTTTGTATAACTGGCAAAATGATGCATTGTCTTACGCTTAATCGTATATATGATACACATTGTCGTTAAAATACATAGATTTACGAAACCTTAATATCATAAATGCAATGGCTTTAATTCAAACACACGGTTAACCTTAAATAATAAAATTAACATATTTCACTGTAATTCATAAAACCGCTTACTAAAATATCTAGTTAAAGCAGCAGTAAAACCGTTTCATTTTATTAACGTTGGATTCACAAATATACGAGCTTTAATAGTTATACTATATACTTGATAATGTATTATAATGTAGTTTACATTTATGTATTTCAACAACACGCGCAAATAAACTTAAATGACGTTGTAATATCTACCGCATTTTAATATTAAAGTTCGTATTATAAGCTTATTTCTTCAATTTTGAACAAGCTTGATTTAATTTTAAGGTAGAAAAAGCTATTAAAAAAAGGAATTAGGATTCCTTTACAGTCAACGTCAACTGGATTCTTTATTCCCCCAGTGTCTGCAAAACGCTAATTATGTACTGAGCAAACCAGAATGTAAGATGTTGCACCGGAATACAATTGTACCCGTCTATTTCATTAAACTTTTTGCTCTCGAATTCCGCATTGTGATGTATGACACGCGGAAATGTAAATAGAATAGAATCGGACTTTTTAAACCACATTTGCTAACAGAATGGCAGTTTATTATCAAAATTAATAACACCACAATGCTTCGTGATAGAGCTTGCAATAGGTACCTGTATGTAGATGAGCTAAATAAATGTTTTTAAAACTATTTTTATCATAAACCACATTCATTTCATTTTACCATTTTTCGAAACACCAAAATAGAGCAATATTGTCATTTTCTATGTTTCATTATTTTCCCCAATATTATATTAACCATTTATATGCTTATTATCTGTTCTGTGTAAGTCTTAGTTCACACTAATATGACTTTTCCTGATCTCATTAATCGTAGTTGACAGTGAATTAGACCGGCCCACTGTCAAGACCGGCTTACTCTACAGCAACGGACTCCCAATATTATGTATGAATACGAAGTTAATAGTTTTGTTTTGTTTCATCTGCCACCGACATTGTAATACCAACATGTAAAATTTATTGTCATTGTGAATCCAGGTCGGCAAAAACACTACACACTACACGCAATGTTTTGACGATCTTAGTTTCTCTCAATACTGCATTGGATTCTACCGCCTCGTTTTGCGAGGAGCTCATGTGCCAAATAGTCGGAGGAATTGAAAGGCGCTGAAAATGAATACCATTTTCCCGTTTCGTTGACGACGCACTGAATTTCGGACAGTGCTATACGATGAAGGTAAAGCCTGTAGCATCTGACATTCATCCTGTAGCATCCTGTCTAAGCACACGTCTCTTTAGAGGAGGGCTAGGCAAGGCCCAGTGGTCAGCACTGAGGCAGTTAATAAAACAGGGCGGATATTGAAGCCTCGGCTGCTTTAGTTTGTATACATAACGTAGGTAACGTTTCGACTAGCTGCAAACTAATGTTTTAAAGCTGAACTGATATAAAATGCTTTTTGACATATTTATATTTCATTTTTATGTAGTTAGTTATTTGAGCGACTATTTTAAAATTGAAACAGAATCGAAAATTCATATATTCATTCATGATCAATTGAGGTTGCATACTCACTTTGATGGCTTAAACACCTGCAATATATTTAAATGTGTGAGCTGCAACCTGTGAAAATCGACATTCAATATTGATAAATTTAGCACAAAGTTACGCAGGATACGGAAGTGTTTGCGTATATATTTTTATTTTTGTTTTTTCTATGGGCAGAAACATTGTCAACACAATAAAATACGTGTATAAGTTTAGCAAGATAATCCTTCGCAAAAAATTTTATTATTTCCCTGAGTATGTCGTTATTTTCACTATAGCAATGACTGAATGACAGTATCTGATTGATCAATTTGAATTCACGGTATTCAATCAATAAAATATGTATTTTGGTACCAAAACTAATAACTTGAAAAAATGTGTTTAGGAAGATCATAAGCTGTACAGATATAACGACCCATATAAACACATGGCTAGTACTGAAAAATATTCCCTTGACAAAATTTTAACTTAAATGTATACGCGTACGTGTCGTTCCAAATTTAAAAATTATATTAATAAAGACATTTATATTCAAACCATTTCATGAAGCATTACAAGAGTTCAATGTTTTATAAAAGCATAGTTTTCAGTTTAAATTTCTGTAGTAAGATAAAATGCAGGTTGACCATTTCTCATGAATACGGTAGCACCTCTTTATTAAGGTTTAAGGCAGCAGAAAATGTTCTCTGCGTATTTTCAGCTGTGTGAAATATGGGAGGTGCATTGCACGTATTCTTATCAAATACTAATTTGTGGTAAGTGTTTTTTACCACAATGAAATTAGGTAAAAGCAAAATTATTAAATACGAATTTATTCTTTGTTAATAGCTTGAGGATAATAGCCTATGGGCCATGTTGGTTAGCCTTTATAATTTTGCTTACTTATTAGATATAGCCTTTGTAATAAGTTATTTTACATTTGGTCTATAAATTGGTTCAACAGTGTCTGTCGCTTATTTTGGTTTTTTTAAACATGCTCACTAACGCCCCAGAATAACTGTTGTTCGGGGTACGAAGATGTCTATTATACCCATATTTCACCTCCTATATTTTTGTCTCATGTAATAGGAGGCTAGATATTGCTATTAACCGGGTAACTATAACTAGCCATAGTATTAGATTCTCATTAGCAACTGGGAATCTTTTACCGGTAAAACCCGATGACCATTTACCCGTCTAGGAAGTCATTAATGATCATTAACAACTTGACGATATTTTGGGTTCTTTGTAATTCGTTGCAATAGTAAAATATATTTTACACTTTCAAGATTTTACGGTTTAAACTTATCAATATATCAATAAAAATAAATGATACTGAAGTGTCTGTTTGTAATGTCAAACAGTTTTTGAAGCTCATACGGTTATTTGCACGATACCTATGCTTAAAAATCAGTTTTTAAAATGTTTGTCTGTCTGTTTGTTCCGGCTACTCTCCGGAACGGTTTCACCAATTTTCACGGGACCTTCACTGGCAGATAGCTGGTGTTATAAGGGAGTAACTTAAGCCACTTTTATTGTTATATATATAAAAAGAATTATGGTTTCCCGTAAAATATAAAAATATGTACACGCAAGCGAATAAGCGTGGGAACTGCTAGTATAGATACAAGAGGAAATGTAGCTTTAAAATCTTGGCCGCGTCGTGGCAAGACATTCCCAGATAGCGGTCGTGACTTGGGTCTGATAATCTGGAGAGCGTTTGAGTTTAGCTGGGAGGATGGCAATAGAATAAATAATAGTACTTTCTTGAAAATTTATCTTTATGAGAGTCAGTTCCTATTATATCTGTGTACGAGAGAATGAAAGACAGCCTGACCGGTGTCTCTGAATTAAAATAAAGTAAACTAAATAGTAAAAATTGTTAAAACTACCCCCCAACATTAGCTCCTATTAAAGCGTGAAATGGATTAAAAAAATTGAGTAGTATATTACATTAGTGGTTTTAATTTTTGTTTTTCTAATTAGTAATGTTAGAAACATTCTCACAACCACTGATATAAAATATGAAAAACACTAACTACAGTAACTGCCAAGTTGTTCGTACCACTATTCGCACTCAAGACCCCCGTTCTCGTCGTATTCCTACCCTTTTATAATCCCACTATTCGTTAATATTTATCAATCGACCAATAGTATTGCGTTACCGGTATAACCAGTCAAAATAATGTCTATTAACTTATTCTTATTAAATAGTGAACTGTGTTATTATCTATTATAGTTTGTCCCTAATTTTAATAAAATAAATAAGAGTTTTTGATGTGGCGACGACACGGCCATCCTGCGTACGCATCCGTCCCGGATAGCGTCATGGTGTGGTATAGTTGCTGAGGACAATGTATTTATCATTAGCTTGTATCTATTTCAATATATTTCTTTGCATCGATCACTTTTTTTTTTAGTAAACAGCTACGAGGGCTCTTCCATCTACTATTCCATCGACGGCCAGTAGATAAAGAGCTCCCCGCTTCATTTAGACACTCCCCGGACACTACTAGAACCTTAATGCTTATATAACTGTTCCATCGGCGGTCAGTTATACAGCCAACGTTAAGACTCGAAGTTTACCGTAGGCGATGCCTTTGGCCAACCCTAGTTGCTATTACAACAAGTCTTAACATCTGGCTGTGAAAATTTACTCGTGCGTGTATAACTATTCCATCGGCGGCCAGTTATACAGCCAACGTCAAGCACCCGAAGCTTCCCCTAGGCGATGCCTTTGGCCAACCCTAGTTGCATATCACAACGGGTCTCAACATCTGACTTTACACGAGTAAATTCCGTTACCAAGCATATAGGTTACCCAGTATCGTCCGAAGCAAATGTACTAGACTATTTCATACATATTTTTCTTATGTTCTCATTCCCACTATAAATCTATCAACAAAATTTTCAGAAACAGTCATAATATGTACTAGGCAGTTTTTACAAATACAGATTTATAAATACCGGACAACATCCTGGTCCATCCAATTTCAGGTGGTCTTCTTCCAGTTCTGCTAATTTAGTCCAAGGTATCTATATTTTAGCACATGTTCTTAATGTTTGATAGTCACTGGTTCGTTTTATGCCTGACCAAGTTTTCGACGTGTTTGTACTTCCTTTACTTAGAACGGATCCTTTCCCTTCACTTTCCTGTGAAGCTCGGCCTGCCCTGACTTAAGTGTCTAATAAAACATTAGCACCTAGCAATTGAACTGATAAAAACCTATTCTTTCTTTTCTGTTTAATATGAGCGGAGAACAGAAACTAATAGTATTTCTGCTTAATGCGTTAACAGACTACTTTTGCGAAACTAGAGGGTATAAATCTACTTTAAAAGATTTTAACAGGATTGGGGTGTTTAACACACTTTTTGTGACAACTACTTCATATATCAACAAAAAACCAGTTATTAATTATTTATTTGTATTTTTTTTTTTTTTTTACATATCCGTTAATCATATATTTAACCATGCTTCATTTTCGATTTTAGTCTTAGTAGGTACCTACTACTAGGACTTCTGATAAACACTTCGAATTAAAGTCCGAATTACGTAATAACTCGTAAAACCCATTTTAAACCATTTTGAAAAATTAATTCAAGAAATCAAAGTATTAACAATTATGTTTTTATGGCAGATAGTTTCTACAAATATAGAAATATCCCAACATCTCATTTTATCAATATACCCTCTTTATTTTAAAATACATGTACCGATTGCAATCCGTAGATTCTTTTCAACAAATTAGTAAATTATGAATACTAGTTAAGGTTTCAACTCTAAATTAACCATAAGCATATCACAATAATGAATCCGATAGTACGAGTATTTGCTATCACATCTACCCACATTAGAATAAACACACACGGGGAAATTACTTTTGAAAACGTTTTTACTTACTGTTAGATGCATACTCATTGCATCACGATTGCTCGATGAACACCATGATGAGGACATAGCAAAACTTACTACCATTTTCTTTTTTCAATTGGGGCGCGTTCTTTATCTCACTTCTGATGTTAGAAACATTCTCACAACCACTGATATAAAATATGAAAAACACTAACTACAGTAACTGCCAAGTTGTTCGTACCACTCTTCGCACTCAAGACCCCCGTTCTCGTCGTATTCCTACCCTTTTATAATCCCACTATTCGTTAATATTTATCAATCGACCAATAGTATTGCGTTACCGGTATAACCAGTCAAAATAATGTCTATTAACTTATTCTTATTAAATAGTGAACTGTGTTATTATCTATTATAGTTTGTCCCTAATTTTAATAAAATAAATAAGAGTTTTTGATGTGGCGACGACAGTAATGTGTTATAAATTTTGATTAAGTAGCCAAAAAAGTGTCAAACAACGACTTTGAAAATCAATCCAGGTGTAATACTTTTTTTTTATTTTTTATTGGATAGGGGCAAACGAGCAGACGGGTCACCTGATGGTAGGTAAGTGACTACCGTCGCCAACGGACACCTGCAACTCAAGAGTTACAAGTGCGTTGCCGGCCTTTGAGATGGGAGTACGCCCTTTTCTTGAAGGTTTGAAGGTCGTATCGGTCCGGAAATACCGCAGGCGACAATTTGTTCCAGAGATTGGTTATGCGAGGCAAAAACAATGTGGAGAACCACACAGTGGTGGATTGGCTATTAACCAGCCGATGGGGATCTACCTTGCAAAATAGTTTTTTTATGTAGAACTCTGTAGCGCATTATAATATGATAAATTCTATAAATATTACCGACTAAAAATTTCCATGAGCTTCTTGCAACCCTTAAAATATTTGACTGTGACTTTAAATTCAGTTTTGAGAAGGAGGCATGTGCAGAATCTTAGGAACTAACGTCCACTCTTAAAATTGTTGATGCCTTTGAAACGTAACTGTGGAATCTCGGTGAAACTTCACATGAAGTTAAGTATATTCTAGCTTACTGTAGTAGTAGTATTAGTAGTAAATTCTACAATAAAAATAAAACCGTACAAGTGCGAGTCTGGCTTGCTTGACCGAGGGTTCTGTACAAACTTGTATATAGATAGTTTGTCCAATCTCGGGAAAATACTGCAAGCTGATCCGGTAAACGTTGGTTTGCCATATAAATTATTTCTAGTGAATATTTTGGTAGTTAATAAAAAATAACTAACTTATTGTAAATATGTGGGGATGGGGTCTATCACTGAAAGAAGAATGAAGCGCTGTGGACGGTGACGGCCTATAAAAATAACAAAACAGCAACCATTCATTTTCTTAATTCAATGTACTTCATTAACTTACCTGACATATTTAAAGTTTAACCTCTTAAAAGTTAAATGTAAATAAAAAAGTGATACATATTTTTTATCTTAAATTATGACAATTAAAAAAAAACAATATCACAACACTGTGATACGAGATTTTTATATATTACATCCCAAGACTAAGGGTAGGATGAGACTAGCAAAATTGCTCCAGCATTCACAAGTTAAAATAATCTTATAGCGAACGACGTGAGGAATGTTTTTATCTGGTGTTTACAAACTAAGCATTAGATTACAATAACATTAAACTGTTAAGTGCTTCCTTACTAATTAGTGTATAAAACAGATTTTAATTCAAAACGTTTCGCTTTCATTAAAACGGCATTTTTATCAGATTCACGTTTTGAATTTTAATTTAAAAAGGAATTATTTCACACAGTTTCCTCGTTGGCTTTACAGATTCAGCAAATACTTTGTTTGACAAACATGTTTTCGTTCGATTGAGATAGAAAATAGATTTCGTGTATTGATAGTAATCATAAAATGGTTGAGATTGATTTAGGATGGCATGTTTGTGTTTTGATATCAATAGGTGAAGTTGGTATGAGATGATGGTTTGATAAACTTGGTATCATATTATGTTTTGGATTGGTAAGCAATTGGACTTATGAACAATGTGCTAAAATATCGGCAGCTCCTCTGAGAAAAGCACAGGTAAAACATATAATTATGTATTTAAACGGGAATCAACGCGATCACGAAAAGGTATTACATACCTCCAGGCAGCCTGTGACCACGGCCAGTGCAACCTGGTCGAAACGTCAGGCAATTCAGCGGTATGTAATACCTTTTCGTGATCGCGTTAATTCCCGTTTAAATACATAATTATATCATGGAACGCGAAAGTTTAAAACTTAGTATAGGTAAAACATAACACACACCACATATAGCACATGATACATTTTAACATACAACAAAAGTAAGAATAGTTAATGCGCGTGCATTAACGATTACTGATTTTTAACCAATTCATTAATTAACAAGGAATTGGCAGCAAGTGATAATATTATTTTCATCCCGCAGAAGTTCGGTAGTATCTGAAGTTGAGTACATTTGCTAGAACTTTGTACTAGTGAAAAGGTTAATAATGCACGGTTGACAAAACTAGTATTATGAATGATTACATGTTCTTGTATATACTTACCATCCGAAAGGACTTGTAATTATTTGCTAACTTGTGTCTGTAAAATTCTTAGTATACAATTTAAAATAAAATAATGTTCATACTATTAAAGACGTTGTCTAATGAATCTGAGAAGGATAGACATCAAGAATCGTGTTATATGGAACCCTCAGCAACAATAAGGAGCCAGTACTCTCGAATATTCCAACAAACAAAATGAGAACGATATTCAATGGTTAAATCACTCAAACTAGCTGTCATTATCGCTTCAGGTGGCAGTTGTCAGGGGATAGATGCAGTTGTCTTGCGGTGTCATCGATATGCAGACAAATCTGGTTACACGAGAAATCCCTTTAAATTAATTGCCAATTTAAACTATTGGCATAGAATAGCTAACAACCGCCATAACTTTGTAAGGTAGTTATTAAATTTCATCCATTTAGGCAACAAAGTACAAAGTGAAAGTATAGGTCGCAACTTTACTAAAATAGTTTAAGTTTAGGTAAGGTTGATAGCAGAATTTTGCCAAATTACCACACGGCCTGCATTATAGTCAACGGTTAGCTAGTTAGCAACGTAGCATATTAAAACTATCGACACCAGTTGAATCAATGTAACCTTTTAAAACGAATATGAAATTCAAAGAAAGTTGATTCAAATAACTGCCTTCATCCGTGAAACAAATTTGTTGCATAGTATACCCTGTGTGTAATTGCCCACATTTAAATAAACAGTAAAAAAACATAAAATACCTATCAAAAAATTGTATCTCCTGCATACGATTTAACATAAGACAGATTGTCAAATGTAGGTAGGCAGGATTGACATACTCATACTAATACGTTTCACTAAGATTACAACACATCATATACCCAATTTTAATCTTCATAAAGACAGCAACGTACTATTACTCACGACAACGTCACCATAAGTCGCATTTAATATTATTTGTCTCTTTCTTTCTTTCATAATGCGACAAGAGCTTCAAGGAAAAGAGCAATAACCTGCCACTCATATTCAAATTTCATAATATTACAAACGGTTGCATATTTGTGGATCTAAAAGTCAACTGTAATTTTGCAATTTCATAGAGACTTATAAAAGTATGAATAGTATTAAATGTGCTCACAAGAAGCCTTTCATGAAACAAATTTCACCTCATTTCCTCGGCAATGAATGCGAAGTGGGTTAAGCCACCCTTTTAATATTTTATGTACTAATTTAGTGTTCGTTTTATTAAATACTATGACAAGAAATCTGGTTCCAAGACCTATTTTTAACTTTTTAACCGACTTAAGTTTATGAATGTTTACTGATATTTACGTAATTAATTAGCGATTTTGAAAATGCTTTCTTTTTTCAAGAGGGTCTGCAAGGTTGCTGACATTGTCACTAAGTGAGGATCTGATATTATATATCTGGAAAAAGAGCGAAACCCTCAGAAATCAGAAGAACATGTAGTGTTTTTTAACCGATTTCAAAAAGAAGGAGGTTCTCAATTCGGCTGTTTTTTTTGTGTGTATGTTACGTGATATCTTCACCATTTGTGAATCGATTTCAATAATTCTTATTCAATTAGAATTGTTTGTACTAAAGGTTAATCCTATTTAAATTTGAACAAAATGTTTGTTAGGGTGGAAAATTAAGGCATTCCTCAATTAATGGCACCAACTTCAAACTAGTGTTTTTATAATATTACCTATTTTATTAACAATCTCACACGTATTCTAGTCTATTCAGTTAAGTTTGAAATCAATTATTTTTCACTTTTGAGTGCCATTTTTAAGTCGGTTTATTTATTTATTTAAAAGTTTGTTTATTTTTATCATCAACAAAAAAGGATGACAGAGACAATGAAAATTAAGTATTAGTGTCTCAGTTAAGGACATCCACTTATTAAGCATCTCTTGAAAATTTGATAATTGTTTACTTGTATTAAATGATACTGCATTTGACTAATGGTTTAACGAGGTGAGTGCAGTCAATGTTAAGTTCTCTGTTTCACTGTTTCTCCAGCTGATTACTGAAGGTCATAAAAAATGACTATGAGGTGCTAGAGCGTTCAATAATCTTGGACAGATAAATATTCATTCAGACCAACTCGTAAATTTTTTGAATAAAAATCACATAAGTCGCTAAAGGTGGAGTTAGTAACTTAAAAGTAGTGGGTTTGGTAAAGAGCTGCCTGCGTCTATTTTTCCAGATAATTATAATCCTAGAACCTTCAAGAGTAGAGTGAATAGGTTAGATAGGCGTGTAATATCTTATATATGTATTATCTTTAATGAACTAAAAAAAGTTTAAGAAATTTCAAGGAAATATTAGTGAATAATATACTAGTAGTATTCTGGGTCAGAAGTTAAACATACAAACAAAAAATTTAGCTCAAATTTTAATTTACTTTGTTTATTTTTACGCGATTTGCAGTATTATTTCCCGCATGGTGCAAAATCCTCAATATTTTATTCATAGCGACCGTAACCTGTCAATTTATATATTTCTGATTCCACCGCACTATCGATGTACTGTCTCTGTAAATCAGCATTTACTGTTATATTCCGTTTTATTCCGCCAACGTTTTCAGGGTTGGCGCCGTGTTAAAAAGAATTATGTGCAAAGTTGTGTATAAATTGTGTACTCCCAGTGATTTTGAATGGGTTTCTTAGAATACATAAAACTGATGATGTTACGTGGAATGTTAAATGCAATGTGAATTAAGCTATTTAATTCTGATTCAATAGTATGATACCAAGCTAAAGCCTCTTTTCAGTTTTGTGTTATTGCTTTAGGGAACTAAATTAATTTTCTATGGGTTAACTTTCAAAGCTCACTCCTGCTGCTCGGTATAAATTATATGTATTTATCGTTTTTATTTTATAAGTTGATCACTAAGATAACAAGTTTCAAAAGTCAAACCAATGTTGCAAGTCCTGTGAGTATCTTACTCAAGATTGTCACTTGGCCTTTCCAAATGTTACCGTTGCGTTTTATTGAAAAATTAGATTTATTTCCTGGATGTATAATAATAGCAAGTGTCAGTTGTCTGTTCTCACTCTAAGGCAACACCTTAAATGTCAAAAACGGACAGGACTAGAAATACTTCGTCTCGTGAGATTGCTTACTGAGCACCGGCTACCAGATACCAGCACGCTACTGCCAAAACATTTACTGTTTGGATGGAGATGTATAGGACTGTGTATTTAAAACGGTAATTTTATTGGTAAGCACCCAACGTTACCCCATACTAAAGACAATGCTAAGTTATCATACTTGAAATAAGCTTACGAAACAGAATTGTCATAGATATTAAACTTACAAACTGGCTTAATAAAATTTCAGAATTGAAATGATGATGAAATTTTCATTAAATGAAATTATAATTTCGCAACGCAAAAGCCTCCGTACCTTCTTGTCAATTGCGTCGTAGAAGTCCAAACAATAACTTGTTACACCCCTAGCAGCTACTAAACTACCTCTACAAAATCTTCAATCGACCGCACCGTAATGCCAAGTATACGTTTTACTGCTGAAGACGCTCTTAGACATCGGAAGATCATAAACGACACCTGGCCGACAATTTGTCACAATAAACCTGACGTTCCGTTTAGTGCTATTGTTCCCTGTTCACTGTATTTTTGTATTTTTATAGCACCAACTAAGCTTCCTCGTGCCATTTTACGCGCGCCTTGAAATATTTCTTTTCCTGTATTTTTCTTTGTGGAATTGAATTCTTTAGCTAAGATTAGTTTTACAAATGGCTCTGTATATGTTACGGTTAAAAGCCGAAGTACGGTTACACCTAGTTCTTGCTGGTTAAACCTAGGTGCGATCTATAGTAGTTGGTTAAATCTAGGTGAATTCTTTTTATTCACGGCTAATACCAGATGTAGCCGGTTGCATTCGACTAAAACTAGGTGTTACGTTAGAAAAAGGTTTCTAGTGGCTACTATCTATAGCCAATGTTAACTATATATAGCTGATGCTTAGATATATAATAACACGTGAGTGAAGGCGGCGCGCCCTATTCCGGGTGGTCAAAGAAGGCACATCTAGTACAAGGCAAACGCAACCGGCTACACCTAATATTGAGTGATCAGATTACTACACATATAATACTTACTCGTAGATACCACCTACGAGTATATTTAGCCGGTTATGTATATATAATATACATAATCCGGCCATATCTCGGCTTTTAGCCGTAACAAATGTACAGACATAAGAAGAAAAAGATGTAATATTTTTCTCTAATGATCTATTGCTTTCAACAAGTCTAAATAATGTCAATACAAAGTTTAAAAACAATAAGTTATATGTACACAATTGACATAACATATGAAAAGTATGTATGAACATATATAATATGTCCCTCTCTGAATCATCGAAAGGTTGACTTAGATAATGCCATTTGGCATTAAGTCCGCCTCGTGCATTGTAAACTGCAGGAAGTTTTTAAATAAAAAAAAAATAATAATAATATAATTAACACGGCTAACGTATATTATGTAAGCAGTTAATCGGAATGTAATCGTTAGTCATTCTAAAGAACAAAGTAAAGATTTACACGACTCTAAGGGGCTTCGGTTGCTTTTACACACAAACGTAAAAAACTGAAAACTACAATATTTGAAGTAAAATATTGAAAACTAAATTATTTAATTTTTTATATGTTTTGTTATTATTCTACAATATTGAGTTAAAAGACACTAAATAAACTGACGATTTTGACCTTATTAGTCTCAAAATTTCCAAATTTCAGTAATATTATTAATAAATAAGAATACCAAAGTAATATACTCTCATAGATTATTCGTTAGTAAGTACATATAAAATTAAATCCTTACTTTTAGTAATTTTTTTGTAAAGTTTCGTCTTATGTTTCTAAAGGATGAAAATAATAAATAACCAGGAAGCGGTGACATAACAAGCAATTTATTGTTCCGCGCCCCTCAGCCAAAACATCTTAGAAGCATGTGCACTCTTAAGTAACATGTATAAGACAAAATAGCTTATTCCGAGCTTTATACTAGACCGGTGATAATTTGATTATCTTTAAATTGAAACTTTGAAACTTTTAAGTGTTTATACAAAATAGCCTCTACGTCAATCCTAGTACTAGTCCAAACGAGGAAAAAGTGACAACACATATAAAGTATATGACAGGAGGATATTGCTTCTTAGAAACTCTTCATTGCCGTGCTGGAGGACATGTTCATACTTCTGAACTGCGAAGGTTTCGTTATTAATATTAATTTATAGATAACACCATTCACCTTCGATTTAAGGATGATATACTGAAGAGACAGAATCTCTGGAAGGAACTTTCTCGATGCATATCGACCTTCGAACGATTCGGTTTGCTTACGGACGGTTAAATTTAGTTGAATTTTCAAGGAATATTTTAACGTCCGTAAGCAAAACGAATCGTTTCTTGATTATAGGAACCGGGCCTTAGTGAAAGTGACAGGGAACAGATAGATAAAGGTAGCGTAAACCCACCCTTTGTAAAAGTTTTAGGAGAAGTTCAGCAGCGGATATCCCATGGCTGAGATGATCATCACATAAATTAATTGAAAATAAGCCTTGGTTGTTGATCCTTTTTCATAGGATACCATTTCTGAGTTTCTGAAAGCTTTTTCAGGCTAAAGAAAAATAGATGGAGTCTGTGCGGAAAGAGAACCGTCGTAGAATTTGAGGTCGCAGCAGCGCTAAATTACCTTTTTACACTGTTACTTCATTATTGTTTACTGTATTGTACAGTATTGTTTACTATCAAACTATAATGACGTAACATTGTTGTCAACATAACAAAAGAGGTCATTTAGTACTGCTGCTACCTCAAATCCTGCGACGGTTCTCTTTCTGCTCAGGCTCTAGTAGTACAGATGAAGATTCCAGCTAACTATGAGCAAAATAATTAAACCTAAAAGTTTTCCTTTCCAGCCTTCTCTACGTTATCCATGCCTATTAAATTATTGGATAGGTTCCGGCTCGTGTGTTCTACTTTATCTTATGGCGTATAAGCAAACATTTTTCTTCTTTTCTTTTTCACTCTTTTCCTGAACTGATCTTTTCATACAAACAATCAATCAATTAATTTCGTAATTATATATAAGTGTTAGTATTGCTTTAATATTATAATTCCACTGACTTCCTTTTAGTAATATTTCTATTAATTAGTAATAATTTAATCTTTAAAAATATGTTTCTATGGTCATAATTTCTGAACAAAAAAAAATTATTTAAACAAATGATGAATATAATTTCATCTACTTAATTAATGCATAAATCTTCCTTTATAATTTGAGCAAAAACTTCTTTGCTGCAATTGCATTTAATCATAGTTTAATGTGTTAAAATGTCTCCGTTATTCTTAGTTCTTAGTCCGTCGGGAGTTTTAACTTCTTATGCGAGGACCTCCGCTTCCTGACTTAATGCCTCATTCTTCAACGGCTTTTGTTCTTTAATGTACTTGCGTAAATTATATTTTTTACACCGCTAGTATAACATTACCTTATCCTGAGCTTATAGTATAGAGTTAGATACCAGTTTGATCTCAGCTATACCATTCAGTTGTTGTTTATATGAAATAAACATTCAAAATACATGTTTCACTGTATTTCTGACATCATTCCCGCCTGTTACATCATCACCCCATTATCACCTACGCAAAGGATACGTGCGATCATTTACGAATCATAAGCACTTATACCGCCCGTTTGCATATGTGTATATGTAACTACCTACCCAGTAACACATTCCATTTACCACTGTGAACATTAGGTCCAATTCATTCCATTACCATTCGATACTCGTTACTCGAACGCTTTTAAACTGTTTACCAGACAAAATTGAATTCTCCCGAGTTTATCTGAAGGAACATCTTTTTGGTGGTAAACGAAATTTGTACGTGTTTTAGTGGATGTACTTAAATGTTTGGTTACGGCTTAATGATGTAAACTGCCTGCCACGAATTTGGGGGGTTACGAAATTATTTTCCAAACGCGTACCGTAGAATACTTGTTAATTTTGTTATGAAATTTTATATCGAAACACAACTTGCATTAAACTGCTGACAACCACTTTACTTACGGAGATATAAAATATATTTATACCTAATTTTCAGCTGCTGTGAAAAAAAATATTAATTTTAAAACTCTTTTCTTTCTTTAAAAAATAATGAACAAGCTGGTAAAACGTAAGATTTTTCCAAATTTCATAACACGATTTTTAAATTTTAATTATTTAGGTCAGTTTTTGACTTGTGTTCAATTTTACGTGATAATGAAAATCTTATAAAAATCAAGAAACTCACGCCTGAAAGCCCTTTATAACTGCTAATAGATCGTTAAGGTGATTTAAGTCATATTTATCAGTATTTTTTTACATACCTACCAGTTTACAACTTCAACCTTAAAGAAACATGTTTTTTTTTCTGATAGTATGATTCTGATATTTTTTATATGACAGACATCGTTCAATAGGATTTACTCGTTTGATGAAATTGGTTAAAAATAAGACCGCTTCAGCGTGATGTATATTATTTTGTTGTGGTTTTGATCGAATATCTGATGAGATGAACAGTACTTTTTTACCAAAAAACACTGGTTGCACTTCTGGAGTTTACAATTTGAACCAGTAATTCCATAGGCTCGCTACCACACCACAAAAACTAACATGCTCTGGCAAAACATGGTTGTTATATTTCAGTGTAGTCTTTGGGGAAAATAAATGTGATGATAAAAATGATAAGCAATGGCTTAAATTGACTTTTCCTCTGATTGCGCCAATCATAATCAATCAATTTACCTGTGTCTATCGTCGATGTAAATACTAAAAAAAGATCAGAGTTACTGCGCTATAAATGCTGGTTTAATTCAGCTCTCGAAGCAATTTCCATCGCTCTGAATTGAAAGCTGACTACATATTGCGTTTCCTCATTTTCAGGCCTTTACAAATTTTGAGTTGTACTTATTTATTTTTATTCTTTTTTATTGTATTTCCATAACATCCATTTATTTCATTATCAAATCATAAGAGGATAATTTGTTGGGCGTTACTGACACAGTTATTGTCATTAGCGAGACAAAGTTGCAATGAGTAAGTTTATATAGTCTACAGAACCGAGGGCGAAGACTCGAATGGCGACCGTGGACTGCTGGACTAAAACTGAAGTGAATTTTATCCATTAAATTTACCGACAATCCGTTTGTAGTGTCAAGGAGCTGTTGGCTTAAGGGAAGTCCTTAGGAGAGCCTATAAGTCGGAGTGCAGTGTTTTGCAGTGAATATCGCTTGGTTAAGATAAACTAGACAATTTTGTTATGACTTGTTTTTCATTACTTTTATCACACAGGAATGACACAAACAGTAGCTATTCTAAAGATCACGGAAACCTCACATCATTCTCAGACGCACACGAAACAAATATTCCAAAAATTAATTTCACGGGCCATTTCAAAATCCAACTAACTTTCGCCGACATTTAGAACATTTTATACTGTTGTGTATTCGTTGGTTACGTTAAAAGATGAAATTCAGCACGAGACGTGACAGCCTGGCTTATTTACTACCACGCAGTAGACGGTTATTTTTTCGTTCAGTTCTGCAATTTTGTGTTACGAGTATTATTTATAAAACCAAGCAAAACACGAAACAGCAACTACATATTGCGAGTGGAATCCTTATAATTTCGTTTCTGTATTGTTTATTTGTTTTAAAAAGGATTAGTCAGTATGTATTTTGTATTCAACATTTTATTTCCCTTTTTTAGATTTGTTTCAGAGCGATAAGACCTAATTGTATGACAATACGTCATGAAGATACAGTGACAATGTATTGATTATTTCCTGGTGTACATAAGAATAATAAAAGTGTGTATTTTAAACAGAACTAAACTTAAGCCAACAAGCGGAAAATTCGTGAACGAACTGTAATGAACATCGCTTCCCTTCGAAAAAAATTCAAGTCACTCTCAAGTCGCGAGTAAACCACTTAGTTTTAGTGAAGTAAAAATACAGCTAAAAACTTAAATCTGTTGTCTTTTAAACAGATCTGATATAACAACACCAAATAGTATTACGTATACGATATCTCAATTCTACTTCTGTAAATGTAGCGGTTTTGTGGGAAGAGGGAATGCTCTTGAGCATTCCCAAAGGTTGAGTGTTCCGTGTCCATTTCCCCTGCCACATTTACACAGACATTGTACCTACTCACTTGTATTGTGTCTATGATAAAGTTATTTCATAGAACACGATTCTAATTTCGAATATAGAATCTAATGACGGAAACACTTCAGAATTAATTTCCGGCATTAGTCTTAAGACATTGCCTCACGTAATGAGCTTACAAGTCCACCTCCTTAACATTCGCGATCATACTTAGATATATAAATCAAATACAACTACTACAAGTAAAGTTTTTGGAAGTGAAACTTCTTTAGAATCGTTGTGATTTGAAATTTGATGAAACGAAAAGTACCACGATAAAGTTCCTATCTTTGTACCTGCGTACTACCAATCTTTGTCTTTACGCCTTTTTACTACCAAGCCTTCAGAAAATATGTCAATGTCAACGTGGTGTAACTTTTGTGCAACTGTTGCGTATTAAATTTATTTTAGTTGTTTTTTGTCCATATTTCACTTATACTTAATTGATTCTTTACTAATTTACATTTAAATCCTACCTTAACCTATATTGAAAACGAAGTATGGTTTATTTTGAAAGTTGTGTACAGTTGTAACTGTACTTCAGGTTTGCTTACTGTTTATTATTAAGGCCATTCCTATTGAATAAAATAAAAATAAAATAATTTGACCAATAGCTTTTATAGAAATTATCTAAAATTAAATTTATTAATATTAGTAAATAATTTGTGTTGATTTTACTTTTTATTTCTCATTCTATCGTAGGCTATTTTTCTGAAGTGTCACTTCTGCCGTGTGTGAATTGTGCACACACACACTTTTTTTTTCCTTCAAGGTCTCAATAATTTTCTCATCAGGTTTTTTCTTCAATACCCTTAAGAAACCTATATTTTCTGTTGCCAGTCAACGTCACGTAATTGACCTAATGACGTATCAAACCTAAAATAGCGGAATCAAGGTAGAGCATAATTCATAATCTCTAATACGGCATCAGGGAAGACATCAGATCTAAATGTACGCTATTTGTGATTATTAGTAACGTAGCTATAGTATAGTATACATGCTGTAACTATAAAGAATATTTAGAGTTTGGAATTTGGGATGAGCGAGTATTTAACCCATCGCAAATTTTTTTTAAGAGTGTAAAATTTTTGTACAAGTGGAATATTATAAATTATACATATACCAAATACACAAAGTCTTTTACGATTTAACTCCAAAAAAAGAGTGGTGATTCAACATAACTTGTAATTCTTATTAGATATGTTATAATTTTTTTGCATAAACAGAATCTATCACCGTTTACTGAGCGCTGTCACCTGGTGCACTTTTAGCCGTTTATAACATAGTTCCCTAATTAAAGCAATGTTTTTTTGGCATAACCATATCTACATATTTTTTATAATAAACTAGCTGCGCTCCGCGGTTTCAACCGCGTAAGTGCCGATTCTGTGGGAATATCAATATAAAAAGTTTTATAGCAGTTTTGTAGTTTTTGCGTGAAAGAGTAACAAACACCCATCCATCCAATCATAGTGGGATTAGAGGGATAGCAGTATTTATTGATCTGTGGCACGCGTCATCGTGTGAACTCTTCATACGCACTCCTACCACCGACCTTCCGCCTGCGCTGCACCCCGGGGGCTTATATATGCCACTGCGCGCAGGATGCGTTCCTTTTCTCCGGCCCGCCACCACGACGAAGTTAAGTTCCTTCTCTGCAACTACCTTTAATATAATTGCTGTAAAGTAACTTTTGATATCTGTCTCTCTTTACTCAACTCCAACCTGCGGGGGACCACGTGTAGACCACGAGGTCACCCTCCACGTTACATCTGACACACACATTTATATGGTGTTTTCTAAATTTATATTTTTTTTCTGATATTAATGTTCCATAAAGTATGTATGCAATTTAGTTTAATTTACATGATACTTTTATATTGGATAATTTAATAAAGTTGTTTTCAAGATAAAAAGACATTCTGAAGACAGCTCGGTAATAGCTGACTTGAGTCGTGTGTTATTACATGTCAAACAAAAAAGGTTGCTAGACGATATATGATAATTTTCTTGTCGCTGTTGCAAAAGTTTTAAATTATATTAATTTTTATTTATTTATCTTTGTAAAGCAAAAAAATACTAGAACTTCCACTGCAATGGCATGCAAGGCATCCTTTCATATAAATGTTAATTTAACAGTCAATCTAGAGGGGGCAAGCTGAACTAAGTAGTAACTATCGATTTTGAATTGCGCAATGACAATTTTCACGCTTAATAATAAATATATATACAGAACCGGATCATCGCGTAAAACTATATTTATTTTAAGGTAAGATTTTTTAATAATAAATGCCATTTCTGCTAGTTATTTCATTGAATCAGGGCATTGAAAACGTGTTTTTTTTTCTTTGAACCAGGCCAGCCATTCAATTCATTATTATGCGCTGTACATATACGTACATTGACGTTGAAGAGACATTCTATGTACCGTACCCAAATCGGCCGAATGTTCGGTCATCGAATAGAAATTGATGGATCAACATAGTGTTTATTTGTTCGTCACATACTGAGAGCACATTCAGACTCAAAGACACAAAGTTTTCTTCTCTTCTCGTCTCGTCTCGGTTATTCTCATCTTTGTGTATTTGAGTCTTAGTGTGGTCAGACTGCCTCTTGAGTCTTTATTCAATAATAAAAGGTACAGTCTCAACGATATGACTCTATTCCAAAAATGTATGCTACTACCAATGACGGAGGTCTTCAAAGTTTATTATCACAAATCTCTATAGGTAGTTATTGAGATGTTTCTTGTACCATTAATTATTATCTAATGAAACGACTACACAAAAATCGTTGAAGAATAAATAGAAACTTACTAAATGTCTTACACGAAGGAATAAATGCATTAAAATCTCTTACATGTGGTGGTTTTTTAGGAAAATATATTAAATTAGCTATTTCAATTCTAAACTAGTTCTAAATCCATATCTATAATATCCATTCATGAACTTATATTTGGGACTGCTTACCTTAATTTTGATGCATAAATGTTTTTTGTAAATTGTAAGTTTCTTTAGCTTTTTCTGGAGCCTATGCGCAGGTGTCACCCGTTGTGTGGGCAAATCATTTTCTCAATACTTCAATTAACTCAAACTCCTATTTCGTAAACAGACTCCAGACAGGAAATCAGTTTGGAAATGAGTTTCTTCATATGAGAAATACATCCAATTTTATAAGACGAAACGAAAACGTCTTGTCAGTAAAATAGATTACGTTACTTTATATCTGTTCGTTGATATTAATAACTAGTCTATTTCGGGTTTCATTCTAAATTAAATATTAAAAAAAAACTTTTTCATTTTCTCACTAGCTGAGCTTCTATCCGTATTATAGCATGTAATAATAATATTAAATGAATTAAATAATTATTTATTTAATATAATATAATTATAATTGACTATGGAATTACCGTACTACAGGTACGTGCCCGACGAAGTTCTTGAAAATGGTCGTGTAACATTGTACTGGGATCGGTCTATTATCACTGACTATTGTTGCCAATAAGCCTGATATAGTGGTAATAGACCGATTAGAGCGCCGAGCAATGATTGTAGATATTACCATTCCCCATGACGACAATCTCTTAAGGACTGAAAAAGAAAAACAAATTAAGTATTTAGATTTGGCCCATGAGGTGGTCGACATGTGGGATGTGGATTCGGCAATCATTGTGCGTATAGTCATATCAGCCCATGGGTTGATTGCGAAGAGCCTTTTTTTTTTTGTGCGTGTGGAAACCCCCTCGGGCCCTCACCCCACCGGGGTTTTCGGTGGGGCGGTATGTCGGAATCGATCCGACTAAAACCACACGGTGTGCCGTACTACGCCTTAAGTAGGAGGGATCCGGGAACAGCTTTTATTAAGACATCCGGACCCCCCCTAGCACCTGCCCGCAAAAGCGCGGGCACCACCTCCGGGTAAAAACTTAGAACCTCTCAATTAGGCGACGTCCAGGCACGCCGCCTCCTCGCGGGGGGCCACTGTAGCGGGTGGAGGGGAAAACCCGTCCCGTCCACCCGCGGCCACACTCAGGGCGGCATGAGGCGCTGGTAAGCGCGCCTCCGCCGCCCGGTTCGCCGGCGGCGATTTAAATCCGAGTGGAGGTCATCCTCCCGGACCCTTTCCGCCGCCTCCTTCTGTGAGATGACTTCCTCACAGAAGGTTGCGACCGCGGCAAAATTCCTGTCGCTACCGGCCATGGAGCGTATGACGGCCGGTAGCGAGAGATCCTCTCCGATGACTGCAGTGAGGGCCCGGCGCTGCGTTGCCCAAGCAGAGCAGACCGCCAGCGTGTGCTGAGCCGAGTCCTCACTGCAGTCGCATTGGTGACATGATTGCGAAGAGCCTCGACCAACCTTCAGAGGCTCACGTTAGGCAGCTGGATTAAGGGCCTGATGCAGAAGGGGTCCTTTTGACACGACACGTATTGTGAGGAGGTTTCTGTCTCTGGAACCCTAATCACCGGTAGTTTGGTCCCTGTACTCGATGCCGGTGGGACACTATTTTTTATATTTTTAAATATATATTTTTTATAATAATGTATTTCAAAATGTAATTTATATGTTTTATAGATGTTAATAAAGAGAATAATAATAATAAAGCCTTTTTATTTCCTATAAACCTTAAAAGTATATAGATACAATATGTTTTTATATTTTCTTAATTCCATATTAGTACCTCTAAGTCTAAGTGATTCTAATGTTATAGGTTTTAATTTATGTTATAGGAACCCCTTTGATAGGGTATAGGCCTCCTCCAATTTCTTCCATTTTTCTCGGTTCTGTGCTATTTTTGTCCAATTTTTCCCCGCCACCGATACTATGTCGTCCACCCATCGTTTTTGTGGTCTGCCCACGTTTCTTTTTCCTTGTGGGCCGGTCCATTTCGTGCTCTTAAGAGTCCATAGCATGATATATTATTATAATATACTAGCTTTCACCGGCGGCTTCGCACACATAGTACTGTTTTCTGCATGATAGGTACCCTGTGTACTTTTTGTACATCTAGCAATGTGTACGCACGTGTATGCAAATTCATGATTAAGCGTAAGGCGTCCATTACACGATAGGCTTTGCTGTCAGTTTTGCCACAATCAAAACGGTGATTGACGAATAACCTATCGTCTAATGCAGTGATTGACGGTTGCATGATAAGATTTTGATGTCGAAATTATTTCATCAAGCACCAACGAACATCCGTCAATCATGACTTTTGGTAATGATTGACGTTTGCATGAGCGTCTAATGGACGCCTAACAAACAAACAAAAAAGCTCACTTTCTCATTTGTCATATTGTAATTAGGATAACTTTGCTGATAATTGGACTGTTTAACGCAGAAATAATATCGGGCTTGTAGAACTAAAGATGACAGCTTTATAAAAAACAAAGATTTTTATCTATTCATTGTAATTAAAAAAAAAAACTAGGACTGAACGTCAGAAATGAAAACATAACTGACACATCTGTAATCTGAGCGTGACGGTCACGCGAGTTCAGTGCTTTTTCCCCGTACCAAAAGTGTCCAACGTGCCTAAAGAAGTTTTAACTTCGAAAATTGTTAATAAGTAATTATTAGTTGCTGATCAGAAGCGTTCATTTTTGAAGAAAGTGATGCCATCTACTAGTGGCATCCATCAAACTGACGTACGTTCGGACGAAATTTTGAATAAAAGTTTTCGCTATTGAGCACTATAGACGT
Source organism: Euplagia quadripunctaria (assembly GCA_963859945.1). Taxonomy (NCBI): domain Eukaryota; kingdom Metazoa; phylum Arthropoda; class Insecta; order Lepidoptera; family Erebidae; genus Euplagia; species Euplagia quadripunctaria. The sequence goes on from OY982583.1 coordinate 9,070,363, forward strand.
TATAAATTTTAACCTTAATTACAATTATGTTTTTGTTTATTTTACCATATGAATTGCGCACACAATAAGTACTTTATTGAACTAATTATATTTTCAAAGATTAATTAATAAGAAGCTGACAGAACTCAATTTTTAGATTAGCGCCCTCTAGTAGATCTATAAATGTATTATTAGCGTGACGGTCACGCGAGTTCAGTGTTTTTTCCCCATAGCAAAAGTGCAACGCAACGTGCCTAAAGAAGTTTTCACTTCAAAAACAAATCGAAGTCAATCCAACAACTTGACTTAGCACTTTTGGGACCTATCACTACCATTTAATGTATCAATTTTTTTTGTTGTTATTGGAAGAATAAGTAAATGAAATGAAATGAAAAATGATTATTCACCCTTTAGACGGAAATTGGGGTGTAAAAATCGGTTATGGCGGCTCTTAATAATTTATTTCAGTCCTTTCGATGAACTACAATTTTTATAAATAGAATAGTTATAGTATCAAAAAATAACCCATCTTTATCGTTGAATACTAACGTTCTATTCATGCAAGCAGTGGAAAATGTGTAAACATCTTCTACTAGAAATTATACCTTTATTTTGAGCATTTTGACAGTCTTTATTTATGGAATTATAATATGATAATAATATGACGGTATGTTTTTGTTAATCTTTATTTTAAGCACTATGGGGTATGGTATAATTGTCACCTACCTACCACCTACGCAACCTACTTCCGAGATTTATTATTGTTTTGAAAACTCTATGTGAGCAGTCTAATCCAATCATAAAACCGTAAAAAGTCCTTACTTATATTTGTATGACTTGCGATACAACCGGGGAATATACACATTCAGAGTTAAAGCTCCGAAACTATGTTAATTAAGCCTTTTTGAGAACACAATTATAATCTGAAATATTTTAAACAATTAGTACATTGTACAGAGTAATTATTTCATATATATATTATATGTAACAAACTTTCTACCCCTTCCTATGTTCGCTGTTGTCAAATTAATATTACATTAAAGTTTGTCTCAAATGTTGAGGAGAAAATTATGCAATATACTAAAATATTTATAAAATGGCTTAGGAAGCTCCAACTCAAGGTAGGCTTTGACTAATTATGCGTTGATTACATGGACTGGCCTGTTAGTAACTTTAGTGAAGATTGCGAAAACAATTCTGCATTTGCATTGAGAAATCGGCTTTGGTTTTCGATGTGAAGTGTGATGTTTTGAGGATCTCATCCTGGAGTGACTGGTTCTTCCCTTTCGCTTATATTTTCACTACTTTCATCTTGAATAACAAATATTTTCTTAAAATTAAAAAATAATTAGGATTATTTAAATTAATTCAAAAAATCAGTCTAATGGGACCTCATAATTTTGGGTAGTAACTTATATTTATGTAAAAAAAATAATTAGAATAGAGATTATTAATAATACTGCAAAATATATAATAAAACAGTAACCGCTTACTTTTTAGCGAGTTTCATGCTTGTTGCTGACATAACAATTAAGTATTTGGGCTGTGGCCCAGCTTCGCTCGAATCGATAAAATCGCATTTTTCAGGTAAGACACCTATTTAGGAAAATTTGAAAAGCAAAACCTTATTAAAGTACAAAATTTCATCCCAATCGCTAGAGCCGTCTCTAGATTTTTGAAATGCATAAATATTTTTTATAAAGCTCTCTTCCTAGATATTCTTATATATTTTAAGAATATGTCAATCAAACGCCTGTAAGATATAAAATATGTAAGGCCTTTTTTACACCTATCATAGCAGTTTTGTCTATCAGATATAAAATTACTCAATAAAATAGTAAAAAAAGATGTAGTATGTAGTTGCATGTATTATGTCAGAACATAACATATACATGTAAGGAAGACGTATTAACTTTTATCACATCAGAATACAACATTCTGTGGTATAATTATTGTCCGTGCTTTCAATTCCTATGGGTTTATCCTGCACTTCTTTGACATAACTTTGCGTGGTAAAATGCTTAATAAAGTATATACATCTGCAATTCTCACCACTTACGTTTGAAACTCGTTTTATTGCTAAAACTTAGCCACAGAACTAATCAATCTTTAAAACTTAGAACTTATCTGAAGTGAGCTAGTTTCAGAGTTTGTGGTTTCAGGTTTGGTTGAGAAACAATGAGCATTAAGCACAGTCAATTCTCATGCTTGTTGAAGTATTAGTTCATTATCAATGGTGGTCTTATATTTTTTATTTACTGTTAATATGAACTGTTTCACCAATATTACCAATTTAAGTTTTATGTGACGATGTCTAGAAACTAATTGCTGTCTTTTGTGAAATGAGGATCACAAAGATAGCTGTTCTAGGCGTCATACCATCATGCCGTCGTCTTTTGGTGCCAGAAGTATTTATAGGTTGTCCATGGATACTAACTCTTTTACTAAATATACTCATTTTAGGCCATATATTACCAAATAGTTAATTATTTCTTTTCTATCCCTCGGGAACAGTCTTTTTTTTCCCTGAGTCCTTTTTTGTATCTTTAACAATATGATCTATGACGCTCAGTTGAGGAGGAGGTAAGGCGTGAAAGCGTAACAAAGGAATTCACATTCGCATTTATAGGTTTGGTTAGGATTATGTCTTCCGCTACACTATGTTTTCCAAACACCATCAGTACTTAAACGTTACACACATTCATAACATCTCCCACGAAGTCTTTGGCGCTCACCCAATTCAGTATGTAAGCATCCAATATGGAAATCGTATTCAAATTCCTAGACTTGATCAAATTACGTCACTTTGTTACAGGAAACTTGAAACGTGGCAAAACTCGAAGAGGATCTTGTGAAACAAAGATTAATTATTACGACGCCAATTCTTTATAATCACGAAGACGGGGTGCGATTGTTAAATGAAGTCAAATTAGGGGAACTAAAAATGAACCTGAAAATTAAAGACCTCTGTGTTGTAGTGAAGATGTGAGTGAAGTGAAAATGAATAATGACAATTTCATAGATGTGGATAATTAAAAGTAAAATGTATGGTGCATTGGCGTTACTGCAGCAAAAGAAACCACAATGATCAAAATGACAACACTACAGTCGGTAGTCGTCTGCATGGCACTGCATTTCATTGGTAAGTAAACATAATAGTGAATATTAAAAACCTGGAATAGTGCCAAATTTTATAGAATTTAACATGAAAACGTTCCAGATCAAATAATTGATAGATTATGCAATTTAATACAGGGTTTAAAATGATATACATAGTGTGATTAAAATGCATGATTTAGTTTAGTCCTTATATGTTTGGTTTTGAGATTTTAAGCAGATATGAATGATTAATTAATCTCTTAACTAATAGATTTAATACACATTTAATATTTATTATTGCAATGTTGTTAAGTATGTGCTTTCGTTAGTAGGTCAGCCTCGTTAGAATCAAATAAGTTTCAAATTCAGTACATGCAAACTATCAAAACTATGCTTATAACATGTCATGCAATAGCAAAAAAGGTGTGTTCAATTTTACGTGAGTCAGTGAGCGTCAACCGGCTAAAATGATGCTGGTGATAATTCATTTTAGTTTGAATCATTATTTTTGAACTCGAAACGTAAGTAAGAAAGTTTATACAGATTTTGGCAGGATATTTTAATTTCCGACAAAACAGAGTGCTCATGAGTTTAACTTGTCTATCTGTGTATCTGTAGTGGCCGTACCGAAGCTCCTAAATGTTTGATTTTCATTTTTTTTTTATGATTCAAGAATAACTATTCAGCCGTTTGAAGATGATTAACATTTTTCTCTCTCAATAAAATATTTAATGAAGCACAAAGAACATAACATTAATGATTTGATGTATTTTTAAGAAACCTGAAACATTGAAAATAATTTGGCAGATAAAAATTATAAAGAAAAGATTTATAATTCAGGAACGATTACAGTGCGATTGGCTGATGAAAGCAGCTGTGCATTTTACCTGGTGACATAACAATATCCGACACCTTAACGTATGGTAGCTTGTATAAACCATGGCTCCCAAAACTATCGAAATCACAACAAATCAAAATATCAATGTCCAAACTTCATACGTTTCCGTTACAAATCGCCTATATCTCACAGATATTGCAACCATACACGATACTTGTTATCTGATCAAATGTAACTTATGCAACACATCACTATTGTATGCAGTGTCAATCGATATATACCGGGTTCATGCTACTACATATTGACTGTGTCAGATCCGATAAATTATTTATAGATAGGAGCCATACACGATTGTAAAACCACCTGTACGCCATACATATAAATTACGTTGGTGGTATTGGGTTACATACTTTGCATTAGAATAAAGAAGTGAACATGTAAAATCGAAACAAGTGACGTGTCAGGCAAAATCATTTCCCGCAAAACAAGTCTTTCGAAAAGATAAGAACGTGTTCAAGTATCTAGTGGAAACTCGAATATCTGAACGTCTTCTTCACATTCTAACGTAATTCAAAAGGTATTAAATTGCATAGGTACTTTTGTATTAATATATAGAGAAAAACCGATTGATTGATCCTTTAGGTACGTTTGAAGGAGTCCCAACTGGCTTAGTTACTATGACAATCACAATAAGGACGTGAAGCGTTCTTGTAAAAAGTTCTAGAACATTGTTATTTTATTGTGTTTAACTTACTGTGTTATTTCTATAATGACTTGTAAAGCATGCTTTTATATTAATAACAAAATGATGAATTTAAAAATGTAAATGAACATAGTACCTATAAGATGGAGCCCACGGGATATTAGTATGCAATATCTTGTACATCGTTAACGTTTTATTCAAGATTGTGGTGTCTCATTATCGTTTAAGGGTATTCGTTTGTTCTCCCTTGTTTACGTATTTCCCCTTCAACGTTCTTTTATGAACAAGTCCCTCGAGCTCATCTTAAATTAAGATCTTATCTCCAAAAGTATTTATTTTTCTTAATTTTTGTTACTTTCTTATTTGGAATTCGGATGATTCAGATTAATAACAGGCTTTAATTAGTATTGTTTGTTTTTATTGTCTAGAGCTTCTAGGCGACAATATATAATACATGAAAATACATTTATTTTGAGAAATGAATAGCCTTACCTACTAATGCCATAAACGAATCTCTTTACATCACGTTCTCTTAAATAATAACTTGTCATCTTGTACTACAAGTGTATATGTCTTTGTCGTAAGATTTCTTCGTAAACCTTGTGTTGACCTTCACCCTTACAACGATCACAGTAAAATCACGTTCTATTGTTTTTGTCTTTAGAGTTCTTTCATTCGACCCGAATATAGATTCAAAATACTTCCGTATTTTATAAAAGAAAAACTTGGACTGACAAAATATGACTTCAAATCATTCTATTTAATAGTTTTTGAGAAGTGAAAACCTAGACTTTTGGTCATCCACATTTTGTGATAAGGTGGTAAATGTTTTAACACATTCATATTCTTTATTGTATACAAAAAATATAACACACTAGCAGCGCCCCGCGGTTTCACCCGCGCAAGTCCCGATCCCGTATGAATATCGTGATAAAAAGTATATGTTAATCCAGGTCTCCAGCTATCTACATACCAAGTTTTATCGCAATCGGTTCAGTAGTTTACGCGTGAAAGAGTAACAAACATCCATCCATCCATCCATCCATCCATCCATCTATCTAAACTTTCACATTTATAATATTAGTGGGATTATAAGAAGGAGACACCCTCTGGCCACCACCCCTCCCGTTCTGTTATTTACAGTAGTAGTTGATCCTGTCGTCATTAGGATCTGATGTTGGGATCCTGGAAATGTCAAGAGAATCTTCAAATATTATAAGCAATTCTATAGCGATTTGGTTATTTTTGTAGTTACTCGTACATTTACTCTCGGAAAGCACCATTTGGTGAAGTGAAACTGATGCTAAAGTCTACAAATAGCCGCCGGAACTACTCAATAAAAAATATTTAATGGGTTGCAATTTTGTTTGTTGTTGCAAAATTGCTTTAATATTAAGGTCGCTAAGCAATTTATGCTCGTCACTATGCATATGGTAAACTACCAGAAGAACTCCTCAACAATTGCGTCGGGAAAATCCATATTTTGTAAAAGGTGATGAGCATTTCTCATTAGGCTATCATATCTTAGATAAATTAGGAAGTAACCCACTCAAAAACGAGAAATAAGGAAATTATAAAAAAAAACTTGAAATTTACTGGAAATTTGGGGTGAATAATACAGCTTGTTTTTGAAGTCGCTGATACTTTTTTTATGATAAATATTGATAGGAAAATTTCTGGAAAGTGATAATATACTAAAATAGACACATATCAAAAGCCTTAAGTGTATCTAAAACAAAGTTAATTTGAATAACAATAGATAATAACTCTTTTTACAAGCCTTTATTTAACTTGCAATGTTTGTATGTATGTATGTATGTGTGTTCGGCAGGAATCTTGGAAGCTAAATTAGAACCACTTCTCGATGTCCGGTTGGCTTCAAATTTGGTGTACATTATGTATCTTTGGTGATAATACAATAATGTGATACCATGGAGATGTTCTGATGATGGTGCCGAAAGACGGCCATAGGAACCTCTTAACTCAACAAGATAAACCCATCGAGTTTGGGCACATTTGTTTTGTCTTGGTGTACTTTGGTGCTACACGATATCCAGGGGATGATAGAGTCGGAAGGTGGCAATAGGAACTTCTGAATTAAACAAAGTAAACCAATCAAATTTGGGCTCGATTAATTTGTATTGAGGAGTACTTTTTTAAACATCAAATCTACACTAAAATAAAACTTAGTTTATATAAACGCTTGTTTACAAAAAAAAATAAAAAAAATTTATATTGAGAAGGCTCATAAGACAAAATAACATAGAACCAACATGCGTATACCACCAAATACCTCAAAGAACAATAAAGTATTTATATCTCTTCAAGACACAGGAAAACAAAAAACATTCCATTTCACGAAACATTATCCAGGAACAAAATTCTCTATTCCAATAAATATGCCTGTTTTCCATAATAAAGCCTGGCAAACAAAATCAATTCCCCAATTACATATCTCTCTCATGCGAAATCAATTCGGTAAGGATAGCAATAGCAACTCCGATATGGTTATACCGAGCTTTCAACTTAATAAGTCCGATGGAATACGAATTGTTTATTGTTACATCGTAAACGCTTCGTTTATTTCGCTACATTTATAAGGAGACAATACAGACTCCATGTTTTCGTACTATTGAAGTAAAGCGTTATGTGCAGATAAAGATTTTAAATGCTTTTGGCCGAGGGTTGGTTTATTCCTAAATGTTTACTACAGATTCCTTAAACTTTTTTTGCTTCAATGTGTAGGCAAACAAACGGCTTACAAAATCTCAATGATTAAATGAAACGATTCAACGATTCAATGAAAGTGCCTAATCATAATATCAGCAACTCAATATAAACCGTACTTAAGAAGAGGTTAGACATACAATTAGCTAATTTTTGCGTCAATCACCCTTTTCAAGAAAGCGAGCGTGAATATCTATCTATATTCTCAATTAAAAAAAAACTATTCCGCGTGTACTTCTCGAAATCACTTTGTCCAATTACAATTGTCAATTAGCCTATTTCCATCTGCCGGGCACGTTTTCAGGCTGTATTAATACTGAGAATTTGCTAACAGAAAAATCCAATAACAATTTACCCGACCCGACGAGAATAAAACCGATTTCATCGGCTCACAATATAGTCGTGATAAGAAAATGTAAACAATATTCAAAGCACTTTCTACATATAAAAATAAAACAATATAATAAAATGCAACATAAAAGACCTCATGATATAATACTTAAATTAAAACTAGATCGATCAATCCACATAAAGAAATTATATTATATAGTAGCATGTCGGAATCGACAATAATTGGTAGCCAGCACGGAAACTTTGCTGTCAACACGGGACGCAAACGCCATCTGTTGGCGCTTGACACAGTACAAACTCGAAATTATAGCTGATTTGATTTTATTTTTGTGTAAACTTTATTTCCTACCGACACCTTCCCACCCTGTTCACAAAACTATAATCGTTTTTTAGGGTTCCGTTCCTCAAAAGAAAAAAGGAACCCTTATAGGATCACTTTGTTGTCCGTCTGTCTGTCAATACCCTTTTTCTCAGGGACCTGTGCGCGCATCAAATTGAAATTAATACCAAATACTTAAATCTGCCATCCCTTGAAGAGTTATATCACATAAAAATAGTTTTTGTGTTTACAAACTTATATTTTGCGGTTGTAAAGTTGACTTAGTTGTAAAGCGATGTATGGGAGAGTATTTTTAAAACTGCAAAGTTAAGTTTGTCTTTCAAAAAAGACAGGCAAACGAAAGTCGTTCATTTGTTTTTGAATCACATAAAAATAGTTTTTGTGTTTACAAACTTATATTTTACGGTTGTCAAGTTGACTTAGTTTTAAATCGATGTATGGGGGAGTATTTTTAAAACTGCAAAGTTAAGGTTGTCTTTCGGAAAAGACGGGCAAAAATCTTCAAGAATTGATTCCCGAGGTGGACGTACTATCTACATACAAGTTTTTGCTTACGGAATGCTCGGTGCACGAGTCAGACTCGCATTTGTCCGGTTTTTTAATTTTTTTTTAGTTGATAAGAATAGTTGATAGAAAACTACTTTATCTAGAAGTAGCATAGGTTATATTTTCATTTATATAATTTAATAGGTATACGTTGGCGAAAACTTAAACAGTAGTTATAAAATAAAATCATTACAATTCACATGGACGTATCGGCAGTCTTAGCACAAATGGACTGTGTGACTTACAGTTCTTATCATAAATGTCATAATCGTTTGCCAACATAAACGCCAACTTACTTTCAACGAGACTAATAAAACAATCGACTTTTTAGACTCCCATTAATGAAATAATGTGTGTAATCGGTCCGCATTTACATTTCTTTTTTAGCCAAATTACTCTCTAAAGACCTCTTGAAAAAATATTCTTGTGAATTGTGATTTCAATAAATTTATTATCAATATCAAAATCAAATAGTCAAGCCTCTTTTTCTCAGAAAGGAATAGAGGATCAAGTTGAAATTAACATCAAATACCTACTTATGTCTGCGATCCCTTGAAGCTGTGTTACAATCAAGCTTCTAAGTCGGTAGATACGGCCATTTGAGCCTTACACATATTACAACATTTCGCAAGTAAATTGAACATATGAAGTACTTCTCATTGACCTAGAACCAAAAAAAATGGCGAGAAGTCGTTAACTTGTTTTTATATCACATAACAAATACTTATTGCGATTACAAACTTATATTTTACTGTTCGAAAATTTCCTGCTACGTATATCGATGTATGAGATAGCATTTTTAGCACGGTAAAGTTGAGTTTGTCACGAGGAAAAAACGGGCAAAAATATTCGAGAATCGATTCTCGTGATGGGCAAACCGTCTACGTACAAGTTTATGTGAAACCCTCCGTGCATGAGTCAGACTCGCACTTGTCCGGGTTTTGTAAAGTAAGAACTAGCCTAGTTTGGATGCCAACTTACTTTATGGTGGAGGTTAGTGGTTACCAGTATCTGTAACCACTCTTAACCATTATTATCATCTGAATTGTATGAGTTACTTACTTGGCCGACTACAATTCACAAGCGGCGGTAGCGTAATGGCTAAGACATCGGACTTGCGATCAAGTGGTTGCGGGTTCGAATCATACCCAGTGCACTACCGTCGTGAACCCACTCCTAACACAAGCGTTAAGCTTAGCTGGAGGGGTTAACGAGATTACTAGTAATGTGTGACCCACGTTACTAGTAATCTTTCTTTAAAAGAAAAAAAAATAATTTGATCAGATATTTGCTGTACCTTAACTCCTTCACCAATCACTTACTTGTTTTCGAATATGCGAGAACTTCACTGTTTCATTCAATGATTTATGTAGACACACATAGTTCTCTTAGTTTATGTATACAGTTAAAAGAACTAAATAATCATTAAATATGTGTAGGTATATACCTATATATATTTAATTTCTATAACAATGTTGTCCATCTGTTTACTTCTAATAGATAGATATCCTATTGACCTGTTATCTAATACTCACCAAAAATAATCCTAACAATTTCCTTTACGTCACGATACATTATCACCCTTGGTTATGTCTCAACTACTCGAATTCAAGAAGAATGTATATACTACAATATAGAAGATGCGAATTTAATATTCATGAAAATTGTGTCATTAAAATGTTATAAAATATTTATTTATTTATTCTTTATTGTACAGTAAACGTAGATTAATGAAAACAAGGAAATGGTATGTATGTACAAAGGCGAGCTTAACCCAAACCTGTGTTTTTATCCAGCAAACCTTAGAGTGAATTGTAGAAAAACTTAGAGGCAAAGTCGTGTGTACGTAAACTAATTAGAGATAGTAATTAATAGATATAACTTAGTTAAATCAATATCATGAAATATAAATACCGTACTTATAAAATATAATAGAAGACCCTTCTATGCAGCATTAATCAGCGTGATTTTTAAACGACTTCAAAAAAGGAGGAGGTTCTCAATTCGACTGTATTTTTTTTTACGTTTAGACTGTTTAGACTTAGAACTTTCAACTGAGTGAACCGATTTTGATGATTATTTTTTATTTGAAAGCTGGTGCTTCCCGTGTGGTCCCATTTCAGTTTGGTCCAGTTTTGACAATGGTATTCATGAGAAAACCATATAAGTCTTTTATGGATTAGTTTTTTTTGACGTCGGTTTTTTTGGAAAAAATATTCTAATACCATTCATCAAAGTAATTCAATTGTGATTGTTGAGCTTAGTCCTGTATATTTACCTTAAAAAAATATAAACTTTAAAATTCTTTCATAGATATGTATATATGTAGCTGCTATATTATAACATAGACTTGATTGGTATATTTATATGTGAAAAATGTTAGACACATTGGATACATTGGCACAAAAAATTACTTTTTCCGAATATGGTGGCATTATTTTGTCTACTTGATGTTGATGGATCATCAGGATTGTCAATTTTAAATACTTTACAATGCCTTGTGTATCTACTTATATATAAAAAATCTCTCGAAAGTTGGAACTAATAATGATAAGTAAAGTACTAATGAACAGTGACAGACACGAGTGACGTCATCAAGCAACTACATTTTTTTATTGTTTTAATTTTTTTTATTTTTATGGTCTATTCTACATGACATTCTTTTAAATATTAAATCCAAAATAAAAACATCGCGGGTTGCCTATTGTGTACATGGAGAGTTTCGCTTTGCACGGCCGCCCTTGAAAGTGAAACATACCTTATATAATGTATTTGTATATCCCTGACAACGTGCTTGCAAAATTTCATGAAGATCGGTTAAGCAGTTAAGGACTAAAAGCGTAACCAATAAACAAACAAACAAAACCTACACATTTATAATATTAGACAAAATAGAATTCGTGGGCCTCAATGGAAGGAATGATGTGCTTTTCATTAAACAATATTTAATTAAATATACCTAATAATATCATATCGATAAATCAGCAAGTCTAGTGGAGGTGGTAGATAGAATTGTAGCGACTTTTTCCTGAATAAATCCAACACCACCTACGCAATAACAAGCTGAAGTATCTCGAAACTGCTTGTATATATACATATATACAATATCTCAGGGGACCTTCCAGCTACACCTCGTAACTCCACAGAACAAAGACGCATTTAAAACACATTGCTTTTTTCACACTCAGACGCATTTCGGGGGGGGGGGGGGGTATGTGTGCATTGGCCTCGGTGGTGCGCACTCATACTAGGAGTGTACAGCAAACAAACACTACAAACGTCTCGAGCAGAAAAGTGCTCACTCAACAAATATTCCATAAAGGAATGTTCGAAAATAGACCTCGAACTAACTCACTAAACGATATCGTAGTCCCTACAACTCAAGAGTTGGAAAATGATAGTGAGCCACAGGATAAACAAGCCAGGGATAAAGCAAACTGGGAAGAAGTAGCGGGGAAGAAAAGTTTACGGACAAGCCCTGATAGCAATAAAGGACCCGTAAAACAAACCAAACTGAATACATATTGGTTATCTCAAACTCAACCAATACCTACCAGTAACAGTTTTTCACAACTCGTAGACGACGATACTAAAGATCCAGAGACAGAGCCAAAAGAGAAGCCTATCAAACCTCCACCAATATTTGTAGATAAAGTATAGAATATACAACCACTTATTAGCCTATTAAATAACCATGTGCAAAATAATTATGAACTTAAGGTCCTCAACAACGAACAAGTTAAAATACAACCAAAAACACCAGATGGATACAGAGAAATTGTTAAACAGCTTGAAATAAAATGTACAGAGTTTTACACATACTAGCCCAAACAAGAAAGAAGTTTTAAAGTGGTCCTTAAAAATATCCACCCATCAACTGACTTAAACGATATAAAATTAGAACTCTCAGAACTAGGTCATGACTGTGTCAACATTTGGAATATTTAACAACGAAAAACTAAAAAGCCACTGCCTATATTTACTGTCGAACTAAAACCGCATGAAAACAACAAAAATGTGTATCACCTAGAGCACCTTTTAAAATGTAAAATAACATTTGAACCCTCTCGCCTAAGCGGGAGATACCACAATGTGCTAAATGTCAACAATACGGCCACACAAAGGCTTATTGTCGTCGAAACCCGAAGTGCGTTAAGTGCGCTGGAGATCACCTTTCCGTAGACTGCCCTAGAAAAAAAAGATCTAACGAAGTAAAATGCGTTCTATGTGCAGGAAATCATCCTGCAAACTACAAGGGATGCCAAGTATATAGAGAACTACAAAAAGTCAAACTACCAGGAAAACCAGAAATAAATAAGAATCAACGCAAGTATACCAGACCAAATCAGACACAGCAAACTGAAAATACAAATGGACCCCCGAATAACCAAAGCCAAAAGACATATAGAGACGCACTAACTAAGGAAGCAAACAAAACAGACAAACAAAACTACAATACACAGGTTGATAATAGCGATAATAACAGTAATGGGGACTTAATAATAATGTTAAAGCAAATGATACAACAACTTACAAATATGACAAACCTACTTATAATACTCACGACTAAACTGACAAATTCGACTCCATAAAAACGGTTATTTGGAACGCCAATGGCCTCTCACAACACAGGGTGTGTGAGAGGCCATTGGCGAGGTGAAAACTTTTCTTGAACTATACAAGATTGACGTACTCCTGATATCAGAAACTCACTTCACCAAGAAGAGTCATTTTAAAATTGATTCCTATAAATTATACCATACGACGCACCCTGATGGTACTGCCCACGGAGGTAGCGCCATATTAATAAAAAACAATATCAGACACCATGAACTGCAAATTATTGTACAAATGAAATACAAGCGACAAACATAGTAATTGAGGACTGGGCTGGACCCCTCACAATCTCAGCCGCGTATAGCCCTCCTAAACATAATTTCAAACAAGACGACTACGAGAAATTCTTCAACATCTTGGGAAGTCGATTCGTGGCTGGTGGTGACTATGACGCCAAACATACATATTTAGGGCTCACGAACAGTTACACCGAAAGGCCGACAGCTGCTGAGAGCGTTAGATCAGTTGAAACTTAGCTGTATTTCATCTGGTGAACCTACTTATTGGCCCACCGATGTAAGAAAGACACCAGACCTAATTGATTTCGCAATAGTGAGGGGCATCGCTCGCACATACTTCGAATGCAAATCAATGCCTGAACTTTCGTCGGATCACTCTCCAGTGGAAATACTGTTGAAGAGAACAATAACCCTAACTGCCGACGTATATCGACTACATAGCAGAAAAACAGACTGAGATAGTTTCAGAGAGTCAATCTCCGCTTCAATAAACCTACACTTACCACTCAAAACAAACGAGGACATAGAAGAAGCTGTTGAGCATTTAAATAGTTGTATACAAAAATCAGCTTGGCATGCTACACCTGAAACTTCCAAAACCATCCCCAAATCACAAAGCTATCCGACTAATATTAGAGAATTGGTTGCAAAAAAAAACGAAAGGCACAAAAATTATGGCAGAAAACTCGGCACTCAACGGATAAAACTGCCCTAAATTCACTGACATCCCAACTGCGCCAATTACTGAGTGAAAATCGGAACCAAAATGTGCAAGCATACATTAAAGAGTTAGATGCCAGCGCTGCAACCGACTACTCACTATGGAAAGCGACAAGCAAACTCAAGCGCCCCATGCTAACACGGCCTCCTATACGCAAAGCAGACAGCAGCTGGGCTATAAAAGATTCAGATAAGGCACTGGCATTTGCTGACCATCTGAAAAATGAGTTTGTACCGAACCCTGACCAGGGATCTATTCAGACTGAATTAGTGTCGAGAATACTTAATGAAACACATCAATTAGACCGGCCAATAAATAGCTTCTCTATATATGAAGTTAATCAAGCAATTAGGAAACTCGATCAAAACAAAGTGCCAGGATTCGATTTGATAACCGCTAAAATAATGAGAGAATTGCCAGAAGAGGGTGTGCGCTTCTTAACATACATCTATAATGCCATATTGAGAACTTCAACGATCCCCAGACAAAGGAAAGTGGCTCAAATCATTATGATCTCTAAGCCGGGCAAAAGCCCTGAAGACGTGAAATCTTACAGGCCTATCAGCTTATTGCCAATACCATCAAAAGTAATGGAGATACTATTCTTGAGCAGATTATCGCCAATCATAAAAGAAAGAAGCTTAATCCCAGACCACCAGTTCGGCTTCAGGCAACAACATGGTACTATTGAACAAGTACATAGGCTTGTGAACAACATTAACAATGCTTTTGAAAGGAAACAATACTGCACAGCTGCATTATTGGACATCTCACAGGCTTATGATCGCGTATGGCATGATGGGCTACTGTTTAAGATAAAAAAATCGGTGCCAATCGAATACTACAACTTTATTAGATCATATTTAGAAAATAGACATTTCTTTGTAAAACATGGCGAAGAAGTAACAACACTATGTCCAATCCATGCAGGCGTACCGCAAGACAGTGTAATGGGTTCCACCTTGTATTTTCTGTATACTGCAGATCTGCCGACTTCCGAGGCCACTGTAACAGGCACTTTTGCTGACAACACAGCAGTTCTGGCATCTGACGAACTCCCAGAAAAAGCCACCCGAAAACTCCAAAATAGTCTTGACAATATCGCGAAATGGCTTAAAGATTGGCGTATCAAGGCGAATGAATCCAAATCGGTCCAAATTACATTCACCACTCGACGTGACATTTGCCCTCCAGTCACATTAAATGGAGTTCAAGTCCCCCAACACGATGAGGCAAAGTATTTGGAAATGTACCTAGACAAGAGACTTACATGGAGAAAACACATCTTTACCAAAAGACTAGCAATGGGACAACAGGTCAGAAAAATGTACTGGATGTTGCACAAGAAGTCTCAGTTGTCAATGACAAACAAGTTACTCATTTATAAAGCCATAATTAAACCCATATGGTGCTACGGTTTGCAACTATGGGGTACAGCGGCAAACTCGAACATAGAAATCCTGCAAAGATTTCAATCTAAAATGCTACGTATGATAGCAAACGCACCTTGGTACATAACAAATGATAGACTACACCACGACCTTAACATTAAAACAGTCAAGGAGGAAATAAAGGAAAGGATGACTAATTACAAAACAAGAATCACACACCACCCTAATGTACTTGCAAAGGATCTAATGAACGAAGTGCAAATGCCGCGAAGGTTCAAACGCAAAAACCCACAAGATCTATTATTGTGAAGTTGTAGATCACATAATGATGAAGCGATATTGTTAGTGAACAATCTCGCACAAGCCCAATAACTGCAAATACCAACCTAATGCTTAATATCGCCAGATAGATTGCATTATCTCTCATCTATCACTCGTAACCGAAAAGAATGACGATATTTTACGGTTGCCAGGTTTTAAGGACATTTAGGTAATAGGTAGGCTTTAGGTAATACCGACTGTATCACCATATCGATATGGATATTCGCGAGGGCTGCATTTGACTTTTACATCATCTACCTGCCCCATAATGACATGACAGTATTTAACAGGATAACTTTGGTTGTCCTACTTATTTGTATGTTATCGATCTGGCAACACAGCTGCATGAAGTCCTGATACGCACTAAGATAAGATAAGTCATTGGTCATTGGTCACCCATCTTTTAACGCGTGCCACGCAGTAATTTGTGTCTTATATACCCAACATTTATTGCAATGTTATACTAGAGACATTTCTTGAAATAGCACAAATTCTGAACGTTATACAGTATTTAAATAACACCCCTCAAAACATATTTATATTCAAAACGTATGTCAAATAAAATAAACCATGATCAAATTATAATACAACGCGACCCCAACAATTCATAATGCTTTTAGTCTTTTATTTTTGCATATTTAGATAATAAAGCACTTAATCTTTTAGGTCGAGGTTCCCGGTAATAAATTTATCGTCTAGCTCAGAAATGTATTGTTGTTATAGGTACCTGTTTAGTACATACTTTTGTTTACCAACTTCTTTGTATTATGAAAATTACTAGCTATTGCCCGAGACTTCGTTTGCGTTCAAACTTTGGTAAAATCTGTCCCAACTGGGAACTGTACATTTTTCTGGAACAAAAAGTAGCCTATGTGCCATTCCAGACTATAATCTATCTCTGTGCCAAATTTCATCCAGCTCCGTTTAGTCGTTTTTGCGTGAAAGAGTAATAAACATCCATCTATACATCCATACATTCTCACAAACTTTCGGCTTTGTAGTAAGATTAACACAACATTAACTTCACAACACTATTATATGTGAAAATTCTGTATATCAGATTAACACCTTAATTTTTCTACATAATTTTAGATTTTTATAATACATTTACAACGTATAAATTTGAGCTACGAAAATCTTATAAAAATCAGTTCATCATACAAGTGCGAGATTAAGAATTTATAGTCATTAGTTTCATTTGTCACTACGCAATGTACACGTAACATTCATAGGTATTCTTTTTTGTGTAGTACGGGGAATGACCTTAAACGGTCGGCGCCGTCAAGACTAGCTGATTGCATAAAATGTTTAAATGTTGTTTGATTGATTACATTGCAGTTTTTGGCCGTATGCGTTATTTATTACATTTTTTTCGGTAAAATGTTCTGTTTACTCATTCTGAAATCAATTTTAAGCAATAAAATGTTCTAAGTACTGGTGTTACTAGACTCCATTGTTACTGGAATTTTTGTGAAATTATTTAGCAGGAACTAACTGCAGTATTATGTTTATATTAATTTTTTAACTTGTAGGCACCATGCTTACCCTGGGAGATCTCAAATCTGTCTAAAATTATTGTACTAAATCATAAACTAGTTTAAGGAACATTTCTTTTAGGAGAAACCAACTACATAGAAGATCATGTGTAATAAGACAATGACTTCGTTGGTCCGTCAGTAGAAGAGGTAAGCATTATTATGACTACCACGACTACCATCACGTCGATACCTCATACACCACGAGTATGAAGAGTAACATAAAATACTAACTTTTAAACTTTCGCATTCCATGATATAGTTAATAATACTAGAAATCGCGTGGTGGTCGAATTTCGACCATGGTTTATTTCATTGGCCAATATTACTTGACCTGTCATTATATAGACTTTTGTACCATGACAGGTTAAAATATATACTGGACGCTCATAGCTGTATGTACCCGTTTTTGCATTTTTTTTAACTTTGTAGCAAATATTGTTCAAAAATTTAGCATTCGTTACTTCTTCTCTGTATAAACTATAAGTGTGCGAAATTTCATACCCCTCCCCCAAAGTTTTCGCTTCACTTATTAATATATAGATTTACGGGAATACGTCAGGCAATTCAGAGGTATGTAATACCTTTTCGTGATCGCGTTAATTCCCGTAAATATATAATTATGACATAAAATACCTCAGTTTTTCTCAAACAGGTGTAAAGCTATGCAATAGCATTGCATGCTTCTGGTATGTACTTATGTAGTTTTTTCTTCTCTTGTTAAAGTAATGATGACCGAATGGCATTCGTTCTGGAAGTTCTATATAATGTTCTTGAAGGTTTGCAAACCCACAGCAGGTCAACTTAGTTGATTGAGTCCTACCTAACCCTTTTCATATTGGCAAGATACATAAAAGTACTGATTTAAATAATTCTGGAGTACCTAGTACCTTTGATTTCTACTTTTGGAGTACATAATATGTCCAAAAGAAGGCATTATAATATCAATAAAAACAAGTACAACAACAGCAACTTCTAGTTGTTAGTTAATACTAAAGGAGTGCGATATATGAGTATGAAAGTCTCATCAGTGTGACATCAGTAGTGCATAGGTCACATTTTTTTAAAAAATGCTGTGGCCACGAGCCGCCAGTGAATAAATTGTGGTAACATAGAAATATCAACACCTACACTGCAATTGAAAAACTATATTTATAAACGGATAGCGGTTTTTCACAACATGGTTTAACTCGTTTAAAGAATATATCTCATAGTTGATTGATAATAATTAATGACTGATAATCTGGTCCTGTTGTTTTAAGTAATAAAAAATATTAAGAGATAATTGAGAAAGTTTACAGTCTTCGTACACTAGCAAAAGAATAAACTGCGGGTTCGATTCCCACCACAGAGTAGGATGCATTAGCAAATTTTTTTGGCAGGTTTGCATTTTTATGGGTGCTTTTATGTATAATATTATGTACATAAGTATATGTACATAAATATCTGTACATAATATCTGTGTATTCTTGTTCTAGAAATCAAAGAAGAAGCCACGCTTGGTTTGCGTTTAGACGGCGTTGTGTAAAAAGTCCCAGTGTGTTCTAAAAAATAATAAAGTAAAAGTAAAAAAAACTCGCTTTGATACAAAAATAACAAAGAAGTGGTTATTATTTTATTTATTCTGATGATTCTGATGCTATGATGCACGTGTAAATTTTGAAGTCAATCAGATACTTTTAAGTTGATGAAAATAATGTTGAAAGATTCCGTTACATAGATACATACAAAATACAAATATATAAATGTATTAATTTTCAAATAGTTGAAACTTCTACTAAATATGTTGTTGTTGCCATTTTGTAAAAAACGGAATCTGCTGTATTTGGAATCGTGGAGCAAAGAAATTCTAGGTTTGCCTAAGAAATCCGAGTTTTATTAGCCCTTGTTTTGTATAAGAAGTTTTTGAACTTTGATCCATTGAAGACTTTCAATGCCTATTTTCAGGTTAATTATCAAAAAATACTATTTGCACCAACTACATGCGACTCGTTAAAAATACACTTAACACCGGCTCTATCGCCAGACCTTCTTTAAAAGCGTGGGAAATATTAAATCAAACTATATTACACCGTTCAACTAATCCTTTCCCGGCCCCAAACCCCAGACTTCACTTGTATCATATTATTCTTCATTTTTTTAATGTTTTTATTTATCTCCAGAAATTACAGCTTATCATAGTTAAAAAAAAAAACATATAAAATCAGGGCATTCCATATAATTTGTGGGAGATCTGGTGTCTAAACTAGGCCGAAGCCTATATTTTAGAGCACCAGGATACGCTTGTGTGTGATTCTATTGTACCCGGATCACATATACTTGCAAATTTTCACATCGATATATACATACACTCAATACTGTATCTTCGAAGGCAAAGGTGGTAAGGGTGGATTAAATACCCACATGATATTGCCAAGTATAATTTAGTGCCATTCACGTAATAAGAGGCAAATCTATTGTCGTCAACCGGAGTATATTGAAGGGAAGGTGATTAAGGGATATTTCTTAAATAGATGAGTTAAAGTTATATGGGTGGATACATACCTCTATCTCTAACTCTAACGGCAAGTCCAAGCCCTCTAACAACCGAAGATGGATACAATAAAATCGAAAGTGTGTTTAAATTTACTTCTTAGTTTTCTTGACGAGTCTATCGTAGATCGTGGTCATGCCTTAACAATTATCTTAAATTTAACCTAATGTAAAGGTGATTCCCAAGACAGTAAACCTTGCTTATAAAAGGGACACTTTTAAAGTGGCAATAAACGCTAGTGTCCTTGTGAGAGTTAAAGTGGTCCCTATGTGTTATAAATACTCACGTAATTCAATTTTCATTATATCAGTTGTAGGTCATTAAATATTGAACATCTTCGATGAAAACTTGGCTGGTTTCACAATCTCCATAGTTTTTTTGACATTAGCTCTCTAGACGCAATCTAAGAATTGCTTTTAGTGTGTATACAAAAAAAAAGTGTGTTTAAATATACTTCTTAGATTTCTTCTTGTATTATAACGACAAAAGTTTTTAAATGTGTGTTTTTAAGTGTGAACACGAATAAAAACATACATGAGGTTTTAAAATACACACATATTACCTAGAAAACGATCGATCCAAATACACATTTTTAACCAAATGCCGCGACTGCTGACGGTGAAGTTTGACTTCACTGTCAGAAGTCGCGGGTTTGGTCAAACCGTCAGTCAAACCGCAAACAGTCGGAATATTTATATCTCACGATCCAAATATAATTTTTGAAATACTAAGTTTTTATTTTTTTTAATCACCTTATATATAAACTCTTATAAATGTGTCTATTGTTTGGTTTTAAATCAATTACGAGATAAAAAAATGCGTACGTCTAGACACATGCCTCGAGAAGGCGCCACAAGTAAATTTAAATAATTTTATTTAGATTTGTTTTTTCGCAATAAATCGATAGTGAAATAATCTTATTCTAAGATAATGCTATAATGCTTAGAGTGGACTGATTCCAAAAACATGATAGGATACAAATTGCTCGATGGTATAATAATCACAACCATCAACTCTGTAACCCTAGCTGTTATTTTCAAATACTTTAGATATAAATTCAAAAGTAGGTCAGAGTCAAGGTATTCACAGAACGTTAATACAAATTTTGTCGTTATAATATAATTTCAAAGATTTTGTAAAATTACTTGTATTTGGAGAAATGTTTGAACCCTTTCGAGTTTCGACACTTATTACTGTTTTGATCCCTTAAAATCCGTTACTTCAATTTCTTTTTTTACCACGTTGGTGGCAAACAAGCACATGACCCGCCTGATTGGAAGCGATTACCGCAGCCTATGAACCTTTTTAACTCAAAGGGACTTATGTGTTTGTGTTTGTTATGTAAGTTTATATGTTTTTTTTTTGAGTTTGTTATAATTATCGCGGCATTATTTTTATTTTCTGATGATCTTGCAAAATAGAACAGACTGGCCTGTTGGCCTAGTGGTTAGTGACCCTGACTGCTATGCCATAGGTCGGGAGTTCGATTCCCACCAGATTCTGGGTGTTCTTTGTTTGTTGTTTGTAAAGTCCCCCGCGACACAGGAGTAATTCCTAATGCGGGAGTTGTCTTTTTATAAAATGAAAAAAAAATTAAAAAAAATTATCTTAAGTCATTGTGTTTTTGAATGGCTGTAGTAGTGCAGTTCTGGTTTTGTATTTTGTAACCTACGATTGTATTTGCAAGCCAATCTTGGTGAATTGTGAAGGACAACATTTTGTACCATCATATCTGTACCACTTTTCTCGCGAATAAAATGATTTGATTTGACTTACATGCGCTTTGCCGACCTTTTAGAAACCTCTATACTTAAAACCCTTTTTGTAGGCCCTTGGAAAAACCTTGGCAAGGAGCACATTCCATTACCAGGGAGTTCGCGGGAGGAAATTCCTCTATAACCGTACCGTGCGTGACATGTTTCAAGCTTCTTCATACAACTTTTCATCCCCACCTTTCAACCCCTTACATCCATTTTTTCGCATTAAAAAGTAGCTTATGTCCTTTCTCAGGCTAGACTATCTGTGTACCAAATTTCATTTAAATTGGTTCAGTAGTTTTGGCGTGAAAGGGCGAAAGACAGACAGACAGAGTTACTTTCGCATTTATAATATTAGTAAGGATGTCTTCATAGGTACGCTGCTTCAAGAATGTCTTTGTTGTTTATACGTAACGTATTTTTCATCATAAATGAAATGACCCCTGACACCGGGGATAAACAGGCATGTGTAAATAGTGTTGTAAATATTAGTAGGTAACCCACAGTGGGTTACACTTGTCGACAATGTCATTTAAATTGAAACTTTTATAATGAATGGCCGGACCACGAAACCCTCTAAGGGTTTATCTGGGTGCGGCCAGCCGTTAATTTTCTCATTACATCAAACAGTGGGTCGTTTAGTTAAAGATAAAACGAAGACATACATAGTTTGTGTACTTATACACAAAAATTTATACATATTTATATATCAACTTGAAAGATAGGATAGTTTTTATCTGAATTTATAGTCACAATATTTTTTTATTGCAAATAACTTAGCAACGCGTGGCCGGGTAGCTAGTGTTTTTATGAAGTGAGTTTACGTGGATAGAGTTAAGACTCCAATTCCAACTAATTCATTGAGTTAAACTAAGTTGGCTGCAGTACGCCTTATTTTAAAAATGACAATTTGCGTGTATTTTTTCATCAAACAAGCACATCACCCTTTTGATGGTCAGCGGCAACTTCCTGCCACGTGTGTGTTGCCAGTCCTACCTAGGTACTTAATCTCCCTACCTATCCTATCTACTTAACCACAAATACGGATAAAAATGAAATTGCTAATTTTAATTTTTGGTATTCTACCTGGCCTAGTGGTTAGTGACCCTGACTGCTACGCCATAGGTCGGTTCGATTCCGACCCGAGTCTGGGTGTTCTTTGTGTCCCTTGTTTGTATGTTTGTAAAGTCCCCCGCAACAAAGGAGTCATTCCTAATGCGGGAGTTATCTTTCTAAAAACAAACAAACCTTTTTAGTCTACATTATTATGTTCTTGTTTTTATTTTGTTTATTTTTATTGTTTTCTTGTGAAAATTTAAGTCTTTTTCTTCTTTCTTCTTCTATCTAAGATTCATCAAGACCTTGTGAATCTATCTTTATGGTGATTAGTTACAGCGCAAAAATCCATTAGTACTGGTAACCCAAAGTTGAACGGAGTACTTCCACGTATATATCAATATATCGGTTACTCCGAAAATAGCACCGTGAGTACAAATTCTTACTGACAAAGCGCTTTAAATAAAACCTTTATATTGAATAATATTTGCCACTTCCACTAATCATTTAGATAGGCCTTTTTTGTCGTGTGGAACACCACGGATCGTCTCCCCAACGGGTGTAGTCGGTAGGGTGGTATGTCGAACTCGAACCGACTAAAACCACACGGTATTCCAAAACGGAGTCCTTATTTTCAGGGCCTCGGGTGTACCCATGAAAGAAAATCCCTGTTAATCCCGGAAGAAAAAAAAATATTTTAAAATATTATAATAATATCCTCCGCATGTATTAGGTATTCTTGAGTTATATTTCCGTACGTAGCGCTACCCTGAATGCAACGCCTGACACCGGATTACTCACTTTCTAAAAAAGTACCCAAAATCAGTGAAATTCCCCTAAACACAAAAGTCTCAATGTTAAAATAACCTTACATATTAAAAAAAAAACAATTATGCTTGAGTTGACTTAGCCTCCCGTGACCCCAAAAAATTGTTTGTGTTAAACAAATATCAAATACAATAAAAACCAACAAATCATCGGCGAGGCTTTTGTTCGAAGTATCCCCAAAAAGCCTTTGTAAGCAATCAGTGGAACAAAAGCAGGTTTCTTTTTCCGACTCTTTGCATTGACTCGTACATTTGCTAGTATTTTACTTTGAATACAACTCTAACTTCAGATTTCTTTTAAGCACTGCAGCATTACAAACACATTATTTTTACTATTATAAATAGAAGGTGCTCACGTCAGTAATGTTTTTGAAGTGAAAACTTTTTTAGGCACGTTGGGCACTTTTGGTATGGGGAAAAAGCACTGAACTCAGAACACAGAACACACGCGTGTGTGTATATGTATATATATATGCGTGGATGTGTTTTCACTTCTGACGTGCAGTCCTACGACTGACAGTTTCTTTTTTTAATCGTATAGGTGTCAAACGAGCAGACGGCTCACCTGATGGTAAGTGACTACCGCCGCCCATGGACACCTGCAACCCAAGAGTCACAAGTGCGTTGCGAGCCTTTAGAATGAGATGGGAGTAGAGGAAGGGGGAGAGGGGGAGAAGGAAGTGTTAGGACCTCCGGTAACTTCACTCAGGCGGACTTAGTAAATATACATATACAAATAGGCATATAAACTTTCATTGCGCGATACAGGATAAGTAGTTACTATTTAGTTTGGCTTGTTTACTTTAGATGGAGCTGAAGTGTATGTTTGCAATATTTTTATTGCCAGTGACTTACCACCTTACCACACTATTATGCTATTGCCAAAATAAAACATTTAAAAGTCGTCAGAAAATAGAAAATTATTAAGATGTATACATACTAATAAATTTACAGGAGCGAAGTTTATGACTATTTGGGGAGTAATCTCCAGAATCTATCACGACATAGACGAAGTAGGTGCGCGTTGCTAGTATGTATACCACACAATACCTTTTTGTTTAGTACATCTGTTTTTGTTGGTTCCCGCAGCTGGTTCTCATCGATCGTTACACTACACTAACGATGCCCTCCCGCCAAATCAATGGTTTGGTTCTGTCTGAGAGAGCTTTTGCAAGAGCAAAAATGTGATCGCAGTAATTAAATTTACCGATTATGGCGGTAATATTTAATTACCGCGATTAATCTCCGATTTATACCTAATTAAGAAATAAGTCGCGAAAGCTTAAAACAATTCTAAAAATGTTTTTAAAATCTGAAATATAATAATAGATATTGCACTTTTGATATATATATATTTTCATTAATCTTTATCACCTAGAAAGAAATATAGCGGATTGAGTAAGAATTTTTCTTTGTCGTTTGTAAACCCCTACGGGTCACCACCTCACCGGGGCTAGCGGTGAAGTGGTATGTTGCCACACGGTCTTCCGACTCAATCCTTCCGTTTTGTTATTTCAAGGCTGAATTGGCTTGAACGCCAAAAGCACTATATTGATGTGAGATGAAATAGAGTATTTTTTTGGTGATGGGATAGCAGATCTGTCGGACTCTTACCGAGTAAAAACCAGCCCAATATTCCACTACTGGCCTATAATCGGGGGAGCAAGAATCGCCATTGCATTCTTCCGCGACCTCCGACCGGCGTTGACCTGTCTCACTCTACACGGCTCTCGTCAGCCGGTACGACTATCACCCGTCGCTCGCACTCCTCTGAGAAGTGCGCTGCCTCTCGGGCATGTATCTGTTCGGATGACGACTTCCCCAAAAGTTCGCCACCCGCAGGGTGATTTCTAAGGTATCTAGATCATTAAAGATCACACAGATCATTAAACGGTTTACGGTGCCCTGTGCATCTGCTGCTAACACAGAGTCGTGCTCTGCTCTCACTCCCGTTTTGCTGTGTCCTTTAAGGAAATTATTTCCTCGCAGAAGTCTCGTCTGCCAAATAGACCCCGATAATATAACGGAGGTTGATCGGCATCCCTTCCGATCCCGGTACCGGTGTGCCTCCCTGATACAACTCCAGCGCAAGGTATTAAAGATGCCAAGATAACCTTACGATGTCATCCACTGTAGAGCGCCACCGGCAAAATCCAAACGGGGACAACCAGTTGAAGTATGTAGACTACTGAACTTCAAACTCCAAGATAAGTTAACTTCTTACAAGTCTGAAAATAGAACAAAAAGACAAAGTCAGGTTAGGCCCACAATTTTAAACTTAACTATAAAGTCCTTTTTATTTCCTTTGTGTCATCTTGGATACTATAGTATAGTATGTAGTAATTCTTTTGGTCTGTAGGATCGTCATAGCTCTTTGGGCCCCACCAAAAGAACATTGACGACGCGTTAGTTACACATTAAATTGCCTACACAGATATTGAAACTGTATTACTAACAATATACTAGCTCTCTCGACATTGTAGATGTTCATAAATAATGAGATTCTGTTCCATTATTTTTTTAGATAATGTTTAAATACTTTGTTGGCTAGCATAAAATATCACAAGTAGAACAAATTTCCAAAAGAAGATCCAATACGCTTTCATTAAGATCCTTAAAAAAAATGTTAGGCCAAAACGAAATTCCAGAAACCTTTTCACCGTATGTAAATCTTATACGAAATAACGAGCCTCATAGAAATTCGCAACACAAGCGAATATTCCCAATGTGGCTAATAATAACATTCCAAGCGTGTTTTCATATTGAAACAATATGGAACGTGCTCATTCTATGTGTAATTAACAGTATTAAATTTACCACCCGTCTTTGAATAAACACAATTATATATTTATGTCCTTTTGTAAAAGATCCTGTGAACCAAGGATATTGTTATTTCTCATCCAAATTACCTCCCAGAGGTCCAAAAGGATTTTTGAAAGAAAACTCTCGACGCTATAAAGAAAGGAAAGTGTTGAATAAATAAAAAAGCTTTCATTTTTATTACGTACCATTTTTTGTTATATGTACCTTTTGCACTGGTTTTAAAAATGGCTGGATGAAGGTCATTTAGAATAAAGTAAGGACTCATTGTTGTTATTTGTTAACGAACAAACATTTTAATGGATTCTAATTTCTGCAGGATATCAAACTTTATTCATTTTAAATAGTTTTCTCTATTTATAGTAATAGTGAGATATACAGTAATAGTAATCTAAACCATTACTGGTGCCCTATAATAGGTATCTTAATCGGAAGTATTAAAGTAGTCAGTATTTGAGTACGTTGAATTTTATCAAGTTGTAGAAATTGATACCATAAAGCATCGAATTCTACACTAATATTATTATATATAATAATTTTATATTCCAAGTGTAGGTAAGTTTTTATTATTATTATATTAGTATATGCTACTAGTGCAGTGCCCCGCGGTTTCACCTGCGTAAGTCCTAACCCCGTGGGAATATCAGGATAAAAAGAAGAATATATGTTAAGTTTTTGCCCGCGGTTTCACTTGCGTAAAAGATTTTTTTTTAACCAACGGCAACAGTACTTTTTTTTTGATGAAATGTCCTTTGCGTCCTGTCCTTTGTGTATGCTTAACAAAGTGTATGTAAAATTCCACGAATGAACGGTTTAGTTAAGGCTTTAAAGCATAGCAAACAAACTCACTTTTGAATTTATAATATTAGTAAGGATAGTTAGAACATTTAATATCTGTAGTATGCCGTCAGCTACCGCTTATTCTTGTCTGGTGATCTAGAAGTCATTGTTTTTATACATGACATCGCCCGTTCTATTAATTTAGTACAGTGAACTGTAATATATCATGCCTCTGTGATATATATTAGTAGAAATCCGCAATGAGTTCGAAACTTAAAAGTTTAAATATGTATAACTTGATAGTAGTAGGAAAACAAGAGGTGGCAGGAGAGTCAGACGTCAGACCGAGGAGACGTACCTCTAGTTTCCATGAAGTGTACATACAATACTTATTTGCAGCTGTTTGCAGCAAACAGCATACTGTTTGATTCCAAACTTGCCTGATTAAACGTACAACCCTATCCTTACTACCTTCTCGCTGTATCTCGTGTAGAGGCAAAATACGCGTTGAAGTTGCACAATTTGATAGCGGAAGAGTTCAAACTACAGTTTAAGTTTAATATCTGATATCTCTCACATGCGTGGGAGAGCCATGCTTTGGCACGTATGGGCCGGCTCGACTCCGTTCGATACCACGGCCTCACAGAAAACCGGCAGTGAAGCAATGCTTGCATTGCATTTCGCCGCGTGAGTGAGGTTACCGGAGGCCCTAACCTTCCCTCTCCCCTATTCCCGTCCATCCCCTCTCCCCCCTCTTCCCCCCTCCCCCTCTTCTCCTACTCCCACCTTAAAGGGTGGCAACGCACTCGTGACTCTCGAGTTACAGGTGCCTATGGGCGGCGGTAATCATTTACCACCAGGTGACCCGTCTGCTCGTTTGCCCCCTATTCCATAAAAAACAAAATCTGATCTTTTAAGTAAATAAACGGTTTAGAGGGATTTTGATATGCCATAACTTTTCATAGCAGTTCGTTGAGTGTTTAGGCGAAGGTTCCAAAATACATCACGATACAATCAATCCATTGCAGCACCTGTTCTTATAATTTAAGAAAATTTTGGGAAATCTTTTGGGAATGTTACTAAAATATTATGTAGAATCTGTGTCTACGTATATACTATTTAGATTATACACTAAACTCAATACGTTTTTAAATTTATCTAACGCATTAAATACATTACACTTTTATTAGCGTAGATATTAGCATAAGTGGCGGTAGCGTAATGGCTAAGGGTCGGGCTTGTGATCAAGTGGTTGCGGGATCGAACCCCACCCAGTGCACTACCGACGTGAACCCACTCCTAACACAAGCATTTAGCTTAGCTGGAGGGGTTAACAAGAATACTAGTAATGTGTGACCCACGTTGCTAGTATTCTTTAAAAAAAAAATTAAATAAAACTGAATACTTTTCACGGTTACAAAACATCCTTATAACTTGGTAATTGTACGACTTCTAACTAAATTTAAAAAGCGAGAGCCTTTTTAATTCGATTGATTTTTTTGTCCGCCTTACGCAATACCTTCTCCAAATCTTAACAACCTGTTTCTGAGGTGGGTTTAAGTGTTAATAATTTTTATATAGGATTGGTTAAATCTCCCGGTCTAATAGAATTCAAGCCCAAGTGTGGTGAAATAGCTAAGTATCCGTTTAAGATGATATTTTTAGACGCATTAAAGTAAGTTTTCCCTTTTAAAAGATAATTATTTGTTCTGCAAATCTTGGTGATATCGAGTACATCACACATCACAGTGTTTAACTTACATTTCAATACAGCTATGAATGTCATAATTTCTTTTTGGAACGATGTTCCTTATGGGGCGTTGCGGAGGGGTACCCTAGCCGGCAAAAACCGTCCGTAACGTTAAAAAAAGCTTAAAAATTTTATGTATAGTCTATGTATGATGGCTGTACAGTGTCTAATGTATAGGCTACGTGATGACTGTTATTATTATTATTATTATATATTTTTAAAAATCATTGTAAATAACATAAAGGTGTTAAGATAAATTTGTAAAGTAGTTGTTTTTATCGATGAAAAAATCATAATAAAAAATGTATACCTGCATAATAATTATTTTTCTTTATACCTCGACTAGAACTTGAAATTAATATTTTTATAATAAGGAACTTCGTTCCTATCTGGTGTCCCACGACACCACACAGTTTTTATGAATAAATATATTTCAAATTAAAATAATTTTTTAAATTTTAAAGCTACAACTGGTAAAACGTTTTCCTAGTTTAGTAAAGCGCTGAAGGTTGTGAACACATCTGCGCTTTTTGTACTGTCGGCACCCCGTTACATTCCCAGAAGTAATTTAGTAAAGTACTGCTGCTACACAGTTTGAGGCACGGAAAATAATTTCACAGAGTACCTATATTTTATTTTAGTATTATTCATACTTAATCTTTGGTTAAGGCTTTACTATAAAAATATTTAAAAATTATGGTGGATGGTCTTTTGGGTATTTTAAATAGTTAATAGGGTTACAGTTGTCCTAAAAATACGCTGCAGCGTAATATTATTTCGACATACCGAGTTTCGGCTCGGAGGACAAATCGTATTACCTCATTGAGAGTTAGAGATGATTTGATTGATGATTTTTAAAAGTTCGTTGATTAGTAACTTTTACTGACTTACGCTTCAGAAGGTCAGCGTACTAGACTCATAGTAGACACTAGCGCCACGTAGGGAAGATCTGACTCCTTTCAAATGTGGGATCAACTCCTTTCAATGATTTCGACAACGAAAACTCCGTGGTTAAAAAGTTTTAGTCTTTTCACTTCCGACATTCATTAATTCCTAGAAAACAAATGGCTAAAAAAATTTAATTTCTACGAATATGTAGAATCTTTTTGTGTCGTTGACTATATATAGGTACAGTCGGGGTACGAAAACCTTCGTCAGTTATTGAATTCATTCCTTTATAAAGTCTTAGAGTCTTATTACCTTTTGAAACCAAAGTACTAAGTAGAGAAGTGCATATAAAATTATACTTACTTGTTATGATAACAAGGGTCAAAATAGTATACACCTCTGACCTATATCTAGTTTTATATCAACATGAAACCTTTTTAATGACCTAGTGAATTAAACAACTTCGTAAAAAGTTCCAATCAAACATGTTCTATTTAATTGTCAGTGTTTGTCAATGTCAATATTTTTTGTGATAAATAATAAATCTGCGTCGTATTTAATTTAATAATGCCGCGGAATTTAAATATCCATGAAAGAGTGGCAATTACGAGAGACACTGTGAGGTTCTGGATTAGGAGACATGCGGAAGAGGGTAATCTTACTGATCACCGCCATACCAATTCTGGACGCCGCCCGACTCTTACCCAAGAGCAAAAGAATTTTATTTATTTATTTATTAAAACTTCATGCACATATTGTACAAAGGTGAACTTAATGCCTTAGGCATTCTCTGCCAGTCAACCTTGGGGTGAAGCAGAAATAAAAAGTGGTAGGTGCAAAGATATGGTAAAGAGTACGAATTTATAAGTTCATAGAATAATAAGATTTTTCAAGTTATTAACTAAATATACACATTACATGGAATACACACATTATACTGATACATAATATACTAATACTTATACATACATACATACATTATACATACACATATATATAAATATATATATACATATACTATGAATATCAAGTCTGAGATTCATGTACTAGCACTGTGACAATTATGCCAACTCATTGAGGAGGAGATCACGTACCCTACTTTTAAATATAAAGCGGTTTGTGAACATCCTGATTTCGAGAGGGAGCGCATTCCAGAGAAGAACTGATTGGACATAGAACGAAGAGTTTACGAAGTCGGAGTTATGTGAGGGGCATAAGAGAAGGTTATTGTTAGTGGAACGAAGATTTCTGTCATGGTTTGAGGACAAAAATCGAAGGTAGGGAGCTAAATAAGATGGTGGAGATGGAGAGTTAAAAAAAGAGAAAAGAGCAGTTAGTGCTCGCAGATTACGACGCTGGCGAATAGAGAGCCATTTTAATTCAGAACGTAAAGCAGACACGTGGTCATACTTGCGAAGATTGAAAATAAATCGAATGCAGTTATTGAGAAGGCGGTCCAGTTTATTGAGAAGGTCTGCATTCAGGTCGAAATAACACACATCACCATAGTCGATTAGAGGAATGATCAGGGACTGCATAAGGAGAGTTTTGATTTTAATAGGAAGGAAGTTTTTTAATCGGTATAGAGTTCGAAGTATTTCGGTCACTTTCTGGCTCACATGTGTGACCTGGGCACGCCAATCAAGGGTTGAATCAATATGTAAACCCAGGTCTTTAACCACTGCGCTCAGGGGTATGACTGAACCATTGAAAACTACAGGTGAGATGGAAGTAGTATCAATCCTGCCCATAATCCGTTTGCTGCCTACGACGATCGCCTGACACTTGGTAGGGTGTACGGATAAACCAAACCTCGTCGACCAACATTTTATAAACTCCAGGTCACTACTGATTTTATCAATGGCTTGCGATAAATCTTCAACGCTGGCCTGTGTATACAGCTGCAAGTCATCGGCGTATAGGTGATACGCACACTGAAGGTCTTGAGTTATGAGATTAATATACATTGAAAACAATTGTGGAGATAGAATACCGCCTTGAGGGACACCAGTGTAAAGATCCCACCAATCCGATGACAAATCATCAACGCGTATTCATTGTTGTCGTCCCTGAAGATAAGTGGAGAACCAATCCAATGCTTCTGAGGAGATCATAAGATACGATAGGATGGATAGTAGGATGTCGTGACTGATGGTATTAAAGGCATTCGAAAAGTCGATCAAGGTTAGAACAGTCACTTTGGTGCTTTCCATGCCCTCCCTAAGGTCTCCAGTCACTTTCAGGAGTGCAGTAACAGTGCTCTGACCGGGTCTGAAGCCAGATTGTAGAGGACTTAGGAGATTATGTTGGAAGACAAACTGTGAGAGCTGTTTGTGTACACAAGCCTCAAGAACTTTGGATAGAAAGGGAAGAATAGAAATTGGACGGAAGTGGTCAGGAAGAGAAGGATTATTTTTTTAGGCAACGGGATGATGTGTGATTTACGCCAGAGGGAGGGAAAGGTTCCAGAGTTAAGAGAAAAGTTGATGATGTGAGCTACAATTTGCAGGACATGGTCCAAGATGTTAACAACCATCCTACGGCTAATGTCATCACAGCCCACAGCATTGGAACGGATGAACCGGATAATCTTTTTGATGTCCTCAGAAAGCACCGGAGAAAATTGAAAGTTGTCAATGTTGGGTCTAGTCAGACTAGCAATATGGTCTAGAGTCCGACATTTGGTTTGATGATCCAGCTGAGTAGTAGATGAGAAATGACGGTTGATATCATTCAAACCAATTGTCTTTTGAAACTCAGGACATTGCTGTCTGCCAATACCCAAAGTGTTAAGAAACTTCCAGATACTGGAAGGAGATGATGCCTCTATATTTTGTAGAATGTGTTGGCGTTTTGCGTTACGTATCACCTGGTTACACCGATTTCTCGCAGCTTTAAAAATGTTCCACTTGTCCTCACAGTGATCCTTTCTGTATTTTCAGAAAGCCCGATCTCTCCATCTCATCGTCATTCGCACCTCCACCGTCATCCACGGTGCCAGAGGGCGCTTCAATTTTACCTTTCTAATACGAGCATGGATGTCGTATAAGGTTATAACTGTGTTATTAAAGACGTTGACTTTATCATCCACATTGGTCGCCGCTATCAGGCTTGCCCAGTCTAGTTGGGCAGCATCTGCACATAATTTTTCAATGTCCATACGTTCATAGCAGCGCATATGTAAAAATTTGGGAGGGGACTTAGGAGTTTTAAGGATATATGAAAAGAAAATCAAGTCGTGACGGGAAAATCCAGGAGCAAGATGTTGGCCATGGGAAGAGATAAGGTGGGGAGCGGGGGTGAGGATTATGTCAAGCCAGGTATCCTGGTTATCGATATTATGGTGGGTAGCTTGAAGGGGTAGGAGTCGGCAATATTGAGAAAATGGCTTTATGGCAACTAGTTATTTCGCCGAATTATTTGACGTATCTCCGAGAGTGATAAGAAATGCGTTGCACTCTATGGGAATTCATCACCGACGTCCTGCCAAGAAAGTGGCTTTAACTAATGCTCAAAAAGCAACACGCTTAAATTTTGCCCGAACATATTTAAATTTTGATTGGAGTCACACTATTTTTACTGATGAAAAGAGCTTCCAATCATCCCAACATGGGAGAATAAACATTTGGGATTGGATCTCGGCTGGTAGAGTAGGCGACCTTATTGACCTTCCACCTAGGGCAAACGCAGCAAGTTACGTAATGGTGCTTGAGGACAGTATGCTTCCAAACGTTCGTACTATATTTCCAGCTGACAAACTGGTAGAGTTTAATTATGTCCATGACAACGCCCACGTTCACAAACAAGTTCACAACGCCCCCATTCACAAAGCTCGTATCGTAAACGACTGGTTTCATCAGCATCCTGAAGTAACTTTAAATAAATTTTACCATAATGACTACTATTTATTTTAATTCTGTAAAAAATCAATACAAAATATGGACATAAATAAGTCAATAATTTAATACGATAATTGATTGATATTTCGGGATTAGTCGAAGTTTCCGGGTTTTCCCGTTGACAGATTTCACTGCATCTATCTTTATTAGTTGACCCTGACCTGTCACTATCAGTCGATTAGCCTGCCAATGCAAACGTCAATGCGATATTTCTGTTTCGTTTGAAATGAGGCGTTGGCAGGACTGATAATTGCCTTAGTGCAACTGAATCTTAAAATAACTTGTTTTCGATGATCTGTTCTCTAAGTCTGAACTATCGGTTATTGGAGAACATTTTTCTATGCTTTTTCTATTACTAAGTATGCCAATAAACATACGATCAAGTTATTGTAATGACTAGTCGTATATGTTGTATATAATGCGTCTCAAATCTTGTAGTGAAATAATGATATTTCTGTACAACGTATGGGATGAGTAAATCTTTGACAATGATTTCCGTAGTAAAATCTTTTGTAACTAAATAACAATGGCATATTACTAATTAAATCATAACCTAAATAACGTTTACGTTTGTTTTTCATAATGTTAAAAATTAAGGAGAAATTTAAAATATAGTAAGTTTTCTCATAATTCCAAATAATTTCTGTTTACATTAAAAGCAAAACAGAAATTATTTGTAATACCTACTTACACACTCAAACTGAAAAAGGTTAAGAGGTGTGTGACAGTTTTTCGGGCTTAACCCGTCGTGCAACCTCAAATACCACTTAGTCGTCACTGCTTAAAAAAATGTGTGCAGTAGAAATATTATAGTCACTCTAAAGCTTTACGATATCCTAATGTAATGTTTTCTTAAAAAGGAAATAAACGAAGAACGGTCCGTATACTATTTAAATATTATGCAGTATACACCGAGATTGTCATATCTCCTCAACACCGCCACACGTACGAATTCTCGCTTACGATATAAAACAAATTTAACCAATAACCGAGATAAAAATTCTTCAAAGCGTTGCCTTTCTCATTCCGTACGTGAATTATTAACATGTCTATTGATATACTTTTAGTTTCGTATTTGCCTCTTTTATTTATTGACGCCTATATCCCATTTCTCGGCCTTGTGTGCCAACATTTCAATCAATCAAATTTTGACAGTGTTTGTGATACTGTTCCAGCGAACGGCCAACCTACGTATTATTTACAAATTGTAGTGTCATAAAATGATCGTACAGAATTCTGAATGATGGATTGATGTTGTGTTAGGTTGAAATATTAGATAGGTAATAGGAAATGAATATGATAGAAAAAATATCCTCTGGAATCGTTGAGAAATTCTCACGTGATCCGAATCTATACAATGCTTTAAAGAAATAGGCAGATAATCATTACGGCTAGATTTCCCTCCAAAACTTTCATCTGTTTAATTGAGGGACAGCTTAGTAGCTTAGAACACGTCTCCAACTCCGTCCTGTTAATGAAAACTACTTAACTGAAAAATGCTATATCAATATCCTCAAGCTAGGAATCAACCCACTCATCCTGAAATGTACTAGTATTACAAAATTTGTGCACAACATAGACGTTATTATTACAAATCTGAAAGTAGGTAGTTAATAGTACTTTAAAGGGCTTATTTCCAGAAATTAAAGAGATTCAACTTCAACTTTTGGTTTGTGGCTTTGTGGAGTTATGAAAGAGATTAAATATGTCCGAAAAGCGATACTAAATATTAATTTTTATTCCGGGAATCAGACTTAGGATCTCACAATCGCAAAATAACATAAGTGCAATCTCACTCATTTCCTTTATTCGTTAATGAGGGAGTATTGTGGTTTATAGGCTTAAACCTCAAAAACAATTCCATTGTGAGTTTTCCTTATAAATTATTGACAAGTTATAAAACAACAATACATGTAAATATTTTTGAATTACATATTTTTTGTATTTATAGGAATATAAATGCAAAATAAAAATATAACAACAAAATGTACAAATACTACTAACCATAAACGAGATAGTCATTTCAATTAATGGAGAACAACTAAATCAATTCAAAGTAAGCCTTGGAGACAGTGGGTCTGAACTAAGTCAAGTTAACTACTAGTTAGCTACACAACAAACGAAGCTAACTTTGTGGATATATTTTCACCACCATGAAAACTTGATCACAATGTACTGGAGCGTGTTTTTGCAGAGTACTCTGAATGCTTGGCTGCGAGGGGAGACGGGGTCGATTTTTATGGATCAAAGATAACTTTTGTAACATACTTCGGTAAAATTAGAATTTAAAAATACTTACTATATTGTCTTAGCGACTATAACTACGTCTAGAGGGAACCTTGATGGACAATGGGGTAGATGCCAATGCACTGACATGGCGAAATAATTTACTTCACCAAGTCGGTCCGCCAAGTCAAGCCGGGCAATAAAATAACTTAGAATAGTCTGAAAATTGTCGTCCAGTTTCACTTAAACGTTTTAAATTTATTTTATAATCGATAAATTAACATTAAAAGTGAATGATCTGAGAACAGTAAGGCGTAATTGCGTAGTATTGTAATTGAGTCACTACTTAACCCTACTGTCCTGTCTTAAAATTGCAACACCAGAGATGCATGATTGTTGACGCACAAATAACAGCTTCACGTACGTTAATATTGTGGTGCTTTAAAACTTAATGTTGTAAAAAACAGAGTAGAGTACAGGCGTGTCTTATGTTGATTAACTAAGTCGCTCATCATTTCAAACAACCGTGTGTATCATACCCATCAACGTGGTTTTTCTTTACGTGAAAGCCGTTTTATTGCTACATTTTTACCGATAAATCTCTTTCTTGCTGCCGTGTCATTTGTCAATCTTTATTTACTGTTTAAAAGCTTTCCTCGTTTATTCACTACGTAGAATCGTTAACGACAGATACTGTTAAGGTAAATTGCTCCGAATCATCATGATACATAGTAAGATTTGTGACGTCACTGTGATTATTAGATGAAGTGCGGTGTTAAATGTGCATTTTGTACTTTTGTTGTTGTATTTAAAAAAAATCTTCTCCGGCATTATGAATATTTCTAGGTCACGGGGGGGTTTACAACAGCACTCTTATGAAGTATGACACACAGCACAGTTCCCAGGCTTCTATATTCTTTTACAGCATACGGTAAAACTATGAAAAGGGGCCATATCAAGTGATTTAGACATTCTGAGACATACTACATACAACTAAGCATAGACATAGGTATGTACTATAGGTTCTAAATGTTTGATAAACACAGACATGTTTATTTTTGTCGTAACTTCATACCTACGTATTATACATAGAAACATCCAGACCAAAGTTGTATCTGTTGACCTTTGAAGATGGAGTCATTCGCTCGACTGCAGCGCCAAGTAGGTCAAAGTGTGTACCATCAAAGTTACTTAAAACCAGAAATTTACAGTAACCAACGAAAGTGGCTAAACATCTGAAAATTTACAAAGACACGTTAATAAACAATTCATGCCTAAAGTCGTTTGTACCCCTCGAAGGATAAGGTTAATGTATTCTATGTTCTATTTAGTGTTTGATTAATTGGGTTCTGGACTAAAGCTTTGTAAATTAGATAGCAATCTATTAGTGTGTAATACAGTAATAGTACAGAGGTATCGTGTAAGGTTTTGATATTTTCATTAGAAAAGAGTGGACACGGAAAGAGCAGCAGTTGCAATTTTTAGATAGAATAATTGCAGATAACGAATAAATATGTTGGTGGTGCTTAGGCGACGGATTAAATGTAAAGATGGTGTGCGGTAATAACGTGTTTATTGTTCCAGATTCCTACCAAAAGTGTGTTACAAAGACTGACGATCGAGTCCCATTATATTAGCATACAGACTATAACATATTTTCCCTACGTATGCACTTCATATTGTAGGTACAGTCACGTACAGCCGCTACAAATAATTTAAAAAAAAAAATATGAGTAGAAATTATAAACTAAAGATATATTGAGTAAAATAATAGTTATAGTGATAACTCACAAAGTTTCTCCCTCTATCTGTGTAGACTAAACATAGTTATGGAAATAAATCTATGTTTTTTTGGCTTTGGGCAACAAAGGTTAGGTACCTAAAAAAAAAAAATCTCTTCACTTCGCTCCGTAAGCTTCATAGCAACAAACATAGAGAACCCATTACTAATTGAACGTAGCAAGTGCGATCCTCTACAAATAGCTGATCAGAGCGTAGCAGTTGACTCACTCGTAGACCCTGCGTAGCATGTCACTGCTTTAAACCCTGTAAAAAAATTAATATATATGTTTGATAAAACTATTTTTACATGAATAACGTATAAGCGAATGTTCTTAACCTGTTGCCGCTGTCCATTTTGTTCTTAGGAAGTGAAGACGGATCTTATATTAAAATTTGGAGTTCTGTAAGGTAACTTGAACGTTGATGAGATCGACGTACCTTTACTAACACTCATTTGATTTGTATCTACCTCTTTGGATTTCCTTAAAGTTTTCCAAATACTAAAAGAAATCAGGATGGCACCTAGTCGCCAATCATTTAAAACAAAGGTTCGTGCTCTCCTCTTCCGTAAACTGGCAGAATCATCAGAACAGTAGAAAAATATGTTTATGTATCTATTATTTATATAACTATATTTATGTATTCATACAGGTATGTATGTATCTATGTATATATTTTCCCGTATATATATGTTTAATTTTTCTGATATTACACTCATTCGTACACTTCTTAATGCACCTACTTCATTAATTTCTACACCACCTTAAGGTGGGCACGCCACAATTGTGGCGGTAAGGCCCGTCATGGAGGATTGGCTGGAGAGGCGACATGGCGCTCTCTCCTACCGGATGACGCAGGTACTCACTGGACACGGCTGCTTCGGGAAGTACCTGTGTCGCATAGGCCGGGGGCCAACGTCTGTGTGCCACCACTGCGGGGGCCGCCGCGAGGATACCGCACTCCACACTCTGGTGGAGTGCTCTGCGTGGGCGCAGCAGCGTGCTGACCTCACGGCGGCCATTGGTGTGGGTAGCCTCTCGCTGGAGACTATGATTATGTCCATGGTCCAGAGCGAGAGTGCGTGGGATTCCGCCGCCTCTTTCTGTGAGGTAGTGATGGATGCCAAAGAAGCGGCGGAGAGGGAACGGGAGAGAACAAGTACTCTTCCGTCCCGCAGAAGACGCACCAGGCGCCGGAGAGTGCAAAACGATCTCCGGCCTCCATGAGCGCTTGCCTGGGGGCGACAGAAGGGGCTATCTGTCACCCTAGCAGAAGCAGGCCCGAGACGGTGGCGCGACGTGTTCCGCGCGCGCCTCTCAAAATTAGAGGGGATAGAACCATCTGCACCTCATAGTGGGGTCGCCTGGTTTAACAGGCGGCCAAGTCTGCCGGGGTTCACAGGGATTTCCTTCCTAGGGTACACCTGAGGCCCCGGCTGTAAGACCCGGTGATGGAACACTGTGTGGTTTTAGTCGGTTCGAGTCCGACATACCACCTCGCCGTTTGGCCCCGGTGAGGTGATGACCCGTGGGGGTTTCCACACATTACAAAAAAAAAAAAAAAAAAACACCACCTTAAGGTAGACTGGCAGAGAATGCCTTAGGCATTAAGTCCGGCTCTGTACATATTGTGCATAAAGTATTAAATAATAAATAATAATAATAATAAAAAATATTCTTTTTTTTATTGAGAAATGGCATAGACGTTTGTCTTCCAACACACCTGATGGAAAGTAACGATGAAGACGAAGATGGTACATGCCTATCCAAGAGAAATGATGTATAAACGATAATAAACCCCTAAATATTTGAGTATGAAATCAAACAAATACAATTGTTTCCTTTATTTTATTTATTTATTTTAGGTTAGCCAACAATTGTGTATACAATACATTTACTATTTATCAACTGAATAATTAAATTTTCATTAATTAGTCTATTGACTAATTAATGAAAATAGATAGACAGATAACACTTTATTTGTACATTAGCATTACAGTTGAAGATACATTTACCTAATTACATACAGATAATGTACAAAGGGCGGCCTTGTTACTAGATGCAATCTCTTCCAGGCAACCCCCTCTCCCCCCTCTTCCCACTCTTCCCCCCTCCCCCTCTTCCCACTCTTAACCCCTCCCCCTCTTCTCCTGCTCCCACCTTAAAGGGCGCCAACGCACTTGTGACTCTCGAGTTGCAGGTGCCCATGGGCGGCGGTAGTCATTTACCATCAGGTGACCCGTCTGCTCGTTTGCCCCCTATACCATAAAAAAAAAAGAAAAACCTTGGGATGGATCAAAATGATTCGGAGAGACAATAGCAGTTGGTGTTATATTTAAAATTATTATTATTTGTAATTTCTAATAAATATGAAATCAAATATATACAGATATTCTATATTAACCTATTTTACCTACTATAAACACCAATAGATACTTATCAATTAACATACATAAACCTAACTGTAATAAATCATGAACCATTTAAAAAAAAAATGTAGTTGATTGCACTCGCCTAATGCTTATTGGGAACGCATTCCACAGGCGTACAGCTTGAACAGTGAAAGATTGGTCAAAAAAATTTGTGGAATGCTGTGGCATCTCCAGTCTCAAATCCTCAGAAAGTATTTCAGATCATAGTTATCTGTCTTTTTAATTACTAGTCATTGTTTTCATTGAGTAAACATTGTTCGAATGACTAGAACAAATGTGTCTGATCAACAATGCAGATCTGATTAGTCTGCCAAGACACTCCCATTTGATATATGTAAGTAATACTGCGTTTAGTACAGTGCAGTGAGGAAGAGCTCTTAAATAATTTTTAAATCATACAAAGTATAAACAAGCCCCCAAATTTGAAAGAAATATGAACGGTTAATTCAATTTTTATTAATTTTGACGATTTTGACAGTCCGATTACGATCATGATTTACAAAACAGTCTAAATAATGTTTGTTTTCTTTTCCATTTCTTAACTAGCTAATCTTAAACTTTTGTAATAATGTAGATTGAATTTTAAGTAGCAAAGTAAAAGAGATTTGCCCTTAGAAATCTCTTAGTTGTTTACCAATGTAAATCACTCGTTATTTTAGCTTTATAAGTGAAATTAACTTTTTTTTTATAACTTAGCTTATCTCAGAGCCTGTACTAAGATAACCAGACTGCTGATAAATATTCTTATATATTTCTAAATACATTCATATATTATTATGGATAAATTACACCCAGACACAGAACAAATGATCGTGCTCATCACGCGATTATTTGTCCTGGTTGGGAATCGAACCCATGACCTTAACAGTACATTAACCACTAGACCAACAGGTCAGTCGCAATATTACTCTATCGGCCCTAATTCACATATGAATTTATTTCATACCGCGAGAAGACCCAAAAATTAACCAATATTTCCCGTGTGGTTTGAAAGCAATTGGAAAAGTGTTCGTTTCGTTGGAAAAAAGTATAATAAATATATATTCAAAAGTTTAACACATGTTAATACTCACGCCTTTATGCAACTGAATGGGTAGGCAGAGGTGTATTACACACCTGCATTACTGCAGTTTATGTTAACCGGGCACGCATCCAACCTCGTCCTCGTGCTGCTAGGAGTATTTAATAAGAAATTAATCTATTCCCCAGTTAAACATAACCTAAAACTTTACTATCTTACGAATACATAGACATCACAAACGGACCAAATGCAAATGAAATCTTTTTTTTTGGCAAAAAATTAACCAAAGGGAGTTAAATTATTTTGTTTAACAAATGACTATAATTAAATATTGCTGAATTCTTAACTTTCAGCTTGCAATATAATTCAGGAAATTTTATTCTCAAATGCTTGCATGCTTTAATCTTATGAATTGAAGCGAAGGGATTTAAATTGGAAAGGCTTTCTGTTTGAATATCATTCCATGTGCTAACAACGTGAACCTCCTCGGAGTAGAAGCAAATATCTTCGTTAGAAAAGTAAATAAAAAGGTTAACTGTAATATACGACATTGTTTTTAGTAATACTATGGTTAAATTGGAAAATAGAGTTGTGATTGCGAGTTAGCTTTTAGGC
The DNA here is from genome assembly GCA_963859945.1 of Euplagia quadripunctaria. NCBI lineage: Eukaryota > Metazoa > Arthropoda > Insecta > Lepidoptera > Erebidae > Euplagia > Euplagia quadripunctaria. Next base: position 9,112,155 of record OY982583.1, read on the forward strand.
AACATGGTAAAGATTCGACTACTCGGTTCACACGAAAAGCGTCTTTAATTATATGGAAACAATGCACATAGCTGGACAATTATGCCGTATGAGGGATTAATGAGTCTCTTAGCACTAAAATTTATTTTTTATTATTGTTTTTTTTTTATGGTAGGAGCAAACGAGCAGACGGGTCACCTGATGGTAAATGACTACCGCCGCCCATGGACAGTTGCAACTCAAGAGTCACAAGTGCGTTACCGGCCTTTAAGGTGGGAGTACGGGAAGGGTGGAAGAGGGATGAGGGGTGAGGTTTAGGGCCTCCGGTAACCTCCCTCACTCGGTGAAACGCAATTCAATCATTCACGATTCACTGCCAGTTTTCTGTGAGGCCGGGGTATCACTCCGGTCGAGCCGGCCCATACGTGCCGAAGCATGGCTCTCCCACGATTAACGTATTCGGATTACTTATATTTTCATAAGAAGTAGAAGTTTGAAGAAAAAATTATAAATATTGAGCAAATTTCAGAAATAACATTCTTCCGCTCCGATAATAAACCAATTTGTGCCTTAATCCAACACGGCAATGTAATAGAATGTTACTTATTCCGTGTGTAGATCAACGACCTGTCTAAGTATATATGTTATGTAAATGAAGCATATTACTTGTGCACGGATAATGTACCAGTATGAGCTTATGTAAATCTAATTTTAATTTAAAAAATGAATATTAATTAAATGAAATAATATAATAAATTGGATAGATGACATTATATTGTCGAAAGTTTACGCGAATGTTACACATTGAAATAAAACTATTTTTAACGGATACTATCGCGATTTATTTGGTGTTATTTCACTATTTATACTGATCCCGACGTTTCAGTTGCTTTTCAGCAGCCATGGTCACGGGTAGACTAAGATGGTGGTCATCTCATGTATCGAAGTGCAAAGTTATCTCAAAGTACCCGGAGTTTGTTGATTGTTGGTGTTACTATTTACGCAAAATGAGCTCAAAGTGTCTTGAAGCCTTGCTGTGTTTTGTATTTTCTTGGGTTTGAGTAAGTGAACACTTTGAGCTCATTCTGCGTAAATAGTAACACCAACAATCAACAAACTCCGGGTACTTTGAGATAACTTTGCACTTCTACATGAGACATACATGAGGCGACCACCATCTTAGTCTACCCGTGACCATGGCTGCTGAAAAGCAACTGAAACGTCGGGATCAGTGTAAATAGTAAAATAACACCAAATAAAACGCGATAATATCCGTTAAAAATAGTTTTATTTCAATAGATGACATTAATAAAAAAAATAACGGTAAAAATACTAAAATATTATATTTTACTTGATACAGGTATAAAAAATTAATATTAAAAGTTTTGCTTGGTTCGGTACCTTTTTCTACTCTGTTCGTCAATAACTGATTTTTCTTTGATTTTGTTCAGTAGCCGTTGATGAGCTTTGGAGTTAAAATTTGAAATAAAAGTTTTGCTTGATATTAAAATAAGTGAATAATTTCATCCTATTAGGACTGTTTGTCCTACCTCGTATTATAATTGAATAGTAACTGGGAGACTAATCTCGGTAGCTTTTTGTAAAATCTTCAATTTTTTTTTTGTAAAATTGCGTTTTTACAGAAAATACAACTATGCAGTTGAACCTAAAATGCAAAACTGTATCTGTATACAAAAGGAATATAACATAATTTGTAGGTCCTTGTTTGTAGGATCTATCTATCTCTGTTTTTGTCTAATTACTTATAAACTCGGGTATTTGTGGGAAAATGAACACCTTTATTTGATAGTATATAAAGCGTAGTCTATAATAAATAAAGAGTTATTGTGCAACAACTTAAAACGGAATTTCATACGTACATGGTCATTGTCCTTTCATTAAAATCGTTAAAGCCGTTTCTGAGATACCCGGAATATAAATACATACATGAATAAATACATACATACAAAAATTGCTCGTTTAAAGTAATAAGATATTGTGAAAACAAACCTGTCTTCCGTAATAATAAGTCCATTGGCCTTACACCATTATAGGTACTCGACTATTATAGGATCTCATAATAGGGGCAATAATTTAATAAAAACCTTTTCAAATTTATGTTTACTGTAGTCGATAATAGTAAACTTTAAAAAGCGTGAACTTTGTTAAATATCAAAGTTAAAACATCATAATTTATATACTGTAATCTTTAAACATGATTTAAATATTCATAACATTATATTCTGTAATAAATAATGCTGTAAACCTTAAATTAAATATACATAATATAATAATATATTTATTAATTTACGATATGATTGTAAAATAGTATCGTGTTTAAGTCAAGTCGAGAACTAAGACGGGCACTGAAAATTAGTAATGAGGTGGTATATGTCCATACCTCCTATTTCTACCTATTTCGACACGGCTTACAACCCTCAGTAACAGAAAAAGTGTGTTGGTGTTATTATATTATAATCAACATTCATGACAACGTGATCGGATACTTGGTATTGATGTGTCAGGTCAGTGTCATTTGATAATGACATAAAATGTTACCTACGTAAAAATTTTGTTGTTTTTTTTATTTTATTTATTTTTAATTTGTTATTTTTTTATTTCAAACCATAAAATCATTTTCTTTCTTTTTAATGAAAATCAAATGAATCTTAATAAATATTAAATAAGTAACAAAATATCAAAACCCAAAATTAGTATTTTTTTTTATTAAATAGGCGAACAAGCATAGGGCCCGCCCGCTAGGTGACAGCAGAATCCACTCACCACAAGAAAAAATCAAAACTCAATCGTATAGTGTACTTTTGTAGAGGGAGATACGAATACTCGTAAAGTCGGGGGAGTAATTCAAGCTGTAACATAGACTATGCCAAACTATCTAGTTTTTAAAGAGTAGCGTGAGTTTGTTTGCCCGATTTCTTCTCACAAGGCTCAACCATTTTGAAACGGGCGGCTATAGATCAACACAGTAAGATATGATATTATGTTATCTATTTTTTTTTTATAATTTTACATTTGACAAAGTAAACTATTGTTGCGGTGACTCTGTGTGTGTTGATCTATAATTTAATATATATTTTTTTTTTTATTTACGATTTCGAATAATTCATGATCAATTTTATGAAATAAAGATATTGAATTTGATTTTGAATGAATCTTTTAAAAATAATTATAATAATATTTTGGGACATATTACAACGCTCTCTAGACCAAAATAAATCAGTGCTGGTACTATGGATTCTAGAAAACGTTTAAAAATACTTATATACATTTTATGTAAATACTTGCATAGAAACTTCTAGACCAACGCAAATAGACATTTTCACGCATACAAATATTTCTACTAAGAATTGAACCCGCGGCCTTCAGCGTGGCATTCGCATACACTACCGCCACGCCACAAAAGTCGTCAAAAATGATATCCCCGTTTTCCGTTTAAGGACTATATCTTGAAAAAACTGGACTACGTATCTTTTTATTACTACCTTGTAGTGTAAAGGGAATGTTATCAACTAATCACAAATCTCTAGATCCACCAGGTTAAGCGAAGTACTAACGGAGCGGACCGGAGCGGAGTTAACTCATTCATAATTTCTCTATCCATCCAATGGTTGCCTGGAAGAAATCGCAAATCGCGATAAGGTCGCCAATTGTACTCAGGCTTTAGTTTGGAAAGAATCACATATCATAAATCAATAATTACATATATCACCAATATACCCTATGTATACAAGTTTGTATTAATTTCTTTTCTTTTGTTGTACAATAAAGAGTTTATCTATCTATCTATCTAACTAGCTGCCAGTCAGTCAAAAACGATTTCTTTATTTGCATCTCGAAATAAACCAAATGATAAATGCTAATTACTACAAATTCAATAAACGTCTTTTTTCACGTTTTTAACACTTTCTATCACCATAATAAGTTGCCAAGAAATATTAAGGAGTCTGATGTGAATAGCTTTAAACTGTTTTTTTATGGTATAGGGGGCAAACGAGCAGACGGGTCTTCTGATGGTAAATGACTACCGCCGCCCGTGGGCACCTGCAACTCAAAAGTCACAAGAGCGTGCCTGCCTCTAAAGTAGGAATAGAGGAAAGTTGGAAAAGGACGAGGTGGGGGGGAGGGAAGGGTTAGATCATTGCTTCACTGCCGGTTTTCTGTGAGTCCGTGGTATCACTCCGGTCGAGCCGGCCCATAGGTGCTGAAGCATGGCTCTCCCACGATGACAACTGCTGAGCGAAAAGTGCTATTATAATGTCGGAGATTTTTTGTTAGATAAATTGTAGTACAAATTCATATATCTATTATTCCATTTACTATTTTAATATTGATATGACCATGTAACATTTACCTATTTAAATATTTGACATCATAAATTACTTTGACTTTGACTAATGTATGTAATTAATGAATTTTATATCTGATTGTGTAATTAATAATAATAATAACTTCACACATCTCACACACGGCCGTCTGAACCCAAACTAGGCAGAGCCTGTACAATGGTAACCAGACTGCTGATAAACATACTTATACATTTCTAAATACATACATATTATAGATAAATTACACCCAGATGCACAAGGATCGTTGCTCATCACACAATTATTTGTCCTGGGTGGGAATCAAACCCACGACCTCTGGCTTAGCAGTCAGGGTCACTAACCACTAGACCAACAGGTCAGCCACCATAATTGATTATGTTATTTTGCATGTGAATTACTTTTTATTTTTAAATATCTGCACACCTATCTGAGGTTATGAAACAGTGCACCTATGCATTTATTATGTACCCTATACCAGCTCTAAACCATCATGCAAACAATTGATTTGATTTGATTTCAAATATAACGATTTTCCTGTTAAGTGGTACTATTCGTGTGGTATTACAGCTTTCAATCTTGTATAAACAACAACTCATAACCCATCTTAAAAACACTGGTCAATCACTATAACTTCAGCCTTGAGATTCACATAACCATAAATTCCATGCTCACGAGTATCGCTCCGTATAATCCGAATAGCTTACTTCACCGAGGATAGCATACCGCTGACCAAGCCGCCTATAAATTGCTCCTTACTTCCATGAATCATTTTGAATGGAAAATGGAAGTGACATGAAGTATTTACATTAGGAACGTGTTTTTTGGGAACAATTTTTTAGGATATTTATCGATAAGAAAAGAAAATACGAAGGGAAAATGTTTTCGGCATTGAAATGGAAATTAATTTCTTGTATATACGTAGTATGCACCTATTAATAATGTAGTTGTTTGTATATCTATAATAATATTATAAAGCTGAATAGTTTGTTTGTTTTTTTTGGTAAAACGCGCTAATCTCAGGAACTACTAGTTGAAATTGAAAAATTATTTTAGTGTTGGATAGCCCATTTAACGAGGAATGCTATAGGCTATATAACATCACGCTACAATCAATAGTAACGAACGAATGAAAAAAAAATTGCAAAAACGGGGGAAATTTACAAACGCGGACGAAGTTGCGCGGGTCAGCTAATATGAAATAAAGACGTAGAGTCCGATAATACATAGCTTCATTTGGCACTTGTAATGCTATAAATCACTAATGTAATGTTAAAATTAATCTGTACCACCTTGACATGACCTCTTCTTACATGCAATTTTTTATTAAGTACTTTACCATAAACATAACGTTTCCGTAAACATAGTCGTTTTCAAACAAGTTCAGTACCAGAAAAAGTTACAAAACAAGATCTGTAGACGTGACTGGACCATGCTTGTAGAAGTGTGATCTGGTTGTTCATACGTCATAGTTATTGAATATAACTCTCAGGATTTTTAATTACGAAAAAACTAATTATATACGATCGCTCACTCACTCAGTACTACTCTAAAGTTTTATTGCACGGATGGCGCAATAGTTTAAGTGGTCACGTCACCACTACGGTACGGGACCAAAATTTGTGTGATCCTAAAATAGCTGTCCCGAGTCTGGGTGTTCTTTGTGTCCGTTGTTTAAATGTTTGTGAAGCCCCCCGCGACACAGGAATATTCTTAATATGGGAGTTGTCTTTCAAAAAAAAAGTAACAAGAATAGGTGATTCTATGTGGAAAGTGTGTAGTGAAAGTTGGCGAGATGATCGCTCAATGTTCATTCATTTATATGTAGTAGAATGAACAGGAAAAACGCAGAGAAGTAAAAACGAATACACAAGGAATACTTGAATAACTTACCGTATAGTATGTAGACAGAAAAATATTAATTGAATTTTGACAGCTATATTAAGATCAATACTGTATTGGATAGGGGACATTTTGTATGTCTTTACTTCTTAATGAATATATTGTTAATCTGCTTAATAGAAACATCTAGTAAACTAACACGGAGCTAAATCGTATATTAATGACGTTCTCGTTAATCCAGCATCTAGCAAATCTAGCATTGATACCAAGTCAGTATTAACAGTATATTATTAAGTTTGCTTTTGATACTTGGTAAACCCGCAACATGAAAGAGGTAATGAGTTCGTTTCATTACTCAACATAGTAAATTCAACCCTCATTTACTTGTTTTTAAGTTTTTAGTACAAGAAAGTGATATAGAAACCTTCTGATAGTATGCGGTTACCATTATCTACTGAAACTCGCATCATGAGTTACATTATTCGCACGTTACCAACCAGCACACACAATATAGAACTTTTTAAGCGCGGTCTACTTTTGACTGTCAAAAGAATAGTCGAACTTTACGATTACTTGAACGATTCTGAATCAGTTCGTTTTCCTATTTGACTGTCATCATACTGCCAATTTTTAGCTGCTCGCAACTATTGAGACCCACCCACCTAATAAATCAACCTAGCTTACTTCTTATTATGCCAATGGTTTGTTCGAAATACCTAATATTGATTGCTAAGAAAAAAGAAAATCAAAGTAACAATGCACACAAGTTTGCTTCATACCATATAATGAAGAACAGTAATAATAGAATATTCTTCTCTCTCAATTTTCATCCTTTGACGTTTTTTGTCAGGTAGTCCCTATATATACCGTGTGTGGAACCTCTTATTCCCAGTTTTTCATTTATCCAGGAGATTTTAGGCAGAGACTGTCAAAAGCCTCGGAGAGATCTAATTGCCTTATCCTTGCATTGTCTAAATTGTTAACTATAGTGTTAGTTAAGTCAATCATGGCATCTTCTGTAGAATCTGTGTCTGATCTAAAACCATATTGATTTGTTGCTAAGGATCTAGCTAAGATGTTAAATTTGTTGTTTACTTCTTGAGTGCATTGTTTAGAATTTTCTTCAGATTTTTTGATAAAGATGAGCATACTCAATACGGCGATAGTTGTTGCGTCCGTCAGCATTTTTATGGCTTGGGTGAACTAGTGCCTTTTTAAGGCGTCAGAAAAACATCACACCAATTAAATATTTCTCAGGATAATTTAAAACGTATGTTGATATTCCATCCTACCACACGGTACAGCCTGGTCGTAGTTTTTAGTCACTTCCAGTAGCACTATGGAATTCGATAAATTAATTGAATTGTTAGTTGGCAATGTTAAGATTTCTAGGATCGATGATGGTAATTCTTTCGGCTAAGTTTTTCCCAATAGAAGAGAAAAAGTTTTAGACGTCGTTAACTGTCTATAGGATTATCGTTACTTTTTTGAGTATTTGTAACGTTTTTAATGGCTTTCCATAGAGCCCTCAAGTTAGAATCAGTTTCGTCTATGAGATTTTTATGGTATTTTAATTTACGTAGTAGACGATTGCAAAAATTGCGGGTGTAGCTTACTTTAAAGTATGGCTGTTATCAGGTGATTTCCTTTTCTTAGTGTGCAATCTGTCGCGGTTTTTCCTAATGCATCAAATAAGCTCTCGTGTCGTCCATAAACCATGGAGTATTCTTTTTGGTATTTAAGTGACTTTTATATTTGTTTTTATGATAGATGTTATAGAGATAAAGTTATTCGCTGCTATTTGCATCATCCATTTCTGGTATATGTTTCTCACATAGTATCAGTATTATTAAATTCTGTTTTTGTTTTTTAATAGTTAGTGTAAAATTTTGTAAAGCAGTGATTATGAATGGGTTTTGATTGGCCTAAAAATAAAACTATGTGTAATTAGTTATATGGGATTCTGGTACTAGGGTTTTATTAAAAATATGGTCCGTGTATTTTTGACTGATTCTTGTGGGACAGTAACGCGTTCGGAAGAACCTTTATATATAGCCAACAAGAATCGAGTGTTGCGTCATTAGGTTAGGTTTTCTGTATTTTTTATGATCGTCTTTAGTTGTGACCGATGGAGCGCGATCAATTGCAATATTTTTTTAAATTGTAAAACCATAATTATTATTAGTCTGTAAGCCTTCTTCAAAAGTTATTAAATAAATAATTTTACAGACCAAGCAGCTCGCACCTTTATACTTAAGCTCACTTATTTGACATGTTAGTTGTCTGTATTAATTACTATACCATAATTTTGATTCATTAGTAACATTGAGGAATATGCTATAAAACCGTCCAGGGTAGGTAGAGTACTAACTTATCTGAGTCTGCACCCAGTCAGCGCAATAATAGTAAAAACGTAACTTTGTTCACCCATAAGATTAATTGAAATTAGTTAAACTTTTTGATTAAATTACATATGTTAATTTTGTTTTTTCGTCGTTTTTAATTTATTTAATCACGATATGAAAGTTCTAATACGGGATTAGGTACAGTATTTATGTAGCATCTCAGTCGATTTGTGGTGCTGTTAGTCTTCTCTTGAAATACGAAGTCCTCGATAAATAATATATGTTTTTATTGCTTTTTTTATTGTTATTGGATTGCGTTGAGAAACTCGAGGGCTTTTGATGACTCGCGACCGCCATTTCTTTACACAATAAAGAGGTGGTAATAGAAATGGAGTTGAATTAAAATCCGTTTCGATTGTTATTGGGGGTTTATATGATTGGGCATTATATTAATCTCAATACTCACTTAAGGCACGATTATACATAGACAGACTATTGGCAACCAAATCGTTCATAAGGATGCTTCTTATAAAGGCAAAATACATGTCAAAGTATAACTTGATATTACCGCAAGATTGCACATTACAGTTTTGGGTGAACCTGCCAAACTTGGTAAGTATACTTTTTACCAGTCTTTCAGTATGCTAAAGTTTATTTGGTTGATAACTAGGGGGTGTTGCCTTTCTAGAACCTGTTTCGCTACTCCTCTTGGCATTGGCATCCTCATTATATGAGAGTGGTTAGGCCATAGTCGTGAATTGATATTCTTTACTTATAAAACATTATGAAGAACTCACTAGCGCGCAAGTTTCCTCGTGATGTTATGCTTTACATTTTAAGTAAGTGATAATCACTACATATTATAAAACAAAGTCCCCTGCCGCGTCTGTCTGTTCGCGATAAACTGAAAAACTACTGAACGGAATTTCATGCGGTTTTCACTAATAGACAGAGTGATTCATAAGGAAGGTTTAGGTGTATAATTTGTTAAGATTTTGTGTAAATTTATTGAAATATGTTGATGATTGTTGAAGATGTCTCTGCTATCCGTGCGAAGCCGGGGTGGGTTGCTAGTTAATATTAAATACGCAGATGTACGAGTACCTCGTAAAGCCAATGATCAACTTGAAATGCCAATGGTAGACTACTTAGCTATGACAGCACAGAATTACTATTAAGCAATAAATTTCCGCTTTAATTCAGTAACCTATCTCAATAATAATTGATAATAACTTAGTATTATGTACATATATATGTAGAACATGCAAGTAACAACAACACAGTGTTCAAGATCAATTGTAAGCGTAGCTTTGTCTTTCTACCGAATTCCAATAACATTGAACGGTTATAGCCTGTGTTTATGAGTAAGTTGTATCTCAATATCCGGATACTGCTATATAGACATTAATGTGTACATTAAACGTATAAGTTGTATTTTCTCGAGAAGGCATTAAAAGTGACTACAGTGGATAAGAAAATATTTATTGGCCTGTTGGTCTGGTGGTTAGTGACCCTGACCGCTATGCTTATAGGTCGTGGGTTCGATTCCCACCTGAGTCTGGGTGTTCTTTGTGTCCGTTGTTGTTATGTTTGTAAAGTCCCCCGCGACACAGGAATAATTACTAATGCGGGAGTTGTATTTAAAAAAAAAAATGTTCTTCATGCTACCATGAAGAACATATTTTTTTTTGTTATTTTATAATTTCTTAAACCTACATTAAACAAAAGACAAAACTTTAAATTGATCTGGTTAATGAGTCCTGAATTTCAAGTAGTGTTAAATACATTTATACATTGTCAATAAAACACAGTTCTTTATAACCAAAACCAAATAACGTAGTAGTCCGTTATAAAGCCAAATTCTTTTGTTGTACTGTCAGTTACTGCTACTCCCTTTCAAGTAGCAAGTTGGTAAAATTAATGTTTTCGCTTCTTCTGCGGTACTAATGCATTTCATCATCATCAATCTTCATAAAATACTTTCATCTTATTTCATAATCGTTGTAATTTCTGTCCGTAAAACTGGGAAAGTTTCTATAGTTTTACCCCGCCAGGTCCTTGCTAAACTCTGCCTCGAATATACTTTGGCCTACCAAAGAATGTGGTAAATACGTGTTGTCACCACATCAAAAACTGTTATTTATTTTATTAAAATAGGGGCAAACTATAATAGATGATAAACCAGTTGACTATTTAATAAAAATAAGTTAGTAAACATTATTATGACTAGTTATAGTGGTAACGCAGCGCTATTGGTCAGTTGATAAATTTTGATAAATAGTGAGGTTATAAAAGGCTAGGCATGCATTATAAGTTAATAACAATCACTTGAGTGCGGATAGAGGTTCGAAAAACATGGCAGTTATTGTTATTTAGTGCTTTTGATAGTTTGTAGCAATAGTGGTGACATTGTTGCTAACATACAGGTCTATCCGACCAGGTGACGACAGATAGGGTTGAAAAAAGAGTATTATTTCCCCATAGTCTGTTTTAGCTGTAGTATTTATTACCTACCCTAAGATGAATTTTTGAATACATTAAGCGATATAATAGTTCAATAAGTCCAAAAAAAATATTGATTGATTTGTGAAACTATTTCCATTGTGTAGCACTAAAATAAAATTTCTTTGCGTTATGTACACCATATTTTTTTATTGTACTTATATGATTTATACTGTAGTTCATATTATAAATCACATTAGTACTATCCTATGTTAAAGATGAACGCTTATTATTACCAAAATCGAGAATAAAATCGTTAAGAGGCTGCGGCTATTCACTTCTTACGAGCTGCACAATCAAAAAAGTACGATTTTCATTTATTGGTTTCTTTTACGGTTCTTCATATAAGTTCATCATTAAAACAACTTGACAATTGTCAAAAGGCAAACCAATTTTATCAACTTACTCAAACTTCTTTCCAGACCTATGCCACAACCACACTTAATTTTGTAATAAGATTTAAAAGTACTTACTATACTGTAATTTTTTCTCGAACACCAACATCGATAATGATGTAATCCGCATCTTGTATGCATACCATTCAACTAATGAAATTCATACATATACGTAAATTGAATTCGTTGTATTCCACCAACGCAACCGCAATATTCCAACTAGGAAATCACATGGCAATATTGTACTAGCTACAACAAAATCCCTTGCTCTCGGCATTTACGATTTGCTCGAGACGATAAGAGGCTTACTAGATCAAAGCCTGTGGTGCACATGTAGTACTGGCTTACTTAGTTAAGTGGCTCTTTTTCTAAATACAGCACTTTAGTTTAATTTTAATTGATATCACTATGGTTAATATTAAAATGACATAAGTAGATTGCAATGTTGAGGAGTTTGTGAAATGTTGGACTGTGAATAAATTGGACGACACCTTTATTTCAAAATGAATTTGTCAGGTTTTGTAAATTCCAACATATTTCCGTAACTCTATTCTGATTTATGATATAATTTCAGTCCTTCGTCGTTTATCAAAAACGATGATGAAAAAAAAATGTTTTATTAATTTATATAAAAAAGGTAATTAAAAGAGACCAATTGCAGCACCTTCTTTTGACCAAAGAATGTAATACCATATTCGATCAAATAAATAATTTTATTTCAGTAATATTTTACATGAAATCGGAAAACTTGAGAGTCGTAAAAAGTAATAACAGAAGTAAATAAAATGATAAAAATAAAAAAAAAAACGTGTGCGTCTCGGGACACCCGACAGAAGTGATAACTTAACTATTTAATATTGAAATTGTTTAGCTTGAGAAAACTCTAGAGAGCAGGAGACTGCCTATCGCTGCCGTATGCGTGAGAGAAAGCGAAGCCAGACAGACTGGCGCCGTAACGCGTTACGTAACGAAGTGGTTTACCCTCCCATAAGAAGTTTTTACTTCAAAAAGAAAATAAATGTTTTGAGGAGTAGTATGAGGAGTAAAGTTATATACATATTTTATGATTATGATCAAATGTTGTATTTAAATAAGGTTTTCAAGTGTTTTTCCTCAAAAAACACGATTTTACAGAAAAAACATACCGGTTGCCCAGGTACTAAAAAGAATGAGTGTAAGAAAAAAAAATATGTTAGTTGTAAAACTCTTCTTTGTTAATTATCAAATGATGATGAAATCATGTAATGTGTTCACCTTATGGATTTTACTCGACGCAGTATTTTTAAGCCGTTCAAAAAAACTAGGTCCCACTGAAGCTCATAGATAACTGTTTTTTTTCCTTAAACTATGTTGTGGAATACGTGAAGGGTAGAAGACTTCGATATCATAATAAAACATTTCTTTAGCACACACCACCAGTTCGTTTCGCTCCTTGGTAAAGGGCCTTAGTCAGGCGCAAAACTAGTCAGGCTCGCTCAAAACATACACAAGGTCACATCCGTACATAGCAGTATATCTTTTATACCACTAAACTGAATACCATTCACGGATGTTATTCTTCTAATTTCTCTAGCATGATATAAATAGATACATCTCTGATTTTCTTCCCTTCTACTTTTAAAAGGAATATTCTCAAAAGGATAGATAAATCTTTAAATAGTATCTACACCATAATGCCTGTTAGTAGAAGGCTTAGTGTACGCACTTAGTAATTCATTTAATTTAAAACAACTTGAAGCAGTTCAAGTTAGCTCAAAGCTTGTAGTGCATAATTAATAATTGCTTGCTAACCCGCTAGCCTCAGTTGACTTTCTCTCGGCTTAGATGTTGAGTAATTGTTACCTTTTGCTTAAATATTTATTAGTATTTTAATCTTTAAAACGACTTCACTGAAACTGCTTTTACAACTTTTAAATTATCAGGAACTCATTATTATTAAATGATCGACTGACTAACGCCATCAAAACTCTTTATTTATAACCATATACATGAAATAAACATCTTATACATGTTCAGATATATCTTCACAATACCATTTGAATCGAATATATTATTAAATGTAAATAGATTTCATTGCAAGTATTTTTACAGAAATTTCGCGAAGTTTGAATGTAGAAGAAGTGCGGAAAGCTAAAATGTTTGATCAATAAAATTATGTGAACAAAGCAACAAGAAGCTACATGCATACATACGGCTCGATCGGAGTGATACCACGGCCTCACAGAAAACCGGCAGTAAAGCACTGCTTGCATTGCTTTTCGCCGAGTGAGTGAGGTTACCGGAGGCCTTAACCCGGGAAGGGTTAAGGCCTCCGGTAACCGGCCTCCCACCCTGTCCCACTCTTCCCCTACTCCCACCTTAAAGGCCGGCAACGTACTTGTGACTCTTGAATTGCAGGTGCCCATGGGCGGCGGTAATCATTTACCATCAGGTGACTCATCTGCTCGTTTGCCCCCTATACCAAAAAAAAAAACAGTATCAAGGTATATTAACCTATTACAGTACGGAAAGTCTATACAATAATACTTCAAGTTATACTGGTGAATGATATAAATAAAAAAAGTTAAAACATAATGAAGTATGGTCGAAATTCGACCGCCAGTCCATCTCTAGTACACATAAATAGGTAAGAATATTGCTAATGACAAGCCTCCTCTGTAAATCATGCCGTAATATTTGTCAACTAGAATGTATTTTTAGTTAAATCAAACCAGTAAAGTTTGTCATGTGAAGTATTATTTTAAGGATCAACTTAACACTTGTACAATGTAGTCGAATAATTAGAATTTGCCTTCTTTGTTTATTGAAGAGAAAATTCTTTAGAATCGTTGTGATTTGAAAATTCGATGAAACGAAAAAGTCACACTAAAAAGAGACAAACATATTCATAAATAGGATTTAGCCTGCGAGAGAATAAGATAGAATACAAGTATACAGTGTTTCCTATAATCTTTGTCTTTGCGCCAGCGTACTACGAAGCCTTCAGAAAATGCGTCATAGTCAACGTGGTTTATATCATTCACGTGTATAGTTTTTGTGCATTTGCGTATTAAAATTCATTGGTTAATTAATTTATGTTAATTATTTAACACATCTTTGTTAATTTGACCAATAACTTTTATATAAATTATCTAAAATTAAATTTATTAACATTACTAAATTATTTGTGCTGATTTTACTTTTTATTTCTCATTCTCTCGTAGGCTACTTCTCTGAAGTTTCACTTCTACCGTGTGTGAATTGCACACACACACACTTTTATTTACACAAAAGAACTAGGTGGAACCCTATTCGGATTACACAAATAACTAGAGGACATTGAAAAATGGACATTTGGATAATAATCTATTATTACAATCTAAGTGACTTTTTCATTGAATTTACTAAATGGGATTTAACTTTACGAGATAAAATAAAGTAAATTGATTTTAGTTTAAAAAATTACTAGCAATGTGTGTCACTCATATGTACCAGCACTTTCGTTGGCTTTCCAACTAAAATAAATCTAGTTAGAAAGCTAACAAGAATATCCACCCAGTACATTACTGGCGACGTGCACCCGCTACACAAGAAATTGCTTGTGTTAAGACTGGTTGGGGATTAGAAGCGCCGACCTCAGAAGTCTGACAGTTTAACCATTACGTTACGGGCGATAATTGCTATATTTTTTTAATTTGCATCGATTTCAATTTAGAACGTAACTAATAGATGGAGTTTTCTTTATTTTAATTTGGTGTAACGAAACTAAATATTAATTAGTTTTGTTAAGAACGTTAAAAAATCCACAGTCTCGACTACGTGAGTGCGTTTTTAGTTGCGGTAACAGGTTATTAATTGTTGATTAAAATCCGTTAGAATACGCTGAAACACCCAGAATTACATTGTACAAAATGGTTTTATTCTTGCCACATCAAACGTTTCGATGCCGAGACCTTAACTGATTTTGAACTTTGTAAAGTTTTAATTAACATCTATTATGAGTTGCGATTGAAGCTAATGGCATTATTTTGGCTAACATGAAGCGGTTAGTCGGAATGTTATGTGAAGATAATTCTTTGTACCCATTTTTAAGCAAATTTTGAGCAAGTAGGAATGTAACATTATTTTGGCATACTTGAACTTCATTTCTATACTAATATTATAAAGCTGAAGAGTTTGTTTGTTTGGTTGAACGCGCTAATCTCAGGAACTACTGGTTCGAATTGAAAAACATTTTTAGTGTTGGATAGCCCACTTACCGGGGAAGGCTATAGGCTATATAACATCACGCTACGACCAATAGGAGTGGAGCAGTGACCATAAACGCAGTTGAAACTGCGGGGACGGCTAGTGTAGAATAAGTGCAGATAGCATACATTTTTAATCAATACACACACAAAAGTCTATTCAATGACAGTTTAAGTTATACTGGCAAATGAAATAACACAATATATTCAAAACTATTCAATTATGGTCGAAAACACGATATTCCGTAAAACATGGGTCGGACGACCAGAGTCTTACCTCTCCACTCTCTTTCCAGTACCGTTATTCTTACACCGCAATTTTTTTAAATATATTTTAGGGGGCAAACCACCATACGGGTCACCTATTTTCGCATAAATCATATCCTTACAAATAATTAAATTTGTTTTAACCTGGTGCAAGTATTTATAGTTCTTCAGCCGAAAATGAGATACATGGTCATTTATGGTTCAAAAATAGATTGCTTCGAGTTATTTATAACAAGTCACTTTCAAACTAAAGTATCCATTTCGTAAAGAGCATTCGCATTTCGCATAGGACTTTAGTTCGGATACCATTAAACACACTACCATGTAACTGACACCTAATTTAAACTTTAATTGGATGGGTTAGCGATAGTAGAAATAATGGTTATGATTATTATATATATACATATATATGATGATTAACGTGGGAGAGCCATGCTTCGGCACGTATGGACCGGCTCGACTCCGCTCAGTACCACGGCCGCACAGAAAACCGGCAGTGAAGCAATGCTTGCATTGCATTTCACCGTGTGAGTTAGATTACCGGAGGCACTAACCCTTCCCTCTCCTTTATTCCCATCCTTTCCCTCTTCCCCCTCCTTCTCCTACTCCCATCTTAATGGGCGGCAACGCACTTGTGACTCTCGAGTTACAGGTGCCCATGGGCGGCGGTAGTCATTTTACCATCAGGTGAGCCATCTGCTCGTTTGCCTCCTATACGTATTATTATTTCTATAAAATAAACACATAACTGCACTCGTGCAGTGCAACCTGGATGTAAATCTTCCACTCCAAAGTATAAATCAATTAAGCAAACCTTTTCGATAAAAAGATAATTTGATTTCAAACTCAATGAAGGATACCACACCATACCATCAGTGAATTCAGTTGAAAGAGGCCGAACATTATAACTTTGCATTAAACCGTATAAAAAGCAAATAAACATTCCGGGAGCCCATTAACTGGAAGCCCCAACATTCTATCGATAAATTGAATTCCTTTCAATTTGTGGCTATGACTCTTCCTTATTCTGCCGGAAGACAAATCACCTCATTAATTCCGAAGCACGAGCCCACACCGTTTTGTCCTTGTTGTAAAGTACCCCTAAAAAATTACATAGTCCCTTGGAGATATCGGTTTTCTCAACATTACTTTAAAATTTGACAGCAATTGTTTGATTCATTACAATTTTCGTGTTTGAGGATATTAGGGTTAAGGTGAAGTACTCGTATGTAACTACAAGTTATAATGTTTTTCTAACAATGATCTTTGTTGAGCTTAGCCAAGAAATTTATTTTACCACTAGCTGTGCCCGCGACTTCGTCCGTATTTATATCAAATCAACAGCTTAAAAAATAAGTTTCAAGCTTCTAGCTCTAAATATGACTACACCCCTTTTTTTTTGGCATGAAAAAGTAGCCCATGTCCTTTCTCAGGCTCTAGACTATCTGTGTACCAAATTTCATTTAAATCGGTTCAGTAGTTTTGGCGTGAAAGTGCGACAGACAGACAGGCAGAGTTACTTTCGCATTTATTAATGCTATAAGTAAAGATTATTTGACCATGAAAAATGTATGCTTTCGAAAATGGGTACCTATGTAAAATATCTCTGAAGCTACACCTTCGGGATATGAAACGGTTAAATATTAATCAATATAATTACATATTAATAAAGAGTATTAAAAAATGGTAAATTATAGTGGTAAACTACTTTATTATCTATACTAATATTATAAAGAGGAAAGATTTGATTGTTTGTTTGTTTGTTTGTATTGAATAGGCTCCGAAACTACTGAAGCGATTTGAAAAATTCTTTCACTGTTGGAAAGCTACACCATCCCCGGCTGACGTAGGCTATATTATATTTCCAAAAATAATAGGGATCCTTGCTAAAACTCTAATAATGTAACCCAAGGTGTAAAAAAATTATCTAAAATATTCTTTACATCGCGTGCGCTGCGAAAACTATTGATGTCTCTGATATCCGCACGAAGCCGGGGCGGGTTGCTAGTGTAAATATAAAGTTAAAAAAAAAATATAGAAACAATTAATTAAACATCACAAAAGGCAAAATTGAACATAATACATTTCTTCATTTTGCTTATTTTTTTTAACTATATGGCTGTTCTCACATTAAAGATTTACATCATAATTACTGCCGGCACAACATACATGTGTATGTATTTACGTACTACACGTGTCAACTTTGTCGCTTTTCACTTGGTCTATGTCCACTTTTCATTTTCCTTTCTCTCCCCTCCAAGCTTTCTCTTGCCAATTTTTCTTTCAACCGCATCAAATGACCATGCTACGAAAAAAGTGCGCTTTTCAACGGTTCTGTTAAGTGAGGTAACTCTTTAATAGCAGACTAAACATGTTGTTAAATGAGGCTGTAAGAAAGCGTAGAAAAGCTGAAGTACAAAAAGCAGAACCACACTTTTCAGCATTTTGCGTTGAATACAATAAGGAAATTTTATTTAAAAAGCCACAACGGCGTCTGTTAGATTTAAATTGAGAGAAATATATATTTTACTTCATCAAGGTCCCATGTAACAAATGCTTGTTATACTCATCCTTATCTTCACCTATTTTATTTTCTCAGATTTCACCCCGCGGCGATTCTTTTAAATAAAAATTGCATCCTTAAAGTATTACTTGGTCTTCAATTTCTACGTAACAATGAGTTTTATTCCTTTGTTAAAACTGCGGTCGCGAGATAGTCTGATTGAAATCCTCAGTCTTGACAGAAAAATACTCAGTACCTGGAGTCACAGAGCTTTGAAATTATATTGTCCGTTGAAGCTTGTCTTTTATGATATTGAAATCTTTCTAATATTCTTTTATTAGTACGCTCCTGATCCGTGATCATTTATTCTGTTCTAGAGTCAGATAAAAATTTATAAGGTTTCTGTCACGGTAATTTCAGTAGCAGCTTAGATTTTTGAAGTGGTATCTGGTGAAATCTTAGAAGTGTACACGTAACTGTTTACTTCCTTTTTAAAAAACTTTATACAACTAAAAAAATTTTTTTTTTTTTTATGGTATAGGGGGCAAACGAGCACACGGGTCACCTGATGGTAAATCACTATCGCTGCCCATGGGCCCCTGTAACTCGCATGATTTTACTGATACACGTTTAAAATATAAGATGCTAACATACATCACTACATATTATAAAACAAATTCCCCCGCCGCGTCTGTCTGTCTGTGTGTTCGCGATAAACTAAAAACTACTGAACGGATTCTCATCATGCGGTTTTCACCTAAGGTTTAGGTGTATAATTTGTACCCATGCAAAGCCAGGGCGGGTCGCTGGTATTATTATAAATACGCATGATATATTAATAAATACCGCGGTAAACAGAAGAATTTACACCAATCTTATTGTATAAGAGTTAGTTCATTATGTTAACGAAACTCTTCAATCATCATCGTCACCATTTTATCGGCCATGACACATCACCTGCTAAATATTGGCATCTCCTAAAATGTCTCAAAAGAGCGATCTTGAGAAATCTTCATTTTCAAACAAGATAAACCGAAACCTGATCTAAGTAAAAACATTAATAAAAAACATATGAAAATAAATAAGCATATCTTGCCATAGAGGAATAATGTAACTGATGAAGGTAATAAGTACAGTGCGTGATAGCTCGAGTAGGTAGTAGTAAAAGTTTCAAATAGTGTATATATAATATATATACACTATTTGAAACTTTATGTTATAGTCAAAACTCTTATGCCGCGTTCCAATAAACTTAAAACGATTCGTTTTGCTTACGGACGGTAAAATTTCGTTGAATTTTCAAAGTAAATTTTACCGTTCGTAAGCAAAACAAATCGTTTCTTGTTTATTGGAACACGGCATTAATCGGTCTAAAGAACTTTTAACCAGAATAAAACAGTCAAAAGTAAACAGGTTGGAAAAAAGTAGTTTTGACTGAAAATCATTGTTTAATAGTTATTTCTATCACTGTAAAATGTATGATTAAAAGTAGGTATGACTGACACTCTTAGTTAAAAGTATTTTTAACCACTATAGCATAAGTCAAAATAATTTTTAACTAACCTAATAATACTTTTAACAAGTATTTTGCCCAATGGAGTTGTCCATTAGGTAAAACTACTTTTGACTTTAATTTCAGTAAAAAGTACTTTTGTCGAGAGCCTGCGAGCAAAAATTCTTTTGACAGATTTTGGTTAAAAATGCTTTTCAATGGTTAAGAGTTTTGTGTGCAGTACATAATACATATGGTATGTTTACATAATGGTCCATGAAAAACTGCACAAGCTTAGAGCCATACACTAAAGCATGTTCTAAAAACATACAAAGTATTCCGCAAAACATAACTTCATCATGTTATTAAACATAACACATTTATTTATTTTGCGAGTATGCGTATACAAATGCTTACACAGTTATGTACATAAACCCGTTTAGCGGAGAACATAAACAATATCATTATAAAACCTTATGGGAACACATTTATTTGGACAAGGTAACAACATTCTAAAAAGTTACTACGACTACGCCGATTATAGCTATATTAGCTATCTCGATCTCATCGACGATCTTTCAAATTGTGAGGTACAATATATTATGTAAATGAAACAAAGTGTCAGAAATCAGAATAGAACAATAAGCTCAAGAGACTACCAATTCACCTTCGCCCCAAGACTCGTATTTATTCTCTTCTCTACAATATTATTTTCACTTTCTTCACCCCAATGTATCTTAAAGATCGTTTGCAGTGTCCTTGTACGAATCATTTAAGGTTGATAAAACCATCGAAAAGTTTTAAACAGAGCACACTTATGCATGTGCTACGCGAAAATTCTTTGACAAATTATTCACAATTCAAGGAGTTTGGTGGTTGCGTTGATATCTATCTATGTACGTATGTGTATGTAATGCTTGATGCACCTTCTGTGATAAGGAAGGGGACTGTGACTGGACCTGTTTCGTCTTTCGCCGCCACTTTGGCATTGGCGTTCATCACCTACCGACATTAGAAATAGTTTTAATTAAAACAGCCTCTTAATAGCGCCCTGAAAATATCTTAATATCTATGATGACATTGATCACCATACCATATAGTGCAATAATGCGTTTTATTTGATTCAAAAACAAAATAATGATTTGGTTTATAGTAGTATACATCATCATTATCAAAATAACTTTTAACTGATGATAATGTAAATAAAAATATCTTACCTAACATAATAATTTTAACTAACTTTAGCTGAGGAACAGAAGCGCTGAGGAAATAACAAGCCATAAAATTTGATTTGAAATAAAGAAATGAAGAAAATACTGTACTGTAAACATAGAAGCTAAGACTGATGGAATATAGAAACCAAATACAATGTGGTTAGAGTAGATCTGTATTTGAAACACGTAGAACTAGTTTCTACTATTAGTACAGCATTCTTGTTAACTAAAATGTACATAGGATTTCTTAAGATATCAAATATATCAATTTGTACAAGGTTTATATATCTCTATGAACAGTGCACAATTGGAAAAACTGTTCACTTAACTAAAAATCCAACTAAAGTATAGTTTCTGTAAATCTAACTTCGTCGTTTGTTCCTCTGCGTTCAACCCTCTATTCGATACACTAACGATGTTCCTATCCGTAACTCTAAACTTTAGTATCAAACTTTTATTCCGTCTCTATTTCTTGAATTGAATTAAAACGATCACTTAGAATTTTGTTCACGTTTCAAATACAAAGGACTACTTTAAAAGCTCGTCAAAATTATATTCAAATTTTTGTTTTAAATATTTTCGATTCCAAGTTATTTGAATGAGACATTGTAAGCATTATTAATACCCAATCAGATAGAAATAAGAAAATAATTCCAGTTCAAATGGTTCCACTAAATTAATGAAAGCGAATTCTAAATATTAAGCCTGGTTTCAAGTTACAACAAATTGCGCAAAGATTTGTCAGTAAATATTTTTTGGGAACTTCGCATTTTATTTGTATGATAACAAGAACTAATTATAAGAACTACGCATCTTCAGAACAATATTATTTACAGGCTTTAAAATTACCTCTATTTAAAAAAAATCCTACAACTAATAAATATATAATTTATTACTTATAATGGTTTTTAACTGTTTTTCAATTATTTCGACTGTTACGCGTTTCATGATCTTATTTTAGACAACTTCAGGTAATTACCAACATTCAGTAAAATATATTATAATAAAAGGTTGCCCGCTCGGACTAAACATCGCTAAGTGTTCTTCTATACATACAACTGAACCCCTGAATTGAATAAATTATGAGAGCTTAAAAGTAACTCTGTGTAAACGAAAAGTTGGTTTGCAATGAAAATTAATTAATTAATTTTTGTAATAAAAATTACAAAAATAATTGTAAAGTAAAATCAAGCTATCGACTATTGTACTTTGTCGTAAACTAACTATTCATTAAAACCTCACGATAAACTGTCACTAATTAAAAATGTTTTAAAAGTACCGGTACGTTTTTTGTATCTTAAGCTTTCGTTCAACGATTCCATGGCAAACAGAAAACTTCAAACATTTAGCTCATTACGCCTCCTGACTTGGAAAACCGACATGGTGACAGGTAAATATGAAAAATTGTAATATTTAACACTTGTAATTTTTCATCTCCTTATAAAAGTGACAAAATAACTTACAAGAAGGAAGCGCTGAATGAAAGATTTGTTTACAAAGGGACTTTTGTGTAGAATAAAACTATTAGAAATATTATGCAACAGTAAATTGTGTGTATTTGCCGCTATTTAATTAATGATGATGAATTGATGATTGATTTATATAATTAATTTAAAATTCCTCAATTATATTTTTCTTTTCCAGAGGTTAGAGTAAAACCCTATCATTTCTAGACAATTTAACAAAATATAATCCACGTTGTTTACTTTCCTTGACAAAGATACGCATTTAAGTCAGGATTAACCATAATTTATTACGGTCATATAAAAAAGGTGCTGAAACGCCCCAGTAAATTGAGTTGTGTTATTTACATTTTCATTACAAAATTAAATTAGTATGAATGTAAGTAATTAGTAGACGAAGACGGCTTTTAAGGCTTAAATTTGCATTTTTCTTGATTTATTTTAGGATTTTCCTTAGCTTAAGTAATTCCTTTAGACATCACGTCGAGTTGTTAATTACGAAATTACCTACAGTAATAAAGTTATAACAAGTATTTTGATACCACCCGTTGTTTGCAATGGTTTTAAGGTTTTATTAGCCATTATTTTTTCCCATCTTCTTTTCTTTACCGTATTATTCAATTAGTATGAAATAGTGATTGAGAATGAATTCGGCCTCAATTTCTCTTGCTCCACGAAGGCTTAAGCCAAGGATAAACTTTATTGATTTCGATAGATGAAAAGGGAAGAATAACAGATATCTCTCAACAAAGAGTTTGGTTATAAACTAGGTCAGGTAACCTAAAACCTGTAAAGGACAATCATTCATTTTAAGTAAGTGACACTGTGACACGGGTTTCACCTCTGAAAGCGGTATTCGCATAAAATAGCAGCAAATGAGTCACATTGTTTCATGTAACACCTATGTATCTATTTGGCAGCCGCTGGGACTGGAAGCTAGAACTTGAAAATCGTAAGTATATTGAATTGTGGGTTTTTCTTAGCGCATCTGCTAATATAGTACTTTTCTCAGCGGGTAAAAAACCTTTATATGCTAATCTACTTAAATCTTTAACGATCCTAGTAACTTTTCAAATCAAATCACTTTATTTGCGGGAAAAGTAGTACAGGTAATATGGTAAAAAAAAAATGTTGTTCCCCACAATTCACTAAAATTGGCATGCAAATACAATGGTTACACAACCAGAACTGCACTAATGCAGCCATTCAAATACACAATTATATTTTTAAAATGTCACCAAAAAATAAAAATAATGTCATGATAATTATACTAAGTTTGAATGATACCAATAAAGTTACAACAAACACACCATGTTAAACAAGAAACACATACTCGCATCAAAAATATATATTACCCAGTCCAAAAAAAATCTTTCATTGTGTAAAACGTGTGTTTTATTAACCAGGTTTTCAGTTCCTTTTTCATTACAACAGCTATCTATTGCAGGCTGCAGATATCGTTTCATTAGTAGTATTGGCAGTCTTTGTTACCACCGACCTACCAATACTCACCTAATAGTGGCAAAAGTTAGTAGGTTCACGCATTGGTAAAGAGGTTACTGGCCTACCCGATCCACTGCGTCTGACCTCTTTTTTGATCTAGTAGTAAAAATATAGGTCAACCACATACCGTACGATTGCGACGTGGAAAAGGCTGTGCAGTTTAAAAAAAAACAACACAATATTATTGAAAGAGATTTTCATCACGTTATATCTACTTGCGTGTATTCATGTGCTTCAAGGTGACGTTACGACGAAAAGTTCTACATTATGACGTAAAACAAATGGTATGTAAGTACTTTGTAGTGGCGTACTATATAAATGTCGTTGGAACTAATCGGATCCAGGCATCGCCCGATGTTGTTTCAGAACTTGAATGGACACTTACTTACAAGGCCAATACAAATAAAGAAATTAGAGCTGTAGATAATTCCTAATTGTCCTCGCCGCCACTACTCTCCGGCGTAGATATCGTTTCCATTGTTGTCATTTTAACGAAGTAATTAACTACCGACACGTACCGAACAAGATAACTTTCTAAAATTTCACAGGGGTCACCAATGAAAAGATTTTTATATTAGTTTAATGTGTACGTGTTGTTTTCTGGTACAGTGTATTTAGGTACATCACTTAGAGGCGTGCGTGTGTAGTATTTATTTTACACGTGCGTACATGGAACCAATGATACAGTGACTGCGTCTGGCCCCTATGAACTATGGTTTATATGTAACTTTCTTGCATACTCAGTGTAACTTGATATGGGATGCAGAAAAGAATATTTATAATGACGCGGGCAGAGGTGCGCCGTGGGTTCAGCTATGGCCTATACTAAGAGTATTTGTTTTGCCCGATGTTGTCTCTGAACTGGAATTAACACTGAATTACAAGACCAATACAAAAAAATTCTACGCTTTGTTTCATATTTAGGGTGACAAATGTTAAGGGTGATTGATTTAAATATTCCTATCATCATCCTCCTCCTCCGAGCCTTTTCCCAACAAAGTTAGGGTCGACTTTCAGTATAGCTAAGATACGGCTTAACTCCGATATTTTACGTGTAGCGATGCCATTAGACCTCCACAACACTAGTACTAGGCGACATTGAAGTTCTGTAGTTAGATCAAGTTATCGGACTTTTTTTAGGGCTCCAACTACCCGTAAAGAATGACACAGATGTTCGTATGGCAACCGCGACCGATGGCTTAACGTGCTCTCCGAGGCACGTAGCGGTCTTAATATGTTAAGAATGGTCACCCACTCTAAGACTGACCTGTCTAGCATTACTTAATCTTGCAATGTGCTAACCTACTCGGTCGCGACTGCCATCCGACCTCCACAACACAAGTACTAGGCGACATTGAAGGTCTGTAGTTAGACCAGGTTGTCGGACTTTTTTTAAGGCTCCAACTACCCATAAAGAATGCCACAGATGTTCCTATGGTAACCGGGAACGATAGCTTAACGTGCTCTCCGAGACACGTAGGGGTCTTAATGTGTTAAGAATGGTCACCCATCCTAAGACTGACCTGTCTAGCATTACTTAACCTTGCAATGTGCTAACCTACTCGGTTACCACTTAGCCACATTTTTCTAATACCTGAAAAATAATTATTAATTATCAACATCAACACCCATTTTTATTTTATTACTGAGACAGAAAGTAACACCTTTTTCTTTATCATCTGCGTCCGTCCATTGTCCATGGAGGAGATTATTTACATTACAATTAAATTTTGTGGTTAGGCCAGTCGAATTCTTTTTTATTACAGAGTAATATGTTAACCCCATCGTGGCTTATTCTAAGATGATACTATGTTATGATAGGAGACAAAGGAAGTCGTTTTGTGCATATATCTCAAATAGATCTAACGCCGCATTTGTAGTAGGGTTACTCAGAATATTAATGAAAAGTCCTACATCGTACACATTAAGATTATATTTGAACATCAACGAGTTCCTTTGGCGCCGGTATTTGACACAATCCATCAGTAACTGTTGGACATCGTCAAGGACTCCGCAAGTATCACAATCGGGCGTATCAACTTTTTTCATGAGATGTCCAAACTTTCTAGATGACTCTTTAAACAGTATTTTCTGCAGCGAATTATTTACACTCAGGCAAAAAAATAAGCAGAATTTGGAGCTGATCGTTCCATTATCACACTTAGTCACAAAAACCTCCAAAAAAGGCTTACTTACTTACAAACGATGAAACCGCTGTGTTGCAAATGATATCCTCCAAAAATAATGAGGGCTGGACCTCACTTGAGAAAACGACCCGCATTATATGGCTGCGAGTAAAAAGTGTACGTGCGTCGGACGTTTTAAAAGGATAATATCTTGAAGGGCTTTTGCGGCACTTTTGACGGAGTTATGGGTTTTTTTTTCAAAGCACCTATAGAGGCAAATACCTCTTAAGTTGGAGTCCACAAAGCTAACCTACTTGTTAGTCGTAAATACTCGGCTGAAACGGCCCTTGTATATCGTATTTCTCAAATAAAAATTTTGAGTGGACTATTTAAGTAATAGTGCAATACGTTTTTTTTTCATTGCTTTGGCCTTTTTATGTCATTTCGGTGGTCAAAGAGGTTTAAAAGTACCTGATATTGGGCTACCTTACATTGAATGCTGCTGGTCAATGCCAGTTTACCATATCCAAGCAGATACAACTTCATATTACCAGAAATAGTTTAGTTAGCATTCACTTTTGTAATGGTTGCCTAATTTATTAATTAAATTTTGCATTTTATATGTATATATAGGTGTTTTAAATATTCATGTATGAACTAGTAAGACATAACGAAATCAGCTGTTGCCTATCAGCAGTTGATTTGCAAATAAAATAGCCTTACTATAAATAAAATGAGTTTCTTCAATACATGCACATATATTTAAACATGTTTTCTTTCGTATTACTGAGGAAGCAAAGAAGCACAAGGCCCACCCGCCGGGTAACAAGCATACGTACATACACATGAGTGTATGTGTGCATACGTGCATACACATGAGTGTATATACGTATGCACTCATGTGTATGTACGGGTAGTTAGAGGCGTATGAAACATCCACATTTTGTCTGCTATAATTTGGTCCCACACACGTAATAGAAGGCAAGCTTATTGCCGCCAACCAGTTACTTTGGGATAGGAAAATAAGGAGTATATTCAAAGGGAAAGACCGGCAAGGCAATAGAAGGAAAAGAATATTGCTCATACGGATGGATCGGAGAGTGTACGGAATAGCTCGAGAAGGTCATAATCGCATACCTGTATCTCGAACTGGCGATTACCGGGAAGTCTAATACTCGGTTCCTATAATCAAGAAACGGTTCGTTTTGCTTACGGACGGGAAAATTTTTGTTGAAAATTCAAATTTTACCGTCCGTAAGCAAAACAAATCGTTTCTTGTTTATAGGAACCGGGCATAAGTCCTCGTTACTATCAAAGGGGGTGCGGGATACCGGTACGCATAAACCCGGGTAACTCTAGTGATGTCCATCCCATGTTCTTGACTTTAAGACAAATATCTGCCAACACTTTTCGACAACAGACAAGAAACTTGGCCTTTGATATCTAAGCGGCCCAAATTTGAGCCTTAATCCATTGTGATATGTCCGTTACTAAAAAAGAAATAGCCATTTTACTGGATCCGTAAATTATGACGTCAACTTGCTTTACACTGTCGGTACACCCGGTCTCACACACCGGAGTATTCCACCAAACATTTACCCAAGAGTAAAACATGCATGATATTGTTAGTAGTTTTATTTTTAAATATATAGATAAATATTTTTTCAACCATAAAGTGTCGATATTTCATAAAACACAGCTATTTTATTAGTCATAAAACAATGCCATGTAAATACTTCATATTCCACTGTTCTTCACACATTTTTTTACGTTTAAAAACCTACAACCATCTTTATAGTCTTGACAAATCTTATGATATTAGGAAAATAAAAGTAAATAAATAAAAGTTATCTTCACACGAAAACAGTGTTCGAAAATCTGACTTTTACAACTTCTAACAAGTTTGTCACACACTGTGTTAGCGACAATACTTTTAAACCTTCCCCGCAAAACCGTCGCGGGATAAGTGAACGGTAAGACATGTGTAAAGAGGCAACGTAGCGATAAAGTTATTTGACTTTTTTGAGCCGTCCGGTCTCACACACGCATACGGAAAAGATGGCAGAATAAGTAGATAATTGTAGACACCCAGATTTATATTGGAGATCTTTAGTGGAGTCAAACCCTAAAGTGTTATTTGATACTGCTGTTATTCACTTTGTCTTTGGCATAAAAACTGCAATAGTTACCTTGTGGAAAGACAACAAATAAAGTGACAAAGAAAAAAAGAAACAGTGTAATCATTGTGCAAGAAATGAATAAAAAAGTAAAGAAAAACAAAAGTGATGAGTTTTTTGTAAGTAATGACGACAAGTTTAATAGTTACAGGATACAGATAAAGTAATAATATCATAAATTTAAAATTTAATCGCGAGCATTGCTTCACTGCCGGTTTTCTATGAGGCCGTGGTATCACTCCGGTCGAGCCGACGAAAAGTTAATTAGTTAAATAGTTACAAGTAAAGCGTGTTAAAAAGATATGAAAAAACAAGTGATCAGTGCAAAAGACGATGGTGAGTTCCAATACTGATGAAGACTTATGACTAACGCTGATAAAGGAAACTTCTTCATTTCATACTTACTTCATTTGTAAAGTTACACGATGAAATAAGTTAGTTCAAAAATGAATAATAAAATTAGTAAAATGCAAAGAATGTTTCTATAGTAGCAAAATGTATCGCGTGTGCTAATAAATGTCTAACTTAAAACATATATTTCGTTGAAACTTTAGCCCCTTAGAAAATATCATAAATTCTTTTGTATAACAGTATATAATATGTTACAGTCAAAACTCTCAATCGTTCAAAAGTACTTTTAACTGAAAAAAACAGGTTCGTCTAAAAAAGTTTTGACTGAAAATCATTGGTTAGTGATTTTGACTGTAAATTTATTGTTAAAAGTGGTTTTGACTAACGCTCTTAGTCAAAAGTACTTTTAACCATTATAGCATTAGTCAAAATAACTTTCAATTGATTAGAATGTAAATAAAAATATCTCACCTAACCTAATAATACTTTTAAGTATAATCAAAGTTCATATATAACTGGTTAGAATGTGAAGAAAAGTATTTGACCTTCCCTAACCAAATTAATTTTTTTTCATTACCATTAGATAAAACTACTTTTGACTTTCATTTCAGTCAAAAGTACTTTTTCGAAAGCTTGTAGTCAAAAGAACTTTTGACCGGTTAAGAGTTTTGACTACAACGTATATTATAACGGTAGCTAATGAAGGTATATTAATGATTTCAACAGGGTCATTTTGCCAAAGTAATGCGTGCCCCAACAGATGATTTAGGATCGCTTGACCTGAATACTGCTGAGTTATGAGTTCATTTATATGCTGAAAATATGGTGCGGACACATGACAGTCAAATTAGCGAGGCGGGGTTATCTATTTATTTTGATTACGTTACACATTTTAGGCAATATGGTCTTATGCGCCGCGTATTGTAGGCTGCGGTTAGATTTATTTAGCCGGCATAGTAAAAACAACTATAAATAATAATAATAACTTTACACACCTTACACACGGTCGTCTGATCCCAAACTAGGCAGAGCCAGATGGCTGATCAACATACTTATATATTTCTAAATAGATACATCATCATCATCATCAGCCCCTCATTATCCACTGCTGGACATAGGCGTCTACTAATGAACGCCACTGAGCTCGATCGTCAGCTCTCCTCATCCAGTTTTTGCCCGCCGTTTTGCGCAGATTGTCACTCCACCTGGCCGCAGGGCGTCCCACACTACGTTTCCCCTAAAATAGATACATATTATAGATAAATTACACCCAGACACAGAACAAATTATCATGACTCATCACACAATCATTTGTCCTGAGTGGGAATCGAACCCACGACCTCTAGCTCAGCAGTCAGGGTCACTAACCACGAGACCAACAGACCAGTCAATGAAAAATTTCGATGAAAACATTATAAATTCTTGACACGACCCAGAAAATAGAAGGAAATAAGGCCACAGCAGACTTCTATCCCAATGAGGGATAGAAATAGACCTTAGAAAAATCTCAAATAAACCAATGCCCAACCGTTCTGTAGTGTATCATACAAAACATAATATCGCTTTTTTTTCTGGTCCTGGACTTTAGTTGAGGTAATTTCATAATAAGGCACATAGTGTGGTTTTAGTCAGTTTAAGTGCGACATATGGCCTCACTTATATCCCGGATGAGATATCACCAATTCCACACGATGGAATAGGAATGAAAATATAATATTACATCTCCAAAAATAAATTTATTTCCATTATAATTTTTTTTATTAATTTTAGAATTTTTTTTTCTATCGCTAAGTAAAAGAAGACATTTTTTTATATCACTCCAGGTTTACAAAAGCTTTTAATGGAGTTTTTAAGTACTCTATATAATAGTAACGACTCCAACGTGAAACTGATATCCAGTGGTATCATACAGTTGTTCTACGAGTGCTTATAGGTATCAGCAATAACTAATCATCAGGCAGGCCAAGGGTTGACTTAGACTGTCGTCAGTCATGTTTAACAAAATGTGCTTTACTTTAACTTTTTCAATAAATCACAAGTAAATCATTGCTTGATAAGGCAACATTTTTTATTGCAATACATCTGTAATGCCAAGATTTATAGGTTTTTACTCATTTCAGTCCTAGTTTCTTCTTTTTTGGCATTTTTTTTTTTCAACATTGCGAAGAGTTTTGGCTTGTTTCTTTTATGGCAGACCGCCTGCCTGACGCCAACCCTCTTTGAAAATGTAGTTGTTTTCAGACGGGACAAAGGAAGAAGGTAAATTGAGGTAAGGAAAACGGGTAGGGCGAGGAAGCTAGGGTAAGGGATTCCGCAAGTCTTGGGTGGGAAAACGGGACTGAGACTGCAGTAGCTCGAAGAGGCCACGTACTTGAATGTTCATCCTGTGATTGGAGAGGCCACTAGGACAGTAACATCAACTGGCTAACTTTAAACAAACTTTATTTATACGATGTAGTAAATAGGTAGAACTATGATTATGATTACACTTGAAAATTTATCTGTCTGTCTGTGTCTGGACGATCAAATTCCCAAGGAGGATTGGCATGATACAGGCGGCCGGTCATAAAATAAACCGGCCAAAAAACTCTTTGCAATTTTACACATTGCACTGACCCTAAAGAAAAATTGAAAAAGAGCAGCAGAGGAACAAAATAAAACATTAAATGGTAACGATTTGATGGTAGCAAAGAAAATCGTAATTTCAGTTACTATTTTATACCATTTTGACTTTTAATAAAGAAAAACTGATTATACTTGACAGTTGACTACCGTTTTATGAGAGAAGACGAAGACTACGAAAGAGAATGAGACGAACGAAAGTGAACATTTGTACAAATCGCTTCGCTCTCCGCCTATTGCACTAATATTCCAGACCGCAGTCATATCATTATTACGCCGGAGATGTGTACATACGTAGCGGCACAATAGGTTCTGATTCTGATTTGCATTTTAACGCAGTCGGTGTCAATTTAAATATTGTTTGACATGATTGCAACTGACCCTTGGTCTAACACTATGAAATGTTTGGGTGTATACGAAAAATGAGGTTATCTTGAACTAAACGTAGTAAACATTGCTCGATACAATTTCTAACAATCATAAATAAGCAATGTGTGTGTTAATAGTAACTTATTGAGTACCTACTAAGATAATGATAATTGTATAAAGGTATATATTAAACAACATGTCACAAAGTAGTACGTAATTAGCAGTAACTTAATTAGTCTAAATAAGTAGGATATGGAAAAGAGGTCTGCTGATACCATATCATTTGATTAAAAGGAGGCTTCAAGTACTGACTATATAAATCAAGACTTTTGTGGCAATAAGTGTGTAAGTGACAATTTATGTTTTTGAGCATCTGTGTTTAGATGTTCGCGTAAACTGCGTATAAGTCAATAATTTAAATGAATACATGAGCTTTATTTCGATAACAATAAGTCTAATATTTAAATATG
Organism: Euplagia quadripunctaria; assembly: GCA_963859945.1. Lineage (NCBI taxonomy): Eukaryota > Metazoa > Arthropoda > Insecta > Lepidoptera > Erebidae > Euplagia > Euplagia quadripunctaria. The sequence continues at coordinate 9,144,344 of OY982583.1, forward strand.
TTGTCATAAACTCACCGGAGCTAACAGCAAGGTGGTATATCGGCCTCGAACCTACTAAAACCACACGAAATGTTGTATCTCCGTCTTAAGGACTTATTGCCGGAGCATCGGGTACAACCTATGAAGGAAATACCTGTGAACCGCAGACTTGGCTGCCTGTTGAACAGCAGACGACCCCACCGACGACTACGACCGGAGTATGAACACATTGCGCCTCATCTCATAATACATGAAAAAGGCAACAATCTCATCTCATTAGTCTTAAAAAGTCCCAAAACATTGTCGTTTCTCGAAGCTGTAAAAAAATCAAGCTTCTGAGTCAAAGCAATTAAAAGATAAGTAAATCTAAACCCAGTCACCTAGAATCACTGCAATAGGTTAGAACCAACTTCTTACATTACAATAAATACTAGATTACAATAAAAGAATACGCTACAGATACAACATAATTTTACCACATATAAACAATGAAATATTCTGAAGAAATGTATATTTTACGAGTGTAAAAGTTTACAATCCTTTGCCTGACTCTTATAAAAATTGATTGAATATTGTTTCTATAAACTGAATGAGTATTGGAGTATACTTCCCGTAGATAAAATAAATAATGTTATAATAATAATAATGATTGTTTATCATACCTATTGCATGGCTAATGCCGTAAATTGCGATGTATAATATAATATCTTAACCTGTAAGATTTCAACTTATTGGTACTAAGTAAATAAAATGCACTTTTATGTAGGCTCTTTGACGAGAGCCGATGGTATAAAAATCTAAACGCGGTTACTTTGACGCACGAGCATCAGTAGGATGCTGTATTATAATTTTAATATTTTAAATGTATTAACTTTCAAAGAGTTCTATACTATGTTATTAAACTTAGGTTAGGTTTGTAACCAATCATATTCTCATCTTTCAGTTCGTGGGTTAATTTATTGCGTAACTAGCAGCGCCCCGCGGTTTCAACTGGTTTCAACTGTGTAAGTCCCGTGTAACGTTGTATTCTAGGTTGTACGGAAGGGGTAACTAGTGTTTTTTTAACCCCCCAGCTGTGGTGCGTGCATTCCCCCGCCGCACAGGATCCCGTGGGAATATCGGGAGAAAAAGTAGCCTATGCGTTAATTCAGGTCTCCAGTTATCTACATACCAAGTTTAATCGCAATCGGTTCAGTGGTTTTTGCGTGAAAGAGTGACAAACATCCATCCATCCATCCAAACTTCCACATTTATAATATTAGTGGGATGCGTAAAGCTTCATTTGTAATCAGGTGTACCAACATTGTTGTGATCATCAAATTAAGTAACTCAATTTTATTTGACTTTGAAAGTACTATTATTATTTTATTATTAACAGAAACTTAAAAAAAAATCCAATACGTGACCAAGTCGATGTCCATTTAACTACCTATTTTTATTATAATACACACACGGCAAATACCTGTTCATTTAAAATGAAAATGAACTTTAAAGTTCCCTTAATTACCCTAAACTATTGTCCGTAATTGATCGCATTTTAAATCACAATACGTAACATTTCCATGCCATGAATGCCTTTCTTAACTCAGCAAGAAAGGGGCCAATTAATTTTTTTATAATTTCTTATGCGTGCACATTTGTCTTTGTCAGAAGAAAAATATTGTTCCACTGTGTAAGGAAAAATCAACTCTATGGAAACAACATAAACTTTTTAGTACAGTGATAGTTGGTAATGGTGTCAAGAAAAAATGAAACAACGGCAATTTGGAGTACACAAAAAAAACTATTAGCTGTAATTAATCACGTTGACAAATCCTAAGAAAGTAGAAGTTTTATGGTGGTGTGGCTTTCGTACAATTACTCTAGATTAGCCTTGAATAATCCAAAAAGTTCATCCACGACATACAAAAAAAAATGTAAAAGTAGAAAAAGAGCCCAAAGAGATTAGCCCCTAGTAAACTGATTACGGCGGAAGTAATAATAGTCCAAATATTTATCAAAAAATAAAGACAAAACTCTTTTTGTGTATTAAATAATACATTGTTGGGTAATGTATACATTTTACATTTCACAAACACTAATATAGACAATGGGTGACCTTATCCCTAAAAAGCAATTTCTGCCTCGCAACATTTAGATAGAGAGAAATGGATAGAAGGAATGGAGACAGTGTACCTACAGTTATAGACAAAACAGTTATCTAAATAATAGACAAATATATAATACATAGATAAATGTACATACACTTTAATTACATACCTAGCAAGGATATAAAAAACCGTTATAGTGTCACAATTTAAATATTTTACCACTAAATACATTACGCAAAGCTAGATGGGTAAATGAGAAAAAAATGATATAAATTTTATATTCGGTTAATCGAAGACAAATAGATACAAGATCTTTAAACAAACAATTTATTACTGCTGCATATACTCACGTCAAAGTCGCAGTTTATGGCAATTTCTAGAAGTAAATTCTACGACTTTTATTTAAAGTTGTAAAATGTTATTAACACAGTGTTTCTTAAATTTAAGCTCTACGCAGAAAGTAATTATTTCTTATTTATTTATATAGTATTATTTTATAACCAATAAGCTCTTACTCAGTTATAAAACTTTCAGCTAAAGTATTACTTACTACTCACGAACTATTAGCAACTAGTTACATAAATCATGCCAGAACAGTGCATTAGTAGCTATTAAACTTTAAATTACTGAACGGAATAATAATATACTCGTTGCGTTACGAGCTTGCTCCATAATTAATATTCCATTAAACTATAGTTGAATATTTGCATTGTATGTTTCTTTCTGTTTATTTAGAAACTAAACGTGTACTATGTCTAGATGTATTCGTACTTTTATAGAAGTAACGTTTAAGTTCTGAGTGATGTATTCGAGTCAAGAATAATGACTCGGTAGACTTAAGTTTCTTCTTCTTTTTGTATGACTCATACTTCATAATAATGTAATTGAATCAAAGTAAAGGTTTCTAATTTATTTGGAAGATATCTACTTTATTAAAAAGGTTTTAGTGGATGGGTTGAGGATTTTTCGAGCCTAATATTATTTTTAATAATTACTAGTTGTTGCCCGCGACTTGATTCGTCTGGTAATTTTGGTTAAATTTATCCTACGGGAACAGTACATTTTGCGGGGATAAAAATCTAAATCTAAATAAAATCTATGGATAAAAGCCTTTGTGCTATTCCAGACTATACTGTGTCTGTGCCAAATTTCATCTAGATCCGATCAGCCGTTTTTGCGTGAAAGAGTAAAAGTGGGGGAGCCATGCTTCGGCACGTATATATACGGTATATATTTAGGGTAAAAGTTCAGCTTATAGTACAGGAAGATCGCGTTCTGGATTAAGGATTTATTCAAACTTTATATACAAATAGGTAAAGACAAATTGTTCAGCACCTTTATTCTTTACCCACCAAAAAAAGAAGATCCACCAAGAAAATCTGATAACTTTTTTATGTTCAGTAGGTATTGACTTTAGTGTTTTCAGTAAAAATCAAATTATTTTTGTTTTTACTTACTTTCAATGAAACTTTATTGTTTATTATATAAAATGAATCCCTATTTTTCTTTTCATGCCATAACTTGAGAACGACTTAACCGATTTCATTCATCTTTTTTCATATATTTTCTAATACTTGTATTGTAGCAAATTCTTACGGCACAGAAAAAAAAAATTGGAAAGTTTTATAAGCGACATATTGCTGTTTTTCGACATAAACGTGAATTGCGGTCGTATGTAGACCTTGGGTGACAACTTATTCTATTGATTGAACTAAAAAATAAGACTTAAATATGTATTAATTTATTTTGATTATTCATTTATATTCAGACACATTTTCTAAAAAATCCTTCAAATTTAGGTCAATGTTTTTGTAGCTTATGAATACATTATTGTTACTACAATATTATTATATTTTGTTTCAAAAGTAAACGTTCGTAATTAATTTATAATGTATTTACAAGAAATCTTAATTAGACGTGGTAGCTAACATTTTAAATTTGGTTACGTTTGGCTTAGTAAGATCAAAGCTAAAACGACATTCCTAAAATGTTTTCCACCATTGAAACCGAGACCGCTAACACGCGGTTGGCGGAGAGATTCTAAGATAAGCTTAGACTCATTTAAACTTAACAATGTGCTAAACTTAGCTAAGTAGTCAAGATTGTTCGCGAGTTGGTAGTTGAATTAATTTGTTATAAGTTTCCAAGTTGAGTAACATTCATTTTGCACCTGTTCCTGAGTTGGATACACGTAATTTTGATAGGTACTATTAATATTAATAAATCAAATAATAGCTGTTCTTACTTCAAGCGAAATCAGGAAGCTAAATTATATTGTATAAGAGTGAACCGTGAATCGTATATCTTAACTGCAAAAATACCTTATGGCTCCCTGAACTCTGGAATTTATATGGTATTGGTTTCCCACAAAACATACATTGCTTTTTCTTGAATTTACGATGTAATTTAAGTTCAATTTTAATATATATTATGTAGTAAATACATTTTAAAAATACTGTAACTTGAAAAGAAATACAATGGCTTGAAGACCTGAATCCTGTAGTATAAATGTTTTCAATGAATACTATAGTTTTGAGTAAAATGTCACCCTAAATGATTTGTGAAATAACATGATGATCCAAAATAAATAAATAAAAAATTACATTTTGAAAGAAAGCACGTGGAGACTGGAAAAGAACCTACAACTAGCAGGTGTTGGTTGCATTACACTAATAATAGATTTCATCTGGTGATGCAGAACTACCATACTGGCAACCGTTCGTAATCAGATGGATTTTCTGATTGCCTACCAAATAAGTAGTATAGAAAATTTTTAAGAAATGATACCGTTAAACATAGAGCAAAATTTAATGCATATTAATATGGACTTAGGACTTAAGAAATTGTCTACCGTATCTATTGTTTTCCCAGTATTAGGGAGTATTGAAGTGCTTTGCATATTTGAAGACGCCCAAACATCGTGGAAACATCCTTCCACATAAATTGTATATTGTAGCAACAAACTGACAAGCAATAATTAATATTCAACGAAACGCACACTCGACTATCAGAAGCGGGTTTTGTAGCAGTAAATTGCACGAGTTAGGCCAAGTGAGCCAATTCTCCCAACCGCGGGCGTTCGCTGAAACTTTGCTCATATTTAATTTGGCATCGTACCCGTTTGAGACTGGCCTGATTATTGTTACACACTGAACACTATAAGTTTCAGTCTGGCGTGAACAACATCAATATTGTTATGAAGTTTTGTTATTAATTTTAGATTTATCCATGTTTTGTAGCTGTAGTTTTTTTGTTTTTTTTAAATTTCTAACAGAATACCTTGGTGTGTTCGGCATACCACTTCACTGTCAGCTACACACATGTGTTCAACTGCTGCCCAGTGTATCACAAGTGTAGACATATGTAAAACTATTATATACATAATATTTAAGAACATGGATTACAGGTTCTAAATTTTGTATTGAAAATCTATCTTCCATTCAAACAAAATGTGACATTCTCTACCGCTCTTATTAAATATCCTGAAATGAAAGTATGTATGTTTAACCTAAAACAAGCTAATCTTATTTCTTTCAAACACGCGTGAAGTTTACATTGGATCTTGTCAGAATCAATAAGCATTCAAGCCAAACTGCATCGAACATACACTTCCAGTATAGCAACGTAACAAGCCACCCCGTATGATACTCCTAACGAGTACGGAGTATCGACGTTAGTTAAGCAAATTTTGTGGAATTTGGCAAAGCGCCGTGTCTAAATTTTTGGTTAAAATTAATGAACGCTCGAGATAGATGTTTCCTTAGTATAAAATTGCTTAGGCCATGCATATTTTCTGACTTTGACTATTATTGAATAATTTGATAACATGGGTCTCTTCTATGAAGGTATATTCTATTGATGTAGGTATTAGTGTGATTGTTTTGTTTAAATTTTGGTTCACTGATTAATATGGTCAGTCTTGACTTCTGTTGTTAGCTCAGTCATGGGATGTCCACTACTGACGAAGGCCTCTTCAAAAACTTTCATAACATGCTGTCTTTACTGTTTGCTTTGGTTTTTTTTTAATTTGTTACATTTTAAAAATTCATATTATGATATTTTTTTAATAAATTGTTATAAATTACCTGAAAAAAATTACCTTATTAATCTGATTTGTTGCCAATATATGCTCATAGCCATAAATTAAACTCACTTGTTTTTTATAAAATTTTCCATTAAAATATAATTTTTGGATGCAGAGCATTCAGTTTTTGAAAGGGATTGACATTTAGCTTTTAAATATAATTTTTATTAGCTATTAACATAAGGGAATGTATTAACCTGTTAGATATAATAATATAGATATAATAATCTTAATATCATAGCAATACTAGTTTATTGACATGACAACACATCACTAACTATAAAAAACTTTTATTACAATCTCTAAAACCTTTCATCAAATATACCCAAGTATTTTTCTGTTAATAAAATGTCTATAAAAATATGTAGCTATGATGTTAACCAAAGGTCAGTATGATTTGCCAAATTTGCAACTACCTACACATAACACTAAAACCAATTTACTTAATTTGATATTCGGAACAAAGAAAACTGACTCCGCCAGATATTATGGTAGCTCTAGCTTAGCTGGCACTATTGGTACGCAAATCCCAATCAGAACTAAAAGCATCATCGAATTCCCCGGTCGCCTCTTCCTTCTTGTTTTTCCATTTATCGGTATCATAACCAAATTCGTGTTCTATTTCTTTTGAAAAATTTCTGCACTTTACTTTGTTTTTTATTGTTTGTGGTTTTGTAAATGTTACCGATTGTTAAAATACCTAAAGTTAATTACATTTACTTTACTAAGTATACAAAGTGCAGGACAGGTAGAATACTTACGAGTTTGTGTCATTTACATAAAAATCTCTAATATTTCATACCATATTTCTCGGGAAGGCACAGCAAAGTTATTATATCTAATCAAGCCGACAAAATGGTGTTCTTTCTATGGCTGACAGATAACAGTGACACATCGTTACTGCTTGTTATTTTGACAACTCAATCTTGCCAGTTAAATTCTAACGTTTATAACTTGCGTCAGATCAACCTACACTTGAACATCGAACGATCTCGAATCAACAATTAGTAATTGCTTCGTTCACCGTCAGCCCGAAAGCAGATTGCGACTTTTTCGGACTCTGCATTTATTTGGAGTTAAACTTGCATTTCGCTGATATTCCACTTCGTACGTGCATTGTATTGCAAGCTGCTTGCAATTCTGCTTAGCTGTAAGTTGAAAGGTTTTACGTGAGACGGATTATTATCCGTCCTTATACATAAAATACTTTAGTTTTTAAACGGTTTTATTTAGCTGGACCTGTTCGTTTTTTGTTTGGGTCAAAAGTAGTATTTGAAATTTTACCCACTTCCTGTTGACAGATTGATCTGATATTTGGTTCACATCTTTGGTTCTGATGATAATACAGTTTAATATATTCAATATCATTGTAAATCCAAGATGGCCACCGCTACAAAATAGCGGATTACATATTTTTGTACCACCTCCTCAATATGGTTATCAAATGAAAGGGCTTGACTAGTAAAATACTGTAGACTATGACAAATTTCAAGTCCAAGATGGCAGCCACTACAAAATAGTGGATTACATTTATTTTTCACAACTCCTTTAATATAGGTATCAAACGAAAGGAGTCGATTAGTAGAATAGAGAACACTATGAAAAAAATGCTAATCCAATATGGCCACAGACAAAATGGCGGATTTCATATTTTCACAACCCCCTGAACGTGGGTATCAAATGAAAGGGCTTGACTAGTAGAAAATGATTATGTATTGAGGAGTTTGATTGCACAAATTGTCAGGAAAGAAACCTTGTAATAATGAGGCACTTAATGAACTAAATAGAATGAGAAATATTAAGTAACGAAATAAAAACTAAAGCTTGAAAATAAAATAAAAATAAATAAAGTAAAAATTTGTTTTTAAGTTAAACGGTTTTATTGTTGAAAATAAAGATGATAATGATGTAGATAATGTACTAAAAGTTAAAAATAATTTGTTAGGACCTAGGTATCAATCATCACACCACTCTCCTCATCAATTCAGGGCATTGATCAGACAAAAAAAATTAAATCGTCGGGCGTAGCGTAACTTGAGTAAATATTTAAACAGCATTTATAATGATATGAGCGGTTGACTGTTGATAGAAATTTCACGCGCCCCATTTTTGTACTTATTTTGTTAAGTTTAATATTAAAAATGAAACTCAATCGAAACTTTTAATATTATAAATGAGAATGTGAGTTTGTTTGTTTGTTACGCCTTCACCTACTCAAGCGATCGTTATGAAATTTTGGTATATATACAGGTTATCAAAGACGCACTAAAGGAAGCCTTTAATCTAGAAATAAATACTGTTCCCGAGGGATAAATGGTGTGATTGACAAAACCTACATTAATGCGATTGAAGGTGTGGGTAAAAGGGGGTTTTAAATAAGACTGAAATTTTGATTCGGCATTATTTTTCAGATTTTTTAATATTTTAATTGTAAACCCAAATATTAAAAATAAATAATTTGACGACAGCAAAGTACGGCGGCAATAGTTGCTATTTCATACAAGTTCAAATAAATAAATAAAGATTCAGACTATCAGTCCATATTAGTGTTAGTAACACCGATATACTTAAGTAAGTACATTATTGTTTTAAATTAATTTATTTAAAAATTAAAATCATCACTCTGCAATGGAGACACATAATGAGCAGAAACAATTTAAATATGAAATATTTCCAATACAGACTGAGACCCAGTGTACGCTTCAGGCACATTGGAACCGACCTGAAATCATTTTCAGAATGCTATAACCATATTAATTAAGGAAAAGCAACTATTTTAACGTGACAGTGAATTACTACGGTATTAAGATTTTTAGACTATCAAAAAAAATGCTACTGTTTGTTTTTAGTTACGTGTCGCGAAAAATTTGAAAATTTAGAACTAACCCGGTAGCTTCGCTAAATAGTGAAGTGTTCGTCGTCGAACTCTTCTATACCCGCAATGACAACATTAACCCAACAAACACGCATTCTCAACAAGAGTTCACTCGAAAGCAGCAGCATTCTGTGCAAACAACTACCGTTCCCAAAATCAACTTAATAGATAAGCTCCTATTATCATATATTTTGCTTAAACAGTGACGCATTCAACGTGTTTATAATACTCTTGGTGGCGTTCTCAAGTACATTACAGAGTGTATTGCCGTATCAAGCCACCTTAATGCAACTTGCTTTTAACCTACATCGGATGAAAGCGCGGCACGTAATGCCAGTTTTAAGGGCATAATCGCGGCCGTTTGTTACAACGTTGCGCAGTATTTATTAATAGTCGGAGTTTTGTTTTGTATATTTAGTCTATGCTCCTTACAGTATAAACACAGTTTTCCATTTTCATATAAACTGCTTGTTGACAAAACAATAAATAATTCGTCTTAGAATATATTCATCGTAAATGAATGAAGAACTGTCAGACTGTTGAGCTTTTTGAAAGACGTATTCGTTTTTTGACGAACTAAATGTGTTATATTAGTAGAGACTCTGAGGATATGAATACCTGGTAGCTTGGGTCGGCGCGGGGGCCAATTTTCAGATACCAGATGTTAAAGTTACATAAAATCATCGGTAAGTTTGATTCTCACACTTAAATACTGAGTACTGATTTTATATAAAAATTATTGCCAATATTATCAGACAGTTCCCGTCTGGGGTTATTTACGCCTGACGCTTTAAGGTTCGAAAAAATATTGTAAGTTTACTTAGTCTAAGTCTTGATTTTTATATCCAGTGTTTAGAGAACTGTTATAATGTTATTTGTTAGCAGCCAGACAAATCCTGGGGGCTAAAAATTCCCCAGATCCATTTAAAATGTTGCCGTAAGTATGAGCGTGGGCGCATATAAATAGATAAGGAGGATTTTTATATCTGATGTTTAGAGAACTATTTTAATGCTACTTGTAAGCCGCCAGACAAATCCTGGGGTCAAAAACTCCCCAGACCCGTTTAAATCGCCATGAGTATGAGCCCATATTTATAGCTATTTGTAGCTCTGGGGGATTTTTTTCTTTAAGTATAACAAAAAAAGAACGGCTTTCACGAGAAGTGTCAATGGCTCTAAGATAAGTCAGGATCGATATATATTTTTAAGTATTATACAATATATTTGTATTATATACGTAAATATATAATAAATAATAATTACAGAACTGCCTAATCTAGTGATTTCATAATTTTTTTTTTATTCTCATTTATTTAGAGGCTTTTACCTTACAAAGGTACGACAGCCTCATCGTACCCTAAACTTATTAATAGACAACAAATTTTAGATATTAAACCTAACTTAAATCGTTGGCAATGTACGTACTACGTAGATAGTGATGCAACAACCATGTCGTATAGCATTAAAGCGTTATCAGAACTTGGCGCGGATAAAATTTGTATAAAGGCCCCCACATCATATTTATTAATTTTTAAGTTTTGCATCACTAGCTCTCTTTCTCTTCGATTCTTTTTACACTCCATCAGAATGTGTTGGACGTCCTCTACCATTCCACATACTTGGCAATTAGGTTAGTGATTTCATAATTAAATACCCAACTTTCAAAAGCATAATCATAACGTTTTACACTCGGCATAGAACTACGTTCGCCAAACACCGTACTGGTGTTCCTGAACTCCTCCTAAAAGGCTGGACCGATTTTAATGAAATTTTTTGTGTGTCTTCAGGTGGATTGAAGAATTGTTTAGATTTACAATTGGACCCGATAGATGGCGCTGCGATAGGGTTCCAGGATTAAATTTTTTTTTTAGTTCAGGCAGGACAACGTCTATCGGGTCCGCTAGTGCGGGTTTTTCTTTGTTCTACTTTCTAGTTGTAACTATCGTAACTTAATTTGTTGCTATATGTTGTATGCATATTGTATTTATCTGTAATTTTTGAAAAATAAACCTGTAAATAAGCAAAGATATACTCGATAAAAAAATAATACATTTCGCTATTCGTCCTCAAAATATACACTATCATGACAATCGAGTAGACGCCCCATCTCAAGGTAGGTATCGGTGATCACTCACTAGTTGTCAAAACTAAAAACTGAGAAAAGTTTAGCTTTTATACCTTTCCCGGTAACTCCACAGGCAATGCATGAAACTAGAATAGTTCTCACGTTGATAATACAGGGCTTCCTTAAGACATTCTGTAAAGAGCTACTCACAGATCATTAAATCTCTAAATCACTTCTTCTCATTGCATTGATTATACGTAATTTTACAAGGTATAAGTATTTGGCGTTATTGTTAATTTCAATTAATAGAATTATGTTTTTACACGGGAATTTACGCGATCAAGAAATAGGAATTACATACCTGAACTGCCTGACGTTTCGACCAGGTTGCACTGGCCGTGGTCACAAGTTAACTGGCTCAGTGGAGCACGCTCTCCGTCATCGAGACCGTGACGTGAACCATTATTCATCCACCCCCACATTTTCGATATTTTTAATATTTTAGTTTCGTCATGTACCGTCACATACTATACTAACAGTGTCCCTATTTTGTAAGCAAATCGATGTGTTCTTAATTTGTGTTTATCCGACTGCACATAAAAGCGAGGTGGCATTTTTTTTATTTGATAAGTTATTACAGTCTTATTTCTGTGCCCCGACGCGGCGACGGTCTAAAAACATGTTTCAGGATCATTTCACAATTTATAATGATCTTTCGGATGGTGGACAATCTTAACTAATGTGTAGATATTTTATATGTGAATGTTGCTTGATTGTTCTTTTACGCTTTCACGCCTTGATTAGTGAACCGATGATCATAAAATTGTATACCGCGCACCGAGGGTTCCGTAAGCAAGCAAACTTGTATGTACATAGTAGGTAAATCTCGGGAATCAATTCTTTAAGACTTTTGCCAGTCTTTTTAGAAAGACAAACTTCACTTTGCGGTTGCGATTAATTTCAACTTGATTCCTGAGTACGGGTTCCTGAGAAAAAGGTCTTGACAGACAGACAGACGGATAACAAAGTGATGATGATGATGATCCTATAAGGGTTCCTTTTTTTCTTTTTGAGGAGCGGAACCCTAAAAAGAAGAGAAAGAAGTTTACATAAATGTGAACGAAGCCGGCAAAAGTTATTAAAAATACATATTTTATCATTCATCTACCAGCGATATCAGTCTTTTAGTGTTGTAACCTTATTGCCTTACATTATTTTGAAGCAACATATTACAGTACGGTGTAAAAGGTCTTAAGTTAAAACGTGTAGTGGTTGCAGGTACAGAACGTCATGCGTACTTTGCATATTCACTAAATTGTTTAAGCATCTATCTTATTTACCTTAACTTACTTTAGTGACGTCATTATCGAAATATAATCTTTTACACCTGCAATATTTTTTAAATATTTTACACCAGCAACCCGCCCCGACTTCGCACGGGTAGCAGAGACATCTTCAACAATCACCAACATATTTCCAACAGTAAGAGAGCCATGCTTCAGCACGTATGGGCCGGCTCGACCGGCGTGATACCACGGCTTCACAGAAAACCGGCAGTAAAGTAATGCTTGCATCGCTTTTCGCCGAGTGAGTGAAGTTACTGGAGGCCCTTTTCTCCCCTCGCTCCCCTCCTCTCTCCCTCTCTTCCACCTTTTCCCTACTCCTACCTCAAAGGCTTGCGACGCACTTGTGACTCTTGAGTTGCAGCGGTAGTCACTTACCATCAGGTGACCCATCTGCTCGTTTGCCCCCTGTCATATAAAAAAGCACTTGTGCTCTAATTTATTATTATTATTAGTTATTACGTCGTGTGCATTGGTGCAAGGTGTCCCACTACAGTTAAAAACAACAAGCTGCATTCACAGGGTAAATTAAAAATTTAATTAAGACTTTCCTTTTAGTTTCATTTCCTAGAATCTCAAAATTTATATTTTAAAATTCTTCAATGTATGTGTGAACAATGAGCTTTTGACTTGTTTGTGGTGAAGTGAAATAATTGTTCTATACTTAAATAATTTTGAGTCAGCGCCAAACATACAATTAATTATTACGTAAAACTTAAATGATGGCAGCGGAATGCGAGTTGACGCAACGCGACGCTTTGCCGAAATGTTTTTAAATTTCATTTTGTTTGTGTGTTTGGCGCTAACTGCGTCGACGAGGCTAGCAAGTTAATTTTTTTATTATTTTTAGTTTTTTAGATACTTTCTTCTTTCGTTGATGTAATTTATTGCTAAAAAGTTTTTATTTTTTTGTGGCTAAAATATTTTTTTAAATGCCTAACTTTATTAAATTAAATCACTAATAAATAATATAATTACTTTCTTTAACTATTCATTGTTATCTATTCATATAATTATATAAATCAAAGTTTGTTTATCCAATATACGTTCCGAAACCATTGATCAGATTGTGATGAAACTTTGGTAGGGTGTTCTGGGGACGCCCGTGAGGGCCCGCGCCAAAAAATCTGTAAAAAAAATGGCATTGCAACGCATGCCGGGTGTAGCTTGTCTGTTATAAATATTTAAACAACAATATTCATATTTGGTTGAAAGTTCTCATTATGATTAATGAATAAACCTAAACACGAGGTAGCTGCTGTAAACCACTAAGGAGTTCCCTCGACTGGCTTCCGTCTCCGTCAACAGATCAACTACAGGTCTAAACCAAGCTAGCGTCATTAGAATTACATATTATTATGTGTGCCAAGTGCCAAGAATCAATTCACAGATGAAAATTAATTTGGTAAACAACCCCTTATGTTTCTACCCTTTAGGTTGTTTTTTTTTCAATAGGACATTTTTTCAAATTAACGTCGAAGAAGAAGAGAAGCATTATTCTAAAGGTAGCTATCTACGCCTATTAACAGATGACAATATAGCGAAACCGCCACTCTATCAAATTATGTTATACAACACAATATATTACACTTGTAAACTTCTCCCACTAGCATCAATTTTTCAGGAAAGAATTGTAAAATGCTACGAAATACTTGATCCTACACAATTTCTGGCTTGACTGCATCGAATCTGATTTTTAACTTCAAAAGAGTATTTATTTTCTTGAATGCTCCTCGATATATTTTCATAAGCAATGGCTGCTATTTCTAGGTTCAGAGAAGTGATCCAGTCAAGCGTGTTGAGAAATAATACAAATGGTAACTCAGAAAAATGTATCGTAAGGGTCTCAACAAAAGTTGAAAGACATCAAAAGATCGCTTGGTAGTCCAATAATGTATGAAAGGGAAAATTTTACTGTACGCCAGTTATGCAAATTAACATAGAAAACATTTCAGTACTGCAAGAAAATCATTATAATTTCGAATGTAGTAATATATTTGCACCTACCTACTTTATTTTATTTCTGCGTCATCCCAAGGTTTGACTGGTAGATAATAGTCTAGGCATTACAGTCCGCCTTTGTGCAATATCTGCTTCAAGATAAATACTAAATATAAATAAGTTATATATTTTTATAAACACGTTCGAACTACAAGATTCTGAAAATTCCAGCGAATTAAATTCTTGTGTTGTGTTAGTGTGCAAAGAAACTTAGCAATAGTTAATCTTGGCTTGTCAACATTCACTAAGCTCTTTTTGAATTCACTGGCAATTTTGTTTGTAACCCGATTCTCCGCAATACACCTCTGCTAGCTTGCTTTAAGTCCCGGTATTTACTGGGATTTATTGCTCCGCCGATATTTCGGCAACTCCACCAACAGTTATTTGTTTTATTTTAACTTAGTTTCTTCGTTTCTTACCGACTAAATTAAAACAAGTTCTCAACGCTCCTTCTATAAGTTCTTTAATTAATATAAGTTTACATCCTTTAGTTGATTTACTCTTCAAATTTGTCAAGTAAAGCTTTTGCAATTCCCTATAAAGACCGAATTTATACTAGAACTCGTTAGATTACAACATAATAATATTCCTATCATTTACATATTTTACACTGAAAAGATATTCTTTAAGATATTCAAAGTCAAATGAGATTAAAATTTTGCGGTGACGATGTACTTATGCAAACCAATTTTCCAAGTCACCGGATCGTATATATCGGATCAAAAGTATGTGAATATTGAGTTACAAGGTTCCCTTCACATCCAAAGATAAATACGTATAGGTATTATGAAAGGACTATCATATTAATCTTCCGACACTGTACTAAACGTTTTATCTAAAGAAATGCACACATACTCATAACGTTTTACTTAAAACTTAAAATAGCAAAGATTGTCTAGGGCCAATAGTCCTACTCTTTCAAATTGTATATGATTTTATTGTTTTTTTATTTGCTTTCCTCACGAAAAAGGAGAGACAATTTGGCTTAATATTAACCAAACCTTATAGGACTACACACAAGTAAGGCAGTAAGTAAAGATGTGCCAGCAATTCCCAGCTTATTTCGACCTTTTTCTGTGCCTCTTTTTTCAAAACTCTTAAAGAATGGAAGTGAAAAGTTGGAAGTTTTGTTCGGAATACTGCGGCTCAACCGTTCTTTTCTCACGTTCATTGTCATTGTGAATTAAAATCTTGCAAGTGCTTGTTTTGGATTTGTTTTTTATATTAATATCTTGCTGTCGAGGTTTGGTACATTAACATATTATTGTCAATTTACTAAAGAGCTTCAATATTTTGCATTAAGTATTTACTGGTAAGTGTTGCTGTTCATTTGAATACTGCACAGTAAATTGATGTTAACCAACACGAAAATGGTGTGCTACAATAGCAAAAACTGAAACTAATTTAAATTTTATTCCATAGTGTAAAATTTCAATGAAATCGAGCATTGCACTATCGATACAATGAATTGATTCTATTGATTAAATGAATTCGACTGATTCTGTAAAGTCAAGCATCGATTTTGCAAAATCAGTTATTTTTTTTTAAGATAATCAATTCAGTGGATGGAACTAGTATTTTACATCCATCTAAAATATCGGTTTATTTAATGCCAAAGACACAGTATATGTATGGACAGTATTGTGACTCGGCCCTGTCCTTGAAATAATTACCTACAGCCAGACGGTACGTAAACACACGATAGGGCTGCCCATAATTTCATCTACCTACTTGAGTTTCTTTTTTTTTATTGTTTTTTTATTTTAGTTTTGTGATTGTAAATATTATAATTAGAATAAATTCAAGTTAGATTCTAATTATCTGTCTGTCTGTCTGTTTGTAATGTCAAAACAATAGGTATTTTTAAGCTAAAATTATTTTTTTCAATTTTTGTCTGTCTGTGTGCTTGTTTCTCCTAATCTCCGGAACGGGTAGACTGATTTCCACGGAATTTTCACAGGCAGATAGCTGGTGTTATAAGGAGTAACTTAGGCAACTTTTATTTTGGGAAAAGAACTAGGGATCCCCGCAAAATATACAAATAAGTACACGCGAGCGAAGCCGCACGAGAACTGCTAGTATATCAATATATTAGCATCATATTAAATGGAAACGAATCTAGTTTTGTTTTTAAGTGTTTTGTTGGTAAAAAATATTATATTTTATGCTTACGAAATAAATTTATAGAAAGTTTTTTTTATATTGACTGGGAACACTAAATAAATCTCATTTTAAGTATTATAGATTATCACTATCGAATTTTAAAATAGATAACGTCCATCTATAAATGTCTGGCTATTTGTCAGTATTTTTATCTTCGCTGTAGTTATTATATTTTAACTGTTACAATGGTTTTTATTACCAATCTGCTGCACAGTTCCAGATCTGACTCGATTTTTTCGCGAAGCATGGACGTTTGAGCTGATAATATTTCGTCTAACTCAATAATATATGTAAGTAGCTACATACATAAGTAAATAGATAGCTTAGCCTAGGAAACTACCTACTAGTTTTTTAATGCGAGTGTGGGTAAGTTACTCGTGTGCCACTTTTGTCACCCTATCTACCTATTTATTTATTAATCCAGGTATTTTACTTGGTGGAAAAAGTAAAATACCTTCCTATTAAAAAAAGAAACAAGTTACGTACTAGTAGGTACATAAAAATAATTTTAGTCTTACCTTTCGGAGTTTCCAGGTAATTTAAAAAATGTTATCTCTGGGATAATTCACGCAACTAAAAACAGCACAATATAGTCTATAATTTCTATTTGCCATATTAAGTACTTACGTATTTGTATTTATTTCAATAAAATACACAAATCGCACGCTTACTGCTGAAAAAAACGATAACACGTGTGTAACATGTGTGTACCGAGTTTATACCGAACTCAAGGCGTGTTGGTACGTCTCGCGATCCGACCGTTTGTATGAAGATACAATACTGTATATACTTATACTGTGCCAAAGATTCGATTTCAAATTAAAATACCTAGTTCCCACAAACTTGTTTTTAAATTTACAGGAACTTACTCTAGTTGAAAATAGTGTGGAATAACCAATACATGTGAAGAAACATCTCCAAGTAAAGCAAATTGGAAAGTGATTCTCTGAGCGTGAAAGGCACATATAAAATACTCCAAAACAAAATATTTTAAGTAAACCTGTTTTCATTAAGTCGCTAAATTTGAGTAAAATATATATCTTTTTTCATTCATAAAATTTGTATGGTCAAGAACATTTATGTACATAAATGGAAAGAAAAGGTAAAGATAAAAATTCATAATATAAATTATGTCCACTATTTAAACCTATCATAAACGAATCACAAAATACAAAAAAAAACACATTCGTTATAATGCTATAACGGCAACTATTATAATTTACTATTAACTTCTGTTTGGGAAGCTATTTGCAGCAGCAGTTGCATTTTACTAAAAGATTGTTATAAAACTTTTATCTCAAAGCTATCATTATTCATGAAAGACCGTGACGTCTTGATTAATGTTTAAAACAAAGTTTAAATTTTATTTCAGTAGCGAAATGGGAAGCGAACGCAACTACCATTTTTCAATTCATAAGAGACAATTTTGTGAAAACTAGTGAAATGTGCTTTCAACAATTTCGTATGAAAACGAGATATTTTTGTTAATTAGTGTTTACTGGCAAATTTTCTGGATTGGTAAATTGATTGTTTTAAATTTGACACGTGTATTAGGAGTGGTTGTATGTCAATAGTGTACTAGTTCGACATGAAATTCGCAACTACTTGATGACACAAACCCGTCGCCTTATTGGATGGATCGTTAAATACATAAAATTACATATACCGATGCTTTTTTCTCTTTATCTAAAGTAAGACCCTTAAAATATCATCTTTCAGAAACACCAACGTCATAAATTCTACTAACATCTTCAGAAAAAATTGCTGTAGGTCTCCCGGATATGCGTGGACCATAATCTATCTATCTTTGACCATTAATCTATGTTTGTGCTCTTGGGATTCCCTAAGGATAGCAAAGGTAACTCCATTTGTCATATTAAGGATAAAGTACTGCACAATCTGTCTCTTCTTATGCGCAGTTTAATAAATATTTCTCAAGCCAACGTGTACTATATAATATATCAGTATATTTTTCTTTGTTTCTGGAAATGTAAACTGACTGTATTTCATATTTATAAGAAGAATGTCTTTTATCTTTATTTTGAGGGGGTAAATCATTTCCTAATCAAAGCTGTAATGTGATATCTACTCATTATATTTTAAAGACGACACACTTAATGTCTATTTTCATGATGAAGAAGAACGCTTAGCAAAAGCGCAAATAAAGATGATGACATCATCAACGTAAAAAAAAAATATCCAAAGGGCTCTAGACTTTTTCTTGATTATAGGAACGCGGTATAATACAATAACAATGCGATCTTTACATCACAATTAATGTAACAAAGGAGAGTGAAGCAGAACCTCTAATGTTCAGCTCTCTGTCTCGCCCAATATTTTTGGTAATTCAGTGGGAAATACGCTTGTACATGCTCTTAAAAGCCTGGAGTCCTGTCACTTGAAGTTTCCAATGGGTATGCAACTTGTTATTTAATGAACAGCATTTTGAAGTGCTGCATGCACTTCAAAATGCTATTTTGTTTCTTGTAGAACACAATTTGAACTAGGTTCTATTTATGTAAATATTAAGATATTTTCTCATTTGAGGATATATTGTAGTTCTTATTACATACCGTTATCTAGACCCAAACTAAACATAGATTATACGATGGTCTTTAGAACACGGAAAAACGTAGGTACTTGATACTTTTTTTAAATAAATGTACAGGGTGTATCTGAAAAAGGAACACTTACTTAAATCACTGAAAGGGCATGACTCTAGCATGCAGCAAAATAAAAAAATCTGTACCTTCTAAAATCTTTAACTTTACACGTTCCACCGGCTTTTATTAGAAACCGTATCCTATATACTTTTTTAAGTATTTTTGTTTGATATTCAGTTTGCATATTTACCTAATAAACTATAATATTTTTAATGCGCCTACTTCCTGTTTTCTCTGCAGCACTCAAAGGTTGACTGGCATAGAATGCCTATGGCATTAAGTCCACCTCTGTACTCTATGTGCATAAAGTTTTAAATACATAAATAAAAATATCTGGAAATTTAAACGGTTATAGCTTGTAAACGGATAGTTTTTTTTTTTTTTGACGTGACAACGTCTTATAAATTGGTTTGCCGGGTGACACTTCAAGAAACTGCGTTACGCTCCGCTCACGTTATGCGCTCACAATGAGAGCGAGTGAGAGGCACGCGTCCCTTCCACTCGGGCATGGTTAGCCCGCCTAAGAGCGAGAGAGACAGACATAAAATGTTTTAAATATAATTCTTTGTATAAATAAATGTTTTAAATTGTTACTATTATTTCATCCTTCTTCCTACTATACGAATGAATATTCACATTAAAATTATTTTACCACTCAAAGTCGTTGTCACGTAAAACTTTCGCCCGTATACCGACTTTACAGGCAACCAATTTTTTTTTTATTGTAACTGCATGCTTTAGTCATACCTTTCAGTGATTTAAGTAAGTAGTGCTTTTTCAAATACACCCTCTATAATACACATGGAAACCCTAAGGCAATTATATATATTCATGCATACAAATATTTGCACTGTGCGGAACTGCACCGCATAATATACATATTGCATATTTTGTCATATAGTCTATTCAATACAATTAAATGAAATCGAAGTGTCTGTTTATAATATCATAATAACAGTTTTTTACTAAATGAGTAAAGAGTATTTAGTCGGTACTTAAACCACAAAATCAATTTGATGTTTTTGTCTGTCTATCTGGTTGTTCCGGCCAATCTTCGAAACGGGTAGACCGATTTCCATAGGACTTTTACTGGTAAATAGCTTATAAGGAATAACTTAGGCTACTTTTGTTTTGGATAAATAATTATGGTTCCGCGCAAAAAGACATAAATTCGCGAGTGAAGCCGCGGCGGGCACAGCTAGTCTAAAATAAAATTAATACAAAAATACATTTAATCATATTTTTACATCGATTCTTTGAGTAATCACCATCACTACATATTATAAAACAAAGTCCCTTGCCGAGTCTGTCTGTCTGTTCGCGATAAACTGAAAAACTACTGAATGGATTTTCATGCGGTCTTCACTAATAGACAGAGTGATTCATGAGGAATGTTTAGGTGTGTAATTTGTTAAGGTTTTATTTGAATTGATTAAAAGCCTTGGTGGGTTGCTAGTACCCAATATTTTAATATGAAAGTGCGTTTTTTTGTTTGCTACGCTTTCACGCCGTATCTGCTCAATCAATGCAACAAAACATAAAATACGTTGAGAACATAAGATTGTAACTTACAATAAACTCACAATGTGACCTCTCAAAAAATTAAAAATAATGCCATTAAGATTGTCATATCTAAAGTACAACAAACAGAATAATATTATTCACAGTTGAATCGTAAATTTTATAACTTCCATTCGTTTTAGCGAGAAATAAAATTTGAACTTCTTTACAACATTCATCAAGCCGTCAGGAGCAAAGCTTTTGAATAATAAAAATCTTTGCCTGGAGCCACACAACGAAGTTTCCATAACCGAGATAATATACTCTCCCCTCACGGTTTTTTATAACTTTATTATAAAAAAGACGAGAAGTAATTTCTTACATTTATTATTATTGTCAAAATCCCATTTATCATGTCAGGTATCCGTGATAAATATCAATAACGAGGCTTGTAGAATTTTGTTCCCGTGGTTTTTTTGTTGAGCAAAGTGAAATATGTTGTCATATTTTACCGCCAACTCACTTTTTATGTTCGGTATTAATGGGAAAACAATTCAGCATTCTTATTTTTCAATAGACTTCATATTTTGATGGAAATGTGAATAGAGAGTATAAGGAGGAGCCATTTGGAGATTTTTTATTAGATACTTCATTTAATTTATGCTAGTAACCGATTTTTATTGACTTGTTTTTGATCAAAGTCTACTTGTAGATTTTAATTGCTTCTAAGTACCGGTAATCTAAAATTATTATTTAGGAATAAATTATGTTATCGATATTGTTATTATAGTTTCTAATATTTGAAATATTTCTTTTTAAGTACTATTAATTCCTAATACTTTGAAAACGTGAGGTTCTTGACATTATTATTTATTGAAATTGAATTTACTTTTTTGAAATACTTAACCTTAGTTAAAAAAAATTGGTTGCCTGTAAAGTCGGTATACGGGCGAAAGTTTTACGTGACAACGACTTTGAGTGGTAAAATAATAACCATGCCCGAGTGGAAGAGACGCGTGCCTCTCACTCGCTCTCATTGTGAGCGCATAACGTGAGCGGAGCGTAACGCAGTTTCTTGAAGTGTCACCCGGCAAACCAATTTATAAGACGTTGTCACGTCAAAAAAAACAGTCAGTCATAGGACAGCACGTCAGAATTTGCATATACATACACACACACATCTGTATATATATAATTAGGTTAAAAATAAAAAGTAGGTAATAACATATCTAAATGTATACATAGGGTACACTGGAAGTTCTGCGCTCCTGGCCGCTCATAAATGTTTGAATTTCGAATGTTATATTTTTATAAATATAACAAACTCGGCTCCGTCTTACGAATTATCGATCAGGTCATGTGTCCTGACGCGAGTTTAACATTTTTTACCCATCCCAAAAAGTGCACAACGCCACTAAAGAAGTTTTCACTTCAAAATTACTAAAGTATAACATTCAGTTAGTATGCCGTTAAGGATCGTCCATACAGAACATTTCCTGTTCAAATTAGTGATGATCTAAAGAAAGGGTAGGTCAGAAGTTCGCGAAACTGGCGGGCTTTTATAAAAAGGTTTACTAACAGATGAGGAAGCTCATGAGTTACGTACGTACGTTGTCTCTGCCTACCCCTAAAGGAAGATAGTCGTAATTATGTATGTATAAAAGTCAGTTAAAGAAAAACTAAAGTTCCTTAAAGAACTAAAGAATTTAGTAAAGTCTTTTACTAACCTAATAGTATTTGAATTTTTTTTTTTAATTCTTACTTTATAGGCACAATAAATATAATGTCCTTTTAAAAAAAAATAATGTATGTGTTTCTGTACCATTTCTAACAAAATATAACTTAAAATGCAGTACAGTGCAATCAGTGGCCAAATTTATTTTAGTTGCACAAGACTCATTTTATATCTTCCTAGTATACAAGTAGTAAGAATAGAGCTACCATAAAACTAATTCAACATTTTACTAATTCACAAGAAGATAGTAAACTTGAAAATATAATATTACTATATTGTAGTACAAGTTTAAATAATATCGATGAAGGTCTATGAAGGCAGTTTATGCATTGCAGATCAAACCCGGTGGCTGGAAATTGCAATCTTCAGACCCGATGGACAGAATAAACTAGCTCATGAAGTGAATACCTGATAGCTATCATTTTTAAATTAAATAGGTATTGCAATATTGGAAGATCAACCACTTTTACATTCTGAAAGAGTTCTGATTTTATTTTTTTAAATCTATATTATGATACAGGATCCTATAATAATAATAATAACTTCACACATCTCACACACGGCCGTCTGATCAAACTAGGCAGAGCCAGCTATGGTAATCAGACTGCTGATAAATATCTATATTAATAATTCGGTCAAGGGGTACGGTAGACTCGATTGAAACCTTGCCTGAATAATAAAACATAAAAAAAAATTTGATTTCGAGTCGAAAACATATATCCGCAAAATTCGGATTGTCGAGTATTTTGTTAAATTCTAATGGTGCAAGTGACAGTCGCCATATTGGCCACTCGGATGCCATCTTGAGTTCGACTTTGACGTAAATCGCGCATGGACCGTCAATCCTCCAGTGGTTGGCGATAATTGACGGAAAATGTTGTATATAAAGATTTTTTTTTCAAACTAATATGTAAAATAGAGAACAATAATATCTACCAACATTTTGTAAAAGATTGGGTATTATGAGTCACATTTCACCCGAGCGAAGCCGGGTTTTCATCTAGTACTTGTATATTTCTAAATACATACATATTATAGACTAGCAGCGCCCCGTGGTTTAACCCGTGTAAGTCCCGATCCCGTGGGAATATCGGAATAAAAAGTAGCCTATGCGTTAATGCAGGTCTCCAGCTAACTACATACCAAGTTTCATCGCAATCGGTTCAGTGGTTTTTGCGTGAAAGAGTAACAAACATTCATCCATCTATCCATCCATCCATCCATCCAAACTTTCAAATTTATAATATTAGTGGGATAAATTACACCCAGCCACGGAACAAATTATCGTGCTCATCACACAATTAATTATTTGTCCTGGGTGGGAATCGAACCCACGACTTCTGGCTTAGCAGTCAGTGTCACTAGCCACTAGACCCACAGGCCAGTCAATAATATGTAGAATGTAATTGCGAATATCTGTTAAAATGTTTCGTTGTTATAGCAATAGCACTTATCGTAGATATTTCAAGCTGTTGGTACTCCCGACTAAAATAAAATAAAATTAAAATAAAATATTTTCTAGTTTGTTTTGCCGTTTCTTCTCAAGGCTACTCCACCATCTAGCTTTGAAGAGTGAGAAAAGTGTCTGAAAAGATCTATTTGCAAAAATAAATTCATTTATCATACAATTTCATCCTAATATAAATACTGATACTTCTCATAAATTCTGATTCTTAAAAAAAATGCTAGAAACATTTTTTTTTATTCTCATAAAGAATGTGAAACACAAAAGCTTAAAGGAAAGGCATAGTCAAAACATCTATAAAGAGAACTTATTCTCCATTCTATAATTTAAGTATGTACATACATCGTTTGTCGAGTCACGTGGGCTAAGTGCAAAATCACATTAGCATCCTAAAATATGCGAATCGGCAAACTTTTCGTCTATTGTACTCCCATCTCTACCACCAACTCGGGAAAACGTTAATCACTTAAGTTTTCGATAATGTCTTATACGGACTTGTGTTCTGTTATATGAAGTTTCCACTATACCCCATAAGAGTTGTAATGACTTTGACTTTGATGTACATGTTAAGTTTTTCGATGTATGTAGCTGGTACCTGATGTTTAAGACCACGGTAATGTCTTAAGTATTCTTTTGTTGGGCACGTTCGGTCTTTTACTAGAATTAAAATTCTCATATACAATCCCTACCTAGATCACATTCAATTGTAAGAATTATAATCTTTTGAAAAACGACTTTAACATTACTGGCATTCACTTTTCATTAAAAAACAATTGTTGACGTCGACAAGCATAGCAAAGAAAGATCACTAAACATACATAAATAATTATAGTTTAAAAAACTAAAAAACACGCTTTTATAGAAAACTGAACTAAATAATAATAAATAAAATAAATAATAAAAAATTTAATCGAATTATTGCATTGTCATCGGTCTTTGACACGTGTGCAAAATTTTAATGAAATCTGGCCGTTTAAAGTGGGTCAAAATCGCGCCCAAAGGAGTCGGTTACAAACATACAAACAAACATACAAGTGAAGCTAATATAAAGCGTGTAAAAATATACCTGCATCTTATACGTATACCTATAGGTAATTTGATTTCGAACTGATGACGAAACGATGCTTCGGCGCTCCAACGGTTGATGTCGGGATATTTTATTTATAACAGTGTAAGAACTTTCATTGCACAAGGTAGAATCAGTAGTTACAAAGTAGTACTGTTTATATTCTCTAGATGGCGCTTGAATAGATTCATGATTCATTGTACTGGCCTGGTGGTCTAGTGGTTAGTGTCCCTGACTGCTAAGCCAGAGGTCGTGGGTTCGATTCCCACCCAGGACAAATAATTGTGTGATGAGCACGATAATTTGTTCTGTGTCAGTGTGTAATTTATCTATAATATGTATGTATTTAGAAATATATAATTATGTTTATCAGCAGTCTGGTTGCCATAGTACAGGCTCTGCCTAGTTTGGGATCAGACAGCATATGTGAGATGTGTGGAGTTATTATTAGTTATTATTATTGTACACTAGCTGACCCAACAGGCGTTGTCCTGTGTTAACTATGAATATTGAATTCTAATTGGTATAATTTGCAGCGCGCATTCTGTCAATCGCGCCAACCGCCAAACTACTGACAATTATGTCAAAAGCGCTAAGTTTCCATTAGAAAAATAAATATGGTCGTTAAGTTTTCTTACATTTTCTAATTTTCCGCGCAACTTTCTTAATTTTTTCTTTCATAAGAACCTGAACACTTGACAAACACAAAAAAAAGAATTAGCGAAATCGGTGCAGCCGTTCACGCGTGATACCGTTACCAAGGGAAATAGGGATTCATTTATATATATATATATATTTAGATAAACGTCGCTACATATTATGTAACCCGTGTTATTACGGCAAAAATTGTGTTACTATGGCATTAATCTGCTATGATAAAGAGAATACTTCCTATTAAAATCAGATTCTCATCTGAGAAAATACCTCTACCCTGTAGGAGCTTACAGTGAAGTAGGTAGGGATCCTTAAAGGCTTTCTGCGATCATTAGAAGAAGGATTTTCTTTTTCCTTGCTCGGATTTGAATTTTAATTGTTAGACGTGCATATCACTACAATAGCAATATTTTGGTTATTATTGTCTATTACACAAATACTTGCTTCATGTGGCAATCGAATCTACTACCTTCTACATGTTCGCAACTTTTGAAGCGCTTATAGCATCCTAGTATCTGTTACATATCTATCTATCTAAGGTAAAACAAAAATTGGTTGCAGAAATGACAGTGGTCAGCTTGTTGGTGTCTTTTTTGACAACCTAAGAACTAAATTGGCAAGTACAATGGTACTTGCCAAATGCGCGAGCGAATGCGCTACACCAGTGAATTGTGCCCTCCACTGCACAAAGCTCTAGTCTTGGTTAACCCCAATCCTAACCGGATCTTTTTGGATGAAGCCCTTTTGTAGTTAAGAGAAACTTGTTCCGTACCGACCTTCATAAACAAATTATCAACACCGGTTACATACTCAAATTATTCATACATAAGTATTAAAAAATACTGACTGTTGTAGTTTAAAGACATTTTCTTTATCAACTATATACTTTAATACTTCTTTGAAATAACAAGAGATAAGACGTCAGCAACGATCCTTCCTTCAAATTACATTATCCTATAAAATATTCACCTTCCAGGGCTTAAAATAAAATATCTCACAGTGTTCAAATGTAAGACAAGAAGTTAATGGGGCGAATCATTTTGCTACGCTTAAGTAATCGAAGTGGAAGGCTGATAAATTAGGAGGCGTTTGAGGAGCGAGATCTCGAACAATCTATGGATCAAAGTGCTCACGTTTGAAATATCGCGATTCGCTCACCTTTACTGAACATTCAAAAATTTTGTACCATTAAAGAGACTGTCTTTTGCGATTTTACTCAGGACTGCAATGTCGTCAAATATTCTAATTTTAAATTAAACATATTTTTGAGAGTTGTTTTAATAGATCGATGGTTTATTCGCTACTGTTTGACCGTCGTGATCAAACTATCGGTCAATAGTTCAGTCTTGTGGTGGTGCGCGCACTTCACCGATTTATAAGTAAAGAATCGCACGTGTAGGCCAGGAGCAGTCAAAAATGGTTTTATAAACATGGTTGCTGTAATTCCCGAACGAATGTAGAAGTGTCAACCGATTGTTTAGTTTATAAAGTGTGCGCACACACGTACTCCGCCGTACTGACCATGAGATCGATCGACAGGCGACAGTTTAGTTGAATGCATGGAGCGAGCTTGCATCGTACTTCGCATACATTATGCTAGGGCTGATAGTTGTTTGATAGTTTGGTCAAATAGGAATCGTTCAGTTATTTTCAATAGTTTGATCCATACTGCCATACTTCAGCATCATACTGATTGCCAGAGCGATCAAACTATTGGCCGATTAAAAATCACCACTGTGTGGAGACCCTAATACTTATCGACCGATGGGTCTCAAAAGTTTAAGAATAATAACTAGAGGATCCATTTGCATTTTTACTAATAAAAGATTAGAATTGAAATCAGAAGTATTATATTTGGGCTACGCTTTTTTAAGAACGTGAAGTTTGGTATACCAAACTAATAAAAATATGTCATGTTGGAAGACATTTATTAAATTTTAAATTAAAAATACTAACTTTTAAACTTTCGCGTTCCATGATATAATTATGTACTTATACGGGAATTAACGCGATCACGAAAAGGTATTACATACCTCTGAATTGCCTGACGTTTCGACCAGGTTGCACTGGCCGTGGTCACAGGCTGACTGGCTCAGCGGTGCACGCCCTCCGTCGTCGAGATCGTGAGGTAGAAGGTTCTTCATCCACCCGCACATTTTCGATATTTTTAATATTTTGATTTCGCCTTGTACCGTCACATACTATACTAACAGTGTCCCTATTCTCTAAGCAAACCGATGTGCCATAATTAGCAGATGTTTCTCAATACAATAAAAATAAGAAAATTCAATGAACATATGAGACACGAATGTGATTGAGTGAATTATGATGGTGGTTATTTTTCCTCAGAGATATAGACTTACTTGATACCAGGGATTTTGATAGACTTCTTGACCAGCAGATCGAGCGTTATACTTATCATCCATACTCCACAAACGAAACACTGGCCAAGTAACATATTCATCTAGCGGATAAAAACTATACTTTTTTTGACCTGTTCTGTGATCTAAAAAATATATTGTGAATAAAAAATGTTGAATACAATAGAAAAAAAGTTAAAGTTGAAAGGGGAAGCCTAAGTTTAAAGGCGAGCATTGTCCCATGGCTGAGGAACTGAAATTATTTTTACAAATAATTATAAACAGCAAAACGAGTCTACAAGGTTAACTCGCTTTTACACACTTCGACAGTGTAATGAATTGTTTCACTAATATTTTCTATTGTCTATATCACAAACATAGTTTGGACATTGTAGGCACAAAATAGTTACATTTACAAATATATAACTGTTTTGTGTTTACAAAACTTCATAAAATTTATATTTTAAAAGTAAAATAGTAATTTCATGGCATATATCATTAAAATTATTCTGAAATTTTCTGCAAAAGATTTCATTTGATATGTACTTGTTAAATTGAATTTAAAAAGAACAATAATTGGGTCACAGTTGACTTTGAAAATTTGTGTATTCCATTTAAATGTATATTTAAATTAATATTCCATTTATATAATTAGTTAAATGTCTTATTGACATTGTCGAGTGTCAGTGCTTTTGATGCAAAAACTAGTACTAGTAATGACTAATGACTAGTCCATTTTTACTTTTACATAATTATACATTCTAGAGATTTCGACCGTTTTGAATGTCTTTCATTGACCAGTATAACTTGAACTGTCATTTCATAGACTTTTGCACCATGACAGGTCAAAATATATACTGGACCCCTGAATAGCTCAATGCAGCCGTTTTGACATAATCTTTAAAATTTTGCTTTCTGAACTTCTTCTACATATAAACTTTAAATATTTTTAATTTGAATTTCACATTCCAGTCTGTGCGAGTTTGCTTAAAAAATGCGTACAAAGAATTCTCCTCACTTATTAATACCTACATAGAATAAATAGTATATACTCATTGTATTACATAATTATGTCCATTTTTATATTTTATTTTTATATATTTTTTATATTTTATGTTCCATTTAGTTCATTTTAGTTATAAATTAATTATATATAGTTGTGTGTTATATCAATGTTTGATTTATGAAGAGGCACAATCTAGATACTTAATTGAAAGTCAAATAATTTTTTACACCTCAAAAATAACATTGGGTTTTGTAGTAATAATTATTCAGAGATTTTTCCGTTTACTGTCATATGATCTGATACAATCAGGGTTCCCTGTTCATACAAGGACAACCTGCCACAAGACAAACACGCGATAATACAAAATTGCCTACGCAAAGGCGACAGTGAACAGACCAAAAAAAAAATCGCAAAAAACGGAGTACGATAAAATCTACGCTTAGTCAAGGGCCCGTATACACATCATCTACATACGTAAAAATTTGTGCTTATACAGGAAAAAAGTGTCTACATCCAAGTACAAACAACATTACAGAAAATTCTTTTCTGTGCTAATCAGTAACGGAAGTTCCTATGGAGGCAGTTTATCACAACTTCCAGCGAATTTTCTCTTTTGTGACAGAAAGAGTAGTGTTACCATGTTGTATATTTAACAATAATGGACACGTCGTTTCCTTTTAGTGGTTTTGAGATAAGTATTTGTGCACCGGGTTTGGAACGGAAATATGCTGTTTTTCGATGTATTCGTATCAACGATGTATTGTATGGTAAAATGATGAGTAAATGATAAGAAATCTTAAAACTAGGCCCAAAATATGTATTTTATAATCTTAATCCAAAGTACTATCCGTATTAATTTCTTTAAATTATCTAATATTTTGGTGTCTTATTTGAACAAATATTTGAAAATTAATCGTTAGAAGATATAAAATAATCAAAAAAAATCTCAGACCCATTAGTCAAATGTTTAAGTATATAGAGAGTACATTAAAAATACTAAAATCCAATATTTCTCAAATGTAAAAACAATTTACTTAAAACATAGATACTACAACTAATCAAAATAATAATCCTATTTTAAAATAAAATTTAAATAATGAAAATCCTGTAAGCAGTACCTCCGCATCCTTATTATCCTTCAAACCTTATAAACATGTTCACCCTTACAATGAGGTAGCGTTTACAAATAAATTGCACAAAAACCGTACCATACTTCCCGTAGAACATAATTAACGTGACATAAAAATATCGTTGTGAACTTCCTGGAAAATGTTACGAGATATGGCGTATATTTTAATGAACTGTTTTCACAATATTGTGAGATGTTATAAGTAACACTTTTCTTTTTTTAAGAAAAATAAATATTTCTATGAACTGTTCAGATAAATTTTTGTAGTTTCATATGTCTATCAATGTCTCGTCAATATTATGAGAAACTTTACTTTTTAAATGTAATACCATGGTATGGTCTAACGACAAAGGTATTTTTATAAAAAAATATTAAGAAAGAAATCCGCATCATCAACATTGTCCACTTCTGGACATAGGTCTCTCCTAATATACTCCACTGAGCTCGATCGTCGGTTCTCCTCATCCAGATTTTCCCTGCCGTTTTGCTCCACTTTCATTCCACCTGGCCGCAGGGTGTCCTACACTACGTTTCCCTAGACGCATTTTTCACTCTAAAACTCCTCTGACCCAGTGGTTATCGGTTCCGCGGGCAATGTGGCCAGCCCACTGCCACTCCTTCAGCTTCCTAATTATTTAAGAAATATCACAACAATCATCAAATATATCTTATGTTTCTTATTTTCATCTGACACCAACTGTACTATATAATTGTAAATAATTACAAAACGGTTGTGGCAATACAATTATAAATAATGAAACACAAAGTACTTACTTCCAATGGGCCTTTTTAAGTCCATTTAATGATTTTAACAGCAAGCTGTTAAATTCATTAAATGGACCGAATTAAACCGCTCTCATCTTTTAGTCGCCATTAAAAATTTTAATTACGAAAACACGAGGTTGAGACAAATTAATTCCCAACACGTCTGACAATACGCTGACACACAGCGTCAGTTTTAACGAGTGAAAACAAAACAAAGCTATTGAAAACGTGGGCTCAAAAGTGGAAAACCAATTTCGTTTCACCGTCCGCGGACCAAAACTCGTTTGTGACACAAGTTTTAAAATAAAAACTAGTATCGTTTGAATACGTTTTCAATCACGACCGCGTATCTAAATCAGGTTTAAAGAGGATAAAGGATTATTTTGGTAAAAATAGACTTCTCTGTCCAAATAAAATTGACATTGGAACATTAGATACCTAGAATCTATTGAAATAGAAGAATGGGTTTTGATCTTTTGTGTTTTAGCTTTATGTAAGCTCCAAAACAACCATCCAATCCAATCAATCATATTAGAATGGATATATCCTATCCCACGAGGAATTATATAATCACATATTTCTTTCTTTTTTTTCTTTTTAAAAGACAACTCCTGCATTAGGAATTACTCCTCTGTCGCGGGGAACTTTACAAACATACAAAGAACGGACACAAAGAACACCCAGACTCTGGTGGGAATCGAACCCACGACCTATGGAATAACAGTCAGGGTCACTAACCACTAGGCCAACAGGCCAGTCATTTCAGGGCACAAATCAATCTGTGATAGTAAAAATCCTCGATGATGATATGGTTTGTAAGTTTCAGTAATCGAAATGTCAGTGCTGGCATTTTCTAAATATATATACGAATACTTATGAAAATTGGTGATAGCACATTACTAGTCCGGTTTCTAAACCTATCTTAGTCAAATATTTTTTATTTTAATTTTATAATCTGAACAGCAAGTGTGCAGATTAAAAAAAAATACATACGATAACTTTTCAGTTTCAAAAACAAAAGGCTGTTAAAGAAAATGAATATTGCCAAACTAAATTTCCAAATCACCTTAAGATTAGAACGCTTGATGTTCCAATATGTGTTATCGCCACATCAAAAACCCTTATTTATTTTATTAAAAATAGGGGCAAACTATAAGAGATAATAAAACAAGTCACTATTTAATAAAAATTAATTCATCAACATTATTATGACTAGTTATGCCGGTAACGCAACGCTATTGGTTGGTTGGTCACTTGAGTACGAATAGAGATACGAACAAAATATCAGTTGCTGTTATTTAGTAATTTGCAAAGTTTAACTAGGTGAGAGTGTTTCTAACATAAATATTCTTCTGGGAAATAAGAAAATGTACTCTTACATATGAAAAAAAACACATGAGTTTGATTACAAATTTATACTATTTAAATTTAATAAAAAAAAAACAAATTTATTGTTGTACATTTCCAGTGAACTCGATAACTATTCCTATGGCCATATATTCTGAAGGCTTATGTAAAATGTCACAAGTCTTAGTCTCTACGAATGTATGTGTCCTTTAGGTTTCATAAATTAAAAATATGAAGCTGAGATGGTCGTTGATAACAATAAGAATAATAAGTTTACTATCAAAATAGCTACAAGGATTACATGCGAGGTATATCAGACGAGTGAGTACCTACTTTCAAAATAACGCAATAAATTGAAAGTTCCCCCAAAATATCTGAATGTATAATTCCAAGCCATTTAACCGGTTGTCGAGTTACTTAAGGGCTGCTGGTTCAAATTGATGTTTGTCTACAAGTTCATTCGAGCATGATTTGATTAAAATTAATTTATTTTATTTTATTGACGAAATGTTAACTCGCTCCAGTGAAGCAGAAATTCAAAAGCAACTCCATGTAAAATAAGGAAAGTATGTGCAAACAACCAAATAACACCGAGTCCAAAACAGTGCAAGGCGATTGTGGCCTCAATTTTTTTTACTACACTTAAAAAGTGGAATGTATTACATTTTTTCGAATACTACTCTTAATACACACAGAAAATTACATATTAGGAATTCAGAGGAACTTAAAATTTCTCTCTCCCTTATCTTACCTTCCTTGGGTTTGGATTTGTCTTCTTTTTCAAGACGTTATTTCAAATAAAAACTTGTTTATGTGCTTTCGCAAGGGCGTGTACTAAATTTTTGAAAAGCAAATTTATTACATGTATGTTTAAGAAAACGAAAAGTCTCCAAATTTAATATTTTTAAATTAAATAAAAATACCAGCTCTAACATGTTAATTTGAGTTTACCTTTATCCTCAAAATTCTGATATTTAAAAGTTTTACTATTGCGAATACTTTGTTAAAGGTCAAGCAAATGTAATGTAATGATATTAAATAAGTCAAAATATACAATGAATGTGGCCGAATATTGAATACAGTTGACTAGTTTCTATCTAATCTAGCGTTCAGTATTTATTTTCATGATGAGTATACACAATTTAAATGATAATGTTTCAAACCAGCTATCAGACGTTTCCAATTCACTGAATGTTGTATCGGATTTTGTATTGGTTTCATTTTATTTTAATGCTTTGCTTTCTTTTGCTGCTTTTGCAATATGGTTTCTGGTTTCTTTGGTCGCTATCCTGAGGTCGATGGTTATAGCTATCAGTAATGGCAAGTCGACTAAGATCAATCGACGCAATAGGAAAAGGGGGGAAAGTTTCGCTCGCTTGTATAAGGCATTAAAACATGAGCTAATCAGCGAAACTAATCATCATGGATTTTCTAAAAGACGCTTTGTTTTGGGCTCAACGGTATTCAAAAGTATGCGAAGCACATCTTGTTGGATGCAATTCTATAAACCGTAGTAGACCACCGCAATGGGGATGATTAATATTACGAAAATCTTAGTTTCTTAACTTACCAGTGCATGAACACTAACAGTAAGTAACCTACCAGTGGTGGCATTAAGTGGTAATTTTTTACAACTTTTATGAAAATGTCGAGTTAAGTTAATAATTTATAATCTTTTAACAAATTTGTAGCAGACCTTCCATTTGATATTTACTTCACCATTATCTCCAATGTCACTACAACAGTAAATACATATTCATGGTGAGGTGGAGGTCTATGTTGTTCGCCAGGTACTCGACTTCCACGGAATATCCTGTCCGTGGAGCTGGAGAGGTGGTGGTAACCTCTTTGCAGATGTTATGGGTATCGCCTATGTCTTAGCTACGTTGACAGATAGTCGCCACTGCGACAACGAGCGAGGAAGGAGGTCTATGGCGCGCTACCTTTTCAACTCGGCGTGTAGGAGGGTCATGCTGAAGGAGGTGTACGCCGTGTCGTCTGTGTACAACGCTAGCTTGGTCCCATCAGCGATAGTGATGTCGTTAATGTATCGCGAGTACATCTCAGGCGATAAGCAGCCTTCTTGGGGAAATCCGGTGACTGCGGTGAGGACAGTGGATAGCTCCCCTTTCACTAGTACTTGGAAAGATTTCGGCGATGTCGATAGCTTGTACAGTAGACTGGCGTACCTAACACGGTCGAACGCCTTCCATCCGAATCGAATCGGATGAGCTGTGTTGCCTACAAGAAAATGAATTAAGCAACGGGGAAGAGTGGAAATTTGTTTGTTTATTCAATAGTGTATTTTTATCATATTTAAAAATCACTTTATTCTAATATCCTCATGCTGATTGTAACGAAAAGTTTGTGACCAAGTAGCTAGAATTGGTTCAAAGTTACGCATTTCCAAAGAAAAGAAGGTAATATGTCTATTCAAATCAACAAGCGTATTTAAATGGAACATCAAAGCATAATATTTTAAGCACGATTTTATATTCAACACGGTATAGCGCCAAACAACAGGGCAAACAAAGAGATAAAAGCTTTTTAAATCTCCAAATTTATGGTTTGTTTGTGCAAACGGAATAGTATTTGGTAAATCCTGGCGTACCCGGACCGATATTATATTAATACGACGGGTGGGAACATATTTTATGCGAAATCACGTGTTAGGTCACGGCATCGGTGTTTACTGTGTAGGTTTTGTTACGTTACATGGCCGTTGCTGCCATTTCTTACTTTACGTGCATTTTGATTCAAGAAGGCAGGGTACTATTCAGAGTAGACAGACCGTAAGTAAAATAAGAAAAAAAAACAATAAAATAAACCGACGAAAAGAACTAAAAGCAAAAAATAAATAAAACTTTTAAGTCTTGAGCTTATTTACATAATCTATAAAATTTTTATAAACTAATTTTGAATCGGCGCCAAACAACAAACTAATTAATTATCTAAATTTTATATGTCCGTAGAAATGGAGAAGGTTCTACGTAGGTAATTAATTATTTCTACGGATATATAACATTTAGATAATTTATTAGTTGGTTTCCATCATCAGCTCAGCTTCAGATTAAATTATGAAAAGTAAACAGAAACACTATTCATTCCTACAATTTTCTAGGGTTTCTCTCAATTTTATCAGGATCCCATTATCAGATCCTGATTTTCTTGACATGGGACCACCCTTGAGGTATACCCTATCTAACAAAAAAATAATCATCAAAATCTAAATCTATAAATAACGGATTGAGGGCTGAAAAAAAAACAAAATAGGGTCCAATTGAGAACCTCCTCCTTTTTTCGTCGGTTAAAAAACAGATATATAATTATGTCTTCAATTTAACAAAAAAAAACAACTAAGGAAGGTTTTAATTGGTATTCGATGGTTATTTGCATTTCTAATGTAAATATGTTTCAAACATAATGAATTTTTTTTATTAAATAAATAAATCAAATCAAATATTAAAATTCATGACAGCGCGTATCAGTGAGTTACTGTAACCAAATGAGAAATCTGAGATCCACACTGTCATGTTGATATTAAAGTTGAATTACAAAACTAGTACAACTAGTGTTCATTTCAGATTTTTTTTTTGCTTCGTTTTCAGTTGATTCGAGTTCCTTTCGAGGTACCTTAAATCATTTAAACCTGTATTTACCTGTATATACTATAAGTACGAAGCATTTATAAGTATTAGAATAAAACTAGAGTGAAGCAATACAAGGTTCCCAAATGTCAGTGAAAATCAAAAATATCTATGATTCCCGATTGCAATCGCGTCTTACCGCGTAACTCGATGGGAAACTTAAGAGACGATGCAATAAGCAGCGAACAATGTGGGCCATTGGGAATAATCCCTCTTGCGCAAGTAATCTGTATAGTTCTGTTCATAAGTTATAGTTAGAGTAAATGATAGCACAACCTTTCATATATATATAATCAAAGAGCACAACCTTCTGAAAGACAGTGTATCACATACAAAAAGCGTAACGGACACACAATAAAAATACAATGTGGCGAAAAAGTAATGTCATAATGTGAATTAGTTACAAATGGTGTTAAGAAAAAATAAGCTCTGTTTTGGCGAAAAGTTTATTTGAATATGTAAAATTGATGACGTTAAATTGAAAAAAATATATTTTTCTGTCTCGGTCAAACAAGCAATACGGGGCCGACCACATCTTGTGATGTCTTTAGTGGACCCAGTTTGCAAGAGGCGCTCAGCCTAACGCTTAATTGTTGACCACGAGGAAAACGACGACTAAGTTCATGCTGTGTTAAAACAACAGACCGAAAATTAATGAAATAGACGGTAGCAATAATTCCACATTCTTCAGGTGTGTATCGCTCCATTGTTTATTGTTAACTAATTCTCCATCTGTCTACAACATAGATGTCAAAGCACAATGACATTTGACGCCATTTGCAAAAATTAAGGCACATTCACATTGTGACATTACTTTTGCGCCATCCTGTAGTACTAAAACAAAAATGTAGGTTCTTAGCAAAAAATAACTAAGTATATATACATAATATATGAAAATACACAATGAATATTTTCATATATTATGTATCTATACAATAAAGGCATGTTACAGCTTTATAAGATCACATAATTTGTTACCTTCATGTTTTTCTCGAAAGCTTAAAATGACTGTATAAAGCTACCGAGTTGGAGCGCAGTATTTTCTGTAAATTGAAATATACTGCGGTCGAAATTCCGAGACAGCCGAACGTGGTGTTTACGAGTATAACAACCAAGGACCGTTTGTTGTAATGTTTTATCACAGAGACCTTTGTTCAGTTGAGGATTACATGAAGTTTCTCTTGCAGTTCACTTTTCGTATACTGTAGGTCACTGTCTAACTGGCCATTAATGCTATTTTTTGTCTCTCATAAGTTTTTCTTTATAATACAAAACGTATGTCTTTTTTTGTGATGACATTAAAAAATACTTAAGGATTTAAATGTCATATTTTAATACGTTATTTATGATGAGATATGTTGTTATTATAAAAAGAGGATTACTGATAGGCAATATATATCGATAAAGTTAAAATAACTTAAGGAATTCAAATTCCACCATAAAAATTGTAAAGGGATGATAAAGTTTCTTTCTAATAATACGATAAGAGGTGGTGGCACAGAGAAATAAAGATAAAAATAACGCATTGGCAGGACACAAAACCAATTTTTATCTCATTTTGAAGAGGGAACCGCAAGAGAGGCTTTCTTTAAAAGGATTTTTCTACCTGCTCTAAAACAAAAGCGAAAGATAATTGTCTATTATCACTAATTTTTAGGAAAATTAATTATACTTTTATTTTCATGATAATAATATTTGTAGGCGAGTACTTTTGAGTGTTTAATAAAAACAAATAACAGCATTTACCGTCTTCTTTGTTAATCATTATAGTGTTAATTCATTTACTTAATAAATACCACAATTTGTAAAGGTTTTTATAAAAATATACACTAAATTATAAAAAAAAAATTAAAAACAATACTTAAATAGTTTTTAACTGACTGGCCGAATTTGCAATGTTAAATTGAAACGTGACTAAGCCCAGAAATAATATAATAAGTTACAGAAGTATTAAGTGGCAGATTTGGCGAGCAAAAAGCCACGATAACAGCAAGGACGTCGTTTAACGTTATAGCCTAACTTATAACGAGCTGTCATAAACTCCGTATTTACTTGACTCACCTTCTAGGGGCGTTCAAGGTGCTCAGTAAAAATGTACTGCACGAGCGTTATCGTAAAATCTTATGACATAACTCCTTGAGTGTCTAGTCTCATGGTATGACTGCGGAAGGCGTTGGTATTTTTAAAAAATTAAGTTTATTTGGCTTGGAACATTTCCCGAAAGGTTGATCCTTGGAATTGTCACAAAACTTGGACTAATTCTTTTCTACATCCTTTGCTCAAAAGAATGTAGGGATCTCTTATTTTTACAACTATGGTGGTTAATACAGTACAGTTACATAGCGTATAAATCCTGACTCCACTGGTTTCACTGTCATGCTGTTAATTTTAGGGTTGGCAGCACTAGAGTGACAGGGGGAAGTAATATCCCTAGAAGGTAGATCCCTCACCAGGAATCACGGACACTGTAGGGCTCTGGGAATCAGCAAAAATAGAACTCTGCCAATAGTGTTGATTGAACACGTTCTTTTGTATGGTGAATGTGTTTCCTCAATTGAGCAACTTTAATGGTACATGCGTTCAGTCCTCATTCATTGCCAGAGTTTTTTCGGTAAACGGTACGGTACTTTAAATACCTAGTCAAGTAGTGGAATAACGTGTGTTAGATTAAATTTGAATGTTGTCAACTCTCCGATGCATAATAGGGCACTACGTTTTTTATGGACCAAGGTGACTCACAAATATACCGAGAAACGTTACTTATCGTTTAAAAAATTAAAAAAATTGTGCTTATTACATTACAATAAATTTGGTGATTATTACATTACAATAAATTTGGTAAAATTACATAAAGTCACATTCACAATTTACCTTGAAGTTAATAAAGCACACTGGAATTTTTAACTAATCGAAAACTGACAATGTTAGTACTTCATATTTTTCTCAAATAATTAAATGGTGTCGTTATAGATACTTGTGTATAACGACACCATATTGCTATGTTGTATACATGTTGGAGGTGTACATTACCAGCTAAAAAATATTAGACTATACTAGCCACCCTCAACCTACTTGACAATTAAAACTTGAAAAATAATCACTTAAGACAACTTTAGAAAGAAGATGGGGCCGTCTTAGTACTACGAATTTCTTATTCAATGCCTATTTTTGCCTAAAACAAAGGGCCCATCTTAAAAAATCTCATCAACAAACTTCCACATCAATAAAAGGAGACTAAACAAAAAAACCAAGCGAGTTTTTGTCGTTGTCACTTTCCGGCGTAAGTTATTAACTTTTATACGTAGTGTCAAAGAGATGACAATAAAAATAAATTGCCTATTACGAAAGACTTTATTACAAACTAGAAATGCCTTTCGTTTTTCATGCATTTCAATATTCGCCTTAAGTTTTTAGGCTTGCTTTTGGAAGGTAAGAAATGAATGCAAATATTATATTTCTCGAGCGCTTTAGGGAAGTACTGCATTTTAAGTGGCCTTAGCTTTTTTATCTTTTTGTCTTTGTTCGTGAAAAGTTTTCTTCTACTGCTTTTCAGATCTTAGTGCATTTTAAAACTTGTGCGTGACACCAATGGTATTATACGTGTCTACCTATTGAAATGGCTCCAAATTACATATACCGTTTCGTTATTTCAGATGTTTCTTAAGCTTTACTGTAAGACTTTATTTACATGCTAGAAACATCTTGAGTTGTTTGTGGGAAAAGATCGATCACTGGTCCCAATGACTGAATTAATAGTTACTCATTGAAGTCAATGCTTCTAGAAGTGTGTTCCCTTTAAGAGTAACGTTATATAAAATTCGAAATACAATGTGGTTAGTTAATTAATCGACTTCGTGTGTTTTGGATAACTCAAAGTTAAAACTTTTAGATCAGAATATAGCATACAAGCTAACATAATATAACATCCGAGTGTCGAATGATAGATGGTAGGTAGATAGGTTTTCTTCTATATATATTATATATGCATTATTTGCTAACTATTCGGAGGCACGTATGAATCACGCATTTTTAAGAGATATCACCTTTTTTTACTTTCCTCCAACGGGTTTGAGATACATTGTGATGACTAGTGCCCGGAGGGCTTTGCTTAACTTCTTGGTGAAAAGACAATTCTAAATATAATTACATATTCAAAAATCCATTTTGTCTACGGAACGTATATTTTTTATTCCCAAAAAACATTATTTCAAAGTTAAGTACGTAGTTAATATAATTAGGTCTCCTTCCACTACATAAAGCTTAACTGTGTCATGAAAGAGCTTTGAGAAATATTTCTTTTACTTTTTCCTAGTTTCTTTGTTCTGTATTATATATATCAGAGATTTTAGAATTCTTAAGTTGAGACTTTAGTGTACAGGAAAATTTACAACCAATCGTAAATATATCGCTACAGGACTTGGTCTAAGCCTCGTCTGAGCCTTGCTGCCGTATTGCGTAATATATTTCAAAGTACCGAGTTACCTTTAAAAAAATAGTTTGCTTTTTAAACTTATTTTCTTCAGAAACATTTCCCATAATTCATAACAATATCTAACATGTGAAACTTTACCAATTTAAACGTTGAAGTTACGAATGAGAATATTTATAACCATATTTCTATAACTCATACCAGAGAGAGATAAAAGACTGCATTCTAAATTACTCTTAAGAGTACCGAGTGATTACGGTACTTACACTTTAGCACTATTTATTCTAGAGGCTCTAGAGACTACTCCTAGTCTTATTGTGACTCGGTATTACCAAGTTATCTACTATTAGTCGATGGATAGAGTACATAGTCAGCCAATCAGGATTACTCTCGGCTGTCAAGAATACAAATAAGTACTCTCGAGTTTCTACTAGCCCTCTCCTACAAAGTAGAAACGACTATCTTTAAGTACAGGTGACTAGTACGTAAAAAACTCTTGCAGCTCGTTGTTAATCCTTCCAACCCAAACTCGATGTATTAGGGAAGCTTGAGTGGTCAACAGGCACATAGATCGCCTGGAGTAAAATTTTGGCAATATTCTATTCATCGTGTCGTATAACCGCTTCTGTCTTTCACTTGATTTTTATATAGATATTTCTTGCCCACAGGTACAGTGAACACCCTGAAATCTCTACACATTCACGTACCGAAAGCAGTTCTGACGGGGCACGACGCTGAACTCATGTGTAGCTACGAACTGGAAGGAGCTCAGCTGTACTCCATACGATGGTACAGAAACATGATCGAGTTCTACCGGTACGTGCCGAAGGAGTCACCAGCCACGAAGGTTTTTCCAGTAGCTGAAATTAAAGTTGATGTAAGTAATCTTTATGTAAGAATTTGGTTTATTTTTACTGTACTCTGTTGCCCAACATATAGGCTAACATAGTTATTACATTGTGTTTCAATTCAATGGGGGAGTAGATGAGATGGAAAATGCGTGAATAACATCACTAGTGTATTAAGTGTTGCTCTTGTTCTTGTTCCACGAATTAGTAACGCGTTGTAGGAGATGCATTTACTCTTTTGGATACTCATGAGTTGCCAATCCTTATAATTCCTCCTCAAGGCGCTCAGGCGAATCTAATATTTGGCGTTAAAGGAATGTTATACAAGTAGTTTTTAGTTATTTCCTTCATATTTACTGTCTCCATGCTGGTAGCTTCGAATCGCTACTTTTGTACATCTTATCTTACCTTATATATATGTATTATCTATCTACATAATAATATGTGATGAAAATTCGTTTTAGTTTGGAATAACTAGTTAAAGTTTAAATGTAGAGGAAGGTTTTTCAATCAAAATGTGTTATATATTTAAAAATTATGTGATAACGGCTATAAAAAAAACTACATGACGCCCAGTCTAAATACTGCCCTGTCATGGTACTGACTGTCTATACAATGGTAGCTCAAGTTATACTGGACATTGATATAAAACAAAAAATTCAAAACTTAATAACTTATGGTCGAAATTCAACCAGGAGAAAAAAAAAGGTGTTTAAGCATAATTGTTACCAATAGCATGCGACATCCCACTGCCATATTCTACATTAGATTAAAGCTTTCATAAGACTAACATTTATGCTGAGTACATAAAAATATTCACGCCCTCGTATATTACATAATTAACATACTTATTGATAACATTGACACCCATGTCAAACTTAAAATAACCGAGTAATAGCATAGGTGTATGTCTTCCAACTAACCTGAGGAAAGTGACGACGAAGACGAAGATGATACACGACTATCCAAAATAAACCTACTTTATTACTCTACTCTTGAACGTTCCAGGATTTATTTGAAGCTTTCATAAAATTTTAACCTATATGAACAATCTTAAATGCGAATTTTATAGATTAACCTTTCATCGGTCGCTGTTCTTTGCAGGTAGCAGCTTCTGATCAAAATCGCGTGGTGCTAA
The DNA here is from genome assembly GCA_963859945.1 of Euplagia quadripunctaria. Taxonomy (NCBI): domain Eukaryota; kingdom Metazoa; phylum Arthropoda; class Insecta; order Lepidoptera; family Erebidae; genus Euplagia; species Euplagia quadripunctaria. Next base: position 9,186,696 of record OY982583.1, read on the forward strand.
CAGAGGTAGACCGGACCTTGACCGGAGAATATCAGTGTGAGGTGTCAGCTGATGCACCACTGTTCCACACAGACATCAAGTCAGCAGAAATGGTGGTCGTTGGTGAGTAACCTTTACAGGAACCTTAAATAATATCTTTATTTTTTGATATCCTGTATGATCTTATTAAAGACTAATGTTTCTGCGTCTTACGGCACATAAGAGGAGAAAATGGACATAATGTTCCTTCACCACCAAAAGAAGAACCTTCGACAAGGCTAGATGATCGTAATAGACGGACTGTCTCCCAAGGATTCATATTTGAATGTTATTACTGTTTTTAAACATACATCTATTATAATAGATGTGTGTATAAAAACAATAATAAGGAATTATAATATCCTACTAATATTATAAACGTAAAAATTTGTGAGCATGTATGGATGTTTGTTACTCTTTCACGCAAAACTTCTGAACCGATTGAGATGAAACTTGGTATGTAGAAAGCTGGAGACCTGAACACATAGGCTACTTTTTATCCGGGTTTCGCTAGTAGATAATAATTTCTTAAAGTTTAAGATATTCCGAGTCAGTTTCAAATAGTTTAATGATGTTTCGGTAAACGTCTTTGCATTTGTTCAGTGTTTGTGGTGTCATCACAATAGGGTATAATACCCTTTTTTGAAAATTGGTTTTAATTTGATCCTAAGTACAGCAACAGTAAACAGTTGCTAATTCTTCATGACGTCATATGGACAGTAAGAGCGTAAATTATTGCAATTTTGTCTGAGCAAATTTAAAATGAATTACTATTCTCATGATTGGTTATGAAGATAGTACAGTACATCCTGTATCGATGTTTACACATTCCGTAATTTGGCAGAAAAAAATTGGGATTTATGGAATAAAAAAATCTATTATGAAAGAGCTTATTCTAGGTAGATTTGTACTTTTTCCTTTACAAAAACCGTTGTCCATGGTAATATTTAAGTAAAATACACGGTAGGAATGCAATTTTCGAAAATTTACAACAAAATTTTATTGACCTAATCATCGCATATTTGTAGAACAGATAAAAAAACTGAAAACTTGGAAATAAAAAATTAATTTCTAAAGTGAATGAACTGAATAGTTTCAGTTCATGAATTTCAAAAAAAAATCGGGATCACAATCGGAAAATGTTAGTACATTTTCCGATTACGATCCAGATTTTTTTGACGCGTTAATGCCCATAATTATTACAATACTTAACGTGCAATATGTTACTTTCTATTTAAGAGCTTAAAGCCGAACTAAGTATAAATAGAAGAATTACCACTGTAGGATAGAAAAAATATTTTGTAACACAGAATATAATCCTAATTAAATTACGATATTTATATGTATTTTGTAACAAACTCAGAGATACGGATACATACCTTTGAGATTATATTTAATAAATTTATTATTTGTATTTCTTCAAAAAGTTAATAAATTATATTGGACTTAAGAGATTTTTCAATTAAATCTGTCAACAGCCAGCTACAATGCCTGAAAATTGTCTAAATGGCTGGTAAAGCAAATTTTCTTTTTCTTTAATTGGTTGAGGTTTTTAGCGACCCTCTTGTATTCTAAAGATACTATTAATAAAAGGTTGGAATTATTTGCTCAAAGACTTTTTCAGTGTAGTTTTGTTTAAATGGTTTCTTTAATCTACAAATTAACAACGTCTCAGCTGGCTGCCACAAGATGCAAATAGTCTGTGTACAGATTTACAGTAGGAATGAAATCTACATTTAATGGGCAAGGCAAAGAGCCTTATTTTTCCTTAGTAATTGAAGAAGATCCTCCGACCTAGGTGATAATCACAAACCAACTTTTGCTATTAGGAAATTTTATATATTTTAACGGACCAAGTGATTAATATAGCACTATTCATTATGTGCAGACCGTTTAAAAATACCCAATAAAACTAGTCAATATAATTAAAACGATTGAAATAAACTCATTGACCGGGGATTATGAATAATCTGTCAATTGGGCAGAGTAATAAAAATATGTGTTTCACTCAGTATGAATATGTAAGTTACTCAAGAATAGCCAGTTTTTTTTTGCAATCATTTACATCTGTCAGAAATACAACCACACCAACTGTATTCTAGACCTCTTTTTCCTGATGCCATTCTAAAACTTTTTCATAATGATAATTGAAATACAAATCGTTTTTAAAATGATTAGTAGTGGTTACTGATTAAAACACACTTTACCGAAGTTTTGTATTTGTTTTCAATTCAAGATATAAACCATCTATCTTATTAGCTTTTAAACTTTTATCTTAGTAGCGAGTCTTTGCAAAAAGGGTTGTTGAAAAAAATTACTATAGATTTTTTTATATATTTTAAAACTTTGTCACAAATTATATTAATAGTCTATGCGAAAAAAATTGTTTTAATTGTTTTATTAATGAAATATAAACAATTCGAAATTAATATAATTTTAAAAAGAATCACGTGATTAGTCAATCGTAGCTCGTTCGTAGTCGCGTTATAATGTTAAAAGAATGTCACGACAGTAGAGTGTCTACGTCTTCTATACTGTCAAAACACTGTATCAGCTGTGTGCTACGATGAGTAGAAATTAACATTATGACGTCACACGCGCTCGGGTTTGTTCGGGAACTGTCGGTGTGTTTTCGGTACTGGGTTCAAACATTTGTTTTTGATTAGATATAACTTTTTAATTAAAGCGAAAATAATATATCTAAAAATTATTTTTCCATTTACTGCATTTTTTTTTCAAAAACCCAATTAGCACAGTCCTTCCATGTATGTTCTTGGTCCTAGCGCCCGACCTTATGTAGCCTAATTGGTCTTATTATCAATTTTCCCAATAGCTAGTCATAATGGTCAGACAATGTAGTAAATAAAGAAGTTTATATAAGTTATTATCACATAACCCGTTTTTACTTGCTGTTTCACTTCTTGTCTTTACCCGAATTTACTATTCATATTGCCCGAACATTATAAATGGTGCAATGTTTAATCACCTGGACCATAACATATATTTGTACAAATAAGCGTGAGAATTTCATTCAATCAATCAATCAGCCTATAATAGTCCACTGCTGGACAAAGGCCTCTCCCAATGTGCGCCTTAGCACCCGGTCCTCCGCCATCCAGTCCATCCCTGCTACCTTCTTCAGGTCATCGATCCATCTAGCACTAATTGAGTAATTAATAAGAAATTTAGCTAATCTTAACTATATGGTATTAGGGTGTAATCGTTTGCTGTAGATACAATAAGAAGCTACTAACATGTGAACCTTTATACTCACTGCTAAATGGTAAACATTACTCATTCATCAACTATTTTTGAGCTTAAGAATTACTATTTTTCAGAGGTCTAATTGTTAGTACTTTTATACCTTTACTCTACTGTAAGATTTTTAAAGCCATCTTTTATACTAAAGCTTCAGTGTAACTGTAACGGAACAGAAAATACGTAGTGCCCTAATAAATAGTTCCTGAATGATATTGTTGAAAACAATAGCGGACAGTGTTATCAGTCAAAAAGGTCGGACCGGTCACCATCTGCCTTCCAATATTCCCTCTCTTTTACGAAATCTTTTATTAGGATTGGTGAAATATTGCATATTCACAACGCAGCTGGCATTTTGTAGGCAAAAATAAACGGTTCAGTTCGATTTCAATCTGGGAGTAGGTTTCCTGTTTTCACAACAAGCTGGTCTAATTTTCCAATTTTAAAATTTGAGGACCAGTCCATACTTTGAAAAGAATGTCCTCAAAATATTTTTTGAAACCTGGATGTATTGTTAAGCCTTTGTTTGAGCCCCATTATTTTTATTAATATACATCCGTATGTTTTATTGTTACTGAAAATTGGAGTAAATTAAAATCATTTTCTGTAAATTGAACGTTGGGACAAAGAAAACGTTTCAAAATAAATCCGCCAAACTGAATGTATGTACATCCGTTGTTTATCAAAAGGTTTTTTCATGATTGCTTGTCTAACGAGAATACTTGGAAAACACAGGATAATCTTCTTTTTAATACCACAAATATTCCTAAATACCCGTAAGCTTTCCAAAGATCTTTAAACTTTTACTCCGGTCAAGTAAGTATATTGGTTCAATCCGCAGAAGCCCTTGAAGACCGTTTACCTAAAATGGAGTAGGACTCTCACGGGCGAGTACAGACTAAGTACAGACTCAGTACATAGTAACATTATAAAAATCTTAACTAGTTCTGACTAAACTTTTTGAACGCGAAAGTTAGTTTGTTTGTTTGTTACTCTTCCAACTCTTAACTACTAAATCAATCTTCATGAAATTCTGTATACACTTTACCAGTGATACAAAAAAGGACATAGGATTTTCACATTTCATCCGCAAAAAACTAACCACGAGGGTCAGACAAGATAAGTTCTACGCAAGCGAAACCGCCGAGCGAAAGCTAATCACTACATAAAACAAAGTCTCCCGCCGCGTCTGTCTGTTCGCGATAAACTGAAAACCTACTGAACGGATTTTCGTGCGGTTTTCACTAATAGACATAGTGATTCATGAGGAAGGTTTAAGTGTATAGTTCGTTAAAATTTTGTGATGATGAATATGATGATGATTGTTGAAGATATCTCTGCTACCCGTGCGAAGCCGGGGTTGCCAGTAATAGATAAATTCTAAATTGTTGCTATCACATTTTGAGAGTACTTACTACAGTATAATTTCATAAGACGGAGCATGATCTAAGATGGCCAGAAAGACCAAGTAAAATGTTTACAGTCTTTTCGATTAAGTTGGTTGTTGGGGTTTTTATTTCCCAATATTAGTATCTATCTGATGTGGATTTTAACACACCACAACGCACTATAGGTTGGAGTGTGTTATGTTATGTTAAATTTTCATGTTAACTGCGTAGACAACCAACTTTGTTGGATTTATTGCTACTAAATTATAATTACAAGGTTATAATATTGAAGACGTGAATATCTCAACAATAATGCCGATATGCATTAAATAAGTATGGCGCAGTAGGATACTACTACACAACACAATGGTATGAGATCATGGTGTCATCTCATTTTGGTCTAATGTACCTTTTATATAAATTGAACGGTGGTTTTGACTTAACTTATTTCAAAAACTAATAAGGTCAGAATAGTATTTTCAGTATTACGTAATTGGCGATGGAACGATCGCCCAAAATGTACCAGTTTAAATTCAACGAAAAATACATTTTGTCGATAGGGCATTGTTTATTACTTTTAGTTATGGACCTTTCTTTAAGGTCTGAATATGGATCCCAAAAAGAAAAGTTGCTGGTCCTTATCACTTGCCGGTTTTGACCATATTTTTAAATAATAATAAGTAAGTATATATAGTAAGAAATACAAAAAGACGGGAAAACAATTTAAGTATGTTGCTGTCTGACTTATTTTGACCATATTTGGCAAAAACAATAAGTAGGTACTCCAATATTAACAAGTTTCCGTAGGAAAAACTTACAAAACGAGGAGGTAGGAGGGGGGAGGGTGCTGTGGTATTAATACATCCCCCTTGCGAGGTCTACTGTTCGCAGAGCTTCTAGTATACAATTCTTAATTAAATATCGATCGAGAGGTTGCCTTTTCCTCTCACAATAAGTACGTAATTGACTTGTTCTTAATCTATGTATACTAGGCCTCTACATAAGCTTTATCGTACTTTGTGTAATATAATTTTTTTCGAAGTAGTCCCCACTGGTAGCAATACGTGTAAACTAGGTGCTGAACACATTGCTCCAATATCCCTCTGAAACACAGCCGCATATTTCCTCAAAAGCTCCTTTGAGCTCCTCATCGCTCGAAAAATTGCGTCACTTCAGTGGTTTTTTCATATACGGGAATAGTGCAAAGTGCAATGTTGCAAAATCTGGACTAAAGGGAGGGTGCCCCAACAATTTGATTTTAGTTTGGTGCAAAATAGGCCGCAGTTTTACCATCTAGATATGCAGGAGCGTCATAACAAATTTTGGCAACGTTAACGTACTTCTAATTGGCGTATCGAAATGAAACTTTGTTTGTCTGTTTTGGATGACAATACTATAACATCCTGGAGCTAATCTGATGAACTGATAGTGATGATGCTGTTGGAACTCTTCAGTGACTACTACTAAACCCCTCGAGTTTGGACTCATATGTCTCGCTTTGACGAGTTGGACTGGATTGGGCTTAGTAACGATGTGTGTTCTGGTCCTTTTTTACTTTTTAATTCAGTTTGTCAATAAAGCATTTTTTTTAGTTGAAATGAAGTATATTATACCTGAGTCCCTCGCAATATACCCACTAGTGACGGAACAGCGTGTGATTCTAACATACCACTTCACCTTTAGCCCCGGTGACCCACGGGGCTTCTACCCGATAAAAAATATATCACCATAGTTGATAAAGATGTACAAAAATACTGTATACATGTTATTTTGTTTCTAGCAGAACCGCCACTGACTAGTCCGAATGTGATGTCAGATCGCCTTTCTTATGTCGGCGGTGATCACATTCGTGCAAACTGTTCATCTCCCCCTTCGCTTCCTGCTGCCAACATCACGTGGTACGTCAACGAGCAAATGGTAAGTAGAAGGCCTATGTTAAGTAGTAATTAGTTATTCACTTCAATCACAATCACATTCGGCATTCACTCAATTATAAAACGACTTCTATAATTGAGTTATCCATATGAGGTAATGGTATCGCGCCAAATCAATGCTTGGCAATAAGTAATTATTGTTATTATAATGCTAAATTTTGACAAGTTTTTCAGTTTCGATATCCGCCCTGTTTGCGTCTTGTCTTAACCCTATAGCGATGTGGAGGCCCGGACCTAAATTGTCGGTACTTCGATAAAAATTTTACCTTTTCTTAATGTATAATTTTTCAACTGTCATCGGTGCAATAACTATTAACGCTGTAATTTTGCTGTAATATTGTCTACAATTGTTAAAATGCATTAAAAAGTAGTTTGTTGCATCAAAAACTCTTTCATTGAGCGTCTAAGCTCCAGTGTATCCCAAGAAGATACACGCCCTAATTAAAAAATATTAATTATAATGTAACTTGAGACACCTCACACACGGCTGTCTAATTCTAAGCTAGGCAAAGCCTGTACTATGGTAACCAGACTGTTGATAACCATATTAAAATATTCCTAAATATATACATATTACTACAGATAAATTACACCCAGACACAGAACAAAATGATCATGTTCATCACACAATAATTTGTCCTAGGTGGGAATCAAACCCGACTCAGCAGTCAGGATCACTTACCACTTGACCAACAGGCAAGTCAAAATGCCCCATTCGGGGGCATGGTCCGCCAGCTAGGGCTTAACCTGGTCTGTGCCAATCGGAATGAGCTCCCTGCCGTGGGTTTTTTGATGGATGTCTTCAGTATGAGGTTCTTCAAGAAATGAGTGTACCACTTTTTAAAAGTTTGGGAACGCGCTTGCGAGGCACCTACCTTTTCTTTTTCTTTCTTTTTCTCTACCTACCGTAACGGCTTATTATCAGGCGGTATTATTATGCTTGTTTGCCACCAAAGCGCAACCTGGAAACATAAAGAACTCTAACATCGGTTAATAAAGTATATGCAGAAAAAAATTAGATATAAAAGTACTTTTAGTCATAAGGTAACTGGCAATCAGAACATCCGTTTCGCTCGCAGCAATTGTAACTAACGTTCGAAGCTATTACTTCGACGATTGTATTCCAATGTTGTCAGTACAACGAGACACTGTTCATTCAACCGGATTAATCCCTCAGTTAGTTTTACAGCACCACACAAAGTTTTATATATCGTACGTGTACTAAACGTAGTTAGAAATCCGAAAGGATAAAACGTTTTATTTGTTTTTTACTGATTTTTGTATTGCTGTTACTACTTTACAGTGCTTCTAGAGATATGACAAAGTTAAGTAAACGAATTATAAACTAATAACTCTCCTTCAATTACCGTATTTACAAGCAGAAACACAATAGTATACCTTTATGTAGTTAACTAATCGCATGGATATCAATCGAACAACAAAATATATTCTGTGCATTATTTCCTCTTTCTTCGTAAGTACGATAAAATGCATCGAAAACTGCGAGGTTCTGTAAGGCAAATCTTTTTGTTAAAAATATGAATAATATAATTGGAAGTCCCATTGACTTCCCAGCGAAAGAACTGAAATTATCAAAAGTAAATATATTTGTATACCTTTAGTAAAATCACTTTTAAAAGTTGAAATAACAATCCTATTGAAAAATAGGTACATAATATCATAACAAAAGGTAAAACTGTTTCTATTGAACTAGTTTACTCTCATTTTTTTTTAAAGTGGCCTCTCAAATAAAATCAAAATCGGTTTTGATAGTTCATGTAAAACGGCGCTCACACGGCTAGTGAACGCGTTGCGTACGATGAACTATATTTATTAGAGAGCGACAAAGTATTTGCGACAAGTATATTGTACAGAATTGGTAACGTTAATATATATTACAGGTGCCTGGATTCACCGCCAACCACGTGTTGAATTTTAGTAATGGGTACGCCTCTAGTTTAGCTACCTTAGAACTCGAAGCTGCTCTGCATTCGCCAGTGCCTACGCTCATGATTCGGTAAGTTTTAATGAAAGGTAAGTATCTAATGTAACACTTTTGTTCTAATCTAATGTAGTCTTATCTCTCCTACAGCATAAGAAATAGGTTAGCCTTCGTTCTGATTATAATAGATTCCCAATATACCATATATATACTTAAGTTTCCACCCTAAAATACAGAATTTCGAAGTAAGAGATCCTGGTCCACTGGGTATACCTAACTATGGTAAGAAAGATTTGTTTGTTTCCACTTGTGTGTGTGTTTCCTATAATCTTTGAAATGAGAAAAACATATTCGTAAATAGGATTTAGCCTGCGAGAGAATGAGATAGAACACAAGTATCAGTGTTTCCTATAATCTTTGTCTTTTCAGAAAATGCGTCAATGTCAACGTGGTGTCATTTTTGTGCATTTGCGTATTAAAATTCATTGGATAATTAATTTGACCAATAACTTTGATGATTTTACTTTTTTTTTCTCATTCTCTCGTAGGCTACTTAAATATTTAAACTTAATTTTGACTTCTGCCGTGGGTGAATTGCACACAATTTTTTTATTTTGCACGTTTTGCGAGTTTCAATGCAATTGGCGAAAAACTCTGTGGACCGGGAACGTTGAAAAAAAAATCATTACATTTATTGACAGTTTGAATGTTTCTGGTAATTCATTTTGGGATACGTAATCCCACTAAGATTATAAATGTGAAAGTTTGGATGGAAGGATGGATGGATGTTTGTTTCTCTTTCACGCAAAAAACTACTGAACTGATTGCGATGAAACTTGGTATGTGGATAGCTGGAGACTTGTATTAACGCATAGGCTAGGCTTTTTATCCCGATATTCCCACGGGATCGGGAATTACGCGGGTGAAACCACGGGGCACTGCTAGTACATTATAAAGAAATAATTTATAATGTTTTGAATCGAATTCTAAATATTAAAAGTAAAGCCCAGTTTAGTAAAGAATATCGCATGAATTGGCAATGTTTTATTATTTTATAAAATTCTAACTTCAAGGCAAAACTAAAGGACTATTTAACATAACTCCAAATTTCGAGCATACTTGTACAAGTACAGACTGACCGCGGCTCCCAAAACCACGTCCTCCAACGGTCGAGCCAAATAAGACCGCAGAATTTTGTCAGAGGACCACTCCGCTATGCGTATAGCCGGATTCGTTTATGGTAAACTAGCTTTTAATCGCGGCTTTGCTCGCTCTAATATACATTTTGTCAATCAATTCAGGTATACCTCGGGGAGACTACTTATCTTCTGTATGATAGGTATCCTATGTCCTTTTCTGTACTCTTAATAATCTGTATGTAAAATTTCAAAATGATCGATTGAGTACTTTGGGCGTGAAAACGTTACTATCAAATATGACGCTATACAGGGTGTATTAGAAAATAGAACACTTACTTAAATCACTGACAGGGCATGACTCTAGCATACAGTTACAACAAGAATTTTTGTTTCTTTTTTAAAACAAATAATACTAGCAACGTGGTTCACACATTACTAGTATTCTTGTTAATCCCTCCAGCCAAGCTAAATGCTTGTGTTACGCGTGGGTTCACGCCGGTAGTGCACTGGGTGGGGTTCGAACCCGCAACCACTTGATCGCAAGTCCAACGCCTTAGCCATTACGCTACGCTACTCTAAAAAACTATCCGTTTACAAGTTATGACCTTTTGAATTTCCAGGTATTTTTAATTCTGTTTTTTTATAAAGTGTTAAAGTTAAAGATTTTAAATTCACTTTTTCACTTCACGTTTACGGATCTAGTTGGTAATTATTAGTAGGATGTCATTTATCAGATCAAAGAATAAAACTCAAATTTGACAAAAGCTGAAGATATATATTTGAAAAATTAGGGCTTTTGTTATATTTCTTTTTTATTTTATTCCAGATGTGAAGCATCAATATTTGATGTATGGAGTTCAACTAGTCATACAATAGTGTTGCGTGAGCGCAGCGCTAATCCGGCGTCTGCCCTGGGTAGAAGTTTGACAGGTAATTTTACACAAACTTAATTCTGTACTTTCAAAATGAGTAGGGTAATAAATGCTAATTAGGGGTAAAGGTAGATTTAGTAATGGGTCATTCCATTTAGTGCATAACTTTATAACTATTTGTCAAGATTCCAAAAAAATGTTATCCAGCATTTTGATGATACCTCAAAAACTCTTGCGAAAACCGCTTCATATAGACAGCGATGCATTCAACGTTTTTAAAACCTCATAGTTTTTGTTACGGGTGCTTGTTGCCAGGAATCACGTCCGGCCTTGAAAAGAAATCCCTAATTAAATTCGGTAAATTTCGACTTGTTAGTTTGTTCAACTGACACTCAAGATGTACTATAGACGACAATAACTGCTTACACATTCACCATCAATGAGACATACAGTCCTCTATGCAGAGGATGTCTCAACGCTGAGGAAAAGGCCGCTCATGTTACCCCGGAGTACGAAGGAGTGGCCAAACAACGGGCAAGGATCCACACAGATGCGAGGTCGCTCCTAGAAGCCCGTAAACGCCCCAGGGGGCTTCTGTGCTTCTGGAAGGAGCTAGGGTGGCTCAACTAGTCAGCCTATCTGAATGCATAATAGACTACGTATGAGTCTGAATGCGGAAACAGAACCCTAGCCACCAATACTAGTACCTAATGCTTACCCAAGAATACTTGTTTAAACAAATCCAATTCTTAATAATGTGATTAATTCTTTAAAATATTGTCTTTACAAAACAATAATTTTGTCTCTCCCCAGGTGCAGCCACCGAAACGTGTTTACCTACGGTTATTGTGTTAATCATACAATTTTTCCTACAACTGTTACTACAAAGATACAGTGGAACTTCTGTAAGATAGCCGTTTAAGTACTAATAATATTATGTAATAAATAATAATATAATTTGTACGTTTAATACATTAGTGTACACGACTCAGGGTTTGAAGCAATTGATTGAAATAGATATGTAATATTGTAAAACCCATCAATACATACAAAGAAATAAAACCGAAGTGTCTGTTTGTATTGTCAAAATAATAGTTTTTTTTAAGCTCATACGTATTATTTGCATTGTTGTTTGTTTGTCTGACTTTCCACGGGATTTTCACTGGCAGATAGCTGGTGTTATAAGGAGTAGCTTAAGCTACTTGTATTTTGGGAAAAGAATTAGGGTTCCGCGCAAAATATGTAAATATGTACACGCGAGCGAATCCGCGTGGGAACTGCTAGTACAAAATAAAAATACATTCATAAAATACATTTTACGTTTATGACTTTGCAATTAAATTTTGGAATCTTGTATTAATTAATTGATAGTAATTACCATTTCATCGATGCTATGAGAAATTATTTTTATTTCAGAATTCATATTTCAACTTTTGCCCAAAATTAATACAGAAATGTATTATAGTTAAAAAAGAAGCCGTATTCCAAGCTCTGAAATAAATTAAAATACCTTTTTGCAATTATGTTCATGAGATGAGAGTAGAGAATTTTAATTGCCACGGGCTTGCATTATTTTCTTTTTTACGAATAAAAACTCTTAAAACAACGTTATCTTATTTGAATTCAGAACATGTCAACAACAGACTTTTTTTTTAAATTGAGAAGTTAAAAGGTTTTTAAATATACCTTTTTAAAACTGTATACATACAGAGTTCACTAAACATTTAAATTAAAACAATTGTGTTAATAATTTGTATGTATTTTTGTTTAAATGTCTTTGACTTACACCCGTAAGTATAAATGTAATGTGCATTCGAAAACTGTCTTCAGCGGCCTATGTCAATTTATTCCATCAACAAAAAAGCGTCTATGAGATGTGTGTTAACCTATTGATGGATTGACTCGAGTCCAGCAACCCACGATATGTCTCGACTACTCTACCTGCTATGAGAGACAATTATACCTAATCAAGAATATTCTGAATGTTAATATTAAACTTCTATAAACACATGCTTTTGAATCTCTACGTCGTTCGTCGTACCGTAGGCGTAGGTGCCATAAATAATAAAACTCCAACTTGAAAAGTTTAAATAAATATTGCTTGTCTTGGCTGACTATAGTTCTATCAGAAATATATCGCAGGCATAATGTTTTGACTAATTACCTGAATAATCACTTCAAAAATTAATAAGTATCTAACTTAATCTACAAAATTGTATTAAATCTTAATAAGTTTTAGAATTTCGATATATTCCATTCGAATACCACATTCTAATCCCAATGGTATTTCTTTACGGACATATTTATTTTGTATTTCAAACGGATATTTTTTTTATAAAAATCCTTTAACAAAAAATTAAACCGATGAAATAACTAAAAAGCAATAAATAAATAAACCTCTTAAGTCTTGAGCTTATTTACATAAACTATCAAATTTTATATAAACTTATTTTGAGTCGGCGCCTTAATTATCTAAATTTTATATGTACCTACGTAGAAATGGACATAGCTATAAGTAGGTAATTAATCATTTTATTATTTGGCGCCGACTCGATCCCCCCGTAGCTGGTATTATAAGGAGTAACTTATGGTACTTTTATTTTGGGAAAGAATTAGGGTACCGCGCAAAATATATAAATATGTACACACGAGTGAAGACGCGCGTGAACTGCTAGTACAAAATAAATATGACTGCAAAGAAATACCAGTGGTATTAGAATCAGAATTACAAGGTTAACGATCAAATAACGAATCCCCTTTTAATGCATTCTGTACTGAACCAAATCCTAAAATCAATATTTTACCTTTAAATAGGTTCCCAAACAGTTTTATTAGATAAACAGTAATTGTTTAAATGGAAATTTGAACTTTATATGGGGCAATAAGTTATATATAGGTATATTTTATTTGTTCCTTAATAAATCAGTTTAGGTACTGATTAGCTGTGTAACTCGTACGTACGTTTTTAGGGTTCTGTATCCGAATAAACGGGACTCCCGTTGATTACCCAGCAACTGTTACTAAGCCTCCGCTGTTCGTCCGTCCGTCTGTCTGTCACGGAATTTCTGTTGCCGCTATAACACCAAATAATAAAAATATATTCAAAATTAGAGCCCCCTTTAATTTTGAATTTATTTCCCCTACTCTACATAGTATTCAATCTTGTACGATAATGCGGAACCTTTCATACGCGGGTCCGACTCGCACTTGGCCGGTTTTTTTGAAAACGATAAAAAATAAATTATTTATATTATTTTCTCAAATCCACCGTTTCCTCTGAGTTTTCTAGCAACATCATTAGTTAAAATTTCAAGGCAATCATCAAATGAATTAAACCTTTTCATGAAGAGTTTCAGAAAGTTATGATACTTTTTCATAGACTTTGTTTATTATTTAATAATAATTTATGATATCATTTTATTTCGGTTTTCCGAGAGCATAGGTATGTAATGTCATTTGACAAACGCCCTCGTGTTGGAATTGAGCGTGGAAATATTATTAAAAATGTTCAGATGTTTATAATTTATAACTCATTAATTTAGGAAATATACTGTTAACATAGACTGATTATATAGAATAATTTGTGTAAATAATAATTAAATTAGTAATTGTTTGTAAATATTTACAAACTAAATAATGTTCGTATTTAATAATGATAATGTTAATATTTCTTATTAATAAGTGTTAGTCCAATTTATTGTAGCAGCAAACGGAATGCGAAATAATTTATTGTTGTATTTTATTTTTATTACATTTATATTACAATTAATGTCCATGTAATAATAGTCAAGATTGTGTTTTATGATATTTAAAAAAAAATGTTTATTGTTTAATAATAAATTTATGACTTCATTTTTTTAAGTTGTTCGAGAGCATAGGTATGTATGAAATTTATTTAATTTATTAAAAAGTAGATTCAAGGCTGTGTTGAATAAATCGAGCTATTACTGTTATTTGAACTAGTTCACTTAATTTGCTATACTTTAGAATTGATGGTGCATTTAAATAATAGAATAAAAAAACCTGTTATAAAATGTGAATTATTACAAATTGTATGTAAATATCTATGAAATTTAGTAAGAATGAAAATGTTCATGTGACCAGGGATATCGCGTTATGTAATATAATTTTTTTAATATAAATAATAATATAGTAGTGATTGTCATACGTATTTCTGCGATATTCTGTAGTGATTATATTTTAATACTATTGTTTCGATTATAAATCTCTGCGATTATCAGTTTGTGATTGAACTCATTCCAAACTTCTATTAATAATATAGCTATTTAATTTTGAATCTGAAATAATGCACACGTAGGTACGACTTTTACCTTTAGGAGTTTCAAAAAATTTTAAGAACACGGAGCCGTTACTAATCGTCATTGTCTTCCTTAGTTCTATTTATTTTAGTTTCCGTAGTTTTTAAAAAGAAAATAATTAATTTAATAAGTTTTATGACAATTCGAGTAGGCAGTTTCCGCTAGCACCTCATAATTGTTTGCGTTACGTAACAAAGGTAGAAGCAACTTTCTTAATAACGCAGTTTGAAAGGACTTTGGTGGTACCGAATAACGCAAATTTGGACAACTAAATTATGTATTTATTATAATTAGTAATCTAAAATGCAAAATAAGTGATGATGTAATACATAATTATACCAAAGCAACTCAATGTCGTACTGTGACATGACTACTGAACGATAAGCCTGCGCGAGCTAGAGCGAGAGATGAGCGTGAAAACCACACGCCGATCCTGTTAACCGTTATTAGCTAATAGCTTTTACACCAAATGTTCTAAGCGCCTGATAAATTTTGAATAATACAACTTTTTATGTCCCTCCAAGTATTTTCACATGTTTTGTTTTCGATTCTCTCTGCACATGTGTACAAGAGCTTTGACCTCCTGATTTAAAACAAAATTTTATCAATTGTGGACAACAAATTAAAAGATATTAAATTTTATTTTAAGCCTTCACAGGTATAATAGCACCACTGTTATATGTAAACCGACATAAGACGGCACTTTCAACCTTGTTATCAATAGACAGCCCTTGAAATAAACGTTAAAATTGTAAGTCGTGTCAGCCAGACAAAAGATCAATTTTTAACATAATTTATTAGTTTTAGGCATCATCGTAACATTACAGCTGTATATTTGTATACACGGTTGTAATGTTTGTCGTGTGTACAAGGATTAGTGTCTCCTTCGCTGCATGCGTTGTTGTCAACCAACAAAAGTCCGAATGCATATTATGCTCTAACGAACATTTCTAAACAATTATAATACCAAAATTGTTAAGTTTTCAACACATATATGTATATTAATGACACAGAATTTCATCCCATTCCCAGATTTATGATTGAAATCTAAAGAGTTTTCGTATATTCCAATCTACAATATATTCACCTATTTGTGCATTAAATTGAAAATAATTCTAGTTGATAATGTATTCATAAAATAAACTGGAACCTAAAAAAATAAAGAAGTAATAATTGTCTTCTCGTGTTTTCTTTACCTGGCCTTGAGTAATGATATTTTATTTTATTTTATTACATAGGTATAGTAACAGATGATAGACTAACATATACACAAAAATATTGAACAGTATACATTATTCAGATCTGTACACCAATTATAACTATACACACCATTTACCTTCTAGAAAGCGCATGTGAGCAAAAAACAAAAAAAAAACGCACGCACAATAAAACCAAGAATAATGAAACACAAAATAAACGAATAAATATTACATTAAAATTTTTATGTTACTGTTGCTTACAGTACACAGCGTAACGTTACACTGCCCTCCGATCACAAAATTTTACTCTTCATATTTTTTCACACCGGGCGCCTTATATGAAAATAGATTCTTAAGGAGTAAACTCCAAAAAATGTTTAGTCTCTGCTCTGCTTTATCTCATTTATTTCAATCAATCCATCAGCCTATTCTAGTCCACTGTTGGACGTAGGCCTCTCCTAATGTGCGACACACACACACACACATTTATTTATACTCCTCAAATGCACAAACAAGCACGGTGGCTGATGATTAGCAGTTAGCGGTACCTATTAACTCTCGCAACACCGTTCCGACTAGTAGATTTTGCGAAAACAATCTATCTACCTAAGTAATAGCAACAGACATAATTTAATAAAAACTTTCGTGAGAGGTATTTGAGAGGCAGATTTTTTTTTTATGGGATCGGGGCAACCGAGCAGACGGGTTACCTGATGATAAGTGATTACTGCAACTCATGGGCACATGGAACTCAAGAGTCACAAGTGCGTTACCGGCATTTAAAGTAGGAGTAGGAAAAGGGGACAAGAGAGGGAGGGAGAAGGGGGAAGAGTGGACGAAAGGGGATGATGGGGGAGGGAAGGTTTAGGGCCTCCCGTAACCCCTCACTCATTCGGCGAAACACAACGAACCATTACTTCACTGCCGGTTTTCTGCGAGGCTGTGGTATCACTCCGGTCGAGCCGGCCCAAACGTGCATGGCTCTCACAAGAAAGTTTAGGCTATATTGCCCCGTAGCTATGTATCCCTTGCAGCTAATCTAAGACTCCGTAGCCGAAACTTATTGTAGTTGCTGTTATCAGAATATTTGTTTAATTTCAGATTGCTGCGACAAGGAAAATTTTCTAATACAAATTTTTTTTCAGCGACCAAAAATCTTACCCCATTTCTCGTAATCGGCGGTTCTTACGACGTAGTACTTTGAGGGTAGAAGAAAAAATAGGTTAAGTGCAAGTCAAACTTTAGGGATTAGTGTACTGAACCACGACTGATTGATTACAGGATATCGAACCAAGTTTCTTAAGCATTTGAGAGATGACTTAAAAACATAATTTCACGTCTAAACGAGTTTTTCGACATTAATGGCAAAATAAAACACTATTTTTTGCCATTTTGCTTGACTGCTCAGACCACTGAAAACTGAAGCCGAAGAAAGCCTCTTATTTCTGACGTCAATAAGTTCTCTACAGTTTTTGAAGTTTTTTTAAGGATACTAGTAACGTGGGTCACACATTTACGCTAAATGCTTGTGTTAGGAGTGGGTTCACGGCACCAGTAAGTGCACTGGGTGTGGTTCGAACCCGCAACCAGTTGAGCGCAAAGCCGACACCTTATCCATTATGCTACCGCCGTTTATGTGTCCGTCAACCGAAAACATCAGACTTCGTGCTTCTTTGCTATATCAGTAGATAAAACATGCTTCGAGTTTTTAAGAACTTGCTACCAAAATTTATAATTCATTTAATTTAAAGTTTTTATATGTAACTGTGATTTTTGGGTAATATAGTGATAATATATCTTTACAATATCACCTTTGGTTACTATTTTGGGTACTTGGAAGCAATTAAAGATTGTTTAATTTAGGTCTCTACTCTCATTACTTACTTTTGGTATTGCAAAAAAGTGTCATATTAATTGAAAAAAAAACTGTGTGGTGTCGTGGGACACCAGATAGGAACGAAGTTCCTTATTATAAAAATATTAATTTCAATTTCTATTCGAGGTATAAAGAAAATAATTATTCGGGTATACATTTTTTATTATGATTTTTTTATCGATAAAAATAAAAAAAAAACTACTCAACAAACTCAACTCAACAACTTAACACCTTTATTTTATTTATTTTTATAAATCATTTATAAAAATATAAAATGATAATTTCAGTCATCACGTAGAATATACATTAGACACTGTATAGCCATCATACATAAAAATCTTACGTGACGGACGTTTTTTTCCGGCTCCGCAACGCCCCATAAGGAACTTCGTTCCAATAATTGAATTATGGGAATAAAAAAGAACATTTTATCTGATATCTCAAATTTCAGCTACAAACTAATGTGGAAGAATGGGAATTATGTCTCGATCGAGGCGAGGAGGAAACGAGGTGGTCATGCCTGCCAGACAACCATTGGGTCGCGGCCCAACGGTTGATATTTATAAGTTTTAAATAAATTTATCAGCGCCAAAACTTTCATTACGCGATGCACGATCAGTAGTTACTACTTAGTTTAGCTCGTCTTCGCTAGATGATGTTGATGTATGTTTTTGCTTTATCTGGAAAAAACTTCGTATGCTTTAGTATTAAATTAGTTTAATAAATACTTATATACGGCACAGTACATCAATTTGCTCATATTGTTTTTAATAGGGGACTTCCTTTACCATTTAGAATCCTACTATTAATTAGCATACAAGGGTAGTGCTGTTTATATGCCGATAAATAAGGTTGCCACAGTCCCCTTTATAAAAATAATCATTTTGATTGTAGCTAATGACATAAGCAAAACAGTTATTGTTTGTAGGTAATGTTTGTGTTAAGGTCTTTTAAATTTTTGGTTATTACTAAGATAAGTATCACTCTAGGAGTAGACATCGTTTTTTTTAGCTTTAGAGCTACTTTACTCAAATTCTTGCATTCAATTCGAGCATAAGTCTACTGAACTTACCTATTTATTATTCATTATCTTTCTGACGTATTATTTTGTACTCAATCTCAACTTCTATATTTTATCCATTCAACATTTCTGTTATTGTATTTCCAAACCCCTATAACGCACAATTCATCATTAAAAAGCGCCTTTTTACTCGGCCTTCCCGTTAGCTAGTAAACAATCGATGAATTATTATCACTCGTTCGCAGGCTCTGTTCTATTCACTGACGCACTCGACTACAAAAAGAAAAATAATATTCACCTGTGCTATTATTGCCCTGGTGAAATATGAATTATTCAAAAGGCATGGTGTACACCAGTGAACTTTTCTGTACTAGAAGCGTCTTCCTTGTAGGGCATTATTTGTCATCTTACTCGCAACTCACGTAAATATAAGCACTACTGCATTGATAAACGAGAAAGCTTGTGTATCATTATTTATAGGTGTTTGTATACGTATATGTTTGATTTATAGGTGAGACCAAGAAATTTGCGTTTCTGTATAATAAATACTCTTAAAATAATGCCATTTTTTATGCCGAGGTGGTTCAAGCCTTTTGATAGGAATTGTGAAATAGAAAATTATGTTCGAATATGCCTAGAAAAGAGCGTCAAACGAGGCCTATATCCTGTCTAGATAGGACTCCTATTTGACAAAGACAGGGATAAGTTATGCGACCACCACATGGGGCCACTTTACAGTGACTGGTTAGAACCAGTAGATACCATGTACCATGAGGTAGACCTCATGAGGTAGAAGTAAGATTATCCGGTTCATGCAATATTGACACATTCACGAGTCGATGGTAGTACAGTACTCCCGTTCCTTCTGCTCATAGCCTCTCTAATGAGCTCTGGCAACTCTCCGTGATAAAAAAACACAAAGTTTGTTTAACGCGATCTTCTGTAGGCCTGATACTATCCCAGTTGAACTGAGATTCCGCAGTGACTACTAGGTATTGTTTTACTAAGAAAACAAGAAATCTTCTTCTTACCAAGGACGTTGGGTACGTGAGATTTCTATACAGCTGAAGCAATGGTGACCGATCCTTTGATTTAAATTTGTAATTATTAAAACATAGACTAAATAAGTGACCGATTTTTCAACATCTCAAGAACCTGCTGGACTGTACAATCAATAAAAATGAGTAAAAGTTTCAAATCTTTTATTATAGTTCTATCATTGTACGTAAATAAAATTGTGGAAAAGATTTTGAACTTTTATTAATTTCTCTTTTTGAAGCTCAATCTTCCAAACAGTGTTTAGAAATCTTTTCTAGTCGTCAATATTCTGTGGTAAACACCCACAAGGCGTGATTTGTTCGGTATTGTGTTTAGAAAAAATTAGAATTTAGAACCGCAGTTTAATTTTTATTTAGTAATGCCGTGAAAACTAGTAAATGGGGAATTGTGTGGTACAATTCCCCATTTACTAGTTTAGTTAAGCTACGTAAGTGTGAAGAAACTGAGGTTTCGGTTAGACGAGGCCACGCTGTCCACACGGTCGCCGCGTTTCATGTCATTTATATGTGATAGCGTGGATGTGCTGGAATGTATTTTAGGGGTTTACTCTAGATTAGCTTACTAAAGATTAATTTTAATTAATCTTTAATTACATTTTACTCTTCACAATATTTTCATACCGGGCGCCTTACATGAAAATCGATTCTTCAGGAGTAAATTAAATTTTAACATTTTAATGTTAAAATTTAATCTAAGAAGAGTAATTTCAGTTTTTTTTTAAATTTTATTTAAAAAAAATAACAATTTCTTTAAGGGCCTAATTTTCCTACAAAATTATACCTTGTTTCATTAAGAAAGAGTCTATGCAATATTTTCTCTTTTTGATTCTTCAATCTTTGTCGAACGCCTCTCGGCCGCTCAGTGCTAATGTATTCCTCGAAATGTTGAATTTGACGATATTTCGTGCTCAAGTTCACGGAATCATGTAAACTAAGGGAAGATTTATACTAAAAAATAATTGTATCAATTGCCAATGAATATGGATATGGTAAATTTATTTAAATACCTAACATTCTAAATAGAAATATTATTGTTTATTTATTTATTTTGTGAAATATTCGCCTGGCTGAGTTAAGGGTAAGGTAAGGTAATATATTGCACCAGAACTTAAAATCGGTCTAGTGGCCGGTACAAGGCAGAAACATAGCTAGTTCACTGTCCCTAACTTCAGCAGCCTCATTTCAACTTTAACTAGCTTCAATTTATGCCACAGGGGGTGATGGTAGTTTAAAATTAGTAATGAATATGATTTTGTGACAGTGTTTAACATTTTTGAATTTTCGATATCTATTTTAGAGGTACCTGTTTTTACCTCCCACCAAGCACAACTTATGATGTAAATTTTGACAAATTAGAAAAACTTGGCCTGATCGAGGGATCCATACATTCCGACTTTTGTGTTAGAAGTTGTAACTTCTCAAGTAAAATATACCATATATAATAAAAGTTCATCACTTTTAACTTATAAGACACTAAGATCTAATCAAAGGGACCAAATCTAAGGATATTTTGACGCTTGGCAACAGTTTTCGAGATAATATTGATATTGAATTCAAGAAGCATTTATTTACACAAAAAAAATCGATTAAAAAAAACATTGGTCGTGAGGCCCGAATTGGTTTAATTTAAAGTATAAAGTGTACTGGGTAGAGAGGAAGATAATAATATGATGGTATTACTAAAGACGATTTTATTTGCCATCACTGTTTGCTGTATTTAATCTAGAATCTGAGTTCATAATTTTGTATCTTCTGCTAATGAAGCAAAAACTAAATGTATTTAATTTGAAGCACCTTGAGCTTTCTTTAACCCGATTGAGAGAAATATATATGCAAAATGCAATAAATAGGTTTAAGATTAATTATAGGGTTATAATGATTAACATTTTTTTATAAAATGGTTGATTAAAATAAAGATGTTTGTTATTATAAATAGTTGGAAGTGTTTTATTAGTTATTTATGTGCTTGGTGCCCACCTAGCTAAATATATTATTACGAATAAGTCAGTAAAAAGGCAGATTTTGTGGCATGTACATGGCCGATACAAAGAAAGAAAACTGGGCAGAGATGAAAAACATTAACATGAAATAAAGAATAATTACTTATACTTTATCTAAAAATATCACAAACATAACTAAACCCAAAAATAGTTTTACCCTACCTACTCATTAGGGATTAGATCCCGATTTACCACTAATAAATATAATACACATAATTAGTTAAAGACAACATACTCTCTTTAATACTCTCTCATTAAATTATAGGCGTAATTGATTAATGAAATTATAGGCGTAAACAGATGTATGTGTACTAAACTCTCTTCGGATAAATTCGTTCGTTATTGAAGTTATTTACAGCGCCGTTATACTCTCGATAACAAGCGGATATGAAATCGGATTACAAGCATCAGTGTGACCTGTGTACTGTGTATATATTTGTTAAAATAAATAATTTTATAAAATATTATTTGGCTATAGTAGACATTTAGCTTGCATGTCTTACTTAGACATATGATTTTATTATGTTATTAACCAAACTTACCTTCCTTCTTTATCATGATGCAATTGAGGTCATTGTAAACAGAAATCGCTGAACAAAAGTTAACCTAATGTTGGACGAGAACACAATTAGCAGATTCTGTCGAGAAAGAGAAGAAACTACAATGCATATTCTATACTAATGCGGTACCGAAGTATCAACCCAGGGTTGCACATCGTGCAACCGCAGGAAATACAAACAATCACTGCTGATAAGATCTGGAGGTTTCTCGAAGCCATAAGTCTGAAAAGACCAGAAATGGTCGAGGTAGCACTAGGCACTTAAAATAATATCTATTAATAATGATAAAACACTCAATTGAAAAAAAAATTACAACTACTCTATTTTTTATGTGTTTAGTTCCTGAGAGTATTACTGAAATACAAAACCCATTCAATGTTCTCATTTGACTTAGAGCCCTCATCAAAGAATGTCACAGCTGACATATATATTATCCAAAACCGAAGATCAGGTTCCAAGACTATGCTATACATAAATATAAGCTCACGCCTTTTCCTGCAACGCAATTGCAAGAAATCGCTTAACCTGGGCCTACTCGGTATATAGGCTTTTACGGTGATCGGTATCCCGATTCTTAGCGCTGTAGGGTGGTTACTCTATTCACCCGTAATAGGCTGCAATAAATACAGATATTTATGGGTGAATATAATAACAATGGTTGGGGTGGATTCGCCACGTCATGTGAGTCACAGCAATATCCGGATCATCATGTCAACTGAGACCACTTGTGACCAAGACTGCACAGTCTCATTTAAATGCTCACCCGAGGAAGTTCGCAGCTGGCAAGAAGCCCACCAAACCCTAATGGCTCAATGGCGGTACGGTTGGAAACTTATCTCTCAGTCGCTACACTAACTAACGCCTTAGTCTAGTTAGAGTCGTTTTTAAAGGTAGACATTGGACCGTAGATGAATTTTGGTCGTAGTAATAACAGTTCTCAATATATTGAACAGGCCTACTGTCTACCTTCTTTCATGTAAACCTCTAGCGAACCTTATAATCGCCATGAACGAAAATACTAGGCCCTGTTTATTTTGTATATTAATCCCACAACTATAGCAGATAATATAATATAGAATAAAGCTTCATTTTAATAAAATTGTGCAACACCAAATTTCTCCAACATAATGGCACACAAAACTTACACAAAATAGCGTGGCTAAAAAGGAAACATTTTTATATCGCATCACGTCTATCTCCGGGCCGTCACTTCGTAGCCCATCCGAATGCAATTCATACAAAAAGGCTCGTATATCGTTAAAAATACGAGGATTCCCCAGGCTTTGTTTCAACTTGCCAGCCGTTGTGACATAGTGTGCCGGGACGCTTATACAGAGATAGTATTTCCGGCTTCGCGAACCCGAAATTTATAGCTGTTTGCTTGCGTCCCGCACGTCAAGTGGAAACGTTGGCCGTTTAACAATTTTGATCTGTGATACCAAGTTGATAAGGATTAACCTGCTGGGGTATCTTTGTTTACGTAGCTGTGTGAGAGACTTTGTGTTAAAAATAATTGGTTGTAAAATCTTTTGTCCAATACTGAGATGCAGTTTAAAATATAACCTACTTTTTGAAGACTTTAGTAGGTATACACAGTCTGGTCAATTATGACCAGACTGTGTATACCTACTTGTATATGAATAACAGTATAATGTAATTATACTGTTATTCATATACACTATTTTAACATCCAGAATTAGAATTAAGAATAATTTTATTATTTTACGCACAGTAGTAGTCCTGTCTGAATTATTTATATTATTTTATTTCTTATCTAGTTAATAATCCTATCGATGTTTTTCGTTATTATGAATTATATCAATAAATCGAGATATATATAAATATTTTATAAAGAATAGTAGTAACGTGGGTCACTCATTACTAGTTTTCTTGTTAACTCTTCTAGGTAAGCTAAATGCTTGTGTCAGGAGAGGGCTTTTTTTTTTATGAAAGACAACTCCCTCATTAGGAATTACTCCTGTGTCGCGGGGGACTTTACAAACATACAAAGAACGGACACAAAGAACACCCAGACTCGGGTGGGAATTGAACCCACGGCCTATGGCATAGCAGTCAGGGTCACTAACCACTAGGCCAATAGGCCAGTCATAATTCTCTATATTTCTCTGTATTTATGTGTTTATATAAATATAAATGTATATATACATGTATATGTGTATGTATATTTGTATGTATGTTATTGTTTTAGTAAGTAAGACTAATGTGCACCACAAGTTACCTATTACTATACAGTACAGTCCATCAAAGGTTGTCTGTAAGAGATCGCAGACTGCGATAAGACCGCTCATTGTACTGCTACTTAATATTGTATGTTTCCTATTTTTGGTGTACAATAAAGTATACTCCATCTATCTATCTATCTAAAGACAGTCAGACCAACAGGCTTACGTCGGTAGTGTACTGGATGGGGTTCAAACCCGCAAGTTCTACACTTTAGTCATTACGCTACCGCCGCCTCACTGATACATCATGATACTAAAATGTTATATTATATTTATATTAATCACAGACAATGATATTCAAATAAATGAACAAATCTCTTGCTTCTATCAATATTCAATGCATACCGATCGTCCCAGTATCGAACAACTGTATACATTAACATTCTACTCCTGCTGGTTGCAAGTTTCATAGTTAGACGTGACACTATAGATGGGAGACAGAAGTTCAACTTGGTTTGTACATTAAATAAACTATTATTTTCTTTTGCATTATACTTTAAGATATGTATAATATATATATGCAGACCTAAGGATACGACGTTATTCATTTATCTATTTAAAAGTTGCGTGTTCATAAAGTGTCATTGCAATAACGTGTCGGTTATCAACATTTTAGACATGAGAAGCGGGATCAAAGACTAACGCTAACTATAAAAAACAGACGCCAAAGCATAGGATCTTAGTAAACCTGCCCAGGGTGACAGTAAATTGTTACTAGATTTCACAAAAAGCGATAATAATCGACCGCGTAAAAAAACTTAATCCTACAACTATTGTGCTGGTGATAATTGTAATAGGAATGTATGCCTCTATACCCTACTTTTTTCTACTTGAGCACAACTGACACAATCAACTTAAAACTTTAAAAACGTTAGGATTGAGTACCTTGAACACGCGAATTCTTTGAGCATCTTTTAAGGTAACAGAGATCGTAAGTACTCTTCTTCAAGAAACTTGCCACTAGCAGTTAGTTTATTTCTAGGGCCACTGTAAAATACAGTTCACAGGTATGTACATTGAAAAATTATTTGTATTTTTTGTCCCTTTTAAGTAATTTTGACTGAGTGAAAGTGTTTCTAAACTGTTTTCTAATTGAGCACAAGTGACTAAATTAAAAAAGTTTAAAAACGTTTTTAACATACAATAACTTAGACTTCTGCTATGTATTATTTGCCGGGCAAATGTCCTTTGTAAAGTTGGAAACTAATCAAGTTGTACAGATTGATTCATATGATATTCACAAATCGTGTTCCTTTATCATTTTCATTTAAATATACCCATCTGATCTTACTTAAACTTAGTGACTTTAGATTGAAAAAATCGATCACCTTCTTTTAGAAGACGATACATATATATTAATTAAGTGTATTTATTATTAAATGTATTTCAACCGCGTGCTTTGCTAATGAATTGTCTACCATTTCTTAACAAATATTTTTTTTAATTGGCTAAGTGTTTTTGGATTATTATTAAAAACTCTGCTCTTGAGGACAAAAAGAAGTCCTGGAGGAGACAAGTCATGACTTCATCCTGGCCACTCAACATCATTGCCAATTCAGAACGTTATGTTAAAATGTTGAGAGAGATATTAGACCCCAAGCTAAGAGAGTATAATGAAAACAATACCATGACGTGATTGCAATAGGATGGTATTACGTGTCACACATGTAATGCCAGTATGGAGGTAAACGATCCGAGAAAGTGATATTCAAGACATTTATGGGCCACCATGAAGTCCAGACTTGTCTCCGCGTGACTCTTTTTTGTGGGGATATCTCAAGATCAAAATTTTCAAAATTAAACCGAAATAATGTGCCAATTGAATCTGTGGTGGAAAATAAATAAATAAATAACTGAAGGAAAAAATATCAATTCATTGGCAAATTGCATGCGATTTTTCGAAAAACCTGATATTTCGTTTGTAAGAGTGTTCCCGCAAATCTGGACGATATTATTTTATATTGAATAAATATGTGTATTCATATTTATATTGTGGAGGACCGGGTGCTATGGCGCACATTGGGAGTGGCCTATGTCCAGCAGTGGACTAGAATAGACTAATTGATTGACTGATTCATATTTCAAAAGTTAATAAACTTTTGCAAGTGGGCCTGACCTGTAATGTTTAATTTTCTTTATTATGGCCCACCCTTTAACAAAAAACATCAAAATAAAACGGATTTTACAATGAACTTGTAAGGATAGCTATTTTTAAAGTTTCATTCTAGCAAGTAGATTATAAGTTATTACGTAATTACAGTATAACCTTACTCATAATATCCTCGAGCTACGAGGCATAACAAACCTGAATTTAATTCAAATACGGATTCAAATTATGATAGCACTGTTTATTACCATAATTTGAAACATCGGTTTAGTAATACAAATAGTAGAACTAAATATTTGCCATTCACTAAGTTAGATTCAAAGTGAAAACGGTGTAAATCATAAGCTATTGGTTTATGTCCACAAAAATGATAGCGATATATTTTATCTTTACATTAGGCAAAAAACGATTGAACATAAAAGTACACAAAGTCTGAACGAAACCGTATTTGTAAAAGAATACTTTGCCTAAAGATTTATTATTTTTACATGGTCGTAATCAGGCCATTTTCGGAACGCCAGCACCATCTAGTGGCGTTCAATGAAGTTAGTGACTCACCGACCGGCCGGTTCACTAGATGCGGTTTCAATCTTGTTAGAGCGGTCGGCGTGGGTCGACCATTGCGCGTTCTACGCCTACCTGCTTTGTGAAAGTTTATTATTTAACTACCAACAACTCGGCGACTATCTTCCATCCCTGACACATATTATTTCTAACATTCTTTCAAATAAATAAAAACTCTCCTTCATCACTTACACTGCTATCTGCGGTAAATTGCATAAACCAAAAACAATTTTTCCTTTTATTAGGGTTCCGTTCCTTAAAAGGAAAAAAGGAACCTCTATAAGATCACTTTGTTGTCCGTCTGTCTGTCTGAGTGTAAAGACCCTTTTTCTCAAAAACCCGTGGACGTATCAAGTTCAAATTAATACCAAATACATAAGTCTGCGGTCCCCTATTTCGCAAGTAAATCAAAACTTATGGGGTACTTTCCATTTATCTAGAATCATGAAATTTATTAAGAAGCAAGGTCTCACGGCACAAGTTAAGGAAAAATCCGAAAGTCGTTAATTTGTTTTTATATCTGTCTGTCTGTCTATGTGTCTGTCAAGACTTTTTCCTCAGGAACCCAAAAAAGCATCAAGTTGAAATTAACATCAAATACTTATGTCAGTAGTAGTCTATTGAAGCTGTAAAACAATCAAGCTTCTAAGTCAACGCAATCAAAAGATATGGCCATTAAGCCTTAGATTTTAACAAATTTGAACATTTTGCAGGTAAATCAAAACCTATATGGGTACTTCCCATTGACCTAGAAACATGAAATTTGGTAACAACCAAGGTTTGACAGTATAAATTAAGGGAAAAATCCGAAAGTCGTTAATTTGTTGTTATATCACATAAAGAAATAGTTTTTGTGATTACAAACTTATATTTTGCGGTTGGATTATTGACTTTGACAATCGCAAAGTTAAGTTTGTCTTTCGAAAAAGGCGGGCAAAAGTCTTCGAGAATTGATTCCCGAGATGGACATACTATCTTCCTACTCATAATTCCTTAAATATCTCTCTTTTGCTATTGCTTAATAACTAAATTACACAATACTATAGGTATATAATATAATTTCAAAATTTATTAATATGTATGATATGATTGTACTATTAAATAAGTAGGTAATTCAATAAATAATTACATAGTTTAGCATTTTACAATGTATCTATCACATGCATACATTAGTGTAAATTAAAGTAGGGAAACAAATGTATCTTTTTGGTACTAATATATACTCTATCAAAATCGCTTCCGCTTTACATTTAAGCAGATCACCCACTAGTCAGTAGCACGTTAACTCCAATTTTACCTCTACAGCCATCAAGAACTTTTATCATCCCGTGTTAGCTTTACAGTCGTTATTGGTAATTCATTGATGCATTAAAGATAGAACTTAATACATTTGGCATATAACTACAGAGATCGAACGTGATGTGTGTCTTCTTTAAGTGTTTGTGTACTTAATTACTTAGTAGTTGACACAGGACGACAGAGAAACCATCTTTGTTTTGGATTTCCACTCGAGAAACCTATACCAGGCGTCATCATCACCGGAGTTTTTAGCGGTGCGTTTAAATGGAACAGACGAAAACCGCACCATGTTCCAATTAATGTTCCTCTTCATGGCGCTTGAAGCGAGCATATTTTCTTAGCAACTCGATAAGTAACCTACGTCCAGGCGCATACAAACGTCGTCCATTTGCTGCTGGTATCTAATAGACAAACCACTAATAAGTTTAACTAATGTAGTTAATACGATACTATAACAATAGTTTTATTTCAGACTTTTATATCATACAGGCTGTTTCTCGCGACTTCGTTCGCGTAGAAGCATTGGTGACATCCATCCCAAGAGCACCGTACATTTTTTTTGATAAAAGTCCATGTGCTATTGCAGACTATAATCTATCTCTGTGCTAAATTACATCTAGATCCTTTTAGCCGTTTTTGCGTGAAAGAGTAAGAAACATCCATTCATCCATCTATCCTCACAAATTTTCGCTTTTATAAAATAAAACTATACTACACTATAAAATAAAAATTTCAATGGGTACTTATATAATTTGAAAATATTTTGCTTCGAATTTTTGTTGTGAAGTTTTGTCGATGAAGCAATTTTCATCAGGACCACCTGCTAGCTTCATATTTGATTCCTGTTAACAAAATTGATTCTACCTCTCCTGTACAAACAAAAAGTAACCTTGAATGACTTAAACATATTTTCATTGGTTTTATTAATAAACTTTATGTCCTGTGTACTGTAAATAACAAATACCGCAATGGTGTTAGAGTGAATTGATATTGTTTTGGTTTCAACAATGTTTCGAATCAACATCACTTATCGATATTATAGCTCAGATAGTCGAAGTTGAAAGAGTAGGTGAAAATTTTTACATATCATCGAGTTCAAGCATTTAAACTTTTTTAAGGAAAACTGCACTACCTTATAATGGGCACGCTACACAAGTTTCCTGCATACAAATAACTTGTTTCAATCAGTTCATATTATTCATAAAACTTGCTGATCAGGTTCTGATATAAGAAGGTACTATTTCTATCAAGGATGTTAATATAGACCAAACTTTACCTGGACTGAACTTTATTCCCGAAGTTTTCCGAACTTCCCCGAAGTTTATTTTAATTATCTCGGCTAGTTGCACCGTTGTTCCGCTTCAATTAATCTAGAGATGTATTGTTTTTATTTAATAACCTAGTTTCTGAGTTTATTGCGTAAGTACTACAAGTTTTGTTGAAGTGTTAACATTGTGAGTCAGGGTTTATTGCTTTTTAATTACTAGTACCATTTTGGTACAGCAAACTGATGGTACAGGTCAAGTTTTAATTCCTTTTTTTGTTTTCTTTTTTTTAATGGGATAGGGGCAAACGAGCAGATGGTAAGTGAGTACCGCCGCCCATCGACACCTGCAACTCAAGAGTCACAAGTGCGTTGCCGGCCTTTAAGGTGAGAATAGGGAAAGGAGGAGTTAGGGCCTTTGGTAACTACACTCACTCGGCGAAACACAACCAAGCATTTCTTTACGCCGGTTTATTCTGTGAGGCCGAGGTACCCCTCTGGTTGACCCATAGGAGTGGAGCAAACGTAAGTAAAACTGCGAAGAACATCTAGTGCTTAATAAGTAGCCTGAATTTATTTTAACTTCTATCTTCCGTGCGACGTTTCTCTTAATTATTCTCTAGATAGAACCTGAAAGTCATCTACATAATTCTTCTCTAGATAGAACCTGAAAGTCATCTACATAATTCTTCTCTAGATAGAACCTGAAAGTCATCTACATAATTCTTCTCTAGATAGAACCTGAAAGTCATCTATATAATTCTTCTCTAGATAGAACCTGAAAGTTATCTACATAATTCTTCTCTAGATAGAACCTGAAAGTCGTCTACATAATTATTCTCTAGATAGAACCTGAAAGTTATCTACATAATTCTTCTCTAGATAGAACCTGAAAGTCATCTACATAATTCTTCGACTACATAATGTAATGTTAAATCATTATTTGTTTTAATTACATCCATTCGTTTGCAAAGTTGGCATAAATAACCTCTTAACACAATAATAAATAACTGAAACACAACAATATCGAAGCTCATAACATACATGTGGAAATTTTATATGAAAACTTTTTATTGAAGTGATTCGGTATTTGGGATCGTTCTGGCAATCTGCTTCATCCTTTTATTGTTCTCAGAGCTATTCAATAGATTAATGTCGAAACTATCAAGATACTATAATACCTTGCGTAAGGTAAACAACTTGTATTTATTTCAGTGTTAATATAATAGGTAGTAGTATGTTAGAGTAGTATATTTACAATAATAAACGAAATCCTTTCTATGTGGGAGAGCCATGCTTCGGCACGTATGGGCCGGCTCGACTCCGCTCGTTACCACGGCCTCACAGAAAACCGGCCGTGAAGCAATGCTTGCAATGCATTTCGCCGAGTGAGTGAGGTTACCGGAGGCCCTAACCCTTCCCTCTCCCTCTTCTCCTACTCCCACCTTAAAGGGCGGCAATGCACTTGTGACTCTCGAGTTGCAGGTGCCCATGGGCGGCGGTAGTCATTTACCATCAGGTGATCCGTCTGCTAGTTTGCCCCCTATGCCATAAAAAAAATGAAAAAATAAGTACAAGACTTTATTGCCCTTTTTAGAGAAGACTTGTCCATTACAAGTCTTCTCTTTTTTAACCACTATAACGGTGGTTAACTCACTTCAGTGGGATCATACCCATCATGGCTGATTTTAATAGGGTCTTAATCATCTTGGGTTTATGCTGAAATGACTCAGAAACAATACGATATGGACGTCATTCAATAATTCGACATTACGACATAAGATGAAACCAATAACGTTAAAAAATATACTTTGCGAGTTTTTTCACCTATCCTATTAAATAGTTTTCGGACCAATCACGCTCTTCTACGCTATCTTCTAGTATCTATAATATAGCTATCTTTAGTTTATTCGCTCCTATCATTTATAACATAGTAACCACTGTTTAATCTAGTTTCTGTAATTTGCATGTTTACTCCTTTTGTTAATAATTATTTTGGCGTCTAACTATATTAAGATAGCAGAAAATAATTCATTATTCTAATTTAGTTTATTAGCTCGCAATTCTTCATCTTTCTTATGCGTTTTTCAAGTTCCTCAATCGAAGCGTCAACTGAATATCACCGGGTGTCAAAATATTTCGACGCGTATAAAAGTATGGTACACCACTGTCATTAATGTTCTATTTGATTCATTTACTGTCGTTTTCGACTCAGTAGTTAATATCTACTTCAAAATATCTATGGAACTTAAAAATGATTTGGTAAAAAAAAAAAAGAATTGGCGAATGTGATAAAGAGAAGGTTTCTGCACCATCCTCATTAAAAATCTAAAATTCGTCAATGTAACCCTACATTGGTTAATTTTAAAGTATCACAACTCGTCAGTTTATTTTTCAATAATAAGAAAAGAATTGTACAGTGACGACTCGAGGTATAGAATCATAATATAGGGATATAGGCTATAGGGATACTGCTGTGGAATAAAAACCTGTGACTACATAGATTATTAGGATAATAATACGCTGATATGAGATGGTCTGCATAAAATATATGATGTTATTAAGGAAAATGAAAGTTCGCATTTACTTGTTTCTTTTATCATAATTAAACTGTTATTTATAATCGTATACTTAATTGAAACTAAATGAATTACAAAAGAAAATGATAATTATAAAATTTATGAGTCCATTATAAAGCACCACGGTAGTATAAATGTGAATTAAGAAGTAAGTGTGATTATTTTCAAATGATTAGAACATTATTAAACGAAGTCTCGACCAAATGACAACTTAGCCTTTTCAAATGTGGTTGAAGGTAAGTGTTTTATTTTCTTTCAAATACCTAAAAAAGGAAATATCGAAACGAAATACGATTTTGATTATATTTTTTATTGGTTAATCGGAACCAGTACAAATACATTTATAACTCAAAAAAAACAACGTCAAAAATGACAAAATGTTGTTTTAAATTTTTAAAGTTTTTTAGTCTATATAGCCGAAGGTGAGTTAGTGATTTAGGTATGTTACCTTCAAATTTAGTGACTAACAATTGCCAACTATTCATGTGTTATGTTGGTGTGTGTATTCCCACATGCATCAAGACCTTACTATATGTTTTATAACATGTAATTAGTATTCAATGAGCGCTTTGAAATATCGTATAATTTTAGTCGACACATTTTGATATAAACACCAGACGTGTTCAATTAATCGTACACTGCAACTCCTCGTCTCATCCGTAATCACTTTTTATATCCAATGGTTGCCTGGAAGAAATCTCAAATCGCGATAACGTCGCCTTGTACTTTAGTTTGGTAAGAATCTACAAATATGTATGTTCAAGTTTGTATGAATTTCTTTCTTTGCTGTACATTAAAGAGTTTATCTATCTATTTATATATCTTTCTTCATAATAAACCTTTTTAGTCTGGAATATTATGCGGATTTCCCATTTATTAATAATTAAAATAATTATGATCTTTTTTTTTCAAATTAATAAAATGTAGATTTAATTTATTAAATAAAAATAAGATTGATTTCTTTTTTGCTAGGACCATGTGTTGAATATATAATTAATGTCCCCTTGTTAAATCAACTGCAACTAATACAGCAACACAAGTATAAATAAAAACCGATGCGTTTAAGAAGGACAGTATTTAATTTATTTTATTAATATCTATAAAACATTTTATTACGTATTTTTGATAACGTAATTAAAATTAATATTTTCTAATATAACAGTATTCAACATACTACAAAAATTTAATAAAAGCCAAAGCGTGCATAGTTTTAGTTACTATCAGAGAAACTTACATAATTTTGATAATGCAATTACTACAATATTTTTTAAATACCAAAATTTAAATTATATAATCAAAATTTTATGTTACCTATTGTATTAACCGCACTTAACACGATAATGGAGTGTTAATTAAAAACCAAACCGTGTTATTGGAATTTTAATCATTTTAATAATTATTATTGTAATGTTTTGTATAATTTTGATAACATTATCAAAGTTATGGTTCCTTGATAAAACAACACTAAGCTTACTGCTACACAATATGCTCGTAATAAAGTAAGTTTTAATTAAATAATAATATAATAATAAATAATTGACGCGAATGAGTGAAACGTTCCATAAAAAGAGATTACAGCTTTGAGTATTGTAATTTTTTATAATTAATTGTTTTCTTTCCTCCCTCCATTTAACAGAAGATCGCAGTCTATCAGTAGGTAATACTTAGTACGTTGCATTGTGTAAGGATTATAGTTGTGTAAGGGGTCGCCAGAGCCCAATAACGACCTTTTAGGATTGGCAAGGTATGGTTAGATACTTTTTTTGTGCGTGTGGAAATCCCCTCGGGCAGTCACCCCAACAGAGTTTTCGGTGGGGTGGTGTGTCAGAATCGAACCGACTTAAACCACACGGTGTGCTGTGTCTAAAATAGGAGGAATCCGGGAACAGCTTTCATTAAAACATCCGGACCCTTCCTAGCGATAACGCGGGCTCCACCTCTTAATTAGGCGACGACCAGGCACACGCAGACTTCACCTCCTAGCGGGGGGCCACTATAGCTTGCGGAGGGAAAAACCCGTCCCGTCCCGTACCGTGGCCGCGGGTAGGTGACCCGCGGCCACACTCAGGGCGAATTAGGTCCGAGTGGAGAACTCCTTCTGCAGGGCTTAATACTTCTCCTGTCCCCTTTAATGTTCAACACGACATTATGTTATAATACAACCTAGAATAGACAGGTTAAATATTATCTGGTGTTTCTTAAAGATTTTATTAATCAAGTAGTTTAACATTATTGTTTTTTATTTTATTTTAGAAAATACCCACGTTTGCCCTCCTTTTGGGGGTTGTGCTAGCCAACGTACAAATAAACGACGATGGTTGGCTTGACCGTCTCCTAGAACAGCACAAGAATAAGCTGGAAAAACGTGTGCAACCACATCCTATTGATCTCCAAGGTATGCATGAAAAAATGAATAAAAAAGCAGGTTCTCAAAAACCGGCGTAAAAAGGCGAGGATAACATTTTTTTAGTTTTTCCTACTTTGTCGGGTATTTTTTTGGAGACTTTTTAGTTTGGGTATAGTTTCTTTTGTCAAAGTAATGTA
This sequence comes from Euplagia quadripunctaria, assembly GCA_963859945.1. NCBI lineage: Eukaryota > Metazoa > Arthropoda > Insecta > Lepidoptera > Erebidae > Euplagia > Euplagia quadripunctaria. Next base: position 9,221,880 of record OY982583.1, read on the forward strand.
TTTAATTATTCGGGTTGCGCCAGTTTCAGTAGATATACTGCGACAAAATAATTTAATTTAAACCATTTGTGTCAGGTCCACCGTTGTATAAGCTTGGTGGGAGTTTATCTATATTATATTACCTACCCGGCCACGGTAGCTGTGGCTAGATAATTAGCCATAAACCAAACTATCATATCTCTCAAGTTGGACCAAACTGAACACATTGTGAAAAATTTCATTAAAATAGGTTCATTAGTTTAGGAGTTCATCGCGAACAAACAACGCGACACGAATTTTTATAAATATATATTTTTTTATTTTTGCCTAATTACTAGTGTAAAAACGTTTTTTCCTTTTTGTTAGCGATTATAATACCCAAGCCTCCAGATTTTCAAGATCCAAAGAACTGGTCTTTCGATTCAGTTTTACTTCTAGTAAAACTTTTGAAGGAAAGTAAGTCAGCAGAACCTGTTCTACAAGTTTTAAGGCGGGCGACGACGAACTCTGGGGTAAGTATTTTTGAAGGATACTTTCATATTTTTATTATAATTTATTTATTTATTTACTAAACTAATTGCCCTAGACCTTAACATTGTGACTGTTCATTGCAATATATGCAAATATGCGGGTATGCAAATATCTGGACAATAGGGAGTGTGCCGGTTGTGAACGGGGGGTCGCTGCGAGTGTGGTTTCACGAGTGGCCGATAGGTATACGGGTAACTAGCTTTAATTAGTACCGACGCCATGGCGTTGGAGGTAAGACCTGCCGTATAAAGGTCCTTGCGTCTCGGGAACTTAGTTTGGGAAACTTGATGCAGGTGTACTGACCCTGCTCATATAACGATTACATTGGGTGGGTGCGGGCAATATAAAAAAATATGTAGCTGTAACGAGAGCTTGTTCATTGCAAATATTAAGAGTGTTACGGCATTTATCGGCAGTCAGATACATAATTTAATTAAGTGTTAAATAAATTTTATGTTTCTTAGGTAAAGTTTCGAGGCTACGAGACAGATCTATTCAATACCGTCATCAGGATCAAGGAACATATACAGGCACAGCTTCCGCATTCAGAGATCAGAGTCATGAACGTCGTGTAATTATATTTTATTTCTATTTAGTGATAATTCCAATCGGACTAGAAATAATGAGCCTTGTCCAGACAAGTAACAAAGACAACCTATGTATATATTCTTAATCTTCTTATTTTCTTTTAAAAAGACAACTCCCGCATTAGGAATTACTCGGTTGTCGCGGGGTACTTTACAAACATACAAAGTACGGACACAAAGAACACCCAGACTCGGATGGGAATCGAACCCACGACCTAAGGCATAGCAGTCAGGGTCACTAACCACTAGGCCAACTGGCCAGTCAAATGTGGGACAAAATGAACAAACGAATCCGCTAAAATCGAATCGAATCGAATCATTTGTTGGTCTAGTGGTTAGTGACCCTGACTTGTGAGTCAGAAGACGTGGGTTCGATTCCCACCCATTACAAACAAGTTCTTTGTGTAAGTTATTTGTATGTTTGTAAAGTTCCCCGTGACACAGGAGTAATTCCTAATGCGGGAGTTGTTTAAAAAAAAAACATACTTATATATTTCTAAATACATACAGATAAATTACATCCAGACAGAGAACCAACGATCATATGCTCATCAGACAATTGTCGGTCCTGTATTAATCTTTGTACCTCTGACAACGTGTATGTAAAGACACCTTTACATACACGTTGTCAGAGCTACAGAGAAAGTGTAACAAAGAAACATATTTACACATGTATTATATTAATAATACATATACTAGCTGCGCCCCACAGTTTCGTAAGTTAGTTAGTAAGTCCCGATGCCGTTAGAATATCGGGATAAAAAGTCTAAATGTTAATCCAGGTCTCCAGCTATTTACATGCCAAGTTTCATTGCAATCGGTTCAGTAGTTCTTCTTCTCGTCTTGTAAACTTAAGTTAGGTACATCTCCTAAAACCCAGCTCTATGTTTAGAATTTGATAATTATTTCACTCTGTTAGCGTCTCGTTTAGTTGTACCAGAATAAACGTATTTTCTTTCTTCTTTCTTCTTTCAAAGAGCATCAAATATCGATACATCCTCACAAACTTTCACATTTATAATATTAGTATTTTTTTTATTATCCCTGGGGAATAGTACATTTTTAGCGTCAGTAGCATAATGGCTAAGGCATCGGAATTACGATCAAGAGGTGCACTATGGACGTGAGGGCTTAAAAAGAATACTAGTCATTTGTGGCCCACGTTGCTAGTGTTCCTTTAAAAAAAACAATTACTTTCGCATGTATAATATTATTGTATGGATATTAAAGATAGGATTAAGTGCTGTTTACTTTTTGTAGGGTAAGGTTGGAAAATGTTTAGGAATGTTGTTATGCGGGATCCTATATAGTAATAGATATTTCCATAGAATTTTCTAGGTTAGCCATTGGGAGAAAGTACCTATTTAAATTGTCACGTTAAACAAATACTGGGCTAGGTATCAAAATTGAGACTTAGAAGCGGTTACTTGATCAAGGCATTGATACGATAGCATTGTAGAGATGGGACAAGATAATTTTATCTATCCCCTGAGGCCTAAAACCTTACTTTTCTACTTAACTGTCTTAAAAGAAGATTCTTGGTTTACTTACAGGGACATTCTAAAACCACAAAAACCAGGTGCTACGCCCGAATATAATCCTGCATACTTTACTCCCAACATGTAAGTATCATTATTTTTTCAACATTTTATAAGTATTACTATACATACATAGAAGTAATTACTATCTAGACTTATTTAACGTGGCGGTCGAGGTTCAACTGCACAGTCTAGAGCAGCGAGGTCGATGCCTCTCTATTAAATCTATATTTCCAATTGTTTCTGAATAAGACCTTAGCATATCGCACACCTAGATCTAAACAGGTATTAATACAAAAAAGCACTTTTTTCAGAAAAGGCGAAAATCTAAATACTGTTCTGTATAGATTCATGAATGCAGCTAGAAGAAAGATATTGTAAGAACCTTGTGTTTTAATCGTGTTTTGGGTTGAGCCCGTGTTAGTGAATTTAGCGTCTAGCGTCGAGTAGCAGTGATATTTTTAAATGTTTGGTCGGTAGGTATTGAGATAAGGAATTCGATGGTGAATATGTTGACATTTTTAAGTTAGCTCCCTTTAGAGGTGTACTGCCCTTTGGGCAAAATATTTTTTGTAAAATTTTACTTCCCAAAAAACTTATCGCAATAGTTTCATTTACCAAATGAATATTTAGCAAATTAAAAGTGCCAAAAATGAACTGCTTCGAATTTGCTAATTAATTAATTGACAATTTTTTTTTGCCAAATGTAAATTTGCGACAAATAGTTTGCAATGTGATAATTTGGGAAAATTTTTTTGCTCATACATTAGTAAATTCCCTTTAGATCTAGGTGTGCGATATAAGCCTCAAAAAGCTACGTGTTATTGAAATTGGTACCAACTTTATTGCATTATAGGATTTAGAGTATACGTATGTGACACCATTAATTTTTACTAACATTTTATGAATTTTCTATTGTTCCCAGACCTCCGGTTTCTATTCCATTTTTTTATGAAAAAGGTAAAATAATATTATATTTAGCTAAGTATTTTAGAAAATTCAACTTACAATACCATATCCTATAAACAGAGTCTTACAGAAAGGTGTGGTAAAGTTTTAGGAGCGTCATGTGTTACGTAACTGAAAAAAAAAATAATTTCGAAAAATCGTTTTCCTAGTGCAGGTGCACATTTTTTAACAACACATTATGAATTTTCATGCCAATTTTAATGATTTTGTTTTTATTTTTTTTATGCAGACATTTTCAGAAAAATCTGTACCTTCCATCAACTTCCTTGGTATTAAATACCTATAATTTCATTGATGTCAGCCCTCTCTTGATCAATTTTTCAAATTTAATTTTTCAGTTTCAAAATAAGATTTCTGTATCAGGAATTTTCATAAAATTGTTAGCGCTTTACGCTAATCACTGGGTCTTATATACCCTAAAATATGACCACATCTTTTTGTAACAACCTGTATATTCTAATTAAAACCTGACTGTGGTTAAAAAACTGCAATCAATATCAGTTTGCAATTTAAATCTTAAAAGCTAGGTGTGCTGACAATTATGGACCCTGTCGCTACTGAGTTTCTAATAATCTTGTTATTTAAGATTTATCATTTAAGTAGTCGTTTATACTGTAGTAGCGTTTTTATAATAAAATTCTTCACTTTTTATCATCATCATCATCATCATCAGCCTTTCGTCATCCACTGATAGGCCTCATCTAATGTACGCCACTGAGCTCGATTGGCAGCTCTCCACATCCAGTTTTTCCCCCTCGCTTTGCGCATATCGTCACTCCACCTGGTCGCAAAGTGTCCTACACTACGTGTCCCTTGACGCGGTTTCCACTAAAGAACTCTTCTACCCTTGCGGTTGGCGGTTCTGTGGGCAATGTGGCCAGCACACCGCCACTTCAGCTTGCTAATTCTCTGAGCTATGTTTGTTTTCTTGGTTCTGTGTCGGATAACTTCGTTACGAATTTTGTCCCGTGGAGACACACCAAGCATAGCTCTCTCCATAGCTTGTTGAGTGACCTTGAGCCTGTGAACCAACTTCACCGTGAGTGTCCACGTGTCGGCACTGTAAGTCATTACAGGTAGGACATACTGATTAAAGAAGCTTACCAAATACTGCCCACCGGAGCTGAATCATGCCATTGACTTCCCTCTCGATGTTGTTTTTACCCAGTTACAAAGTCTGCTCAAGGTGCACGTACTCTTGAACAACTACTATCGGCCCCAGGTTAATATGACTATTAAGCATAATTTTCGTCTTATGTATGTTCATTCAGAGGCAGATGCGTTTAGAGGCGTCAGCTAATCTGGACAACATTTCTTGTAAGTCCGGTAATGACATCATCAGCAACTCTTAGGTGCGAGATGTGTTCACAATTGACCTTGATGTCTTTACTTTTCCAGTTTAGTGTATTAAATATATCCTCCAGGACACTCGTGAATATTTTCGGGATATTACATCCCCCTGTCTCACCCCCTGTGTAATGAGATATGTTTAGTCTGCCGATTCTGTACTTGAACACTCATAGTCGCGGCGCTATAGATACATCCCAACACAATATACCGACAGTCCAATTGGCAACGCTGCAAAGGCTCTAGAACAGCCCAGGTTTCAACTGAGTCAATGGCTTTCTCATAGTCTACAAAGGCAAGGCACAGGGTTATACTCTTTGGTTTTCTGTATAACCTGTCTTATTGTGTGTATGTGGTCTATGGTTCCAAACCCTGCGCGAAACCCGGCCTGCTTGCATTTACTTTTCTCTTTTTGTCTAAATGGCCTTATCTTTCCTAACTAACGACTACAAGTTTCTAGAATGTACATGCCAGGGAAAAAATGTTAAAAAATGTTTTTGAAAATGTGGTTTACAACTTTCTGTGTCGTCTATTTTTGCGTATTTAACAATGCAGGTGCGTCAATTCCATCAGACCCACAGGTTGATTCGCTAACTAGGTACGAGTACGTATAAACTTTCAAGCTGTTAAGGTTTAGGACCGAGTAGTTGCGGGTTTGATCTCCACCTAGTACAATATCAACATGAATCACTTGTAACACAGTAAAACTAATAATGAGTCACCCACTCACTACCAGATGAATTATAATAATAACTTGAGACACCTCACACACGTCCGTCTGAACCCAAACTAGCCAGAACCTGTAGTATGAAAACAAGACTGCTGATAAACATACTTATATATTAGAACGTCATGCGTACATTGCATATTTACTAAATTGTTTAAGCATCTATCTTATTTACCTATACTTTAGTGACGTCATTATGTAAATATAATCTTAGATTTTTTTTATATTTAATACTAGCAACCCGCCCCGGCTTCGCACGGGTAGTATAGACATCTTCAACAATTATCATCATATTTCAACCAATTTACACAAAACGTTAACAAATTATACACCTAAACCTTCCTCATTGTCAGAGTGATTCTCTGTCTATTAGTGAAAACCGCATGAAAATCGGTTCAGTATTTTTTCAGTTTATCGCGAACACACAGACGCGGCGGGAGACTTTGTTTTATAATATGTAGTGACTAAATACATACATTTATAGATAAATTATATCCAGACACAGAACAAATGATAGTGCTCATCGTGTAAATTGATTGAATCGTGTGGTGCGAATCGAACCCTGCTGGGTCAGCAGTCAGGTCACTAAACACTAAACCAACAGCTCGTTATTTAAAAAATACATTAAAGAATCTCAGTGCATCAGACTTGGAAAATAACTTGGGAGATGAATATGAGCGCAGAGTAAATTATAGTTCATTTGTCAACATAAGCTAATTCGTTGTTGGATCACCAAATTACCTCATATTGACCATTTTTTTGTAAACACGTTGTCAAGGATACGGAAAAGGAAATTTCATCCAAAAAAAGTACTTCCCTCGAGTAATAGATTGATTGACAAATAACACGAGCGAAGCCGCGGACAACAGCTAGTGTTATTGCGTTTAATGTTGTCTAATTTTATAATGTTGGTTGGAGAGGCGGTGGCGGCGGTGACGGTGGCGGCGATGACGGTGGCCGCTCGCGCCGTGGCAGTGGCGGTGGTGGCCGTAGCGGTGGCGGTGGTGGCGACCGCCGTTGATAGCAATGCGAAACGTAATGGCGATCATGAGCAACACCAGTTGTACAATAGGCGCGCGAGTTGAATGCAGAGCTTAGAAATGCGCTAGTCATTATACTGCGGGCGTACGAGGTGAGTTTTGCGGGTGGCGGGGAGAGATGCTCTCGTTCTTCACCCCTGGCCCAAACTGCATTCAAATCTCATGTCTATTTTAAATAAAATGAGAGATCGCCATACTCATTGTGTACTAGGGTCGTCAATTATTGTCAACATTAATTTTGGGAAATAAATGTAAAATTAATATTTTATTGCTTTTTCAATAAATCTCGCTTATTAGGAAATTAAAAATGGGAAAATTAGGTGTCTATTAAATGGCAAAAGCAGATAAGGAAGGAAGGCAAAGAAGGGATATTGCTTATCCGGGTGAATTGGGACGAATTAGCAATAGTTCGAATAGGTCATGTCCGCCGCTTACCTTTAACTTGAACTGCCTGTGCTCGACAAATCACAGCCCTCTAATAAACATTTCAATATATTGAAAATTTGTAGATAACCAAATTGTAATAATCCACTTTAACTAGACCTATTAACTCATAAACACACATACTAATCTTATAAAGATTCCAATATTGGTTTACAAAATTGCTCATCATTTGCTTTTGCCTAAACCCCCTACTGTTTCGTATCGCTAAATCCGTATCTTAATAAATTGTTGATGTAGAATCTTAATCCATCAATACATCAATTAAATATGTACTATATATGTTTTTTATAAACTTGCTTTTTTGTAAGTTACTAAATAGGCACAAGGCCACAGTTATTATGTCACTTGTGACTCTTGAATTGCATGTGTCTCATGAGCGACGACGGTAGTCATTAACCATCAGGTGACCCGTTTGCCCCCTATACCATAAAAAATACCAACGTTAGTCTAAAGATGAAAGTTTATAACAGTCGTTACAGTTTCTCACTGGATTAGTGTTAGTGTATTACTATTATAGATGAGAAAGTTTGTATGGGTATATGTTTTTTTTTTTTTTTTTTTATTAGGATCACCAACAGTCATTACATAAGTGCTTAAAAATAAACATTAAAATATACAGTGCAAGTTATGTATGACTACTTAAAGGTGAACTCAGCATGCATTATACGTACAGATTTACAGAATAATGTAAACTAAAATTAGGCATAAAACTAAAACAGATTAAAACAGTGTCAAAAGTAAATGCTTTGTGTGATATGTGTGTGCATAGTGGTATGATGTTTGTGTGAATGTTGCATGTGAGGATGCGATTGTGTTTGTGTATGTTTATAACTTATAACACCAGAACGGCTGAATCTATATGACATAGGCAAAGTCATAGATTATAGTCTGAAATAGCGCATAGGCTACTTTTTATCCCGGAAGAATATTCGGTGCCCACATCAAAATTTCCACGGAATGAAGTCGCGGGCCACACTAAGTATATTTATAACCTTCTTGCTTTTATACAGCCAGAAAATTGTTTTGTGGCATTTTTACTTATATAGGGTTCCGTAACCAACGGGATCCTATTACTAAGCCTCCGCTGTCCGTCTGTCTGTCTGTTAGCAGGCTGTATCTCACGGTCCGTAATAGGTAGACAGTTGAAATTTTCACAGAATGTGTATTTCTGTTGCGGCTATAGCAGCAAATAATAAAAAAGTACGTACATAGTATTAAATCTTGTACGCTGGTGCGGAACCCTTAATGCGCGAGCCCGACTCGCACTTTGCTGGTTTTTCTAATTTTATCACACTTTCTTCTATAGTGCTTTGTCCTCTAATCAGTTGTGGGTTTAGCACTTGGAATGGAAACACTTTTGTGTTCCCTGATCACAGCCCTTATTATGTTCTCTAATCTCATATAGATAATATTATATGTCATATAATCATGATCACCGATTGATGAAAGCCTTCAATATCATAAAACTGAAATTTATGACTTAATATGTCGTAAATCAAGAAAATTTAACTTATTACTTGGTATCTTTAAAATTCGTGTTTTCCGAGAATTTTATGATTGTAGATATGAGCGCAAACTTGCAGCGATGGCTTTGAGTCAGACGGGTTCAGTTCCAAACGACGGCAGTTTGCGAGTTCCAGTCTAAAACTACAGTACTTTTGTAACCTACTTGGTAAATTTCGTGGAAGAATTTAAGAAAAATATACGATGTTTCGAGACTTTCGCAGGATTTATTTCTTTTCGTATTTTCGATTAGAGAAGTTATGGGATATATAAATTGATGCGATTGCTAGAGTTGGTTGACTATAGGTACACTGTCCATTCGTTTATTTTCTTTCTGACAGTTGCTTGAGAACTTAACTATAGCAGAATTCATAAAATTAAACTTTAAAATAGAAGCACCAGTAAGAAAAATATATAAATTACCTATTTTCATTTAATTACACTATTTATTATCTTTCGTAAAGATAATGATATGAAAAACAGTTACGTTATCTTGTAAGTAGTGATGTATCTGCTGCATATTTATGAATCGATAAAATTTATATATATTAATACGTGAAGCGAAAACTTTGGATCCCTTTTTACGAAAATTGGACTTACAGAGGAGTATGAAATTTCGCACACTTATAGTTTATACAGAGAAGAAGTGACGAATGCTAAAATTTTTCAACAATATTTGCTACAAAGTTAAAAAAATGCAGAAACGGGTACATACAGCTATGAGTGTCCAGTATATATTTTGACCTGTCATTTTACAAAAGTCTATACAATGACAGGTCAAGTAATATTGGCCAATGAAATAAAGCATGGTCGAAATTCGACCACCACGCGATCTCTAGTATTTATAAATCGGTCAAAAAAACCTTTCGTTTAAGTTTATGAATAGTTGTTAATTAACAATGAATTAATAAAGTAAATAAAGTAATAAAAGAGGTTAAAAATGATTCACACCCAACAGATAGGTCACTTAAGTCCTCAGTAACATTAATGGTCAGTTCTAATTACAATATTATGAACGTTGGTAAAATAATTTAGTATTTGAGTTTAGTGTTTTAAACATAAATTAACTTTTTATTATTTTCTAAATCCATTAACTGGTCTGTTGGTCTAATGGTTAGTGACCCTGACCGCTATGCTTATAGGTCGTGGGTTCGATTCCCACCCGAGTCTGGGTGTTCTTTGTGTCCGTTATTCCTATGTTTGTAAAGTCCCCCGCGACACAGGAGTAATTCCTAATGCGGGAGTTGTCTTTCATAAAAAAAAAAAAAAATTAAAACTTATATTTAAAACAACATGTTAGAGCATCATTAACTGACTACTTATCGAACTGTCAAAAAGAAAATAAAATAATGAACAGAGCTGCTTAAGTCTGAGTCAGTCATAGGGGTTGTATAACATTTCGATGCGGTTTCGGTATACGTCTACCTATTTGATTGGGTTAATATTTTCAGGAGATTACTGCATGGGTACAATTGTTTGCTAATGTAGTACATTGCAAGTAATGGCTGTTTTTAACAGCGTCTCAATACGACTGCACCAAGATTCAAGAATATTGTAGTGATTGGTTTAATTGAAAAACAAGGACTTCAATACCTCAAAGTAAGGTCTATAATTCACAGTTATACATAATATGCCTGTACAAGGCCATTCTTTGAATAATTTAAATGTTGTGGTTTCGCGTCACTGACTTACAAATAGAATATTATAGTAGTTTTGGTCCTTTCAAGTTTGAATTTCGGGTTGCCGAGTGTCAAGTGTCAACGTAACCTAGAATGTCGGTTTAACGACTATTTGCGTATTTGAAGTAGGAATAAATTACTACTAATATTCTTTAAATTGAGAATTGGGTAGTTGCCTGTATTCATAATACATAATTTCATAGTCTTCATGAAATTAAGTCTTCACAAATGTTTTAACCATTTTGAAGTGAAGAGTTCTATTATAAATCATCTATTACAATACAAATAATTTCCTCAGAGTTCACCGTTTACAATAACTGAAGCTTCTTCATCATCATGGTATTTTAGTAGAAAACTCTTCCAAACTTATGTTATAACGGACGATAAGTGTATAACAATGCTATTACAAGTTAATGTTTTAATCTCATCCGAAACTGCGGTTTTCAAGAAACTTTTTACCTCGCACAACCAAACTGTGGAACAAATTGTCGCCTGCGGTATTTCCGGACCGATATGACCTTCAAACCTTCAAGGAAAGACCATACTCCCACCTCAAAGGCCGGCAACGCACTTGTGACTCTTGAGTTGCAGGTGTCCATGGGCGGCGGTATTCACTTTCATCAGGTGACCCGTCTGCGTGTTTGCCCCTATAATGTAAAAACACCATTATTTTTAATGCAATGTAGGTACCTACACCTGACTTCTTTTTTATTTCAGTTGTTTGATGTGTTTGAATCCTCTTTAAAGTCGTATTAATTTTTTCATCGTAAAAATTGTGCAATTGTTTTGATCCAGACCCTAATACAGGTAAAGATATTTGTATTAAACACCTATTATTTAGGCCCTTCAAATGGGTGTCATAAGTATCGTTCCTTTATCAACATCGATACCGTACTATTTTGAACACTATCACTTAACTAGGCATACATTTCGTCTCAGTTTGAATGTAACGAGAGAGCAATCTAAAACTCAAAAAAGGGGTCAAACCAAAAAAAGGTCTCGTACTAGAAATAACCTAAGCACATCAATAATATTTCAAGGGCCTATACCTAATATCTTATCAAATGTAATACATAATTTTCTTAGGGATTTTGAAATTGTCATTATATGTAATGCAGTAAGTAGATATTTAAATAAAATTTAATTTGTTTCAAAAGAAAAACAAGACTTTCGATTTGTTAGTGTGTTTCTTAAACCGACTTAAAAAAAGGAGGAGGAAATAAGAGATGTTCAATATCAATATTATTTCATAAAATTCAATATCATTTGAGAAGTATGGCAATGACGTCTGTCATTTGATGCCCCTCGCAGCTGCCGCTGGACTTGGCCTATCTATAACGTACCTATTTGGCTTGGCACCGACTTCAAACAGACCAGTCGGTACCTACTTCTTTTATGGTCTTACCTCCTATAATAAATGTGTCACATGTAATATTGTAGTCTTTTCAATTAAGTTTGTAATTGATTATATTATTTTTCACTTTTCAGTGACCGACAGTGAGTAAAAAAAAGTTAAACCGGCTTAAAAAGCTCTAAGAAATAGAGCTTTTTAAGCCGGTTTAACTTTTTTTTAAATGTTTATTAACACCACTAAACAAATTTCATAAAAAAACAGATTGTAGCCTAAATCTCAGGCTTTTATCTACAATATACAGCTTAAAATATTCGAATATATTCAGCCGTATCATAGATATAGTAGTGACCAGATAGATAATAATCTTGTACGACAAAAGTTCATACTAGTTCTTTTTTGTCCAAACTAAAAACTATCCCACTAGAAAAACTATCCAAATAACTACGTTGTTATACGCTGTTAAAATATAACAGAATAAAGCAAACAAATAACACGAAATCAGAATTTCCAAGATGTAAAAAAGCAACACTAACATTGTTTGCCTTGTAAGAAACAAAGAACAAATGCATTTTTACATTAGCAAGAATCCTAAACACCGTTCACAGGGGTGTCGTAATAGCGTGCAGAGACACACTGGCAAATATATCTGCCAACTGTCCACTTACTATTAATAATGTGTATGTTTATTGGGCATACTTTAACTGAATGTAAAAATTATATTATAACTATTAACTACGACTTGCAAAAACAAGATCTTAGTGTTGGTCTTTTCTTGCACAAAAGCCAATTGAAGCGGGCAAGAATCATTTGAGATCGAAATTGAAGATGCTTGAAAACATTATCGTTTCTCGGGTATTAGTGGGTTCTTCATTGTGAATCTGAATGCTCTTACACAGAGACTAGCCATATTATTATTACCTCAAGAAACACAAAAAATGTCAGTAATGCCATTAATCTAAATTTACACATAACTTTTTGGCACATTTCCTACACACGAGACTGCTAGAGTTATATACTATACTAACATGAAATTATAATGCAATGAAAAGCATCGTGACTTGCTTCTAAATAATGTTATCGAACAAAAAAGAATAAAATAGTTTGTTCCACAACTTTTGATGAAACCACTTCTTTTCTTAGTAATTCTTTGAAACTGAGCTCATAAGGTAGCTGTTTACAAGATTTTACTTTTTGTCATTTATTGCGCTGACCTGGTTATAACTGGTTGGTTATTGAAAGTTTTGAATCGTAGACAATGACACAAATATTTTTTGCTCGCCCTGTGATTCCGAAGTTATCATACACAGCTTTGAGTTAGGCACGACACATCACCATGCAAATGATTCAAATTTTAGCGTACATGCACCCAGAGTTGCTGTAAATAAGACAACATATATTGCCTCCCAAAGCAGCAATTGATGCTTGCTTGTCTATGAATACGGAATTACGTTAAGGGCTGAGTAGCGTAACTTAACATGATACGTAGTCTCCATAATTGAGCTCGTAGAGTACCTCTTCTTTAATGACGTCTATAGATAAATAAAAAAATATCATATATTATCAGCTGGGCTCAGAATGGTACAATACAATACAATATTCTTTATTGTATTGTATTGTTGCGATTTCTTACAGACAACCTTTAGATGGACATATGCAATGAATTTCTGTATAGAGCAGTTAACAAGTGCGTTGCATAGGCTCAGAATGGTATCTCAGGGTTACAAGAACAAAGCCGAGGTCCACCACGGATTAAAAATAAAAGAACGGACCGGGGATCAGTTTCAAAACAGCCACCATTATGTCTTGGCCTTCTCACATTCACATCTTCAATGTTAATCTTCAGACCTAAACTCTCATAGCAGTGTGTCCAAAACCCGGTCCGTGTGTCCAAATGTAACATTTCCCGCTTCACGTCTGCAGCTGCATCTAAAGGGTTATTTCTCAAACACGTCGCTCGCCGGGACCGTAATGGGGATCATTTATACCGGTGATCACCGCTGTCGTTTACTTCTGAAATTCTATATTTTATGACACAATCGGGTTAAGTTGACTTACCCTATTAAAGTTGAGTAAAAAAATTCCTCAAGTTGAAGTTTTGAAATTTACATTTTATAACAAATTTAAACTATTGCGATCTAATTTTAGAATATTTATTAAAGTTTGATGTCACTTCAGATAAAATAATATCAAATACCTATACCTAATTAGATGTGTAAATCACGACTTAATAGTAGTAATATTTTTTACGGACGTAAAAAGAGGTCAAACCAAAAAAGGTCTCATACTATAGATAACCTACCTACCTTCCTTTTAGTTTACATATACTAATTAACCTTCTTCCATCTTTCCCGTTTTATAACGATTAAACTAATTCCCAATGAGGGTTGGCGTCAGGCAGGCAGCCGTCCATAAAACAAAACCAGCCTAAACACTTTGCAATGTAACACATTGTGCCAACCCTAATGAAAATTTGGACAAGGGCAAGAAGATGATGATGAGGATGATGTATCGTTCCTTTTAGGTTATTCGACATTTCGATCATAGTCACAAGTCACGGTCAGTCTATCCGTGACCATGATCGCTGCAATTTGATCTAAACTTATAAATATTACCACGATTTAAACCTGACACAGCTGCAAACCATCGTGCTGCTATAGAAAAATCCTAAACAAAAAAAAAACCCAACGAAAACCTTTTAAAGCCGGGACTTCAACCCGGGTATCGAACGAGGTGGCAGCCGCAGCAAATTTCTGTAGTTCCAGTACTTATTTCACTTACGCGGTTGAAAAATACCACAAATGACGTCAGTTTCCTTTTCTCTCAATACAACCTTTTAATATAACAAGCACGTTCAAGGACTGTGCGTTAATGAGGTACTCAAATTTCATGTCAAGATAGTTCCGAAGGGAGTATAATTAGAAGAGATACAAGCCAACAGTTTGACACCAAACAAAGAATGGTAAAATTAAGACGACATAATATTTGCCGCTTTGACACAATATTACTTTTGAGTCACAAAATAAATAATAAATTATATAATTATATCCTTTGACATATTACTAGACCCAACTAAGCTGACCTTGTACTATGGGACGTATTAATAGACCCAAATAAGCAGAGCTTGTACCATGGGTTCAAGAATGCAGATATACATTATACATAGAAACACCCAAACTGATTGACATTCATTTATAGAAATATTAGCAATGTGCAGGAATCAAACCCGTGACCCGGGCATAGCAGTCGAATGCAATACCGCCACCCCAAAGAGATCATCTAAGTCTACTTATAGAATGAGAACTTGACGCATTTGGTGAAGTAGGTATACATTTAACTCAATCTTCTCAGGCCCATTCTTCATCCGAGATTTGCGGTGTCCTAGGTTCTTCTCTCTACCCATTTTTCCTTATACAAATTTATCTTCCTTCTATCTTTCCCGTCTTAAAACGACTACATTCCCAAGGAGGTTTGGCGTCAGGCAGGCGGCCGGCCATAAAAGAGACCAGCCAAAACCTTTTGCAATTTAATGTAACACATTTCGCCGACCCCAATGAAAATTGGGAAAAGGGCAGAAAGGTGATGATGAAGACGTACCCCAACTGTTGGCAAACTCGCTGATTATAGTCGTTGTAAAATATGCTCCTGCGCGTTATTACTACGCACATAATCACGTGGGATGTTAAGTGAATATAACTTGTGATGGCGTGACCGCGATCAATATTGATGGTTGTGAACAATACTGAAACTTCTTGTCAAGCTAGTCATCTTCATGAATTTGTTGTAAGATGGCGTTACTGTGCTGCGTTTTGAATCTATCTTGCTTTTAAACCTTTTCATTGACGTATCTCATCATATTAAGTTGGTTTTTTGTTGGTATTGTTGTTCATAGCATTGCTATAATAGTGATTGTAGCAAACGGTCGTGACTATTTATGTACACACAGACTTTTTCTATCAAGTAAAGTTATTTACTATGACATTTATAAATAGCAAATAAATCTTTAACGACCAATGCATCATTTTCTACAGAATAGGATTCTTTAAAATGGACATAAAAATTATATTAAATGGTATAAAAAACATCTTTCAGGGTCTTAAAGTATCTATAGTTTACAAGCTTTTGCTTGCGGTTTCGCGAAAAGTTCTCGTAAAAGTATCTCACGGGAACAGTACTTTATACCATATGTCCTTTTCTGTACCAATG
Organism: Euplagia quadripunctaria; assembly: GCA_963859945.1. Classification (NCBI taxonomy): domain Eukaryota; kingdom Metazoa; phylum Arthropoda; class Insecta; order Lepidoptera; family Erebidae; genus Euplagia; species Euplagia quadripunctaria. The sequence continues at coordinate 9,237,781 of OY982583.1, forward strand.
AAAGGAAGTGTATGCAAAATTTCATGATGATCGATGGATTAGTTAAGGCGTGAAATCTTAACAAACAAATAAACAAACTCAGTTTCGCATATTATAATATTAATTAGGATTAGGATACTGGTGACTTGCAAGAGATTGATTTTGCGACAAGTCATATAAAATTATCATCGTCTTGGTTATGGAAGGTCTACTACTTCACAAAGATCGAGAACTTCGACCCACACCTACATTTTTTTTTTTTTTGTGCGTGTGGTAACACCGGGGTTTTCGATGGGGCGGTGTGTCAGAATCGAACCGACTAAAACCACCCGGTGTGCCGTACTGCGCCTTAAGTAGGAGGGATCCGGGAACAGCTTTTATTAAGACATCCGGAACCCTCCTAGCACCTGTCCGCAAAAGCGGGGGCACCACCTTCGGGTAAAAACCTCTCTATTCGGCGACGTCCAGGCACACGTGGACGCCGCCTCCTCGCGGGAGGCCACTATAGCGGGTGGAGGTGAAAACTGGCAATGGAGCGTATGACAGCCGGTAGCGACAGATCCTCTCCGATAGGCCAACATCTACCTTTTTTTTTCTATTTCTTTTTTTTGCCTTAGCCTAAAGTCGTCAGCCGATCTACTACTTTATAAATGTCCCCGCACTAATAAAATCTAAAACTGACTATACTGTTTAACGAAATGGGTATATTAACAGCACAGATAATACTTACAATTTTGTTTTTACTCTTACTTTCTTTTTTGACGTGTGAAAACACCCACGAGTCACCAAGGCCAGTAATGAAGTGGTACGTCCCACTGCAACTGAATAAAACATATCATGGTGTACCGTCATGGCAACTATAAAATACAACATATTTTGACTAACAACAATTAGCACTTACTTCATACCATGTTGATTCTCCGACCAATCCTTCAAATCCAAGTTGGTGGCATGCCCTAAGAACAACCTAATCTGACATCTCTTCTTTGTTTATGTGTCTTGAATGTGTCTTAGTTTATGTTTTCATTTACGCCCTCTAAGGGAAACATATAAATTGTTTATTCTTCTTAAAGGAGACTAAAGGAAGGCAATTTGCAGCTAGTAACGCAACAATTAGATGTCGTAATCACCGAATCATAGCCAAGGGGTCCTATAACGACCAGCAGCTTATTGCTGCGACTCATTTCTTTAATGAGCCTGTTGCGAAGAAGAATGATATTGTTTTCAACGTTGATTGTATGAAATTCCTGTTATTCAAAATGAAACAACACTGACCTGACCTTATTTTGACCTGATCCCGTTGATGAAGGCGAATAGAAAATTGTAATAGACGGTCAAGCCAGTCGTCGAGGTCCCTATGCTAGGTACTATATCACATACCATGTGGATTCAGTCAATTTGATTTCAATACTTCACCCCACCTGTTTCTCTGTAAAGCCTTGTGTAGGTTTTCACATCTAATAGTAAAAGATATCCATGATCATGTCTTGACCAATTCTAGATTATCTCTCTTTATATCTTATTTTACGAATATTATAAAAAATCTGAAGTTGGCAAAGACGTAACACGGAGAACTCAAGCTAGTAACATCCTATAATAAAGTTAAAGTGCATATACATATATGTATGTATATAACGATTTCATATCTGTTCGAGTTATTATCTTCAAAATATGGATTCAATGTACAGTCATAAAACCGACGTAAATTTAACGACTTCACCGTCTCGGATGCTACTGTATAGATTTAATATTACTTCGGAGTAATGTCAATAAGTATTTATGTGATAATACATTACTTATGTCGATGATGATTTCTATTTCTGGCGAAAAACTGCCGCTTGATCGAGGGTTCTGTAACAACGCCTTAGTCTTAATTTACATAATAGGCAGAAAGGAGTGCAAGGAAGAAAGATAATCGCCCGCAACCGTGTTTTGTGCCACAAGTGTCCATAAAGCGCTTGTTACTTGACGGTTAATATAGTAACCTAGAAATTTGAATTACCCTTAGGTAAAGTAAAAAAAAGTAATTCATATTAAAGATATCGTAACTAGTTCGCCATCTAACAAATAAGCTTAATGTTACTAGCTTACTGTGTTATAGATTAGCCTTAATATTACCAACTAACTCAAGATCTTATAACTCAGCCAAACATGCATAACTGGGTCTTCGTGTAAAAGATTAGCGAGAAACGATTATCTCTCCAACAAACATTTGGCTAAATATAACTACCTCGCAATGGAACATATGACAAAGATACTCACGTGAGTAAAACCGTATATCTATAATAAATATGAATATCACTCATGAAACTTTAACTTCCAAATAGCTCTTCAACTAACAAATCAGTTGCATAATATAACTAGGCTTCTATCAAACAAATCCAATATCAAACTACAAAAAACCAACTCAATAAGGATAAGCAAACGCTATTGTGGCTGTAGCGTTTAAAAGTAAACACATAATCTTAGGGATCTCCCATTCTCCGCACCGTTTTATAACTTCATTTTACGCTTGGAGTGTTCCAGTAATGACCTCCGTCTCCAAAAGTTTCCAGGGCTTTTTTCCGTTCAGCTCCTTGATATTCTTATCAAGGTTTCTCTTTACTTTATTAACCATGTTTATCTAATGTAAATAAGGTTGGATTAGATTCAGACGTTTCAGAATTTGCAAGTGTATTGGTAGGGCGAAATATGCTTTATCAATAAGATTTTTCTTTTTATAGAATAGGTGCAAACGAGCAGACTAGTCATCTGAGGGTAAGAGACTAACGCGGCCCATGGGCACCTGCAACTCAAGAGTCACAAGTGCGTTGCCGACTTTTAAGGTGAGAGTAAGGGAAGGGGGAGAAAGCGAGGCAGAGGGGGACAGGGAAGGGTTAGGGCCTCCGGTAACCTAACTCACCCGGTGAAATACAATGCAATAATTGCTTAACTGCTGGTTTTCTCCTTTTCTGTGAGGCCGTGGTATCACTCCGGTCGAGCCGGCTGAATGTATGGCTCCCTAAAATGACAGGGAGATGATGACTGTTTCGATACTTTTAAAAGTTTAGAATTCTATAGGTAAGGCTGCGAATTTAGCTTAGTAGAGGAGAGTAGAGCAAATTTCTGCTCAAGTTGTAGCCAGTCCCCTCGACGTGAATTTCTATAAGAGCTACTTCCTAGTGCTAAACAAAGCTATTAGCAGCATCTTGTATCTGCTTGTGACTATAGTCTGTAACCAGATCTCCACTTGTGTTACCGATATTAAAGGATACTTTAACGGGCCTTTAAACCTAATACAGTTTAATAAAAAATTGTCATGATAATCTTGTAACTAGATTTTAATTCATGACTTTCATTTTTAATCCGTATGTCACTTGAGCGTATGTTTAATGTTCGCGTGAACGAGAGGAATCGACTGTGAGTAGATAAATTCTCAACAGTGGCTCATCAGTGCATGGATGCTATAAAACAATAAAATGAAAAAAGAATCTGCTTAATTTCTTTTAATTTTTGGTAAGTACTTTATCTAACCAACCAGGGGTTTGGTTTTAATAAGAAAGTTTATTACTTACTAAATACTTAAGGACTGAATATAAATCTTAATTGGTTTCAGTAAAAAAGTAATTTATATTAATGACAATAAAAATGTTTTATACCAGGAAATAAATTAAGTACTTTACTTTCATACTTGCTTATTTTTGCCACTGTAAAGGCAAATAATCATTAATTTTCTTACAATTAAATATTACTAATGTATTTATGCCATAATATTCCTCGATTGCTGCTAGTAAAAGCGGTAGGACCTTACTTAAATTAGGGGCTGCCCTAATCTAAGCAGGGCCCTACCGCTTTGGCTTTTGAATGTACCTTCACCCTAAAGAAGACACGGCTAACCAATTCTACTGACATAGTGCTGTTTTTCTCCCGAGTGGTTGGTAAGGTCGCAAGAGCTACGTGAGAAAGAAATGTTCCTAAGACACAAATGAACATCAGACGGATCGTATAACTTTGCATGTTCAACTCCTTTGATTTTAAGTAGACTACATTACGGTCATCTCTGAGCCTTTTACCGTTTTTTATCGATATTAGAACCTTATGCGATTGTATAGAACTTCATTACATTAAAAAAATCATAATTGAGTCATCAGGTTCAATCTATTCTTATACAGCTTTAAAGGTTGTGTAGTTGATCTATATCCATAAATTACTTAAGTCTCGCTCATTCTCAAAATAGATGCTAATCTAAAATGACTAAATGAGTTGAATGGAGAAGTGCAAAAGAAGTAGCATTAGTAAGGGAAAATGTTATAATTACAGTTAACATAATGACCTCTACTGCAACATAAAATCAGTCTGTCGCGACATAAATCCTCATAAAAAACTTAGAGAACCCGACAATGTTTATAGCTCATACACATGTTATAAAAATTGTAGAAACCTAAGGCTGATGACAGACATACCAGAAAATGCCCTTTAATTAAATATTAGTCAGGTGATTCAATGTGAAAAAATACATTTTCAGGAACCAGTACCTCCAAATAATTCATACATTAATTATTCAAGAAAATCTTACTATGTATAAGATTTAAAATAGCGCGCAAAAACTGAATCCTCTTAAAATTCATCGCTACTCTCATTTTGCCCCATTTCAGAAATATTACACTTTATTTTATTTTTATTACTTACTAGCTTTTACATACGTTCGTAATATTATTAAAACTAGAGGAGTTTTTTTCGTAGATGCAGCACTAATCCGAGGTAAAATAATATAGAATATTACATGCTATAATATACAATGTTATGATTTATTGATTGAACTGCTTTCTCGTTCAGTTGCTTAAGGTATGTAACATGGCTTGTTTGCAAGTGTCCAATGCTCAAAATACCAACTCAAAAGGAGTTAAATTGTTGTTGTTTAATTTCTAAAAGCTGTTTAACTTTAGCCTTAAACGTCTTCTAATAAAGGGTTATCCTGACTACAAGAAGGAAAGAGTCCCAAGGGAGAATTAATAGAGCAATAAGAGATTAATGTACAAGATTTGAGCTACAGGAGCGAGCATTGCCTGTTTTTAAGAATTTTTTACCTTACTGGATTCTTAGTTTGCCTAAATAAATAAAATTATAGAATTTACCCTTAAACATACTCGTATATACTTAATAGACTGAAAATGTCTGAACAGTTTACCTTGACGGTGAAATAATTTAATATTATCCATAACCTTGTCTCCCGTTTCAGAACGCCGGTGAAAGGTTTATGAGGTGTGATAGTTACGATGAAACTCCTTTAGAAACTAATAAAATTTACGCAAATTAGTTTAAAATTAATACTAATATTATACTTAGGTAATATTTATGAGTTTAGATGTAGGAGGAGAAAATACGGAACTCTTGAATAACATAAATTTATTGAAGAGTTCTAAAATTCTTTTACTATTAGGAAACACTTTATTATCTCTGAATACCACAGGTTTTCTGTTTTCATAAATATGAATTTCTAATATAAAATCACAAAATTTATAACATCAAAGTTTTTATAACATAATTCTGCAACCTATTGGTCGTAGTGTTTTCTTAGAGGAGCAGTAAGCTTGCGTTAAATTTAACGTTAAATTTGGACTATCGATCTATAATCCAAATTTAACACAATTGAATGCCAAAAGTAATGTCTGATACTACCCTTAATATATACACGCCTTGTAAAGTTCTCTTACACAGGCAATTCTCAGATCAATTGCTCACATACGTCACAAATAACACGAACATTTGAACCATTTAAGACTTGAGATATTTTTGCTTTGTGTAATATACTTCGAAACTTAGAACTGATAATCATCCTGTAGGTATTATTTAGAGGAGCACAATAAAACATTGTATATTATTGTATCCCTTAGTCAAACATTAAATCCAAAGAAGTATCATGTTTTAAATTCAAAATTGATACGGAATTTATAAACCTTACAGGTCGTTTTTACATTAACTTTATGCCTACTTGATGAATTGTTCCCTGCCGTTTCAGCTGCCTTAAACTTGAATGACACATCTTAGTGTAGGTTTTTGCAACTTCATGAGATTGGTTCACGTTTATGCTTATTGCTGCGATCTTAACTGTCGTAGGGTAATGTTATATGTCTTACTAACTTTCGCCTGCGGACACACAGCCTTTACAGTTATTATATTAATCCCTAGGGAACAGTAGTTTTTTTTTTATTTTGTATTTATCTGTGCTCAACTGGCAACGTGTAAATGAAATTCCCTGATGATCGCTTCAGTACCTAAGACGTAAAAGTGTAACAAAAAAACAAAGAAGCCTATGTGCTATTCCAGGCTATAAACTATCTCTGTGCCAAACTTAATTCAAATCCGTTCAGCTGTTTTTGTGTGAAACAGTAACGAACATCCATCCATCCTCACAAACTTTCGCATTCATAATATTAGTAAGATTAGTTAGGACTAGTAAGGATAACGTGACCCAATATACGTTCTATTACTACATCTTCTACCTAACGTAAAAAAAATATTCGGATTGGTACGTTCTGAGATTTAAAATATTAGTATGGGTAAAATTACGAAGGAATATAAATAGTATCAGGACAAGGGGTTAGGTCTCAGACTATTTCTCAAGTTTTGTGCATGATTGACTTGACTTTGCGAGTTTTGTGCAACTAATTATCATTAACTTTTAAACTTCCGCGTTACATGAAATAATATGTATTTACGGGAATTAACGCGATTTCGAAAAGGCATTATATACCTCGTTATCGCGTTAATTCCCCTAAATACATAACTAATTATCACTTTCGTTATCGTTTAAGAAAACATAGGTAGTACCTGGGATTGTTTTCCAAAGGCAAGTAGTTATAATTCAGATGCCAGCTTGGGAGTGACACCAAAGTTTGGGGCTTAACATCAGAAAAAATGAAAAAAAAACAAAGAAGTAAGTGTCTTTAAAAATTTAAGAGCCTAAAGCGGGCTGTAAACGCCAACATAGATGAGTGTAAAAATGTATGTGAACCGAATGACTCGCTCGTCCGTTCGTACTAAATTATTCACTTACAACTTTGGATTCGATGTTGTACTGTATACCTTTTTACTTTATAGGCAATAACGTTGTTATGGACAATAGTAAGTGTTAACAATAAAGTTTTTAGATACATACGGATAGTTTGGGCTCACTAAAGTTGTAAACTAATATACAATTTAATAGTCATTCATTATGATTTGAATGATAAACTATCATTTGTGTATCAAAAAAATTGTAAAGCCATTTTGTTGATTTTGAGAGCTAATATTCCGTATAAACTGAACTATTTAGACAGATTTTAGTTTTAGCATACCGGAGCCATGAGTATTAATAACTTCTAAAATTTGTTAATTATACGGAAGGTTTGCAAAATATGATACCAACATGCATCACATTCAATTCTCCCTTGGGGCATAAGTGCGTTGTCAGGGTGCTTTTACTTAATCTTTGATTCATTTTTTACATTTTAGTACCCATACATATACGGGTATGTAATTGATACAAATTTCAACTTGACACCTCTACCACTTCCCCTGAAGGACAGGTTCTTGTCAGAGAACCAAATAGTCGTTTTGTTTTCTTTTTAACCGACTTCAAAAAAGGAGGAGGTTTTCAATTCGACTGTATTTTTTTTTCTTTTTATGTTTGTTACCTTAGAACTTTCGACTGGGTGAACCGATTTTGATGATTCTTTTTTTATTTGAAAGCTGGTGCTTCCCGTGCAATCCCATTTCAATTTGGTCCAGTTCTGACAATGACGTCCATGAGAAAAAAATATAAGTAAGTATAAAATATAAGTCTTTTATTAATTAGTTTTTTTTAAGTTGATTTTTTTTAAAAGAATTATTAGAAAGAAAGAAAGAAAGAAATAATTTTTATTCTGACTCACACAGGAGATCATCACAGGAAAAAATAAAAAGTAAAAATAAATATCTAAATAAATACCCCTGCATGAGACAAAAATGGTCCTTAGCTCAGCAATATGCTACTTCGCACGATTAATTAGCGAAGAGGCGCTGGTATTCTGCCAAGGCCAAGTGATGTAGGTACGGACATCATGCTATCAAATAAATAATTTGAGACTAAACTGTATACATGAAAACACACTGACATTCAGATTACACATTAAAATAACGATTAACAAACGGACAAACCAGATTTTATGGTTACAAATACATTAAAAAAAAAAAAATATATATATATATACATATATAATAATAATACTAATAATACTTAAATAAATCTAAACCAAAGACAAGATATTTCAGCCATTTTAATATCGTATTACATCCCTATAGATTGAGTGGTATTATAGCTCTATGGTTACATTTCCTTGATAAATCTATGGTGAAAGACAGACGCGGGGTTTTCAATACAATGTCTCGAAATCAAGACGCTTGTCAAAAAGGAAAGCGAAGAAAAATCAAAAAATATCTACCATGGGAAAGTGGAGGATTTAATATAGCTAATTTAAGCTACCGCATGTAAGATTATGAAACTATGAAACTAATTGTAATCAAGAATCAAAGTATAATTCTTTTCTGTAGGAAACAATATAAAATGTGGTTGGAAAATGGCGCGCATAATGGATCTATACAATTTATCTATTGTAAGTGTAGAACGATTTCCTCACTTTAGACAATGAATTATCTGATTAATACTAATCTAATACAACTAATGTAAATGCCTAAATGATGTTTACAAGGCTAGGTAAGGTTATACTATATTTTTTTGTAAATTAAGCAAATGTTGTTTAAATTTTTTGTTAAACCTAGACACTGAATTTGATGTACGGAGAGGTGGAGGTAAATTATTCCAACACCGAGTACTTGTAAGCCTAAAGCTGCCACGAAATGCGGCACTTCGGTGCCTAGGTGTCACAAGAAGATATGAGGAAGCTCGAGTACTGTGCTTATTATTGGTCCTGGACCAGGTAAGCTTTTTGTATAGATATTCAGGCCTCTGAGTTAGAATTACACCAAATAGTAGTGTGGCAAAGTGAAGGTTTCTGCGTGTTGCCATTTTCATCATGTTGCCTTCATTAAGAAATGGAGTAACATGTGAGCGGGATGGTATAGGGAAACAAAAGCGTGCACATGCATTTTGGACCCGTTGTATCATCCTTTCAGTTCTGCTTAGTAGACAGGTTCCGTACACCGTGTCAGTATAATTTAATTTTGACAGAATAAGTGACTCACAGAGCATAATTCTCGTATCCACATCTATATAGGGTCTAACACGGTATAGCAACCTCAGACGGAAAAAACAGTTACGCACAGCTTCCAGTATATGGGTTTCGAACTGCAGTAAACCATCAATAACCACTCCCAGGTTACGAGCTTCTGAAACCTGCTCAATTTGGGATCCATCAATCTTAATATTTGGGTTACTATGCCTGATGTTTTCGATAGATGCCCTGGAGCCCATCACCAAAAATTTTGATTTACTGGGATTTAGAACAAGTGAATTTCTTTTTGCCCAGTCTGAGATCTTATCTAAATCTTTATTCATTTTATCCACAGCTTCATGGCAATTCCCGGGATGACAAGAGATATAGAGCTGAAGGTCATCAGCATATAGATGGTAATTGCAATGCTCTAAAGAAGTGGTTATATCCGCAGTGTAAATAATAAACAACAGCGGCCCGAGGATAGATCCCTGAGGAAAGCCCCTGGCCACTGGACTGAGAGTAGATATTGCACTGCCTCCATCCCTACTATTCAGCAACTGCACACATTGATATCGATAATTCAAATAGCTATCAAACCAACGCAGTGTCTGTGAGTCACAACCGTAGTAGGATAACTTGGACAGTAATAGAGAAATATTTATGGAATCAAAGGCACGTGAAAAATCAAGTAAAGTGAGTAGAGTCCCCATACCTTTATCCCTGGCCTCCAAAATATCATCTACAACATCAATTAAGGCTGTGGCAGTGCTATGTCCTATCCGAAAACCAGACTGCTTTTCAGGTAAGACCTTTAAAGTCTCTACATATTTTCTCAATTGACTGCATACCACCTTTTCCAAGACCTTAGATAGGCAAGGAAGCAAGCTGATTGGCCTGAGATCTTTAATAGAGCTTGGGTTTGGCTTTTTAGGAATAGGTCTAACTAATGCTATTTTCCACAGGTCGGGGAAAGTTGAAGTAACCAACGATTTATTAATAATTCCTGTTATGGCGGAGAGTGTGTTTGGAAGTGTCATCATTAACATGTCAAGAGATATATTATCTACTCCCAAGGCATTAGTTTTTAGACCTTGAATAATTTTCAAGACTGCAACTTCATTGGTTGGTTCAAAGTGGAAACTGTCTGGACCATACCTCTGAAATTCATACTGAGTCAGTTGAGACAAGGTTACCTCACCACTACCAGGTGTTAAGATTAGTTTAGTAACCATAAAGTTTATTCTTATTAATTTAGGAACGCAAGGTACACACTTCTCTATGGTAAAATTTACTGTTCAAGATGGAGGTATTAAAAGCTGCATGTTTGGTTCGTTATGTGTTTTAATTAATAGTTTGAGCCACATAATAATAAGAAAATTAACAGCAGAGCGTGGTTAAGACCCATAAAAAGGAAAATAAGAGTTTAAAATGACAGCTTCAAATTACGTCCAGAATTACCCCAGATTGAACGACGGAACAAATTTCTCTAACTGGAAATTCCGCGTTAAAACTTTACTTGAAGAACGAAATATAGAAAATGCTTTAAGTATGAAGATAGACCCTAACAATATAAAACATAAGGAAGATGACAACAGGGCAAAAGCATTAATTGTCAACTGCGTAAGCGATAGGTACTTGGATATAATAAAGAAATGCATTACCGCGCAAGAAATGATGTTTAAATTAGAACAAATATTCGAACGAAAGAGTATATTTAATAAGCTATTCTTAAAGAAGAAATTGTTAACCATGAGATGTGAAAAGACCGAAAAACTCGAAGAACACTTTGTAAAGTTTGAAACTATAATAACACATTTGGAAACTGCGGGATGTAAAATGGAAGAAACTGACAAGGTATGTCATCTATTATTAACATTACCTACCCAATATGAAACGGTAATCACAACTATTGAAACTATGAGTGATGACAAGGAAATTAATATGGAATTTGTCAAGTCAAGATTATTAGATGCTGAATTAAAATTAAAAGGAACAACAACTGAACCTGAAACAAGCTTCCTAGCTTGCTATAAGTGTGGTAAAAATGGTCATAAATCTTATCAGTGTTACAGCAAAGATTATAAAAACAGATCACAAAGAGGCAGAGGAATGAGAAGGCCATTCAGAGGCAATAAGTATCAACAAGGTACAAGTAACATGGCAGAAAGGGAAGATCAAAATATGTTTGTAGCATTTAATGCTGACAGCTACATGGAACAAGAAAGTAGTGATGAGATTATTTTTGTTATTGACTCTGGTGCTACACATAATTTTATAAAACCTAAGTATGAAAAACAAATGATAAACATTCAACTATTGGACAAACCTATAAACATAAACATTGCAAATGGCGAGACATTGATTGCTACCAAGAAAGGACATTTAAAAGTGTATTACAACAAGATACCTGCAACAATTGAAGGAATAATAGTGGAAGGTATAGCTCATAACCTCCTATCAGTAAATGAAATGATGAAAAAAGGAAAAAGTGTCATATTCAGGGCGAATAAGTTAACCATAAAATATAAAAATGACATATATCAAGGTGAGAAGAAAGGTAAATTATATACATTAAAATTTAAAATAAACCATGAAAATTATTCCTGCAATTATGCTCAAGACAATGACATTTGGCATTTAAGATTAGGCCATTTGAACAGAAAGGGACTTCAAATGATGAAGTTACCGTGTTCCAACAAAATATGTAGCACATGCATGAAAAACAAAAGTACAAGGCTACCTTTTAGAACTATTAACAGACCTCAATCATATAATATTGGAGATCTCATACATTCGGATGTCGCTGGACCGATGCGAATAGAGACTAATGAAGGATACAGATTTTACCAAACAATAATTGATGATTATTCGCATTTCACCCAAACCTACCTTATGGTAAACAAGTCCGAAGCAGCAGAAAATTTAATAAAATATGTGAGAGAGATAGAAAGAGAAAAAGAAATAAAAATTAAAAGAATTCGCTGTGACAATGGAGGAGAGTACTCATCAAACCATTTCAAAAAGTTTTGTGAGGAAAAAGGCATTAAGATTGAATACAGTCTACCATACAGTCCACAAATGAACGGAAAAAGTGAGAGAATGAACAGAACCATATATGAGAAAGCCAGAACACTAATTGATGAAGCTAACTTACCAAGATATCTATGGGGTAATGCCATATTGACTGCTACATACCTGATTAACCGTTGTCCATCTAGTGCAATCAACTACGAGATACCAGCCAAAATATTTGGAAGAGAGTTCATATTAAGCAAGTTAAAACCATTTGGATGCAAAGGTTGGATGGTAATATTACCACGACTAGACAAGCTGGATCCCAGAGCAAGAGAAGTTAGAATGATTGGATATGGAAGAACAGGATACAAAGTATGGGATCCCGAAACTGGGATAATAACTCAAACAAGAGATATAAGATTTGATGAAAAAGACTATAAGTATATGTCTCAAGAAAATAAACATGAAGATGAAAACAACAAAAATGAAATTGTTCATTATGAAGAAGAAAAACAGAATAAAATAGAAAAAGAATATATAGATCATGAGAAGGAAAATGGAACAAAATATAATAAAACTGTGACAGAGAAATCTATACAGAATAGAGATAAAGTAGAACAAAAACAAATAACAGTCGATGATCAAGAAGAAACACAAAATGAAACTAAAATAACAACTCGTAGCGGAAGAATTATTAACAAACCAAAACATCTTGAAGATTATGAAGCTAATCATGCATATTGCTTACTTACTAATGATGATCCTGAAACATACCAACAAGCAATAGAAAAGGGATGGAAAGATTCTATAGAAAAAGAGTTTGAAGCACATAAACAAATGAATACATGGACAGAAACAACATTACCAGAAGGTAAGAAAGTCATAGACTCTAAATGGATTTTCAAGACAAAAGAAGACGGAACCAGGAAAGCAAGATTAGTAGCCCGAGGTTACCAGATTAAAGAAGATGACTTTGGACAAAACTATGCACCAGTTGCAAGAATTTCAACAGTGAGAGTTGCTTTAGCACAAGCAGTACAGAACTCATGGACAATAAAACAATTAGATGTACCTACAGCATACCTAAATGGGAAATTGGAATCAGAAATATATATGAAATCACCAGAAGGGCTAAAAACAATGAAAGAGAAAGTGTTAAAACTAAATAGAGGATTATATGGATTAAGAGAGAGTGGAAAATGCTGGAACAAAAGGCTCAATGATTACCTAGAAGGAAAAGGATATCAAAGATCAAAGAATGACTTCTGTTTGTACATAAATCAAGAAAAGAAAATATGGATAGTGCTGTATGTAGATGACATATTATTAACTGGAGAATCAACATCTGTAAAGAAAACTATATCAGAACTGAAAGAAGAATTTAATACAAAAGATCTAGGAGAAATAAACATGTTTTTAGGAATGGATATAAAAAGAGAGCAAGACACTTTGAAGATAACACAGACAAGACAAATAGAAAAAATGCTAGAAAAGTTTAGGATGATAGATTGCAATCCATGTAAGACACCAATACAAAAAGGATTTCATATTGAGGGAGAATGTTTAACAAATGTACCTTACAGACAGTTAGTGGGGGGACTTATGTATATTGCAACAACATCAAGACCTGATATCATGTATGCAACATCATTTCTAAGCCAGTACTTGGATAAACCTACAAGAAACTTATGGACACAGGCAAAGAGAACATTACGCTATCTAAAAGGCACAAAGACATATGGACTAACTTATCACAAACAACAAGAAGAAAAGATAGAGACATTTTCAGATGCTGATTGGGCCGGAAACACATCTGATAGAAAGAGTGTAAGCGGATCAGTTACACTATTCAATGGTAATGTAGTGGCATGGCTAGCAAGAAAACAGACCTGCGTAGCATTATCCACAGCTGAAGCTGAATATGTCGCCGCAGCTGTGAGTGCTTGTGATTTAATATATCTCAAAGGACTATATAGAGACTTTAATAAGTGTAATGATGTAAAGTGCATTTTATATATGGACAATAGAAGTGCTATAGAATTGACTAAAACATATGAAAATAGCAAGAGAGCTAAGCATATTGACATAAAAGTTCATTTCATTAAAGATCTAATTATAAAAGGAGAAATTTTTGTACAATATGTAGAGTCTAATTTTAATTTAGCAGATTTATTTACTAAAACATTACCAAGAGAAAAATTTGAACAATTGTGCTTAACTCTCAACATTACTTAATTATTATAAGATTTTAATGTACCTATATTTAATTAAAAGGATTTGAAATTTGATTTTGTAAGTATGTAACTTGTCTTGTGACTTGCGTTCATAATACCAATACAATGTTGTTAAATTACATACAATATAAATATTACTTAAAGTTTAAAGTAGAAATTATATTCAAACAGTTATATTGCGATTCAAAGTAATTTACTGTGAAATAACTTCAAATCGAGGGAGAATGTTAAGATTAGTTTAGTAACCATAAAGTTTATTCTTATTAATTTAGGAACGCAAGGTACACACTTCTCTATGGTAAAATTTACTGTTCAAGATGGAGGTATTAAAAGCTGCATGTTTGGTTCGTTATGTGTTTTAATTAATAGTTTGAGCCACATAATAATAAGAAAATTAACACCAGGTACATCTAAAAACTGTTTATTAATAACTTCTGGATCACTACAGAAGTAGGGCAGCTCATTTATGTTACTACCTTTATATGTTATTATAGATTTTATGTTTTTCCATAGCTGTTTAGGATTTTCTATGTTCTTGTGAATGTTAGATTTAAAATAAGCTTGTTTTTCACTATCTATAGCAGCTCTTACTAGAAGTTTCATTTCTTTGTATGAGTTAAAGTGAGACTCAGACTTACTAGACTTAAAGCGTTGATGATACTTGTCCCGAAGCTTGACCATGTCTTTTATTGTATCTGTAATCCATGGACACCTTTTTTCTCTGATTAACACTTTCTTGAGTGGGGCATGAAGATCAAATAACATTAACACATATGAGTTAAAAGTTTCTACCATGTTGTTAACATCATTCAGACCCACAATGTGTTCCCAGTCTATTTTACTAAGAGCATTAATGAAATGATCAAGCAGTATGTCTTTCATTGGCCTGAACGTAATCCAGTGAGGAATAGGCTTCTCAGTTTTAAAATTTAATTCGACAGAAACCACTGCGTGCTGACCAAGTTCTGGTATATGCAATACAAAAGTGTCGCAGACCTGGGCATCGGTACAGACTAGGTCAATTACAGTTTCACTGTGGTCAGTGAAATGAGTAGGTTCCACAATAACATTCCTAAGACTAGCACAGTGCAAGAAATTGTTGAAAAGCTTTGTCTTACTGTCCTCAGGGTCCTGAATATCAATATTGAAATCTCCAAGTAGCACTATCTTGTCTGAGGGGGTGAGGGAAGACAGTGTATCAATGAGTGCATCTATAAAAATATTGACATTTAACCAAGGTGGTCTATAAGCCGTACCAATAATCAGGGATTGTGAGTTGAGATTCAGTTTTATCCACATTTGTTCAACTAGTGGTGAGACTGGATGTGGTACAGTGCGCACCCTTAGGTCTCGGCGGATATAGAACCCGACTCCCCCGCCTCGATCCTTGGGCACAGTGCGCGGGCGCGGCATGTGACGCAGCCTGTAGTTAGGCACTGTCGGCGCGCGGCCCTCTTCCCCCTCAGAGAGCCATGTTTCATTAATTGCCATAATGTCCACTGAAACCCTATCCATAGCTAAAAGAAACTCATCATGACGTGTTCCGAGAGACCCCGCATTAAATAGTCCTAAACGCAGTTTTTTATCTTTCTTCATCAATGAGTTTATAAATTATATTTCTGTTTATGTATGTATTGTTTTTACCAATGTCATATCTATAACTTATGCAATAAAACTCAACAGTGATGTTGTCCATAAATATAAGTTTATAGGTTATTAATAATTTATCTTGTATTAGGTTAAACATAGTTATTTGTAAATACTGAAATGTGATGTAAATAATAAATGTATATAATTTGTCATTTTTATACTTAAATTTTGTTTTGTAAATAGTAACATAAGTAATAGCCAGCAAGAGAAGTAAGGACCATGTTTGTCTCTCAGTACAATGAATACTTAGTTGATAGATATAATACAGAATAGCACAGGATTTTCTGTTCTGATAACAACTAGAATACAAGTATAAAAAGATAGTACAAAGTGCAAAATTACAAAAAATTAGGTATATAGGTAGGAATGATCGAATGAATGCTTGTTGCTTAATTATTATTGTTCTTAGAGGCATCACTAGCAAAAACACACACGAGGTCCTCCTCAGAGCGTATGTTGAACATGCGCTTACCATCCCCCTGCTTAGCGAAAATACGACCGCGCCTCGTCCAGATGTATCGCCAGCCCACACGCTCGGCCGCTTGGCGAGCGCGGTAGAACAGCTGCTTGTTGGTGTGTGTGAGCCTCTCATTGACGTAGAAGCGTTGGGGGGGGCCCGGCAGGTCGAGGTCAGCGCTGGTGGCGCCACGACGCACGCGCGCGCTCTTCAGCAGCTCGTCGCGGAGGCCGCGCCGCGCCAGGCGCACCACGATTCGGCGCGCGCGACCTGTCTCTCCACTTGAAGGGCTCGCTGCACTCGCGCCTGCCGCTTTATGAGATCTGGGGCCGACTCGCTCGGCGAAAACAATATCTCGGGCCTCAAGTGCGACGCCTAGTTTCCTAGCCACAAGCTCGACGGTATGTATTACGTTTTCTCCACCGTCGTCTGGAAGGTTTGCGATTTCGAGATCGGCTGAGAGCAGTTCTTGCTCCCTATCGTTGAGCTCTGATTTTAGGTGAGCCACCGTCTGCTCGAATTTACTATTAAAACTCTCAGAGGTGGCGGAATCCTGCCGGCTTTCGAGAGCTTTCACTCTGCACTCCAGACTGTCGACTCGCTCGTTGCACTCAGTGACAGCCTGGCGAAGTTCACCTACTTCTCGCCGAATCTCTTTGAGCTCCGCTTTTAACTCCTCCCTCATATTCTGCAATTCTGTTCTCAAGAGCCTTATCTCATGAACCATGTCCGTGCTTAGTGGCAACCCTGCATCTTGTTGCATACGACCATTCTGATCTGCAGCGCCTTCATGCAAAGTGTCTGAGCTGCAAGGGGTTCTTCCACAATCTCCGTCTACAGTTCTCCCTTTTGGAGTAACCAATGTGTCAGCTGAAAAGCCCACTTTTTTGCACCCCGGACACATCCATTCAGTTGATGACTTAGGTGGCTGTTTCAAGTGCGCACAGGCAAGGTGATATTTGTTATGGCACTTTTTACATGCAGCCACCTCTTCTTTCCTTTCAGCCACAAACTTACCGCAGCCAGTACACTTAGCCATCTTTGCAATGGGTACAAGATAAACACCAAATTAATATGCTAAAGTCAACCAATAGATGGCGCTATGTGTAATTTTAATTATTTACCAAATTAAAAGAAAATACTATATCTTCAAGTCTATAGGTGTTACAGAAGTATAAGGGGGACCAGTCACATACCCAAGAGATGCACGAAAATGGTTTTGTCCTTATATTTTTTTATTTTCACCTCACTTTTTAGTTGTTTAAGGTAGTTTTAAGCTCACTCTCTTTTAAGTTTATTAAATTGTCTTTTTCTAAAATTGTTTGTTAACAGATCACTGTGAGATCCATTGACCTTTTACGGCACGAAATTTACATTAAATATACACTATTTTCACACGCAGTTTACACTATTTACAAATTAAATACGGGAAATAGCAAACAGAGCTTATGACAGCTTTGACGTCCGTCCGAGCACCCGAGGTTACAATGATAATTGTAACCTCGGTAAATGATATTACACACATACAATCACATACTAAACACCCACATTTTGCCAACTATAATTTAGTCTCACTTACGTGATAGGGGAATGCCTATTGCCATCAACCGGGTACTTTAAAGTAAGTTAAAATTAAAATTGGGAAAATTGGGATTATATTGAAAGGGAAAGGAAGGAAAGGTAGTGAAAAGAAAGGGATATTGCTTATATGGAGGTAGGCTGCGGTCAGCCAGGAATGAAGCGGTCGGTCTGATCGGAATTCCATGACATAACGACAACGACTAATAATTGTGTTTAAAATTTTTGTGATATGTATGCTTACTAGATGTTTAACCCTTAAATGCATATTGTTGCCAAATGGCTACAAACTACTTTTTGTTATTTTTATATGAAAGTGACAGTTGTGTGTTTCCGAACGTAACTTTATGGCTCAAGCAAATACACAGACTACATAAAAAACATATGTCACAGTGGATTTTGGCGGGAACTTGGAAGTTATTCGCCATTACGATCGATCAATTGGTCAGAGTTAGTTCGAGCGTAATACCTAAACATTGTTTTTTTATTTTTTGATCCATAATTATACAGTATTGATTTGAAAAAAATAATAATAGATTGAAATAAAGGTAAGTTGTTGATATTGCATGTTTTTACTTCTCATTTTATTTAGTATGCATAAATAATTAGATTTTTTGGTATGTTGCCAAATGTCTACACTATGCGTTCACCTATGTGTGCAGTATACAACACAACTGTTTGCAATATTTTCTTTGGTGGTGGTTTCCAGCTTTTTTTGTTTTGCTTTTCAGTATGGCTGGTAGAATTAATGATAAAGATATCGAAAATTTACTCTCAGCATTAGAAAACGGTGATATATCGGAGGATGATGAAGACATAGGAGACGAAAACGAGTTCGATTTTTATCCAAACGTTCAGTCGTTATTGCAAGACTTAGAAGAATCTTGTGATGAAGAAGACGGCAATGTAGATCCTCCTTTAGCTGCTGAAGAGGGGCATTTATTGGCAGAACCGCAGTCAGAGGAACCTACCTCAGGACCATCTCCAGGACAACCGGTAACTAGTGTTCTTGGAGTTTCTGCTTGGCGGACACGTAGCAGAGAACTAATTTGGAAAAAAACTAATTTAGCTTGGGATGAAGACCGTATTACGTTTTTGGGTAACTCAGAGATTTCCTCCAGCGTATCTGACCTAGAAACGCCGTTTCAATTTTTCTCTCTTTTTTTCAATAATGATATTCTTACCAAAGTTGTGGCAGAGACAAATTTGTATATAATTCAACAGGGAATTAGTAATTGTCGTCCCGTAAGTTCTACAGAAATTCGGCAATTCCTAGGTATAATAACATTTATGTCTGTATACCACTATCCCAATGTAAGATCTTACTGGTCAAAGTATGGCTTCACTCACATCATGGAGACGATGACGTTGAACCGATTTGAAAAAATTAGGTCAGTCATTCATTTCAACGATAATACACAACACAAACCTATTGATCACCCGGAACATGACCGCTTACATAAAATACGACCCTTGGTAGACCATCTAAATACATGTTTCATGACTATTGCTCCATTTGAACAAATACTCTCGTTAGATGAACAAATGTGTGCTTCCAAAGTATCACATTTTATGAAGCAATACTTACCCAATAAACCGCATAAGTGGGGCTTCAAATTATTCGTTATATGTTCTTTATCTGGGTATGCATATAATTTTGAAATTTATACAGGAAAGGAAACGTTCGACGTTCTCCCTGGTGAGCCAGATTTAGGCGTTGTGGGCAACACAGTAGTAAGAATGTGTCGTGCTTTACCCAGGCGCGTAAACCACATTATTTATTTTGATAATTTTTATACTTCTATTCCTTTGCTGCACTATTTAGAGAGTCAAGGTATACATGCCCTGGGTACTATCCAAAGAAATCGGCTGGGTAAAAATTGCAAACTGCCGACACATAAAGATTACATAAAAGATTCGGTACCACGAGGAACATACGAAGAGCACGTCACTTGTTATGATGGTGTTGATATTTCTGTTACTACTTGGAAGGATAATAAACTTGTTACATTAGCCTCTACATATATTGGTGCCGAACCAGCTGAAACAGTAAATAGGTATGATAAAAAGCAGAAAAGACGAATAAATATACCCTGTCCAAAAATAGTAAAGGACTATAATGCCCATATGGGAGGAGTCGACCTAATGGACAGTTTCTTGGGCCGATACAGGATAAGAATCAAAAGTAGGAAATGGTACATTCGTCTTTTCTATCACATGATTGATATGGCCATTATAAATTCATGGGTGTTATATAAAAAGGCTAATGATAAAAGAGGAAATAATAAGGTCATGACCTTAGGCGACTATAGATCTGAGTTGGCAGAGGCTCTTTGTTATTATAAAAAGAACATCGAAACTAAAAGAGGAAGACCGTCTAGCAGTAATGTGGAAAGAGAATTAGATGCAAAGAAACATCGTGGACCCATGAAACCTGTTCCAGTACGTGATGTAAGAACTGATGGTGTTGATCACCATGAGAGAAGATGTGATAAGAAAAATAGATGCAAACTACCTGGATGTAAGGGATTTTCACGCACTGAATGCACAAAATGTCAGGTTGCCCTTTGCCACACTAAAGATCGTAACTGTTTCATTTATAGATTACTTATTTAATTATTTAATTGTTGATTATGTACCTACACCTACACTATACCTATCTACTACCTACATGCATAGTGTTGCCAAATGGCAACATACCGTTTTTCCTCAATAAATTTTCTTATTTTCATGCAGGATTTTTTTATTTAATTTTCCCATAATCCATTAATAATAACCTACAAAATATCATTTTTCCAATAAAAATTTTTAAATCATGCATTTAAGGGTTAAATCAAGACTTAATCGTGTTAATAATTATAAAGTACGATATCTCTTTGTTTACAGTGATATAGTCACGGTTCACTATCTTACAACTATTATTAGTTGTAAGATACTGAATTGTGACTATGTAATTAATAGTGATAATTATCAATGCGAAAGTTTAAATGGATTGATGTTTGCTGAACGGATCTGGATTAAAATTTACACGGAGATAGATTATAGTCTGAAATAGCATACAGGCCATTTTTTTCTATTTATTCCGGAAAAAATTAAGGTTCCCGTGGGAAAGATGTCACTAAAATTCCACGTGAACAAAGTCGCGGGTAACAACTGGTATCTAATATGCATAAAAATTGCATACCACCGGGCTCTGTGCTTTTTTACCACCTTAGTAGCGTAACAAAATAATTTTGCAACTATTGTATCACACTTACAAAGCTAAAAGAATCACCCAGGTTCTATTCCTTTCATTCGGAGTACACGACCATTTTCCTTATTACGTTACATAATAAGAAGCCCCCTCCAATCTTGCTCAGTGGTACAATGCGTTCAATTGCATTAGACCGTTGGAACATAAATTGTATCACACCCGATCTCGACCCGATTTATCTCGTTTAAGATCCAAGCAATTCTGTCTTGAATTGAAAATCGTTTAAACTTTTATTATGCTCAAGTTTCTACTGTGTCCTAATGTTATTGGACCCACGTACTAAGTTTTGGCTTGAGTTTAAACATAGTTTTTTTATATAATTCCATTTACATGCCCACTGCTGGCAAACCAAGATCAAAACTAGTGACCCTATAAGAGAGTGATCCTGGAATCAGTGTTTAAAAAGGGTACCAGAGGAGCCGTCAGTTAGGACACCCCAGGAGGGGCAGGAGAGAATTTTCCCTCTGGAAAAATTCTGGCCGAGAAGTGGGAATGTGTACCTCGTGCCACGCACCACCCACCTATTCCCCGAGATGCTACCCCGCGCCGCACCATGCCCCTGGGGCCTATTTATACCACAGGCCTCTTCCGCCCCAGACTACGCCGAAGCTAAGTGCCTTTCATCTACCTGCGCCGGAGCTACGTTAAAGCCTCTTCAAGACCTTCACGCCCTGAGCCCAAATAAATAGGCAAGAGGCTAGAGCGGAAGAGGCCTGTGTCTTCGAGCGGCAGGTATATATAGGCCCCAGGGGCGTGGTGGAGAGCATCTCGGGAAAAAGCGGGGTGGCGCGAGGTCTCGGAGTGGGAGGACGTATAATGATGCCTGCCTGACACCGCAAAAAGATACTTCAGACGCATCTACATAAATTAGAGAAGTAAGAAAAAAGGGAGGGAGTCTAAAGAGAAGGCACGAAGAAATAAAAACACTTTATTTTTTATTAATGACCCAATGATGTAAATAAAATAATTGGTAGTGCAAGGAATCCCTCGGTGGGCCCCTGGCATAAATTTCTGATAGCGTGATTCTCATAATCTCTCTTATAAGTCTTGGATTCAATTCAGGGGTTGGATAAATTATATTATTATTTTGTTATAATATCTACTTTTGTAATTGCTGGGACATCTAAAAAAACTTTTTAGAAATGAGCACTATGTTCGCTGACATGAACATGGTAACTACATCAAAAAAGTTACCAAAAGTAAAAACATATGAATGTAGTGAATAATTAAGCTTTGGAGCCTTTAAAATCTACGACAAAATAATTTCTAAGCAAGTTAACAATCTACTTACATGGCCTCATTAATCCAAAAACGTAAATATATGCACGTGATTATACAAAAATAATACACCTTTCTCTTAATTTGCATAGGAAAACCCCCAAGGGTATTACCACATTGAAACGAGACTATGGTGATGGTACAGTTATCTCGAAATAGAACCATGTGTTTTCACATACTACGCGTATGGTAAAGAGCATATTAGCTTTACATGACTTTTATCTTATAATTTGAGTTCAATATTTAACATCAAATCTCAAAAGTATCAAACTAAAAGCCTCTTTCTCTGCTTCTCTCTCTATCTCTCTCTCTTTCTCTCTCACAGGTACATGCACACGTCTCTATTTGTGAGTTACTAAACTAGTAATTAAATAACTGAATCCAATTCAATCAACCTTTTTGTATAGTTACTAATACTTACTATTTTTTTTCTATACTCGAATAAATCACAACAAATATGAATATTCAATATCAGTCCGTGCCTGGTCGCAGTTGGTTAAACATGTCCAACATTTAACATTAGCATACTCACAAACAATTTCATATCACGTATGTATCGTTTGTCCTACTTTGCGAATAAAGTGAAAATATATATATTTTAATTAAATTACTATTTTGCATGTTTTAGAGTAATTTTAAATAGTAATATTACTGTAAATTATTATATTTCTAGTTTTTACGACACGTAGAAAAAAATTGAGCAAAGCAACAATGTGCAGAATCTTTTAAGCTCTTTCTAAAAAATTTTAAGTCATAGACGCGGTAAGGATAGAAAAGTGTTTTCGCAGATACAGACTTGAACCACTAGGCACTATTAAAACATCTACTTTACTAGGCAGAAATTCGACTTACTAACTATACAACATTACCTGCTTACTGGTTTTTTATTGGATACTTTTTGTAAGCGTGTGAAAAATCTCTTCGAATTAATTGAACCCTCATCATTCCTTCATCGGACTGCTAGACGCAGACAGAGGTTAGATCTTTTCATTTCGAAACACCAAAAAGTCGAACTAAACGCTTTTGCAGCTTCTTTTTGGTCCGAGTCGCAAAGGTGTAGAATGAGAATCCTGCGTTTATTATCTAAACAATTATAACCTTCAAGAGTATAGGATAGTGAATAGGTTTGTATTGTATAGGCGTGTACTACCTTTGTCTTCATCGTCACTTTCCATCAGGTGAGTTTGATATCAAATGCCTACCACTTTATTGAATAAAAAATACCGTAAGTTGGAAACATGTAGATTACATAAATGTATGTACTTTAGATTAGATAACATATTATTTTTTAAAGCCTGGTTTCTTATCCATCAATCTTTCACGATAAGTAATTTATTAACTCATTATCAAGGCTGTTTCTTTGCTTGCCCCTAATATGGTATAAGAATAACAAAATACGTAACTTATTAAAAATATGAGATTAAAACCCCACCGTGCACTATAATCCTTTATAATAAGTATGTAAACATCGCTATAATCAACATAAAAGCACTCAAGTTCCTCTGTATTTTACATCACCTCTACCATATAATACTTGTGGTAACTTTAACTAATGGATGTGGTCATAGGAGGTATTTTGTAAAACAAAGCATTTGAGGAAATTTTTAGGGTGCCGTCATTTTACGAGCTTCAAGGTTTTCGTGGTTTGTCATTCATCAGGCATTTTGTAGCAGAGTTAAAAAAATAGTTAAAAATATTTAAAGTATTAAAAGAAATATCCAAGATGAACGATGATTTGAGGTGTTAACATGTCTTCTAGTTATAGTTTGTCTTAGGATCCAATCCTTTGCATCCATATTCTGTTCAAAGAGATATAATAAAAAGAAGTGAAAGTAAATGTGCTTTATGAATATTAACATGGTAGTCATTTACTGCATAAATCTGATAGATGTTGTAAAACCTACTAGTTTTAACTTACGAGTAACTTATACTTTGAATACTTATTTAAAGTATTTGTTATGATAAAATAGAGTAAAATATTAATAATGAAGTCAGTAAAAAGTTAGAATTGAAAACGCTTGCCCTGGGCAATGTGCATAAGCGTTTTCATAAGTTAGTAATAATAAATAAACAGAGTCTGTGTGTGTTCCTATTGGATCATTTGTAAAATCATGTTGCCATTGTCTCTTTCCACACATATAACCACAATTTTTCTATTTTGTTTATTTGTTATGGAAAGCGGAAGCTGAGAACTTTTGAAAACATGGTCATTTTCTTTTCAATTAATCCTATGTGCTAAAATATTACAAATAACAACAAAACCATAAATATTATTAACCGATTTCAAAAAAAATAAGATTGATTTTTGTGTTAATTTTTGTGAATGTTTATATTGCAATATAGTCGCTGTTTGAGACGCTCTTAATATTCTTTTTAATAGGTTTAAACCTTAAGAGTTTAGTTATTTGTAAAATAGGTAAGTGATATTTAAACAGAACATGCCAAACAAGTATTTATTTTTTAAGATGACGTGGAATGCAATATGAACCAAAATTAAACTATATTTTCATTTAATTAATTTTCTGCAACAAGACCATCGTCATTGGCATAGGATTTTGTTTTTATTAGTAAAGAAATTGAAAGCAATATGAACTAAAGTCGAACCGAGTGTCTCTATTTATGTGACAATTAGCAACGGAGCCAGTGTCGTTTACACAGGGTTTACGTGTGTAATTAGAAATTGTTTTCAGTAGAAGATAGTTTAATCTAACAGCTTACAGTATCATTACGTCTACTAAAAGAAAAAATATAGAAAGTACGGGCCGAGCTTTTTCGCCCCAAACTTACTCCTCACTCTTGGAATAGCTCAAGTTAGATAATGTTTTGGCACAGAAAATATCTCGGCTTAGATAGCATGTTACTAGTTACTATACAACCACATTGTTAGCATGTACATATTTTATTTATTTATATTTACCAACAATCGTTTACATTAAAAACTAACACGAAGTCCATGTGAGTACACAAATAATAATGTAACAATTACTTATAAATCAACACCGCATATAATAAACAATGATAAACAGTAAGCTTACACTGCAATTCTATGTACAACCAGCAACTCGCCCCGGCTTCGCATGGGTAGCAGAGACATCTTCAACAATAATCAACATATTTCAACCAATTTACACAAAGTCTTAACAATTTATACACCTAAACCTTCCTCATGAATGTCTGTCTATTAGTGAAAACTGCATAAAAATCCATTCAGTAGTTTTTCCATTTATCGCGAAGAGACAGACAGACAGACGGAGCGGGGGACTTTGTTTTATAATATATGTAGTGATACAGTAATTAGCATAACACATAAGTATCAAAAGAATGTGTTGCGTCTAAACCTACGGCTTAAAATGCTTTCTTCATTAATTCATAGCCATTAGGTCTATTTTATTTTTTCAAAACGGCTATACAGATATTTTTTTAAACATGCTTTAGAACTGCACCAGTTAAATTAGTTTTCTAAAGAAGAAAATTGCACTCAGTGTGAGTCAGAGAATAAAAAATCAATCAATAGAAGCATTCGGATACCGCATCGGTTTTAATGGTCACCACAATATTTGGCAATGCGTCGAGTATTTCGGCATGAGTTCGGGACGGGGTAAAATTATTTGTATAATTCACAGACGATTGTTTTGAGTCTGGATTTGCTTCGTGTGCATTAATTATTTATTTGTAAAAGTACCACCCAGCGTTCTTTATCTTTCATTCTCTTATTAAAATAAAAATTATACCGCGTGAATCTGGTCACAGGAATAGCATAAAATACACAAATACAACACAATATTTTTAAGATAAGGAACATCGTGAATTGGTATTTTCACAAGGTCCTATGTGACATTTGCTTGCTAGAAGCAAATTAGTACATAACTACACTTAGATTCTTAGACAATAAATGATCGTTCATGTATTAAAAGGAACTTTATTCTAGTACACTAAGGTTATAAACATTCTATTCAATAAGGTTATTGATCAATCTTAAGATCTGTCAACTTACGAATGACTTAACTACAGGTATTTTATAAGAACTTACACAAATATTACAGTTAAGTACTTTGTTTAATTAAGAATATGAACAGGAAGTGGGCATGTTTATTTTAATGCTTCGAACTTCGAAAGCGGCGGTAGCGTAATGGCTAAGGCATCGAATTGCGATCAAGTGGTTGCGGGTTCGAATCCCACCCAGTGCACTCCTAACACAAGCACTTAGCTTAGCTGGAGGGGTTAACAAGAATACTAGTAATGTGTGACCCACGTTACTAGCATTCTTTATAAAAAAAAAATGCTTCGAACATGCCTTTACATCCAAAAAACCAAAACCAGCAAACTCAAATGGCGACTGCAGGACGGTTAACTTGATTATAGATAAAAATGAGTATCTTATAAAACGAATAAAAAATAACTGAAAGAAATAAACTACTGCAATACAATGTTACTAAAACACCAGACTGATACGAAATAGTGACAAAATCAGTTCAGCATAAAATAAAAGCAAAATTTCTTGTTTGGGCGTCGGCCAACGTGGAGTAACATGTCGTTTAGATTGATAAAAGCTGGAACAATAGTGGCGGCCATGCGAATGACAAGAATTGGTGGAAAGAAAAATGCTAAATTTGAACAAGTATTTTTTTTTTTTACCAACTTTGCCTATGAGCATCCACGACTGGCAGTCTGATAAAAAATCAGTCGTATACACACACACACACACATCGTTATATGCAACTAAGCGTGACGGTCACTTTTTTTTTCACTTCAAAACTGTAACTGGTATCTACTTTAAAACACGTA
This sequence comes from Euplagia quadripunctaria, assembly GCA_963859945.1. Taxonomy (NCBI): domain Eukaryota; kingdom Metazoa; phylum Arthropoda; class Insecta; order Lepidoptera; family Erebidae; genus Euplagia; species Euplagia quadripunctaria. Next base: position 9,265,183 of record OY982583.1, read on the forward strand.
TAATAAGAACACGTGATGTGAATTTTTAAACATTATTAGAATATTATTAGTTACTGCAAGAAGTGGCCGCGAACTGTTGCATTCTAACATTTTGCACAGCTGTCGGCTCCGTCTTGGCAGGATGCACTCACATACAAAATAATAACCTTTTTAACATTATTTATTTATTTATTTATTTAAACTTCCTGCAAATACATATGCATAAGGCCTACTTAATGCCGTAGGCATTTTCTACCAGTCAACCTTATTTCCTACCTTTAAGTGAACAGTTTAACATTTTTTTTATAAGTTAAGGTAAACATTTCTATTTTATTTGAACATTCATAATAGGGAACATTATTCTAGTAATCATCAATCAATTTTGACCCTTAAGTGCTCTCGATCGTATCCCAAATACTAGTAATTCGCAAACTGTACTCATTGAATAGCTTTTCTTAGTAATGCTGGTGAACAGACTTATGTACAGACTTCGGGCAGCTCCAAGTCAAACAGAAATCTACTACTTCTAAGTAACTAACTCAGATTTTCTTTCTTAAAATATACACAGAAAGTAGTGGTCCATTTATTGCAAAAAAATAACACATACTTTCACAGTTTCATGTGCGAGTACTGTACCTACCAACCTTTTGAAAAATGCCGCAAAATTCCGCTTTCCATTTAACTGTATTCAAATCAATTTTACAAGTTATTTTTGTATTCTAATTAATATTTGATACGCCCTAGTTATTACCACCTTAATTTTACAGAAAAAAATATTGGTTGTCTGTAAAGTTGGTTTACGGACGATAATTTTACGTGATAACGTCATAAGAAAAATAAAAAAATTAAAACTCTGGTTAACAACATTAGTTTTTAATTTTCAAATATTATTTATAGTTTTTGCAAATTATACTTAAATAATTTGTTTAAATAAAATCACGAACAATTAGTTATAGAAATAATCGGAAATCAAATCAATGTCAATAAACGAACGCTTAGACCGAGCCTCTCTATCGCTTGTTCCGCACTCTGGCTTGGACGCTCGGCTCAGGCGGAACGTGACATTTTTTCATGCGTGCAGCCGGCGTTCATCGATTTATAAGACGTTATCACGTCAAAACTTTATAATTAAGGTGCATTTAAAAATATTAACTAGTAGGGATATAGGGAATATTAAGTAATAGGGATTTTCCGTTTTAATTTCAACCCGTCTGTCCCAGGAAATACGTTCAACGTTCAAACTGAAGTAAAACCACATCAAGTGTATTGTTATTGTGTACTTGACAAGCTTAGAAAGCTCCGCAATTCACAGGCTGGTACTAATATGTACTCTGTGCTATTGTCAAAAAAAAAATTTAATGTTTAAATAAATTGCGACTCTCGACATCACGCAATAAAGTGCAAATTAGCTTGTACAGCAATCCGTATGTAACATCACTTTTCGCCAATACTTCTGTTGCCATTAGCAATTTATGTGCTCGGGAACACAACGTGAACGGGCTGTGGCGACTTCCACAAACAGCAAAAACATAGTTCAACATAATCTAGCCAAGGCTAGCCGAACTACGTGGTAACCAGGGCTGCCAGTAAGGACAACTTATTTTATACCACCGAGTTTCAGAACTTATACAAAATCAGTATTATACAGCTATAGTTTTTAACGCACTCTTTGAGGTTTTCAATAAAAGGCGTGTTAACTTTTACGTATAAGGATTTAACAGTTTACGACAGACAATATTTGTTTTAAGTATCCTGTGTGAATGTGCGTAGGTACTTATTACGCTATAACATCAGTAATGACATTGACATTGTATCCAATTATACAATGCAATCTACTATACCAACATGATACATATGATAACCGAATTTTACGAATTTGGTATCCAATTATACAATCTGGCAGCCATGGTGGTAACTACTGAACCTGAATCACATTATAGAATTCTCGCGCTGATGAGTATATTATATAGAACTTCCCAACATCAACCGTTGCACTGCAATTCACCAGGCATGATCACCTAGCTTGGTCAGAAGATCCTCCGTTTGTGTTGGAGGGACGTAACACCCCGTTCCTCTTCAGCGCTTCCCCGATGACGTATGTAACCTTACTGAAATGAGCTCGATAAAGCCGGTTAGGGAATAAACTTGCAGGATTGCATTTTGAATATGAAGTGCGCTCTGTCTGCTAGTGTTTAAATGGGTGAGTAAGTTAACCTATATCATTATGTATTTAAACGGGAATTAACGGGATCACGAAAAGGTATATCATGGAACGCGAAAGTTTAAAAGTTAGTTAACCTATATCAATTGTATAAATCCTAAGATATGACTGATTAAACCAGTCATATCTTTCTAAACTTATTAAACGCAGATTTCACTCCCAATTTCGATGATTTCGATAATGATTCATCTATGATTACGTGTCCTAACTGTCTATACTAATATTATAGATGCAAAAGTAACTCTGCTTGTCTGTCTGTCTGTCTGTGACACTTTCAAGCATAACTTCTCAACCGATCATCGTGACATTTTACAAACACGTTATCAGGGGTACGGACGACATAGGGTATCTTTCATCCAGGAAAAAGTACTCTCCCCGAGGGATGGAAAAGACGGAAAAGACTTATTTTACGCGGGGAAAAGGTGGTGTTGAATGAAAAAGCGGCGGTAGCTAAGACGTCGGACTTGCGATCGAGTGGTTGCAGGTTCGAACCTCACCCAGTACACTACCGACGTGAACCCACTCTTACCACAAGTATTTAGCATAGCTGAAGGGGTTAACAAGAATACTGGTAATGTTGCGACACCAACACTTTTTTTTTTAATAAAGGCTACAGCCTTTATTAAAAAAAAAGATTACACTTGATATACGTCTCATACATAGTGAATTTTCAACACTTAAAACTACTTACTAGACCTATTGTAAAAAAAAAGATAATATGTACTGAAAATCGCAGAAACGGGTTGTAGTTTTTCAACTTCAACTTTTGATGAAATGCTTTGTGGAGCTACCACAATTTCGCCAATGTTAGGTATCTGGAGAATAAGCTATCAAAGGATTTTCTGTAGACCTATCGTAGAGCCACAAAGAGATATGTAGAGATGTAGAGACTAGAGAAATAATAGAATAAATACAGTAGTTGACTGTCAAGTCCAATCAGCTCCTCTTTATCAAACGTCAAAATATAGAAATTTGTATGAAATTATGTATTATGTTATTTGTATATTATGACGTCATACCGTGCTATTTTTTTTACATTTGGTTTAACAATAAAAAATAATAAGAAACAGTAATAAATATTTTTTTTTAACAGTCGGTTTTATGTAGAATGTTAAACAATTTATTTAAACCATAGGAAACAACCCTATTTTTGATACAAACACATGCCACGACTATCCCCCCCCCCCCCCCCCTCTAACGTGCCATTCGATATTCTGACGATCCTACTTACCAGTAGCTATATCAAGATTTTAATATGTACATTCATTACTAACTAATGCTCCAAAGCTTATTGTTGCATAACTAAGCCTCTCATTGTTTCATCTAAGCTGTATCCGTCATAGAATTATTTTTGGAGTGATTCCAACAGACAGATTGATATTTCCTCACAAACTGCGAACAATGCAATAATATCGATAGGGTTTCATGCAACATAGAATATTTTTGCTGACTCATGAAAAGTCGTTGTTACTTCTGGTGAAAAGTAGCTTTAGGCCAGAAAGTATCTCAACAACAGCTGGTTTTATTTAGTTTTTTTAATTCAAGCTAATCCTACTAATATTATAAACGTGAAAGTTTGTGAGGATGTATGGATGGATGGATGTTTGTTACTTTTTCACGCCAAAACTACTGAACCGATTGCGATGAAATTTGGTATGTAGATAGCTGGAGACCTGGATTAACACATAGGCTACTTTTTATCCCGATATTCCCACGGGATCGGGACTTATGCAGGTAAAACCGCGGGGCGCTGCTAGTACTGAAATATCTCAACTCTCTTTTCAACCATAACTGTTTATAAATAAATGGTTCGTTTTAGCATTTTATTTGTAATATGAAGATATATATTGACTTCTACTATTTTATATAAAATGCGTAAAGTAAGAAAAAGACAAAATAATTACAGTTAAGCTGAACTACCATTGGTCTGACCACGTCGTCAATTTGGGTTACATATTTAACTAAACTGTGAAATATATACCACCAGGACAATAACGTCTGTTGACTTTTGCTAGTCACTACATATTATAAAACAAAGTCTCCCGCCGCGTCTGTCTGTCTGTTCGCAATAAACTGAAAAACTACTGAACGGATTTTCATGCGGTTTTCACTAATAGACAGAGTGATTCAGGAGGAAGGTTTAGGTGTATAATTTGTACCCGTGCGAAGCCGGGGCGGGTTGCTAGTCTTGTATAAAACCAAACAGTTAAATTATTATGAAAGATTTTTGAAATAAGGATTAACTTCTACCGAATGTTACGGTTGCTTATGATTTTCAAAGTCAGTTGTGTTTTAGAAAACAAAAAATTTTTTTGAAAATATTAAGGAATTCTCCAGATAGGTAAGCTTCTTTCGATGTTTATTCTCGCTCTAAAAGATATCTATAAATTATTTCTAACACTCACATAAACATTGACAGGTCGGAGGGTCACGAGATTAAAGTACCTAGTTCGTCTGTGAATAATATATTCAGGAGTGATTGATACCATATATACATATATACCTACCAGATATAGATTTTTTATGGTTGTTTGTTTACTAAAATATTCTCACTATCCGTCAGTATGGTTATGTTGGTTGGATGACGACGACGTTTGTAATCAGAACAGTAATCATAATGATCAAATAATCTGGTATTAAAATGAAATCATAAACAATCAGTAACTAAACGGAAGCACAATAAATCTACCTAATTTAACAAGTTGTTATTTGACTTCAATTGAAATTTCACTTGAAATTGGCCAATTGGTGTTCTTGTGCAGTATCGTGTGTTAGGACAGGACATATATACATACGGGTAAGCAACTCTTCGAGCTACTGCAGTCTCAGTGCCGTTCCTCATTTGAAACCTGCGGTATCTTTTTGTTTGACTTAGTAGACAGTAGTAAACTCTTCGTTTGACACCAGCAAAAAAGTGACGAACATGACCAATGACACATGACACAGATCGTTTCGGATCGTTGCGTTTCTGAAACTGCAAAGTGGTGCCCGGGGTACCCTTACTGCCGTAACATAGATTGCTAGTAATGCAGGTCAAAATGAAAGTTCTTGGTAAGAGCAAGAAGAACAGGCCCGCTCCGAGGATCACATGGCGAATGTTAAACCAATAACAGTATGCAGAAAAAATTGTGGAAAAAATGAATGGAATACAAAATTAGTTAGTGGATAAATGTTTAAAATATGCTATGTTGCTAAGCAACGTGGCTCTCACTTTTTGTTACAAGATCAAACTGAAGATTCGCTACGAACATAACATATACTACAATTAATTATAATTCGACGACCGCAAGGTTTACAAAGAATTTACCTACAAATGAGTTCTAATTTTCACACACCCTTCTAATGAAATTCAATTTCACAAGAATGTGTCTGACGCCGCTTGAGTTTGCAATGAGACTTTCATAATATATGAAACTGCAGTCCCCACGGGGGAGACAGGTTATGATTTATTAATGTCTTAGAATAGTTTGAGTGCATTTTTTTGCAAGTTTTATGTTTTGAGTATGTTTCTTTTTTACCTACTGCAGTGGTGATTACAAATTTAGAAAAATCTTCTTCAACTTCAAGGCAAAACACAAAATAAATGTAATAGTATCTTACAACTCTGAGTTTTTAATCTTACCGTTTATTAAAAAGGGATGTCAATCTATCAAAACACGTTGTTTAGATATTTAAATTATATTTCGACGTTGGAAAGGCAAAACTTAAGTACTGCTTGTAAGTACATATCGCACACCTAGATCTAAACAGGTATTAACTCAAAAAAGCACTTTTTTAAGAAAAACTTTTTTGAGTAATTACTTTTCTGTATAGATTTATGCATTTTTATATGCAGCTAGAAGAAAGATATTATAAGAATCTTGTGTTTTAATCATGTTTTGGGACTGAAAATTGAACTTTTGTAGTTTTTTCCCTATTGCTTAACAAATTATGTAGCCATATTAGTTTTATTATTTTGAGTTAAGCCCGGGTTGGTCAATTTAGTGTCTAGCGTCGAGTAGTAGTGATTTTTTAAATCTGTTTTATTGGTCGGTAGGTATTGAGATAAGTAATTCGATGGTGTGTATGATTAGGACTTTAAATAAAAGATGGACTGTATTAAAAGGTTGTATTCTCGACGATTACAATTGTCAGAACTGCCCGTAGCGCAACGCGTCTGAGAGCCGAGTGGCGCAGAGAGAAGAGGCGCGCGAGTTCGCGAGGAATGTTTGATGCGCCCCGCGCCGCCGTCACTTGATGGCCCGACGCAGCCGGCCGTGAATGGCCGTTTGTTGTGGTGCGCCGACATTGCATAAATCCAAAATTTAAATTTTATGTTAGCTCTTTTTAGATCTAGGTTTGCGATATTGTACTATTATTTGTAAGTATATATTATATTTTTATTTATTATATATATTTTGAGCGATTGAGCGCAGTATACTAGGTATAAAAAGAACCCATAGAACCCCGAACACCACGATGTGCGAACATGAATGAAATAAAAAAGGCTCTTGTAATACAAGAGGGATAGCTGCATTTAAATTAAAAAAAAAAAGAATTTTATCTCAAATTTAAAAAAAAAGCAATTTAAAAAAAAAGAAGTTTGTCAGGCCTAATAGGATAAGTGGGATTAGGCGGGTAAGCCGAATAAGTAGTGACCGCTGACGCATACAGCGAGAACTGGGTCGAGATGGCCCAAGAAAAAGATTTTTGTAAGAATTTGGGGAAGGCCTTTGCCCAGCAGTAGGACAGTATAGGCTAGGAAAATATTTTACATAATAAATATTTTTAATAATTAAACATAAGCATTTGATCTTTATATGGTAGCTATACTGCCTAGAAATATTATATCACTATGTAATTCATTGATAACCTTGTTCATGTCTTTGTTGAAAATACAATACAAAACAAAACGAGATCAGAACGCGAAAAAGAACATTGAAGATTTATTTAAAATTCTTGAGATATAATTTATATTTTTCTGAACTAAACTCCATTACGACAATTATTACATCTCGAACAAAAAAAAACCACGAAGTTCCATTAATATTAGGATAAACTTAAATGAAAGCTATTACTGTGAATCGGGCAGAATGGACGATTTATAAATAAGGCTAATATGGAAATTTTCAAACTAATTAATGTCAAAAGCCGGACCTCCAAATAGGTTGAGAGCTTTCATTATTGTTTAAGTGAAATTTATTTGATAATAATGTTGTTTCCCAACCGACATAATTTTTATTTTAGCTCTTTCCTAAAGCGTAATACGTAAGCGTAATGTTTACAATAAGTAAGTTTAAGTCCTGTTAAAGATGACTGGTTGGACAGATAACTACAGACATATAAAAATCTCAAGCTATCGCATCCACTTACACGATAGTCCCATTACCTACTAGCACGGTCTATTCTTATATGTGTATGCAGATAACATATGCCTTACTTGCCGAAATTATATTTGGAATGAAATGTAAAGCAACTATTAAAACGAACTACTTTTTTTTTAGTTACTACTAAATGTATAATTTATGCTATCCTACTAATATTATAAACGTGAAAGTTTGTAAGTATGGATGGATGGATGGTTGTTACTCTTTCACGCCAAAACTACTGAACCGATTGCGATGAAGTATTGGTGTGTAGATAGCTTGAGACCTGGATTAACACATAGGCTACTTTTTATCCCGATATTCCCACGGGATTGGGACTTACGCGGGTGAAACCGCGGGGCGCAACTAGTTTTTAATAAATTTATTCAAGTATTGATTTTATGTAAGCGCTTGCTGAACTTATGTTTTAGTTGCAAATTTTGTCATTTCGCGTTTGATTCGAAATAATTACTATGATTTATAAGGCAAAAAAATTCTATAAAATCATGATCTTGGTTATTACCTATAACGTCGGGGAAAAAGTTTCTTCGTATTTTATATGCAAATTCAAGACATTTTTTTTTCAAAGTTTAATTACATTTAATTATTATAAATAATATGTGCCATTTTGTTCAATAACTTGTTACATGTTGTAGGTAGTGACATAATCTCGTTCCTGTAAATCTTGAGATTTTTGATTTGAAAAAATTGCGATAAGTAGTTATGGCAGTACTCTCTTGATGTTAACCTAACACTACCCAAATAATTCTGAGGAGAAAAAACAGGTGAAGATCTGAGAGTGCAATATCAGGACTATGTTGTGGACGCATTAACACGTCCCAACCAAGCTCTCTCAATATTTGCTGAGTGGCAAAAGATGTGTGTGGTCTGGCGTTATGATGATTAAAGACCACTTCTTTTCTGTTGATCAATTCCAGCTGTTTTCTCTTAATTTCTTGCTTGAGTCTCATTAGTTGTTGGCAGTAGAGATCCGAATCGATGGTTTTGCCCGGCGATAAAAGCTCATAATAAATTATGCCTGATCGCCGCCCTATTATACTATTATAGAAACTTATGCGTTCTTACTGTTTTGAACCATCAAGCACCAAACAATCTTGCACGTTCAGGAACTTCATTTAAAGTCATTTTTATTACATATTATGCAATAGTAATGTTTTTAAAAAGATAACCAGTTCCTTTGAAGCAAATATTGATAAGAGATTGAAAAGAGTATTACATCCTCTCGCAAAGTTGATATTAACTTCTAAAGTATTTTTCGAAATAACCATACTAGAGCTGGTGAAATACACGATCAAGAAATATCACCCAATATTGAATATTTAGACCAAATAACCTAATCATACGTTTCTTTAGTAAATGGTACTTTTAGATCTCTTTGAGAAAATACTGATCTGAAAAGAGGAGAATTGTTTTTTATCTTTATACCACGGTAATACCATCCATTCAGTAATGTGTCTTCATAGAAACGGTCGGATCACGAGAATTGCCTACAAGCCTTGCGTTCGGTTGAAACTCAGCACGCAAACAGTTCGCGATTGCTCCGCAGTGACGAACAAACGGTGTGATCGTTTTTAAGAAGTAAGCGTGCGATTTGTGTATTTCATTGAAATAAATACAAATACTTAATTACATTTACATTTACATTTACAAATACGTATTTAATATGGCAATTAGAAATTATAGAGTATATTGTGCTGTTTTGGCAAGTGGGGGGAAGAGTGGGAAAAAGGGTAGAGGGGGAAGAGGGGGAGGGGGGAAGTGGTGGGGAAAAGTGGGAAGAGGGGGAGATGTGAAGAGGGAGGGGAAGTGGGGAGAAGAGGGGGAGGGGGAAGAGGGGAAGGACAGGAATAAGGGAGAGGGAAGGGTTAGGGCATCCGGTAACCTCACTCACGCGGCGAAATGCAATGCAACCCGTTTTTCTGTGAGGCCGTGGTATCGAGCGGAGTCGAGCCGGCCTATACGTGCCGAAGCATGGCTCTCCCACGTTTTAATTTACTTATTTTTAATTTACTTTCTAAATAAGATTTTGTAGTAGCTAGTTAGAAGTTTTGATTGCTTTAGGTGGCGCACACGCGATGATATGGTTTGATATTAAGTAACGTTTGCAGCGGTTCAACATCGGATGGGTGACCAAAAAAATTGTTTTTTGATTTGCTCTGTGCTGTAGGTAATGGGATCGTTAATTTTACGGACGGTTACTCGTCAGTTTCTTGCATTTTGATTGAGTAGGTTGGTGTTGAAGTTTGTAAGGATTGGAGCTTGATAACCTTCGGCGATTGCAGTTTATTTTAACACCCAGAATAAAGGGAAATCTAATTATATTTATAAAATTAATTATAATATTTACAATAACAAAACTAGAAAGAAACTCAAGTAGGTAGATGAAATTATGGGTAGCCCTATCGTCGTCATCGTCTGTCGTGTTGACGTACCGTCCGGCTGTAGGTAATTATATCAAGGAAAGGGCGAAGTCACAATACTGTATATACTTATACTGTGTTTATACAGTTAGTATGTCAACTGATATTACGCCTGTTCATATTTATTTCATTATAAATATATATAAATATAAATATTGCAATTCAAGCCGACAAAACCTATTCTACGTGGTCGATCGAAAAGATTGTTTTAAGATGAAGTTTCATTTCATATCGAGTGATAGTAGTTTCTAAACATCTATGTTTAGATATCTTCCAGACAACCTTTGAAGGTATTCCAACGACGGTTGTAGTTGCTTCCACTTTAAAATAACACTTATTTTAAAGTGGAAACAACTAAAATCTCAAATATAGCTCTCCAACCAACTTATTCACAGATAGTATGGCGGCTTTTTCCCAGATAGATCCTTTCGATGGTTTTTGGCGACCTTGTCCAGTTCTTTTATAATACTTCTTCGGAGCTTACCCGTTGACAGACTATTGTTCTTGATACTATCAGCCATCGTTAAAGGTTGATGCCGGTGAGGATTAAAGGTTGGCAGTTCAAAGACAGCAGAAACGGCTAATCCGTCCGATCCTTTATTTTTAGAACTGTGTTTACTATATCTGATGTGGGCGTTGTAGTCTCAAAGTAAGTTCTAAAAGTGATATTTTATTACCAGCAAAATATTATTATACAAACACATCCCTGCATTTGTAATGAACAAACGCAATCAATTAAACTCACTCACCCGCAAGCGTGTTATAAAGGCGCCAAACTCAATCAAACCATTCAATAAATTTAATTAAAATCAGCTTGAAAATGAATTCAAATTACTGTGAAACTACCAAAACAAAGTAATCCATGATTGTCCGGAACTGCGTGAGCAGATAACATGCGGTATAGAATTAATAACCGCTGCAATTGTATTTACAAAAGTAAAGCTGTGTACTCAATTGAGAACACAAACGCAGTGGACTGAATATCATAAAAATTTAATTAGTACAGAAAGAAAGAAAGAAAGAAAGATAGAAAGAAAGACAGAAAGAAAGAAAGAAGCAAATTTATTTTGACCATATAGAGGTATAAAAAAAGATTTTACAACAGAGTTATCATTAAATTAAGATTACAAATACAAATCTACATTTTTTTTTAAATACTTCTGCATGAGCCAAAAAGGGTCGTTAGCTCAGCGTAATACCACTTCAACGAAGTAGCGCTGGTATTCTGCTAACATCTAGTGATGTACATGGACGGAGAGCAGGCGAACAGCAGAAATGAGAAAGAAAAGAAGAGAATAAATAATACCTGACAAATATAATAAACAATAAAAAGGTAACACATAACAAATATATATATATATATATATATATATATATATATATATATATATATATATATATATATATATATATCTAATATATACATAATAGAAGTTAAATAATGTATGTACTATTATGCAGAAACTAAACGCATTGGTTCCGTCAGTTTTAATATCTGTGCTTCCGAACGCGGGGTTTTCACCTAAGTGCGTATTAATAAAGGTTTTTTATGGTATAGGAGGCAAACGAGCAGACGGGTCACCTATGGGGTCTACCGCCGCGTTGCGCGCCTTTAAAGTGGGAATCGTATTCCCACTTCAATATTCCCACTTCGTATTCACACTTCCCGCTGTTTTCTGGTAGGTTTGAAGGTCGTATCAATACTAATACTGATTGCGAATTTAAAAATATAAGCTCTGTGTATTTAGTTCCTGGCTTCCCGTTACTATTTTCCTAACGGATTCTATTGTACGCATTAACAACTTTTTACTTTTCGTTTATTTTCTCTCACAATTGACAAACAAAACAGGTGTTAAAGCGGAATCTATAGTAGCTGGTGCCTGTTAAGGGTTTTTATAAACCTGTATTACAAGTCGCCACGCCCCATCCGGCAGCTATATACATTTTACCTACAGTAAAACTAGTCTTAAGTACACGATCGAGAACACAAATCAGTAACAACAAATAAAAGAAAAGTAAATAAGTAAGCATATTATAAAGAAAAGCAAAGAAAAATAAAAAGAATAACCAGACGTGTGGGTGTTTTCTAATTAATAGGTATTAAAAGATTGTTTGTGTTTGTCAAAATAAATACCTTTAGAGATACACATTACGTATATGTACCCCTAAAGGCATGTATTTGTGTCCATATTAATAAATCCATATTATCTTTAAAAAAATATAAGTTAGAAACGGTGCCGATTTATTAGGTTATATAGGTCACAAGAAATTTTTTTTTTTAGTTTTTACGAGTTTGAGAGCCTTAAGCTACTTCGACCATTTTTGATCTTTTGTAGCGCACTCTTGCTGTATAGTTCACTACTCAGACTTATGGCTTCGCTTCGAGAAAGCTCCAGATCTTATGAGCAGTGAATATTTGTATTCCCTGCAGTTGCATGGTGTGCAATCCTAGGTTAAGCTTCGGTACCGCATTAGTAGCCTACTAGTGGCCCACGTATTGAATATGCATTTCAGTTTCTTCTACCTCTGGACAGAATTTGCATGTTATTCCTTCGCCTAAATTTAGGTTCAACATGTGTTTATTCAGATTGCAGTGTCCGTTAAGGATCCGTATTAAGGCACTGGTTTTGTATTCAGAAGTTTTTTTGATACATTGTTGTCTTTTGTACAGTAGTGGTCTTCCATATCTTAACTGTCACTGATATGTATTAGGCGTTTATGATCGAATAAGCTCACTGTTTGGTGATGCCGCAGAATCGTTGGTCACATGCACCATCCATTTTTCATTACCATTGATACCTGAGTGGCCTGGTACTGATTCTGTTTTATTTTTCCAGTGCGTTCAGGTTTCCTTTACAACTTTGAATTCACTTTGAGCTAGTTTTAAAATCGTTAAATGCCAATAGCGCCGTTTGATTAGATGTGTTGTTGTCTTACTTTTCTTTTAAGTTTCTCCACCTAGTACGTCGTCTTAAAAAAAGTAAAAAAGAGAAAAGAGAAAAAGTAAAGTAAAGTAGAAAAGAGGTAAAACCTATAGGTTGAAAGGATTTCGGACCGGAGTAGTCCCTTTTCGCTACTTTTAATATGAAAAATACCGTGACCTGTGACCCGTAATTTGCTCAGAACAGTTTTACCAGATGTAGAAGGAGAATTTCAATTCTATGTTGCAGAAGTGCAGGGAAAATGCCATCCTCCCCCGGTGATTTAAAAAGCTTGAATTTTCTAATAATTCATTTAACCTGACTAGACCTAAAAACTGCACTGGCGCATGTTCCAACCAGAGTTTTGTACCCTGTAGATGGGGTCTTTTGAGTACGATCCTAGGAGTAGGTGACTCTTAAAAGCTCCAATGTTTCCGCTTGCGTGGTTGTGCAGGTGCTGTCTGGTTTTTGAAGTAAACCTAGGTAGCTATTTGGTGTCTTAGCGAGCACTTTTGGATTGTAGCGCTTTGTACGTTTGTGCAATATCCTGGCAGAAACGTCTCCATGACGTTCTTGTGGCTTTTCTGATCCTGATCAGTTTCTTGAACTCTGTCAGGGCTCTCTTATACCGTTCCCACTCCTCTGGTTTTGTAGCCCTGTTAAATATACGCCGTATGGTTTTCCGTAGCTTTTCAAGCCTTTTGCTTCACCCAAATGGTGGTCTTATTTCAACCTTCAGATTTCTACTACTTTTAATAGAAACAATCAGCACTAAACAGAATATTAATAACAATACTCGCGGACGAATGTAAATTTTCGCAATCTGTCAATAATAGCGCTAAAGAACATTGGAAGAAAGTTAGTTGATGAATTGAAATAAATTGAAGTTTTAACATCTATTGTATTGAAGCCTAAGAATATGCATCTGAGGTAAAAAGATGATCGATTTTGTGGATCCTGCTTTGTGGTCACAACCTTGATGTATCTCCCTTAGCGCGTCGGGTACGGTTAGGTGGTAGTGCTCAAGCCAGTTAGTTGCAATATAAAATTCAGATCATACTGAAGAAAAAGATCCATCAATAAACTTGATGTTACTGAACACTGTAACTTTAAATAATATTTTAAGAGATTTGAATAAGGAAAGAGAAAAAGAAATCCATCTGAAACAGAAGTAGCACAAGTGTCTCGGAAAAAAGCCACTAAGGCCACGTGATGAGGAAAACCAAATGAACTCAAATTTATATGAAAAATCCATTTATATAATAATAATATATAAATACTTTCCATAAATAATAATAATAATTCCCACCCACCAATGTGTTAAACGAAATGCAAATTTAGGGGGTCATGCCACTCTCCTTCTTCACAACAACATTATATTTATACTGCTGCGGCCCATCGCCACCCGCAGAAGACTTTGAGACCCGTATTCTAACTATGATACTGCTAGTACCGGACACAAATTCGAAATGGAGCGAGAAATCTCTCAGACCCAACTTTTAAAGTCGTAACTCGCGCTTAAGATCTCGTGTTTTCAACGGCCCTAAAACAAATGATATGTCTACCGTATATGTAGCATGACAGAACTAGCTACGTTACAACTTCCTTCTTAGATTGTACCCGAGTCCCTTAAAACCACTTGTGAGGGAAACCATGTGGTTTTTATCGATTCGAGTCTAGCGTATACTCACCGTTTGCCAAGGTATAATGATGATCCGTGGGAATTTCCATACAATAAAAAAGTTCATGTTATCCTTGCTCCTATCCTCCTCAATGCTTCTATAACTACTGATGTAATTATGTAAAATAAGTACAACCGTGTATTCACTGCCTTACAAACCGACACGATTGTATTTTCAATCATAATAACGTTGTCTCTTTAACATATTATTAAAGCAAATATGGCTCGCACAATTGTTTGATCTAATGAATTTGATTAATAGATCTAAATCTTTAATTTAAATTTAAATTACATTTCAATTTCATTTAGGGACTCGTCGCTCTTCCACGTGAGTCTGGAATTGTCTTAATCAATACTTCAATACACATAAATAAAATATTAATGTCAAAATATTAGTTTTTTTAAGCTCATACAGTTATTTTAACGATACCTATGCCAAAAAATCAGTTTTTAAATGTTTGTGTGTCTGTCTGTCGGTCTTTCTGTGTGTCTGTTTGTTCCGGCTAATCTCTGGAAAGGGTGGACCGATTTCACTGACTTAGGCTACTTTTATTTTCGAAAAAGAATTAGGGTTTCACGCAAAATATGGTCTAGTCTGCCATAGATTCAAGTCAGATGTCCTTCTCTTTGCATAATTTGTTGCATCCTTATATACTCGTAATGCTTTTCACATTTAGAAGTATAACACATTTACAAAATATGTGTAATGTAATTTCATTTACAAAATAAATTTGCGATGACTAACTTATGTTTTGTGGTTGGCTATTGGTAAAGAGTATTTTTAGAACAGCAAACTTAAGTTTCTCTTTTCAAAAAAGAGGTTACTAATTAAAAAACAATAACAACTAACAATTGCCCTGTCAAAAAAACTGCCCGCCATACAGCAGTTCTAATTATACTCCCAATACATCGATATATTTCAATTTCAATCTTTATTTTCATAATGTTATAAAAGGTCTTAAAAACTAGGTATGGTGACAAAAATTATGAACCCTGCAGGGCACAGGCTCACGGCAGGCCAGGTCCAATCCGCAGAGTAGGTATAAAGCTACAAGTACACGGCGGGATCCACTAAACGTGCCAAAATTCAGTGGGCTGTGCCGCACGTTCGATGCTCTCTCCCGCGCTACATCGCTTAATCCGTTCGTATCTAGACTATCGAGTTATTAGTACCTAGCCTAGGTTTATTTGATCACAAAAATAGAGTAATAGGCACATAACTGACTGGTTATTAAATATTCAGATTAATTAATTCTTTAAAAAATACAACCCTAATGTCGCGGCGTCGCGGTCGTCAGAACAGATAAGAGTTGCGCGATAGAAAGAGAACTTCTAGGTAGGTAGGTAATTAGCGCTGTGCGACCTAAATTGCGACTTTATTGTGTGGGAACAAGAGTTGCTATTTATTTATTTGATTTGGCGGAGTGGGACTTCTACCTATTATGTACTCTGTGCTCTTCTTCTTCGCGGTCTAAGTAAAAGACAGGAAGAGTAGCTATTATATAGCTAAATAAAATACAATAAATAAGTTTTTATTATTTACGCTGTAATAGTTAAAGTTGATTAATAAATAATTCGTTAGTTAATAAATACTTACTTTATAGTAATAATATTTGCATATTATTATATACACATGTTTTACACTATGAAGTAACTACTGTTGGAGTCGGTCAATTCTTTATGTGGGGCTGTAATGAAGGGGATGTAATAGGGGAAGATAAATCAAAGCTGGCAACCCAATTTAAACATTTTTAAGTCCCGACGCAAAAAGAGGGGTGTTTTGACGTGTCTGTGTGTCTGTCTATAGCACCGTAGCTCCCAAACAAATGGACCGACTTAAGTGATTTTTTTTTGTTTGAAAGGTGACTTGATCGAGAGTGTTCTTAGATATAATCCAAGAAAATCTGTTCAGTTGTTCGACAATCATCAGCTCTTTTCTAATTGTTGAAGGGATTTTTGAGTCAGGGGTGTTTTAAATTTAAAATTTATGATTATTTACAATCGGTACCAAAATTTAACAATCACTTATTAATTCAATTATAATAGTAAGGTCTTATATAAACAAATAGGTACTATGTAATAAAAAACGTAAAATATCTTACCGGCTTTGAGTTGCTTTTACATCTACTTATTTGAAATAATTTAATGTAGATTACCACTGAGGCCATACCTCAAACCAATCATTCACATTATCAATATGGGTTCTTATATCTAAATTGCTTAGGATCACGTGAAAGACACATTAGGTATAAGTTGAGTATTAAGCACATACATTATACTGTTGTTTAATGCGTATTGTGTGTATCAGTTGAATATTTTACTTAAAATAATATAAAAAGAACGAATGTTAAAATGTTTCTTCAAAATTAACATAAAATTATTGTAAGTTGGCAACCACCCCCGGCCTCGCACAGGTAGCAGAGACATCTTCAACAATTATCAACATATATATTTTTTTTAAAGACAACTCCCGCATTTAGAATTACTCCTGTGTCGCGGGGGACTTTACAAACATAGAAACAACGGACACAAAAAACACCCAGACTCAGGTGGGAATCGAACCCACGACCTATAAGCATAGCGGTCAGGGTCACTAACCACTAGACCAACAGGCCAGTCAAAGTCAGATTTCTATAAATTTACACAAAATCTTAACAAATGATACACCTAAACCTTCCTCATGAATAGTGATTTATGAGGAAAGTTTAGGTGTATAATTGACAGTGGTCTGTAAGTGAAAATCGCATGAAAATCCATTTAGGAGTTTTTCAGTTTATCGCGAACAGAGAGACAGACAGACAGACAGACGCGGCGGGGTACTTTGTTTTATAATATATAGTGATAGTGATTGTTTGTTGTGAGTTCGTGAGGATGTGAACTTTTTTCCTATAGCGCAAGTGTGGAACTACGGAATCCCAAGTTTTTTTATTATTAATTTTATTATTATTCGGCACGCACAGCAGTAGGACACATTTAATTAAGTACAGGATCCCTTATATATATTTTTTATGGTATAATGAGTAAACGAGCAGACGGGTCACCTGATGGAAAGTGACTACCGCCGCCCATGGACACCTGCAACTCTAAAGTCACAAGTGCGTTGCCGACTTGCCGGTCTTTAAGGTGGGAGTAGGGGAAGGGGGGGAGTAGGATATTAGGGCCCCCGGTAACCTTACTCATTCGGCGAAAGCATTGCTCCACGCTGGTTTTCTGTGAGACCGTGGTTTCACTCCTGGTTTACAAATACAGGCACCATTATGTAATTTAGTTACGAGAATGTCATTTTAGACGTAAATATAACTTCCAATTCGACTAATAATATAGTCGATTATTTATCTACTTAAAATTCATAAAGAATGAATCCACAGTCCCTAGTCGCACGGATACAGTTCATAATTGAATAATTAAATTCTCTTTTCTACAAAATCCAACGATCCAAGTAATTGTAACGAACATACGTTTTGTTAATAAAATAACACCGTTACGTTTAAGCTTCGTTGAAAAAACAAACCCGAATTCCAGTAGCGATAAAGAATGTCTAGCAGAATAGGCAATTATCTCGAAACTTCCCCGTTACTGTTAATCGTCAAGGGTTACTCCAAGTTTGTACATTTACAGAAATAATTACACGATACCCTTTACCTGGAGGCTTGTTTGAATACCAAGCTTTCTATTTACCTTTTGGCTCTTATTGAAAAACTTTTTAGACACATTGCTTTGCAAAGTGGTAAGGGAATCGACTCACTGGAACCAAATGCTGATTAGCGTTTAGGGAATCATTTTAGAGAATTAAAACGTATCAAATTTATTTTATCTACGCAGAAATTGTATTACGTAATTACTTTGTATATCGCAGTCATTTAAATATTATCTAGATTTAATAATAAATATAATAAGATATTATTAATCTGATCCAACTGTATGAATACGGTTAGCAGGTATTTGAGAGAAAACTGCCGCGCTAATTCGACGATTAAACAATGAGTCACTTTACAGATGGCGCTAAAATTTAGTCTTGCTATGTGGTGAATGTCATAACGGTCACGCTCTCAGTGCATAATATGTACAGTGCCAAGATGATCTTATTTTGGACGAGCAATTTGATGAAACTGCTGTAAATTCCAACTAGCCAATAAACCGTCCAGTAGGTTCTTGTCATATTTGGCATCCCGCATCGCCCATTATAAACTAAATACCGACTCAATATCAAGACCAATCCCCAAGATCATGTCTATCAAATTGTTATAACTTAAAGTATTTCTAACTTAAGGAAGAATAAATTAAAAAATAGTAAAAGAAAAAATGTAAAAATGCAGATTAAAACTAAAGACTAAAAGATTTAAACTTTTAAATGTAAAATAGCACAACCACAGTGGTATCGAACGAAAGAATCTAAAAGTTTCAGTTTTTTTAAAACTTGGGGGTTGTATACCAATTTTCGAAAATTTTCTTCTAGGCCAATCATAACACAATTCTTTGGCTAAGTTAATCGTGTCAACAAACCACTGTTGAATATAATATATTTCCAAAAAGACTGATCAATGTTCCGAATGGCTTTTTTTAAACAAATAATACGTGTATTATCCGATGCTAATATTAGTATCCTTTTTAAATGAAGAAATACGTCAGCAAAAATCTTAAATGAATTTAAGAAAACTCTAAATTTTGACTACAATCGAACTGTAATGTTTCCGATTTTACGACGTTTAAAAATGAAATATCAGAGCTCGCCAATATGACAATATTTTGTTTCCCTCATGCAATTAATGTAATTTATTCCCCTATAAATTTTACATTCTCATATTTTCATTAAAAGTACATCTTAGTCAATTTATTGACTTTAAATTTGTATCTCTAGCTAACGCGTAAAAGTTGAAATTCAGAAAACTGGCCGCCCCAACTTCAGTAAGTAAATTTTCCGTTCCGATGCAGAAAGGATTAAGATGAGAAGTTAGAGTTTTATCTATGTTATTGGGATTTTGGCAAACTTCGACACGGGCATGCGTAGTCTAAATATTTTATGTTGATAAATTTCCGAGTTCAGATCTAGGGTAATTACGATTTATCTCTGTAATTGAAATTAGTGTTTTAGTCAGTTAAAAAGTTGTATCTGTATGTTTGAACTTATTCTTGGGGCTACTTCTTTTATATCAACAAATTATTCTCGCAGTTAAAGAGGCATATCTATAGGTATTAAAACATGCAATTATACTAGTAGTAATATTGAGAGGTTGCAAACGTTGCAAAGCGTGTCTTTAGGTGGACTTGCCTCGTCTAATTAATACTGGTTTATAGTGATACAAATAATAGTTTTACTGGCTTTTGGATTTGAGTGGATTTTAAATTTACTAACTTTTAAACTTTCGCGTTCCTTTATATTTATATATTTTCAGAAAAATACATATTGTTTACAGATAATCCTTACACAATAGTTTAGAAGTACTTAGTAATATCTATAAAAACTGTGGTAGGTAATAAAATAATGAGGTACATAGTGAAACAATATAAGCAGCTGGGTTGCAAATAGGTACTTTAGCTAGGTGACAGTACTAGGAATCGACAGTGTCTCGAGGTAACGCCCTGCTGCCTTCGTAAACAGATTTTCAGAGCATATAAATATGTCTAGTTTAGTGCGCTATATACTAGGTTAGTGCGCTATATACTTAATGATGTATTTACACGGGAATTAACGCGATCACGAAATAGGTATTACATACCTCTGAATTGCCTGATGTTTCAACCAGGTTGCACTGGCCGTGGTCACAGGGTGACTCTGCAACCTGGTCGTATGTAATACCTATTTCATGATGGCGTTAATTCTCGTATACATAATTAAGATTTTAAATTTATTACAACGTTTTTGTTATTCGTCGGACCCTTATACCTGTAAAATATTATTCTCCGAGTTATTTTTGCCTCGAGTTCAATATTAAAAATCGCACCCCTGAATTCTTGATTTATTGCAGTCGCAGTACCAAAATACCTCTGAACTTTTGTAACACGTTACACTTGGAATATTTATGTCGTATGCGCACAGTTGTTTTGCCAAAATACTTTGTAACATTCATGCATGGCTGTCGGTGAGTTAACTGAGGTGCACCGTGATAAAACTGTGGAACCAAGTTTCCTAATAAAATTAAATTGTTTTTGGGACCACTGGCGATATACGTGTTCGAAACACAAGGTAAGGAAAAATAAAATAAAAATGGATGACAAAGAAATTTGTTTTCAAGATTTTAAATTTTGTAATTCGAGTACGACTGCACGATGCAGTTCCGAAATATTAGTGTCTTAGATTATATTTAACCAAATTTTACGAAAAACTTCGGTAGCATATGTCAAGAATGATATTCTACAATAAGTTTCTGTTTACGTGATAAAGCTTTGATATAAAGTGACTAGTCAGCGACAATGCTAACTTAATATAATTTTAAGAAAATAGAATCTATAAACTTTTTAAATGCATTGTACAAATTCTAAAAAAAAAGGAATTCAGTTGTAGCATGGTCCAGTTAATATAGTAGACGGTGAGTTTTGTTCCTAACTATAAGCTGGCAAACTTTCACTCGTAAATTTTTTCAGAGAAACAGTGACACTCGCATCCATTTACTATCAGGCAGACAATAGGCTTGTTAGACATAATATAAGAAAATACAAATTTGAAACACCTACATTAAGTTTAAAACATCACACACATTTTACCCCTGTATCAATTAAATAAGATATATTATTTTTATATTTCAATGTAACCCTTTAAATAAATTTCCATTTATTATCAACAAAAAAAGAAGAAAAACACAAAATAATAAGACGATTAAATACACCGAAGTCCTAAGTAAACATAAGGGCCTTCTCGTTGAGATTTTTGCTTAGAAGTCACTAGGGACAGTTGGCACTAATTAAATTTTACTTCGTTAGAATTTTTTACGTTAAAAAAGAATAAAATGTGAGTGAATTTGTTCTTTGTGTGGTTTATCTTGTGTAAAAGGTTTTTTATTTTGTTTATAGCTTAAAATAATTAAATTCAATTAGTCTCATACCGAAATGAGAGTAATTGAATTTTTTTAACGCTTAGTGAAAAACTATTTATGTTTTTTTGTATTACTAGTTTTAAATGTTAAAGCAATGTTGATCGCTTGATCTTTCTGAACGCGACCGTAGCATTTAACCTATACACAAAATATTATTAATTAAATAGAAATCCAAATGTCAGATGACATTTCAGATAACGATCCAACGAAATTCATTTTCCAGTATATACGAGTATTTTTCTTGGAGCAGCAGATGTGTAGCTGATGAGATACGAACAAGGCCACTGGAAAGTTTATATACTTTAACAAAACAATAATACTTTACAATATAATCAGTGTTAGTAGTAGGTACACCCAACACAATAAAAATTGAAAATTAAGTTATTTAGAGGCCGTATACGAAATGTTGCCAATTTCGCCGATACGTGATTTTACAGTTAAAATACTATATTTTATTTTTTATTCAATTTAGATCTAATGAATGAGCCACTTTTTTACTTTTATTATTTTATTTTATTTTGATTAATCGACCTCAAACTTTATCTATAATTTTTTTTAAGAAAAAATGAACCCACAAAAGAGAAAAGGAACTAAAAAGCAAAAAGTAATATTAAAAAAATTTACTTGTTAGCCTATCTAAACTCTTACACTAATGTAAATACCTAAAAAATTTTTTAAATAAAAAATAAATTATCGCAAGTGGACTACCCTGTAAAAGTTTATACAGGTTGACTTGAGAACCTCCTCCGTTTTTTCAACGGTTAAAATGATTAAATGTTGAAGTAATCAGATCTGCGCTCATATTTTAGTTACTCATATTTCTCAAAAGCTTTTGGTATTTTTTGTGGATTGATAAAATTTAGAAAAATTATGCCAATTTGTGACAAAATCAATTTTAAAATTAGATATTTTGTTTTTGATTTTAATGATTAAAACTTAACTCGGTAAAACTTATACCAACTTTTTTCTTGTCTAAATAAATGATAACTATTCAAATCTTACCTTAACTTTGAATGACACAAATTACTTCGAACAGAAAATGACCTATTCAGAAAAACACCTTTGAGATATGCGCATATTTAAGCTAAGTACCTAACCCAGCTTTCTCAACATACTTACGTTCGCTTAAACTATTTTTAACGTAAACATTTCACCGTATCATTTCGTTTTAAGAAGAATTTAATACCTCTTCAGACTGTTGGTAAATTTGAATAATGTTTTTCTTGAAAATAATCACGAGTTGGCAGTTTCAGCCATTTGCGGCGCTGAACAAAAGCGCTCAAACTGAGACGGGTTTAAAACAGTTTATTTTTTTGTGTAAAATTTTAAATGCAAACCTTTATTTAACTTGTATTCTTTGCTACAGTTTTATGCAAATAGAAAGTATGTGATAAGAGAAATTCATGAAGGGACCGAAATTCTTTAGAGTAAGTTTTTTCCCAGATTTTTGCAAAATAAATTGATTATGATTCAATTTATTTTTTATGTTCACTTAAGGTGTATTCAAGTGTATAGTAATATATTCGTGTGTAATAAAAATGAAAAAAAAAAGCGAAAATTAAATAAAGATATCTAAACGCATTGAATACTAAATCTAAAATTATTCAAATTCGATTCAAAGCTTATGAATAAGTAAACAAAAAATCTGAAGGAGTAAAAAACACTAAAATATATTTTATTTACAACTGGCAACCCGCCTCGGCTT
The DNA here is from genome assembly GCA_963859945.1 of Euplagia quadripunctaria. Lineage (NCBI taxonomy): Eukaryota > Metazoa > Arthropoda > Insecta > Lepidoptera > Erebidae > Euplagia > Euplagia quadripunctaria. The sequence continues at coordinate 9,288,507 of OY982583.1, forward strand.
CGCACGGGAAGCAGAGACATCTTCAACAATCATCAACATATCTTAATCAATTTACACAAAATCTTAACAAATTATACAACTAAACCTTCCTCAGTTCCTGTCTAATACTGAAATCAGTAGTTTTTCAGTTTATCGCGAACAGACAGACAGACAGACGCGGCGGGGGACTTTGTTTTATAAAATGTAGTGTTAATAATTTTTTTGATGTGAATTTCGTATTGAGTATGCTAGTCGTTTATAATAGAAGAAATGCGTTGCAAGACTTTACCATAACTTTGAAATTAGAATTGGCCGTCATTTGAAAATGAGTCTTATCAAATAGCTTTTTTTTTATTTTGGCAGATTGTGACTAACATTTTGAATAAGTTTATCCTTTCTTTCCCTTCATCAAATCAAATTTAAAACATTGTGAGATGTGTTTATTAAAACAGTTTTTATCAAATATAGAAATGAGTATTTCCCAACATTGATACTTAACAACTTAATGGTTGAATTGTCTAAGTAGATTGAACTGAATATCTGGTTAACCGCCGTCTGATCCATGAAACCGAGATACAAGATTGGCTTTGTTTATGACAGCCGAGACGCGTTTCATCATCTAAGACACAGAGGGCCACAGCGGTTATCCGTTTATAGACCTGTCTGTAGTAATAACCATACCGATGACTTAATCCGTATATTCACCACCACGTCACAAGCTTTGTCTCCACAAAGCTTGTGCGTGTGCGTGTATGGGTGTGTGTGTGTCTCTGTGACATCGTATATAATTCATGAAAATCTGTTCAGCCGTTCGAAGATCATCAGCTCTTTTCTAATCGGTGAAGGGATTTTCGAGTCGGGGGTGTTTTAAATTTTTTATTTTTGTTTTTTTTTTATGGTTACGCCAAGTACAACTTACAATAGCAATTACAATATTATTCATTAGTATCGAGTAAAGCTCGCTGTCAAACAACCGACACTTGTCAATTGCTATAGTTTAATATTTTAAAACGCTAGTCTATCAGATGCACATCTGACCGCCTCAAAACTACAGGAACCAATAATAGACATTGATAATTGAAGTATTGTTTTTAATTATTATATCAACTCGTCTTATATGCCCAAGAACTTATTACACTTAATATTACGGCTCTATGTTTAAATGTTAGAACTGTCGTAGGTCTCTGTCTCGGTTTTATGGCAAAATTAATGAAGTACACGTAAATTTAGGCCCATAGGTCTATTTAATGTGTATGTACTAAAATTTGGATCGCTTTATGCATCGATCGTGTCACACATTTTTATCCGCAGCCTAGATATACCTCCTTTCTTCATATATTTTTTTTATATCAAAGCCATTATTTAAATGAGATGCGTGCAACTCCAAACGCTAAATGATAGCAGCGTGTATGGCCATAATTTTGATGTACGGGCATGTCGTTATAAAAATATCTACAATTTATAGATATTATAAGTTTTGATTGATTTATATTTATTTACCTATCTTTGTTTTCATTTGTGTTTTTTTTTTTTGTATTGATGTATACGTATCTTTAATTATTGTAATTGATAAAACGGTTAAAATTAAAGTAAATAAATAAATAAAAAAGGCTATGTTTTCAAAAACAATGAACAAAAGTCTTATTATATGAGCATTACTTTTGCTTCTGTCATCAAAACAAATTACTTTATTAATTAGTTTTCAAGACAGAAGCGGTGACCTCAGAGTTCATCGGAGGACAAGCAATTATATTGCCTAATATTGTTAGGTAGCAAGTTATCAGATGAAGAACAGGTGACCTTGACAACCTGGACTTGATGAAGGTCCTGTGTAATCTTAACGCATAGAATACTAGCTACGCCCTGCGGTTTTACCAAAATTGCCAATTTCGAGATAAAAAGGAGCCTATGTGTTAATCCAAGTCTCTAGCTATCTACATACCAAGTTTCATCGCAATCAGTTGAATAGTTTTTGCGTGAAAGAGTAACAAACATCCATACATCCTCACAAACTCTCACGTTTATAATATTAGTAGGATAATGGAATAATCTTTATTACTTAAACTGTGTACGTAAGTTATAATTTTTGATACAATAAGGACGATTTTATTATTTACGTTATTATTATTATTCTTAGAAATCTAAGTTAATTCATAACGACTCCATATCCTAAGTAAATTATTAAATTTGTGCAACTTTAAATAATATATTTATTATTTGTTTGTGTTTATTTTAATACCAAAATCATCGATGATGAACCTTAAATCTATATTTTTTAGAGAGATACTAATAACATAGATCACACACTACGAGGATGAATATTCTTGTTAACCCTTTAAACCGAGCTTAATGTTGTTAGGAGTGAGTTTACGTCGGCAGTGTACCGTGTGGGGTTCAAACCTGCAACCAGCCGATGATCGCAAGCTCGACGCCTTAGCAGCTGCTATACCGCCTCTTAAATAGGTATAGGAGATAGGTAAAGACGGATTTCTTTATATTCAAAGATAGAACGAGAATGTGGAACGGCACTATAAATATATTTTATTTCAAACCATTCACTAATCCTAATATGAAATCCAGCCCACGAGATACAACTTCGATTTATTTTAGAATTATAATCGAGTTAGCTAAATGGTGCATAAAGCGGTCCATTTAACCCAAACTCGGGCACAAATCTTTGAGGACCCCAAATTGTAGCTTTAGACAATCCGCTAACAATAAACGGTTAATTCAACTGAGATTACACAGCGAACTGTATTATAATAAGTTTATGGTGCGTTATTATTGTGGTAAACCTTTCGGAAAATGATCATTTTGGTTGTAAACTGCTTTGTTTATGAATGCTGATGAATAAATAAAAGTATTAAAAAAACGGTCAGTCGTAGGACTGCACGTCAGAAGTGAAAACATAACTTCACAATGTATTTGCATATACATACACACACACACACCTGTAAATATATATAATTAGGTTAAAAATAAAAAGTAGGTAATAACATATATCTAAATGTGTACATAGGATACACTGGAAGTTCTGCGCTCCTGGCCGCTCATAAATGTTTGAATTTCGAATGTTATATTTTTTTAAATAAAAGAAACGAATTTTCATTTTGAACATTTTTTACCCATCCCAGAAAAGTGCACAACGCCGCCAAAGAAGTTTTCACGTCAAAAAACTATTCTTGTACTGTAAATGGCAATAAAAACGTTATTGAGTTTCAATGAGTTAAGTGAATTTAGAATGATGAGAGTCAGTTTTGCAGATTTTTTTTGTATCCATTTGCATCTATCACACCTTTGTTCCAAAATTAAAACTGTTTTTAAAGTAATCATATACTGTGTTTTACCTACTGCTGCATTATATTATTTATAGTGTGGTATTGCTTTACAATTTCAAAATAACTGATTGTTGCAGTATTGCTGCGATGAGTTTACGACCCACGCAGAAGTAAAAAAAATACTACTACTATTATTAACTTTCAGCTTTACAAGATTTTTAATACATGAAATTATTACTGCAAACAAGAGCATAAGAATAAGGTTTATTTACGATTAAGACTTCGTTTCGAGTGTGCACATGTGTGTATGTGCGTGTGTGTGAGTATGCGTTGGATATTTTCCAACTCGAATATATTTGCATATCGAACCGCAAGTCATACGCCTTATTTGTGAATAAAAAAGATAAGTTGTAATCATCTTTGAGTGTTCAATAGATTCTCAATAAGTATTATGTTACAATTACAACGGTTACGAAACATGGTGCGTTTGTAGTTATTTTCACTAGCAACTTTACACAAAGGTTAAAGTTTTTATTGTGTTTATTAATAAAGTAGTCGAGAGGTTGGATTGAGGCAGTGGTGACTAATTGGGTCAAGAAATCTGCATGCTAAAGTAGTGTTACTCTACGCCTATCCGTAGATAACCGGGCATTATGTATCGAATGTAAACCCGATGCTATGTAACTTGCAGTACCACACTTACTCTGACGAAAGTTTAGATATCTTTCGGTATTTTAAAATGCCATTATACCATGATTTATAAAATAATCTTTTCCTCTATGAATATTTTAAAGTGGAAAACATCTTAAGGAATCTTTCAAGCATAACACTTTACGATCTGTCAAAAGCCCTTTATGTCTATTTATACTGAGAAATAAACGATATAAAAATTCAAAGATGTACCCAAAGCCTTATTTCCCCAAAAAATCACACGTAATGTACCATCATTACGAAATATGAGCGTCATTCGTACACACAACACGTACCCACAACGTATCTTTGGTGAATTGTTTCCGAAACCGCACAAAGGAACTTACTGCCGGTACTTAAGTCTCCTCAAGTTTTCCAAGGAAACTGTAAATAAAAACTGCCTTGATTCACTGTGAATGTTTTAAGTTTTCTCACTGCTATCCAGTTAAAATAATAGCCCGTGTTGATAGAAGAATTCTTTTGTGAGGCTTCTGCTAAAGCTGTATTTAATTTTATAATTCTTCCGGTTTGTTCTTGAGCTGAAGTTAATATTGTGCTGAGTTGTTTATTATTACTTCAGGTGAAAGGAAATGGAGTAGCGAGAAGCGAGAAACTGTAAAGAGTATTTTTATTTTATATCTGCATTAATATTATCTATTTCTCAAGTAATGGTTTTATACTTTTAAGGTTTGCGGTCCTACTGTGGGTTAATGTTTACCTGTGATTGAAGATTGCTATATTCATTACAGGAATAAAAATATATATTATGTAAATAGGATGTATTTGAAAAAGGAACACTAACTTAAATCACTGAGGAACGGAGGTAAAAATACCTGAAAATTCAAATGGTCATAACTTGTAAACGCATAGTTTTATAGGTAGTCACTTACCATCAGATGACCGGTCTGCGCGTTTGCCCCCTATAATGCTATAAAAAAACGTTAAAATTGATTTAAAAAACTACTTATTCTTACAAAGTTTCATTTCGACACAATAATTAGAAGAAGGTTAAAATTGACTTTCAAGATTCGTTAAATAGTTAATTACACGTTAATAAAAGCGTATTACTAAAATCACTGCTCATTTACAATGCAAACAGTCGACATACAGACAAAAGAACAAGAAAATAGAAAGCTGTTTTAGTAAATAAACATTATTATTAAAGCCTTTATGTGTTCGTTACATCCAAAATAACATTTCGAATAAATTATATTAGTAAACAAAACTGTTACCTATTTTACGTATCTCATTGTACATCTGATCCGTTGGATAGAAATGGGTAAGAAAAATAGAATTTAAATAATCTCTCATTACCATTTTCACTGAGTAAGTTTTAATAGCTAGATAATTGAAACTGAAACGAATAAGAAAGAAAGAAAATGTTTATTTTGGCAACACACAAAAAATACAGGTAGGTGCAGTAAACAATGTTGCAGCTTAATTGACAAAAATGGACCCAATTCAGCATAGTGTCGAGACGAAAGCCTGACGCTGGTTTTCAATTGGGCCCTATATGTAAAACCAGTTGCAGACCATCATGATTACAATAGGTACATACATAATAACATTAATTAATTAAACAAAATAACAGAGCAAATAACAGATACCTACGCAGATCATTCTAATATTCATTACAGTATACACAATAACTAAATAAATCTATAAAAACTAAATAATACAAAGTGTGATTAAGATTATTACTTCCATAAATTTAATCGATCACATTTAAGTAGTTTGCTTAGGTTTTAATTTAATTTAAGTAGCGACCTACCAGAGTTAGAGCTACGGTAGTGATATCTTAATTCCCGACTAGATAAGATACTTTTAGTTAAAACGCACCTGCTTCCTGTTTTCTCTGCATCACCCAATGGTTGACTGGTAGAGAATGCCTTAGGCATTTAGTCCGCCTATGTACCAAATGTGCATAAAGTTTAAATAATAAATAAGTCTAATACTTTGGCGCGCCCTACAACTTAAGTTATTTATGGTTTAAGACATTTATTTCTCATAAAGATTACATTTCATTCATCTGAGAAACACAGGATTACTTAATTTAGAATAAAGTATTCAGATGGACGTATATAATTGGCATGTTTATAAGTAAAAAGTGTAAATAATAAAAAAAACATATCATAAATATTTAGTAACTGGATGACCAATTTTTTTTTTTTATGATATAGGGGGCAGACGGGTCACCTGATGGTAAATGACTACCGCCGCCCATGGGCACTTGCAACTCGAGAGTCACAAGTGCGTTGCCGCCCTTTAAGGCGGGAGTAGGAGAAGAGCGGGAGGGGGGGAATAAGGGAGAGGAAAGGGTTAGGGCCTCCGGTAACCTCACTCACGCGTCGAAATGCAATGCAAGCATTGTTTCACAGCCGGTTTTCTGTGAGGCCGTGGTAACGAGCGGAGTCGAGCCTGCCCATACTTTCCGAAGCATGGCTCTCCCACATTAGTATCCAATACCGAAAGGCTTCATCATACACGCAGGTAGAACCAATAAATAAATAAATAATTATTTAATTAGGAAATAAAAAATCACTCATCTATAATTAATCACTATCAACCAATTGCACGTGAAACAAATAGAATAAGCTTTAGTGATTGTATCGAAAATAAGCGATTCATCGCGAGCGTGGTGCACCGGCGACCGTCCTTCGAGTTCTGTCGTACAAGATGGCCGACTCGCCCCACCAGAAAAACTGCGTTGCGAGACTTGCATTTTTTACATGTTGTTTTTAATGGGATATCATTTCTTTTTGTATGTAAGTATATTAAAGGAAATTCCTACCTATATACGGAATACCTACACCTACTAGTTACCTACCTGTCTATTGTGGTAGTGTATTTGATATGTGAAAATGGCTTCGAGAAAAGGACGTTACGGCTGTGCCTGTTTTTATTGCTTGACTTGGCGGGAGCACAGCCCTGCCTCCAGATATGCTATAATGATATGTATCATAATGTATGTACGCTTTGTATCCTATTGTATATGTTAAGATGTATATCAACTAGGCAGAGGCGATGACGTAGTAAGTTAAGATATAAAGCATTATTTGAAACATACGTATCGATATAACGGGTGTGCCTGCCAGGATATGGATGAAGCCTTATGGTCATAACTTACAGACAATTTGTACCCATTAAAAGACAATTGTTGTTAATATATCAGGTCATACCTCTTAGTTTTAATCTCTTACACATTCCTTGTAAAAAGAACCTTATTAAAATTTTTGCATCGTAAACTTTACTATTTTGAAAGAAGTCATTGTTAAATTTATTGATAGTCTCAGGTCTGATTAAATTTAAATAAAATTTTAGGTAAATAATGATATAAAAAGTAAATAAAATAAAGTTTACAGTTTTTTTTTTCAGATTCTAACGTTACAGTTAATATGTAGATGCATTTATTTTAATAATTATGCTGAAACGTAGAACTTCGACTTATAATTTGAACTGAAGTTTAATATACAAATATAATGTTTAAGGTATCATGTCTCGTTAAAATCTTTGTAGTTTAGACATTATCGACTCGAAGAAATTAATGTCCAAAAATTGTACGTTTATTCTGCAATAAATAAACTCAGCGTTTCCGCGTCCACTTAACCATTGTGTAAACTATCCTTTGATCTAGATATCAGTAATCGTCGACGGCCATCAATGTAACTAATTGGGCATATAATTTATGCGGCCGGTCACTTTGACTAATGGTTTGGGCTCGCGCGTAAACCGCTTGCTTGAGGCATTCGAGGCCATGATCACAGATTAGTCTGTATCGATGAATTGGACATGTGATTAGAGGGGGCATAGCATCAGTTTTGGCGTTTTGGTTTCAAAATATTCGTGTACTTTGAGATGAATACAGACCATAAGGGTCTTTGTACTGTAGGCAGTGTATTATTGTATTGTACCACCTAACATCAACCAGTAAGCTCTGTAACCCGATTCCGAACAGTTGTTAATGTTGGTTGCTTGTAAATATATATGACGTTCATTTAATATGAAAATAGACTTTAGTTACTCATTCCTAACAGTCTGCTCTGTATTCTGTAAATACTGTTAAATATTTTCAACCATTCATATCAAGATATCTAACACGATGGTAGCAGCTTACCAAAAGAGAGACAGCTGTAGACTCGTATCTAATGTGTAATAAAGAAGGACGTCCAAAGAGGTCAAGAGTGATGACTCTCATTTATCATGCTGTCTTCAAAATTGATGACTAAGACATGTCGGACATTGGTGTATACCGCCTCTCTGTACATAAGCTCTGATGTCGGCGAAACCGTGTGATTTTAGCTGGACCAAATCCGATGTACCCACTCTCTGGTGTAGTCAGCAGGATGGTATTCAGGGTTTCCGAACGAAAACTAATAATAATAATAACTTGACATATCTCACGCACGGCCCCAAACTAGTCAGAGCCTGTAATATGGTAACCAGACTGTTGATAAACATACTTTTATAATAATCACACAATTATTTGTCCTGGGTGGGAATCGTACCCACGACCTCTGGCTCAGCAGTCAGGGTCACTAACCACTAGACCAACAGGCCAGTCAAAATTGTGCATACTGTGATGTTTCTGGTTTCTTAATGCGATTCTGTACTATACAACTCATAGTACTCGTAGTCTAGTTATCATTTATATTACTTTCAGCATTGGAAGCTATAAGAGTGAAAAGTAAAGTATGCTATAGTAAACTCTTCATACCACTATAATAACTAACAATATAGTGGAATGATTGCGCAGCGTTGATAGTATACCCTCACAGGGACAATATGAATTGTCTGAACCTGTATCAGGTAATTCTATATTCTTAAGGTCTTTCAACATACACAATTCTCTACCGCGTCGCTTCTTGGCTTTATCTTAGTATGTAGCTGGCCATAATAGTCGCGTTTTGGGAATTGTAACGATGCATGTTGTAGTTTGGTGCATTAAAGTGAGTTGACTTACTGACGTATATAATAGCCGGATACAGTCTTTGAAAATACGGTCAAAATATCAACAAATCTAATATGCAAATAAAACATTTAAAACAAATTGTAAGAATCTTCTCTTTATTACACTCTTTAATCACAGACATATTTTCTAAATAGTTTTAATTAATTATTTTGAATAAATCAAAATAATTAATTAAAACTATTTAAAAAATACGCTTCGTTTTCAGGCGAGCCTAATTGAAAGCTTACTGTAAAAACAAACCAACATTACTGGGAATCTAAAAGGATTGCTAGACTAGAAACAAGGGATAGAACTTAAAATAACACTCATTATTTAAACTGTAAGATGTCGGTACTCAAACTAGGGGGTCAAAATTAAAGAGTGAGGGGGTCAGAAGCAAACATATTCTCAGTTTCTTAACTAAGAAATTTAAATACAATGTTTGTTCGGATTACACATAGGTACCGACAATAACACTGTAATATCCTTGGTGATTAGTTTTTAGCACACAAGTTACGTAAGTATGGTGGAAATTTTCTGATGACGCAACTGTTTGGTGTGTTACGGAATGGAAAAAGAACTTATTTGAATTTTTCAACCACCTTTTCCCACAGACATTTCAAAATACAGATACTGATTACTTTATTTAACTGAATCTTAAGACTATATAATGAAGATGTTAAATGCAAACATAAATGACGATTACCTATGTTTGTGAAAACATAACTTATTTGTGCGAACGCATTCGAGTAACAAATGAACCAACTCCCACTTTGGCCTACACAATCCGACGGCAAAATAATCGTGACACAGTTAAGGGTCTCTCACATGTAATTGGCTCTTCTAATAGCTGCAATAACCGAATTACGAGATCCGTAATTTAATATATTCGTAATAACTATTTAAAGTTTTTTTTTAGATAAACGTATTTATAGTTACGATATGCTAACAATACATTTTATTTGTTTGAAATGAAGAATCATTGACGTGCTCCATACAGAACACCTTATAAGAATTCATAAAAATAATACCACAAACTAATTTATTAAATTACTTTTTGCCACATAAAAAGCTCAGTACTTATATTGAAGTAGTTACAAAATCATGTACAAAATGATCATCTCTCTCTCTCACCCTGCCCGTTAGAGAGAGAGAGAAAATGTATGAGTACGGCAAGAGAAAAAAGACGAATCAAACGAAATCAACGCATACAAAAATAATAGCTTCTCACTATCATCACAACTTTGTGATTTAAATGGATCAAAATTTTCTAAAGATAGATGGCATTTTTACCCTTCCAATATATTTTCTCAACTAGTATACCATTGCAAGCGCATCACTACCGTAAAGATATGAATGTGCCCTTAGACGTTAACCGCCTTATAGAATCGCCTCACGTAACAGTGACGTAGTTAGCGTTGTAACTTTAATGCAAGAGGTCGAACTTCGATTTAGTACTGGTTTAACTTGAATCTCTACTGTTGTTCGCTAGTTTGTTCTATAATCTCTCTGGAATGTCAATCTTGTATCCTTAAGCTAAACATAGCCTATGTTAGCGTAGTATTGTTAGTAGTGTGTAAAGATACAATTTTGTTGGGTTAATTCCTATTTGTTTTTCTTCCAAAAAAGTATTGATAGTCGAAAAGGACATTGGTCTAGCCTAAAAATGCTTCTGATGATGCACTATGTAATCTTTATCGAGGTCCTTGATTCGAATCCCAGTTCCGTCAGCATTAGATTTTTCAACCAAGGAATACTGATTTTCAGTCCGAGAAATGTAACATTTTTGATATGGTAATTAAAATGTAAAATCATTTTTCACTATTTTTATAGAACTAAATACAATGCAAATAACAATACAGCTCATCTGGTGGTAAATGGTCTCCTAACTCATAGAAGTTTGCAATTTCACGTGTTTCGCACGTATTACTGGCGTATATATTATAAGGATCCCAACGTAACTAATCCCACTCAAGGAGTTGTTGTAAGATGTAGGACACAGCAGCTTTACACCGGAATCGCAGTTAAGCTTTACGTTGATCGTAATAAGCGAAGCGTAGTTCATAAGTTCTAAGTTTGATGTTTCCCCTACAATTATTCGTAATTGTATTATTTATTTTTGCCAAGATTTTATTTTATATTCTATGCCATCTTACTTTCATCTTTTGTGTTACATTTCCTAAATTAACCTCATAATTATGTGAATTTTATGTTTTGTTTAACTGATATTGTCGAAGGTTTACGCGAATGGTCACGGGTAGACGGGAGTCTACCCGTGACCATGACTGCTGAAAAGCAACTGAAACGTCGGGATCAGTATAGATAGTAAAATAACACCAAATAAATCGCGATAGAATCCGTGAAAAAAGATTTTATTTCAATTTTGTTTAACTTTTAGATTTGATTATAGAACTTCTTTTTTAGATGCTTCGAGGGTATAAAGAATCTAATATACATTCCCCGAAACTCGTGAAAAATAAACATTCTCTGCTGTCCCGCAATCAGATAAAAACTACACAATCAAACAACCGCTGACCTCCTTCTTTAAGTTTTAAAAGTCAATGAGTCAATAACTAAAAGAAGTCTGCTGGCTTTGGTACGATGGAAAATCCAAAACTTTCTTAAATAAGATACATTGCTGTTTGTTGTACTAAATGCAACTTCTCTGCACTTTACCAAAGCGACTTAAATAGCCAATTACTCATTTCATACGACTCCTTTTGTTCTTGTGGTACCAAGATGTAATAACATTGAGAAGTTATTATAGCAGTTTTATTAAGAAACATTACACAGCTTGATGTGCCCTGAAGTGGTAGTACTTGGTCGGCATAAAATGTTAATTGGTCAACTAAATTATGCTGTTGCGTCTATAACGACCTTTGAAGCGGTGGTGATTTTTTATGCAAAGAGGAATCACAGGAAGGTGTGAAAGACTACTCAGAAATTTTTGTTCGGTACCTTTTTGTAATGGTACACTGTCCAAAAGAAAGATATAATTCCCTAAAAGACACTGCATCTATAACTGCACTGTATAGAATGTGATTGTAAGCTAGCATGCGGTTTTCATGATAATGTTGCATGCTTGGTGCAAATAAGAAAAAGAAAAATAAAAGAACCTTGTTTATAAAGTTTGGGACATTCCGAGCTAAAATTTCGGGTATTTTATCTGCTCCCATAATAATATTTCATTACAAAAATTCATGTTAATTATTATTCTTGTTATTTAAATCAGTTAGGTTTTCATAAAATAACTTTTACATAAAAAGGTGGACGAAAAGAAAATAAACGTTTAAAAAACCGAATTAAGTAGTTTTCTCATTAAGTATGAAATGTTATTGGTCACAAAGAAAGTAATGAATGCAGACTGTAGACCTTTTTGAATTTTTCAAAATTCGTGGTAAAGTCTAGGCTACTTCATTTAATTCGAAACATACTTTATCGTCAATCTGATTTTTGTTGTAGTATTTTAAAATACTTGAAATTAAACACAAATTAATTCTTGTCATCCATTAACAATAGAAATTTACGTCCTTAAATTTTGAGATCTGTAAAATTTCCCAAAGCCTCGGTTTAAAATGAATTAAATACGTTTCCCCAGGGGTTTTCTAATGAATCCGTAATGGCGGCCAATTTGATTAAATATTTTAAAGCTCGACATAAGTTTACGTTTTTATTTTATTTAGGTAGTTTAGATAAAAGCCGAATATGATTGTCCATAGAAGTTTATTTTTTCACAGAGCTGATCAGATAAAATAAAAAAATCTGCCTAAACTGATGATGCGAGTCATAATAGAACGTATTTAAAACCATCTCCTTTTATTTGTACGGTGAGGGAAAAGACACGAGATGGAAAGTACAGTCAAATCACAGTTCTACCTAAACTCACTAAAATAAATAGTTTTTTATTGATATGCACTTACATACCTATGGTCGGTTTCTATGTTTTTCTCCCTCCGGGTTAAGCAGAACCCACAGACCTTCATTTGCTTCTATATTTACAACGCAAGAATATAATGGCCTGTTGGTCTAGTGTTTAGTGACCCTGAATGACATGGCAATGGCACAGGCAATGACACTTCAGTTATTGTATTAATTTGTATTGATGTACTGATGATTTCTACGGGAAATATGGAGTTCAATAGATATTACTTACCTTTGAATTGACGTTTCGACCAGGTTGCACTGGTGCATGGACTACGCAGCTCCGTCGTCAAGTCCGTGAGATAAAGGGTTTTCGTCCAGCTGCACGTTTTTGATATTTTTGACTGGCCTGTTGGTCTAGTGGCTAGTGATCCTGACTGCTGAGCCAGAGGTCGTGGGTTCGATTCCCACCCAGGACAAATAATTTTGTGATGAGCACGATCATTTGTTGTGTATGAGTGGATTTTATCTAAAATATATATGTATTTAGAAATATATGAGTATGTTTATCAGCAGTCTGGTTACCATAGTACAGGCTCTGCCTAGTTTGGGATTAGACGGCCGTGTGTGAGATGTGTGAAGTTATTAGTATTATAATTGAGAGAATGTGCCACGCCACATCGTTTAGCACCATTATGAATAAAATCATATCATTCACGCTATTGTAATGTGTTACTTAGATTATAATAAAGGAATACCATTGTTTCTATATTGGAATTGGGTAGCGACTAATGTCAACAAATAAACTTTGGCTACGGCCATTTTAACTAGTTTTCATTATTCCATAATCACACACATACCACTCCGTTTTTATTTATTTCATATAAGGCTGTCGGGTTTGTTAAATTTCTGACTCAGAGATTCGAACTCATCCTTTTTGTAAAACTTTACCAATTTTGTCAGTGTTAAGTTTTTCAAGGTCAACTGTCCAATCTAACTAAATCAGCCCCGTAGTTATTAAGTTTTTAGAACTATCGTTCCCAATAAATGCATTGACCTTTTAACAATAACAAGAATTAAAAATTGAGAACCAATAAAAATTAGTAGGGATGCAAATGGACGGTGTGGGATCATTCTGCTTACGAAATTTCTATGAGTCAAAATTAAATGGACAAAATTGGATGATATTGATTGTAATTATGCATTTCTACGAGAATTAACGCGATTACGCAATACGTATCTATTACATAGCTCTGGATTGCTTCTTTGCTAAAAATTTTGGCCAAGATTTCGAGCCCCATCTGAAAAATAGTGCTGCATGTCATACATGCAGCATATGCTGAGATGACGGCCATTTTAGACTCGCACAGAATGGGACCTGCTTCTTTTTTTTTTCTTTTCTCTCAATGTTTTAAATTAGTACGTAATTATTATAAATTTAAAAAATAGTTTTTTTGTTTATTTTTATATCTGTGCGTGTTCTAAATAAATATTTTTTTTTTCTTTCTTCTTTCTTTCTTTCTTTCTTATTCAATGGTGTTCAGTACAATAAAGATCAAGAGACAAGTGCTTCTAATCGGTTATTACTTATAGATAAATGAAATATTTTCGAACTGTTTAAATGTCACTAGAGAATATTTCTTTCTAACAATGCTTGAGTAATATTATCGAAACTCAAATAAACTAGGTCCTCAATCGTTTCAATTAATCTATTGATTGAATTACTAAATAATATGATACTAGAGATCACCTGTTGGTCGACTTTCGACCATAATTCGTCACTATATTCAGTATTGAATATTTCATTTACCAGTATAACTTGAACTGGCACTTTCACACAGCTTGCCGTACCACGACAGGTCAACATCTATAGTGTAGCTTTAAGTAGCCGTTTTCAAATATCATTATATTAATACGTGAAGAAAATTCTTAGTACCTACCTCTTTTTAAGAACATTTCGCGAACGTAGTACCGTGAATTTTGGAATATTTGTAGTCTATATATATAAATCTATATATCTAAATTTTTTAAACAATATTTCTTACAACTTTAAAAATAACGTGAAAACGGCTTAATTAAATTACACGATTCCAGTATATGCGAGTACCTGTCATGGTAAGTAAGTCTATGCAATGACAGCTCAAATTATACTGGCCAATGAAAAAACCATATTCGAAATTCGACCACCACGCGATCTCTGGTTTTTATAAATTCGTAACAGATATTAGCTTTCAGCACTTCTTCTTCTATATATTATTATAATCTTTCAGTATTCCAAACTTCAGGCTCATTTACTAGCAAAATTTCTTAAAAAGCGTACAAACAATTCTCCTCACGTATAAATATATTGAATATAATCCTAAGACATAGCCTTTGAGCAAATTAATTTCAGTGGCTTATTTATTAGAATCTATTTGGTGATCATATGTTACCAAATTACTAATCTCCTTTAGACTTGGCATAAATTGAAGGTTTGTCTCGACTTTTTTTTCTATTAAGATGACAAGTAAAGGTGAATCGCTTGTCGGTGTCTGTAATGGTCAGACCACCAATCGTATTACTCTATCATTGACAATACTGTACTCTTATAAACGTTCTGATGACCTAACTTATTAGTAAGAGCACACTACTAAGCAAATATGTATTGTTTTCACTAACTAAAACTAACTTTACCAAGCAAATATGTGTATGTTGTGTGAGAGGTAGTTTAAAAAACCGAAGCCGGTATGACACAATGGCATTTTTCACTAATAAGGACTGCTGTTTGGAGAAGAACATCCATTCTACTAACAGAAGATTAAAGTTAATGAAAATTTCTGGCATAGTGGAGTTTTCCACTTGTGATAAGGATTGCTAGAGCTTATGGGGTAGAATAGAAACGTGGTGCAAATCACAAAAGTGGTGTTGCTAGTAACATCTTTCAACGCTTGCTCATCAGATAAAAACTGTATTTGGACTTTTAGTTTGGAATTTGAATGGGAATCTCTAAGAATATGTACTAAATGTTTTAAGATGCCTAAGTATTTTAAGTACAACCACAAGAAGTCAATAGTAAACAGGGCGTCTTTGACCAGACCATTTCAGTCCAGCTCAATTGATACCTGGTTATAGGCCATGTTTTAACACTTTATTAAAATGAATATTTGACTGGCCTGTTGGCCTAGTGGTTAGTGAACCTGACTGCTATGCCATAGGTCGTGGGTTCGATTCCCACCCGAGTCTGGGTGTTCTTTGTGTCCGCTGTTTGTATGTTTGTAAAGTCCCCCGCGACACAGGAGTAATTCCTAATGCCGGAGTTGTCTTTTAAAAAAAGAAACAAAGAAAAAAAATGAAAAAAGCAAAGATATTTATTTACAAAACAAACATCTCTCATATTAATGTATTTCAAATTATATATAGCAGCAATAAAAACTTCAGTATGATAAATTCCTTCACGAAGCACAAACAGTTTATATAGGATAGTTTAAAAAAAGCATTAAAATGAACGTTAACTCCAAAATAAAGTTATTTCAACCGGCGAAGTTAAAAGTGCCGGGCGGCTGCCTCCGCGGAAATATGCAAAATATATTACACACACTAAATCAGTTTTGCAACAAAAAAGTTTTGGATGCGCGCGGAATGAGATCCTCATTGCATATGGAAGATTTTACTTAAAATGTGGGTTTCTGAAAGAGCAGTATAAAAGCTTCTATCCTCAACTTATTACTTACCGAGAAAAGTGAATTCTAGTATTAAGAAAGATACAGAAAAGGCAATTAATATTAAAGCATCATAATTAATGACAGCT
This sequence comes from Euplagia quadripunctaria, assembly GCA_963859945.1. NCBI lineage: Eukaryota > Metazoa > Arthropoda > Insecta > Lepidoptera > Erebidae > Euplagia > Euplagia quadripunctaria. The sequence goes on from OY982583.1 coordinate 9,305,050, forward strand.
TCAGTGTCTTTAAAAAACATTACTATGCGCTGATTTAGTGTAATTATAAAAAGGATCATTAAAATTATTAATATTTTTATCCATGTGGTATAGATTTCGACATTCCACTAAATCCTCAGCTGGACTTCAAATAAGTTTTGTGTAACCTACACGAAACTTCAGTTTAACTGTCACGGCATTTGGATTGTATTTTCTATGTGATTGGTGGGATAAGTATCCCGCTGAACACGAACCTGACTGAAGCTACTTACCCTCATTTATCATCATCATCATTAAGGAACCGAAACAGGTAAGAATTTATATCTCGTGGTCCAAAAAATGTTATTGTTTTAATCTAAAAGACATCGCTGATGAATTACGTTATTTAATTGAATTATTCTTTCACTGTTCTAATAGAATTTCAAATTCAGTTTAAGCTCAAAATAAAAGAAAATGCAAGCGGACATTGAATTAAATAAAATACATCAGTTTCTGCCGACGCTTTTACTCCAGGATGTACAACTTGCAAATATTTGGATTCTTTTCATCCTTGTACGGAGTTCATGCTAGACAGGCAGACGTAATAAAGAAATTAAAAAAAAGTGCAAGTAACTGCCAGTGCCTATTAAATATAATGCTTCTTACCAAAGAATTTGGAACACTTAGCACGTAAAATTTTCTCTTGTTTTATGATCTGTTTGTTAGTTAAATATATTTTAGAATTACTTTCCTACCATTAAAGTATGGGAAATTAAGATTAGAGATAGTTTGTCAATTGATAACGTTTGAGCAGAAAATAGCTTTAGTTAAGATAAATGCTAACATCATTGGTTCAAATTCAATCTGTTTTGTAATAAAAATTTACAATTCTTGTTATTATTTTCGTCCGTCATATTAAAACTTTGCGAAATTCAAAAGTACTTCATTATTAGGTTAAACAATTAGTTATTTTGCAAATCCATCTAAAACAAGTATTTACGATATTTACTCATTTGCAGACAAGAAAAAGACAAATAAATATCTTCCTTCTCTTCTCTTTCGGCAGTATCAACTTACGCAAAAGTCGGTAGTTTTCGAGTTCTGATCGTTTGAAGCTAGAGGACTTTTTTCTATGAAACAAACCCTTGTTTTTACGTCTATTACAACTCGATTACAACACTTGGTAGAGATAAAAATTGTAAAGTTAATGCTTCGAGCTGTTTCAGCAGCGCTGGTGCCACGGCGGAACTCTTATTCCTATAAGTTTTCCATATTGTGAACAAAACTATGTCAAAGAAAAATCAAATGGCACGAAACCAAACGAATAACATAAAAAAAAAAAAAACATAAATACACTACCCTAAATTTGAAATTCATTTAAATTTCTTATTAATAATATTTTTTTATTTATTGACACGACACGTTAAGGAATATATTGTAGAAAATAATAAACCCTATCTCTTAAACTAGGTATTTAAGAAGTATTTTAAAAGACAGCGTTCGGCTATCAGTTTACACTACACTACACTAATAAGATTTAACAGGTTAGAAAGCAATGTTGAACTTTCAGACCAAATAATTCCTGCCCTAATCGAAGTGGCCAGTTCGACAAAACGCCAATTGCATGTAAAGACCTAATATTATCAGTTGACCGCAGTATTCCATTTCATTAAAATTCCAAAATGTCTTAAAAATGTGCCTAACTATGCAGTAATTACAGAAGCGTCAACTCGTCAACGTCTCGGGTTTGTTGGCTTTGGCTAATGTTTCCAAAAGTTAGCAAGCGTCAAAGTTAACTCAGTTTAGCCTTTAGGGTCCTCTCAAGTCTTACGACACGACAACCTATAAATTAATTAATTATTTCACACCACCTAAATCCGGTAACATCTTCCTGTATTCTTATTTTTATTACGCAAGTATTAAATTACATGTTCTAAATTCAAAGCAATCTATCAACTACTTAGAGGTTTATGCTTTTATAATAATTCAGAGTTGAAAGAAAGTAACGTCGCTAATCAAACTTGAAGCAAAGTACAAAAATATTTTATTCAAAAAAATGTGTATTAGCGAAGCCGGGATGAATTATCACTTTGTGCCAGTTGGAGATACTCACAGGGCTCTTTGCTGGGTAGAAGTCCTTTGAAACAGGGTTGTTGCACAAAAAATAACATTTATTATTTTTTTTTAATGTTTAGCAGCAAATTACATAAACTGATAAGGTAAGAATATTAAAAATGCGACGGGCTTAAACCTTACATTAACGTATCTCTAGAATGTGATTGATTGAAATAATAAACCAGTAAGAATACCAATATTTATTTCGAGGTCGTGCCGTTTATTGTAAGAAAGCCCTAAAAAGTTTTTATTGACGAAGGCGCAAGGTGCCGAGAATTTTACCTTAGCTAGGAACTTTGTCACTTTTCAACAGAACTGTTAGAAGTGTGACTTAAGCTTTCCCAGAATTAAACATCAGTAAAGGCTTACTTGAATTGTGAATTTCAAGCAATTTCAGCATTCTTTGTTTATTACTTTTTAACCGACTTCAAAAAAGGAGGAGGTTCTATGTTCCACTGTATTTTTTTATGTATGTTCACCGATTACTCAAAGACGCCTGGACCGATTTGAAAAATTCTTCTTTTGTTTGAAAGGGTATACTTCCCAGATGGTCCCATGATCATCAGGTCAGGATCTGATGATGGAATCCTGGAGAAAACAAGGAAACTATTCAAATTTTAGAGGCACACTTAAAGCGATTTGGGTATTTTGAGGCGCATTGAAGTCGGTGCTACTTTTTTTCAAAGATAATTTAAATTGAGTTGGATTTTAAAGGGCTCGCACTTCCTGGCAACTGCCAGTTCTAGTGACAGTTATATAATCCTGACCAACTGCTCATACTTACCAATCTATCCGTATAAGCAAATTTTCCTTTCCTTTCCTTCTCATTTACCTTTCGCATTCAGTATATTACCAATTATCCCATCTGAAGTAAGAAAGCTATGCTCACAGAAAACCGGCAGTGAAGCAATGCTTGCATTGCTTTTCGCCGCGTGAGTGAGGTTACCGGAGGGCCTGACCCTTCCCTCTCCCCCCTTTCCCCTATTTCCGTCCTTCCCCTCTCCCCCCTCTCCTCCCCTCTTCCCGCTCATCCCCCTCTTCCCCTACTCCCACCTTAAAAGGCGGCAACGCACTTGTAACTCTTGAGTTGCAGGTGCCCTTGGGCGGCGGTAGTCATTTACCATCAGGTGACCCGTCTGCTCGTTTGCCCCCTATACCATAAAAAAAAAAATCATTCCTAAAGTTATCGGTTTATGGCAATAGCTTTGTCCCCTATTACATGGATAGGACTAAATTACAGTTGGCAAAATGTGGATATATATCCGTAATAGTGTGCGGATATCGTTGACTCTGAACGCTTGAAAGGAGATGTTACTCACGCCTGGCAGAACTTATCCTCCTAATACGACCTGATTAGCCAATACCCTGCATTAGTTACTATTTATTTTTTTCGCCTATGTATACAGGAATATCATACTACATGTACAAAATTATACATATATGTATATCGCAAAACATACAAGGGAACATAAAAGCGTTATATATATTGTTCTTGATGCAAAATGAGTACTGATAAACATACTTATAGATTACTAAATACCTACTACATGCTATAGATAAATTACACCCAGACACAGAACAAATGGTCGTGCTAATCATACAATTATTTGTTCTGGGTGGCATAAAAGTAGAGGTTCTATGTTCCACTGTATTTTTGATGTGAAAACTTCCTTAGGCACGTTGGGCACTTTTGGTATGGGAAAAAAGCACTGAACTCGCGTGACCGTCAAGCTCAGTTGTCATATATACAGATGTGTGTGTTTTCACTTCTGACGTGCAGTCCTACGGCTGACAGTTTTTTCTTATGTATGAATCCTTAACCTCTACATGAGTACCTCTACATTTAATGATAAAGTATGAACTTTATCATTAAATGTGTTAGGTTATTCTGTGTTTAGCACCTTTTACGCACCCGGTACACTAACTTATAAAAACATTTAGCTTAATTGGACAATAATGAGATTACTAGTAATATGTTTTACTAGTAGTAAAAAAATACATGAAACAATTCCTCTTAGTGATCCACACCTCGAGTGTGAGAAAGGATATCTTTACTTGGACACCGAGCTTTTAGCAGTAAATAGTGTCTAGACTACGGCAAACCAGTATACAATATACATCTAAGAATCTTTATTTTTAACTGTAAAATGCACTTCGACTTGCCGGTCATTGACCGGATGAAATCGAACTATAACCAAACAACGTATCGTCAACGTATATAAGAAAGAAATATATCGGCAAAAGGCACACTCATAAGTCATATCCGACCAAGCTTGGATATTTTTTTCCAAATAAATAAATGTGTTTGAATTTCTTTATGCATTATTTCCTATGCGTCACCGATGCCCATAAGCAATTGCAAAACCAGTGACGTCATTAGTACGTTATGAACCTGTCAACTCCGTACTCCATGAAAGATTTATTTTTCTACCTATAAATAGAGTTACTATTTATGGGTAGAAAAATAAACCTACTCTTTCATTGTCATCATTTCATTTTCTGTGGGTCAAAGTAAAAAATAAATAAATTACGAAATAAAAAATATGAAACAATACAAGTCAGGAAATAACTTTAAAAAAGTAAATAAAAACATCTATATATTAATACGTGAAGCGAAAACTTTGGATCCCTTTTTACGAAAATTGGGCGAACGGAGGAGTATGAAATTTCGCACACTTATAGTTTATACAGAGAAGAAGTGACGAATGCTAAAATTTTTGAACAAAATATGCTACAAAGTTAAAAAAAAATGCAAAAACGGGTACATACAGCTATGAGTGTCCAGTATATATTTTGACCTGTCATGGTACAAAAGTGTATACAATGACAGGTCAAGTAATATTGGCCAATGAAATAAACCATAGTCGAAATTCGACCACCACGCGATCTCTGGTATAAATAAATTTGGCATTCGAATTTTAAGGAGTTAAATTGTTATTATTCGTTCAGACTAGCAATACCAGTAATAAAAATCGTAAAGTGTGAGTAGTATTCTATACATCATATGTTTATATTTACCCTATTTCTTTAGTTGGTACTTTTATGAGAAATTACCAACAGCTTAGAAATTAAAAAAAAGTTTGTATTATCTCGTTCAAAATACGATAGAAACAAAATACGGGGGTCACACTGAAAGTTTTTAGAAAATAGAAAACCGTATGATTTAGAAGCCTATTAATATTTTTTTTGCTTGTCGAAGTAGTCTTCTTTCCTTTCTAAGCACCGTCGTATGCGATGGAACCATTGACTGTAGTAGTGAGCCCACTACGCCCCCATGCTTAGGCATTATAGATAACTGCTCCAAATAATTATGATGAATAATGGGTAAGGTAGAAGGAAAGAGACGCGTTGGGCGAAGGAAAAAAATCGTGGCTACGAGACATCCGGGAGTGGACCGGTATTACCTCAGTCAAACATTTGTTGAATCAACCTTCAGGAATGAAGATGCATTTGAAGAAGAAGAATCTGCTCATGTCTAAAATAAACTATTTCGTAAGCTTCATGAAATCAAGTATTTAATGAGATTTGAAAAAAATTACTCGACAAATGTAACATTAAAATTTTTGACGATAGGTAAGTATGACGTCAAAATTGTTATTTTATACAAATTTCTATAGAACGAGCCGTTTTGACATTTAATAAAGGTTACCTAACTTATTTGACTTGCCAGTCAACTACCGTGTTTTAATCATCCTAAAAGCTCATGACTATTCTTACCCGTAGTTATTTTGAGTTTTGCTAAAAAAAATCATATGACATTGGCTGCAGAATTAATTCAATTTTTACTGCGCATTACACTGTCAGGCCAAACAGTATAAGTTGTTAAATTTTGATTTTAAAGTGTATATTCTGCGAGGAACAGTCCCGCCTTTAAGGATATCTCTATTCTGAATATATGTTAGGTCACAGCTAGAGTATGGCAAACACTCTGGTTTTTAAGAACGCAATGATGAAGACATCAACCTTAGTGAATCCATGAAGCTTCAATATTAACTAACAATAAACGAACTATTTTCTAGATCGCATAGTTTGTATTCTAACAATAATAATTTAAAAAATTACAATTTATTATCTTTCAATAAAGCTTCGCTTTCATTAATTGAATTCTTTTATTATTTCATTTCAAATATCGTATCATAATTAATTATATCATACGATATTTGAAAAGATTTTTATTTAGACAAAGCTTGAGCTTTGTCTAAATAAAAATCTGAAAATTTATTTAATATTCTTTTACAATAATGAAAGTCTCAATTCTGAAATTTTGTTTAAAGTACGATGATAATGTAACAACCTATTAACATTTTTTTTATCTTTTTATAACCGTTTCTCAGAATCAGTCAAATATTCTTATCAATGGAACTCGATTCCCGCTGCTGGAAGTTTAGGCATAGCTGATTATCGATAATAGTATTATTTTTACTTGTTTGCTGTTAATATTATAAAATTATAAAATGTTTTGATATAAAAAATATATTAAACTGCAGTTAACATAATAAAACGAAATCAACAGCCCATTCCTGACGATTAGATAGAAACTCATGACAAAATATTATCATAGTTATAAATAATTTAATGAAAATACTCACTGACACTCCACAGATTAGACACACATACAAAATTCATAAACTTTATTTTTTACTTTTTTCAATAACACATTCTTTTGTTAATTTCTAAGCTAGCAACTAAATACTATAAATACTGATAAAAGATAGATATACATTGCGTTTCTCCTCACTATTACTTAAAAATACTTTATTATAATTGTATACTTATTTTAAAAGGTGATCCGAACAATTATCAACAACTACAATTACGTTTTCGTCACCTGGGAATGTTAAAAATGTAATATATTTCCGTTAATGTGTTAGTCTGAAATTTTGGCGGCAGAGGATTGACCGATGACCTAGAAAAGATACACACTAGATTACTTTTACTCATATTACAAATAAAAAATATACTAACTATATAACCCCTATTATTCTGACTTTACTTAAGAGTTAATATAGTATTCTTTTATATTTTTAACTGACCGGCAAATAATTATATGTATTTTAAAGATACTTTTTTAAACTCTTTACCTATTTTTAAAAACATGTTTTGAAATTAAAACATATAAATATTTTCTATAATTAGGTATACATTATACCTACATATTAATACGTAAAGAGATTTCTTTGTATTCTTTTTTAAGCTAATTTCTGGCACTTAAGAATGTGAAAATTAAAAAAAAAATTGTCAATATGTGTTACAAGTTTAAAAATATGTGAAAACGGCTACGTGAAGTTACTGTATACTACTATTATACTATAAATTCTAAGCAAACAATAAAATCTTTACAATGAGAGTTCAAGTTAATCTGCAGTAAACATTTAAAACTTAATTCAATGTGGTCGAAATTTCACCAGACGATTTCTAGTACTAATTGTTCTGTCTTGTAAAAGTAACATTTTTGTGTTACATACTTTTCCCTGATGGTGATCTAATTTTACACTATGACTCAGTGGGAATGATCTGCTGCGCGTCGAACCATACATTTATCGTTGTACGTTTTAACGCTATACCGAGTTTTTGATAGCAGTATCTAAATAATTTAAATGATGTTCTTTGTTTTGTGTATAATACTGTAGTATTGTTATATTTGTGTTAAGAATAATATATATTTTGTGACAACCGTCGTCTTCAAAAGTTTAACTATGAAAGGTGAGTTGAATTGTTACATTTGTTGTGAATTATGAATGCTAATAGTTAACATAATATGTTATATATTAAAGTGTTGCGATGTTATATTAAAGCGTACTTGTACAATCGTTCAAAACCAGTAGGTACAGGGTTTGTCATTAAGTGGACGATCTAAACTTTTAAACTACTAGTAAATAGACTTTCTAATAGTAAATATTGACGATATTTTTCTTAATTCTTAAAAGAAAATCATCGAGGTTCTTAATACCATTTTCTTAAGATCAATACCAATTTTAACCTATTCATAATTATAAAAGAAAGTGTGTTCTTACTGCTAATTAAAAGCAAAACATTATTCTTACATTAAGGTTCTAAATTAAGTTTTAAGATAGTGAAAGCTAAATTTTATATAATATATCATCAATAATTATATTATAAATGTATGTATGATACTTCTACCGTAAGACTGGTGTACAAATATAGTGTTATCTATCTAAAATATAACATCTATGTATAAAAATAGTGCTCCTTTAATGTATAACAAATGACATTGTCTTCTGCTGGATGGATTTATCAACTGCTATAGTGGCAGGCAAAAAACTTAGTTAAATTTTATGTTAACGTTTAGGTTAATAACTATTCCTTTCGCTACAAAAATGTATATATTTATATAAAAAAAACAATAAGGTTTTTATCACAACCAATTCCATTAAAACATACATATTTTTAATAAAATAAGTAAAATTTTGATAACGTGTCTCATTACTATTTACTACTAAAATGGCAAAGAAGCAAACTGCCGTTGTATGTAGTAAACAGTTACCGTGGCTTTTAGACGTTTGCAACACCAGTGATCTCGCTCGGCCGTTGTTTACTATTTTAGTGGATATTACGTTATTTAATAGAATTTTGTTGTACCTAGTCATAAAAAACTGTATTTGGTATGAGGGTGTTTCCGCCCAGTGGTGATAGCGACTTATAAAGAAACGGCAAGCAGCTTTTGCTCTGTAGTGAGATACTGTTTTCTTCTTTTGAGTTCACCAAGCGTACAGACTTGTTTGAGCAGTAGCTTAAGCTAATCATCTTGGTGACTGGAAGTTGTTTGATATTGTTTGCTTACAGACTAATAACAAAAAGTTGATAAACATAAATAAACACAAAATATTATTACATAATGCTAATGAAAAGTCTCCGCAGTTTTATGTATATGCACTTGGATATCATCCTACTTAATACTAGAACCGTGAAAGTTTCTAAGGATGTATGGATGTTTGTTACTCTTTCACGCAAAAACCATTGAACCGATTGCGATGAAACTTGGTATGTAGGTAGCTGGAGGTGATATTCTCACGGCATCCTGACTTACACGGATGAAATCGTGGAGCGCAGCTGGTCAATAATAATTCAACATTGTTTCCCAAATGACGTATTTGAAATTCTATGAGTTCACAGTTACTGACTAAATTTAAGATAACGTTTCAAGCTTTAGGTTGTAAGGCTTTAGAATCAGTGAAAATCAACAATGAAACTGTTTTTTTATTCAGGTGCCAAGCACAAGTACTACGTGGTACAGTTTTTGAAGAAGCCGTACGAAAACGTCGATGATTACGTTTGTGTACCGTGGACGTGGATTAGTTCACGTAAAAAATCACATTCAAGAGTTTTTGTAAGATATCCTTCGATGAAATATCCTTCAATGAAAAAGTTTGTAGGAAGAAGACGAAAATTTCGAAAAGAATGGAAATTTTACTTAGCTGATGTCGCATTTCATACAGGTAAATAATAATAAAAAATACTGTCATAATTATCATCATATTATATATCGTCTTATTTTTCTTTTCTCTTCTTCAGTTGTACAAAGTACGCTTGCAACACCAGGCTTGTCAGTTGTCATTCCTTTCGTGCTAACCTCATCTTGTAGGCTGCAATAGCCATTCGTGATAAAACGACAAAAACAACGCCATTCTTTTCCTTGAAGAAAATTTGCTGAGAATTTGTATACCTCTGATTAGTAGCTTGTTACTGAAGAATTGAGCAGTTTGACACATACCTTTTTATAATATTGACAAGGCTGGCTTTGCTCGCGTTTACGTAGATTTTGTCAATCAATTTGGATATCCCTCGGAAACAGTTCTGGATGTTAGGTACCTTATGTCCTTTTCTGTTCACCTGACAACGTGGTATGCAAAGTTACATAATAATCGGTAGACTAGTTAACAATCAAATCAATTCACATTAGCATTTATATTAGATGATATTTTTCTTTATATTCGCAGACCTTTACTCCGAGGCAGTGTCCGTTATCAAAACAATGAAGTTTAATTATCAATCCAATTCAAAACAAAAGCTATGTGCACCACAATCGATTGTTCCGACAAAGACAGACGTACAAGGTGTTGTTAAGAAAGCCTATTCTCCGGATGATAAAAAGGAAGAAACTTATATTATAAAATATTTAGAAAATGAAAACCACGCAACAATAGAAAGTCTAAATATTAAGAATAACTTACTAGATCAAGAGTTACAAATGCAAAATATAAACATTAGAAAAGACAATGAGTTGAATAAAATTGAGAAAAAAGATTACGGAAAAAGGAGTATGATTCATGAAATAAATAAACAAAACACAAACTACACAAAAAAATGCCGTCAGGTATTAAACAATTTAAAAGAAAATAAATATCCATCACATTTTACAAGTACCTATAAATCCCACTTACAAACAAGAAATAATACTCTAGAAAATGTACCAAATTTCAGCACATTGTATGACGTTGACCAAAGTAAAAATATTAACTTCACATCTCATTTCTCAGAACCAGTAGATTATGTAAATTTTCAACCAAATTATGATCATTATATTTACCAAAACTTACATTTACCAGAAGTTGCACAAAAAAGCGATGAATCAAATAAAACTCATCAAAGAACATGTCCTGAAAGAAGTAAACATTGTGATATAACTGGGTATAATTATTATACAGGCATAGTTAGTCCACTCAGACAGTCTCCAAAATCTTCACAATATTCACAACTTCCATTTCACGACACTGATGATATTTATCTGGAACCACGTGATAAAACTTTGTCAAGACAATCGCATGCCGTGAATCACATTAGTCAACAAATCGAGCTGTCGCAAAAAAATGAAATGAATATGCTTACTATTCAGAAACCAATTTACAACTGCTTGCCGGACACATTTGTTGAAAGAAGTATTGAAGCGAATGAAATTAATAAAATAGCTTATCCTGAAACTGTGGTGAATGATTCTAAAACAAGGTACAGCTTTACAAACTTTGCAAATCAGCCTAGTCATTCATCAAAAGATAATAGTGATCAACTAGTTTTTCCTCAAAGATTAACAGAAAATTATTCAACTATTGTCCAACCAAATCCAAATTACATAAATTCTACAGGTAGTATGTATTCACACGTTAAGCAGTTTTCAACAGATGTACAAGAAAAACTTTATCAAGAAATGAGCTCACTAGAAACGTCAAAAAGATCTACCGATAAGTGCTACATTGATAAACTAGTAGGCAAACCACTACAAAAATATTTTCCAGATGACGGTATAGCTGACAAGGACTTTGAATTGACAATTAAACAACGATCTCCATCGATTCATAGAGGCTCTTTATATAGAAAGCCGTATGTCGATAAAACAAATTTAAAAAAGTACATCAACTTAGATAACAGTGAATTAAGCAATAATTGTGAAAATAATATGCAAAACAAACCTGTGAATACCCAAAATGCACCAAATGTAAGCAACGAATCGCTTTACACTGATGCAAGTACTAAGCAAACATTCTTAGAAAATATTCTCGTCATCTTAGAGAAAACCAACACTTCTTTTACTAATACATGCAATTATATGTTAAGTAATGAACATAAAAACCAAAACAGTGAAGGTTACGAATGGATTGAAGCTTTAGATTTATTGAGATTAATCAATCAAAATGGGAGATCTCAAAATAATAACCCTACTTCATTTAACTCAGAAGATGCTGACAAAAAACAAAACAAAGATAATAATAAAGAATTAAATCTAGTTATATCGATGCTGATGACGATGATAGTGAAATTAAACATGTTGATACACATGATGGCAATTAGGAAACTTGAAAGCTGAAGTACGCTATACAAATCCATAATATTGAATTGTTAAAATTATGTTATTATGATGAGCAAACATACTTTTGGATTATTTACATTTGAGAGTTTGTACAACATTACACATTACTACGCATAAATTACCACAGCGTAGACAGAGTATCAAACATAGAGAATGGTGAACTATCGGAAGGCATGCAATTTATAAAGTAAAGACAACATATAGTACTTCAACAATTACTACTACTACATAAAGGTCTTGTTTGTAGTAACCTCTGTCCGACGACAGTAAAGGCTGACTTGTGACAAGTGATAAAGCACTAAAATAGGTTAAGGTATCTTTTAAATTAAATAAAAATATGAAATCCCATCTATGTAATGTGTGTAATATCTATGTAAATGTAATTGTATATGTAATTAATTTAAATAATTAAGATGATATAAATAAATAAAAATGTAAAAATACCAACATCAATATAAATGTAATGACGGCAGTATTTTACATTTTTGGGACATATCTGTACAACATGCGCAACGCATGGATAATTCTCTAGAATACGAATTATTCTTTATTCGGTAATAATATTATTATAACATAAAATTATTATATCACTACATATATAACAAAATTAAATTAAGAGACAGCTATAATCTAAAAATTTATCTGTAAAAAATCTGATAACACCATTGTCTACATATTTTCTGTAGCATGTAAGGTTTATCAAGGTATTCTGTATATAGCTGAGTATTGTATTGTAAACGTGTACAATTTTTTTTTTAGTGCTGTAAATCGTTATTTTGCTATTTCTATTAATCGCTATACATATTCACTATAACTTTTTACGAGTGTTTTTAATGTTTAGATTTAAGAATTATAATATATTCCAATTAAAAATTAAGTTTTTATACTTGAGTTTTAATAATCTATTTGTCATAATTTCTAATCTAAGAAAAGATACAAGTCCTAAAAACTCAGAAATACAAACCATAATGTTTGAATTATTGTTACTTTAAGGGATTTGACTTTAATCTGGGGGAGGGTTAGAGTAATATACATGTCATGTACCTTAAATATACAAATCAATGTTAAAAAAGGACAATGCAATCCATTGATTTTTTAATCTCTTGTAGACATATAAAATTAAATTACGTTACTGTACAGAGGACCTTATTTACATTAATGAGGAAATAAGATAACGCAAAAGTACTAATATGTTTTAAAAATAATCAGTTTGAGCATAATGTAATTGAAGTGTGCGTCATCTAATGATAAAATGGTCAGTACTTCTCAAACTTTCTGATGCAGATATTAAATAGTCTTTCCATACAGCTATATTTTGGAAATTTTTCCCACTTGATCTATTACATAGAGGTAGCACGGTACAAGAAACGCAACTGTAGTGCAAGTTTTGCAGCGACGTATGTTACGTAGCGAAATACCGACCGAGAATTATACTGCCAAGGCGGGGTTATATGTTACTCTTTGCCCATCTAAAGATTAGTGTTAGCCCACTGGTCAAAATTCCACCATAATCAGTATCATTATTTTGAAAAATAGAATGTTATAATTTGTTTATCGACAAAACTGAGGCCTTGACCAAACAGCTGTTAAACAAAAAACATGAAGTAAATCGGTTGACAAGCAGACTACGAAAGGGTACTAAACTGTTTAGTCTTTGCCTATTTATATATAGATGATGTAATCGTCACGCCAGACAACGAGCTTATCATCGTTTATCAAAGACTTTTGCGCAGTGTTTGACAAAGTGTGCCATGTCACGTAATTGTTAAATTATCATCAATTAATGTTTTGTTTACAGAGTGTTTTCAGATTCATAAATGAAATACTACAGTATTTCATTTATGAATCTGAATTTATAAGTAGTATCAGAGAAAACCATAGTACGTCATCGTATCGTTACAGTAAAAAGTAATAAATATCATATCAAAAACATAAATATGAGGGAAGGGTAGGTATGTTGTCACTAAAAAAAGACTTTGGAATTTAGGGTCAAATTCAACATGTTAAAATGGAAATCTTGTGAATGATTTAACATGAATTTGTAGAGATTTTGTTGCATAAATTCTTTCACACCTCAACTTAAACAAAAAACTCATCGTGCATATATATACATATATAGATGTATATAAAATTTCATCCTGAGTTAGAGTGTGTCTGGAAATGCATCTGCAATGTGTGTATGCGCACTCCCGTGCGCATAGATAAAATGTCCCAAGTAAAATTAAATAAGGCAATGCATTTTTTGTCTTAGCAATTCGGCTTTTTATCTTACGACTGCCTTCAGCTACCAAAAATACATTTTTTTACATCATTAGGAACCGGTGGCTGTCTGTAAATTTTTACATATTTTTACAATTTTGTGTACAAAAGAATAAATATGAGTGTTTACTTATTCTAGTGCTTTATAATATTATTTACTTTACTGTTTCCCTTGTATTTCTACACTTTAAATTGTATCTCGTTAGACGATCACCATAGTAAATGATGCTTCTTTATTTCTTTAATGTATGAAATATTATTTATTTTATACTTTATCTAGTTATTCTATACAATACCGAATACCTACTAATGTGTGTAAAAGACGAAAGCAATAAAGGGGGATACGTGTGGGCAGGCAGTAAATAATTTATTGATTATTATAAAACAGTTTATTATGAGTAAAAAGTGTTAATGCCTTAAATGCCTAATATTTAACAGACCAAAATGTACTTACTTTACACATTACTGGTGGATTAGCAGGTACTCTATAAAGAATTTAAAGTTTGTAACGGGCAATAATATTTATAATATTTCATACAATACCTAAACACCTCATGTATTATATACAACGCCTAGGTATTTTATAGAAAATCTGAATTATACAGATTGCCCGTATCATATTATCTATACTTGACAAAAGATTTGACATACGATTAGCTTAATTTTTTCGTTGATCAGCCTTACAGAAACCGGGCGGGCGTAATATAATAGTTCGCAGCGCAGTGTTATGCCATTAATAAATGCATAAAAATGTTTTTTTTTTTATTTGATTTAAGAAATGTAAGATTTAGACTTTTGATCTTTTGTATGATCTTTAGGCATAGCCATGTCCATCTTAGAATAAATAGATTTTTTTTTTATTTCATAAAGACAACTCTCGCATTAGGAATATTCCTGTGTCGCGGGGGGCTTCACAAACATTTAAACAACGGACACAAAGAACACCTAGACTCGGGACAACTATTTGTCGATCACACAAATTTTTGTCCCGTGTGGGGTTTGAACCCACAACACTCGGCGCGGCATAGTGGCGACGTGACCGTTGCGCCATCCGTGCAGTCTTTTCTCTAACAATTTTTTTCTTGAACTCTTGCGTCGCTTACTTCATCTTCTACTATAAATAAATACATATATGTTTGGCATTGAAACAAATCAGCACACGGGTTAGCGTCTTTTTGGGCACAATTCGTAAACATCCGATTAGACCATTTTCTTAAGGTAATTTTCTATTTTTTTTTTATTTATTTCTCTTTCTTGTTCCTCTAAATAAAATTTGGGGTTTTCAAACAGGCAACGAAGTGATCCTCTAAAGAAACTGTTTTCCTTTTTATTACATACAACCCTAAAATTAATTTTGTATGTGCATTTACTTATATATTTGACACTGTTATACGAATGAACAGACGGGAGCTCATAAATGGGACAGGTAGAGGCTTTTTCACGATTTATGAGAGATTTTCTTTTAAGTATCACCCGAGTAGATCCGAATGTGAAACCTAGTACATTTTAAAAGTGAAAAAGGAGGTTTTACCGCAGTTGAGTGGCTCCTATTAAAAAAAAGTGCTGAATCCTACCTTCTACGGAAACCTATAATTTCATTCTCTTAATTTAAAAACAGAAGTAACAAAATATTATTTTAAATTTCCCTCGTAAAAGAGTTTGCCCTCGCTCCGTAGAACGCCCTCAAATTAATTTCGTTTAACTAAATTTTAAGCCTAACAGTTGCTGCCCAAAATCGCCTAAAAGTCTCATTCATTATAAAATTTCCACTTAATTATGATAATCTTACGGAGTCTTACCAAAATTAAAGTGGAGTGTAAAAAATGTTGGTCCCTCAAGTCGCTATGAATATTTTAAAGCTATATCTGTGTATTTAATTTCGCAAGATAAGGTTCAAGTCTAATTTTAATCCTTAGTCGGTGAAGCGGTGAAAGATTCTTACACACCTATTTTACAATATTTAAAACAAGAGTTTCAAAACAAGAATCCGGTCCTATGTGGTTACCATAGCGGAAAGTAGGCCCAGTGCCCGTTGACTTTCACTAAAGAGTGGCGAAAAAGCCTTTCGATTCCAGTCGTTCTCATCACTACATATTATAAAACAAAGTTCCCCGCCGCGTATGTCTGTCTGTTCACGATAAATTGAAAAACTACTGGACGGATTGTCATGCGGTTTTCACTAATAGATAGAGTGATTCACGAGGAAGGTGTATAATTTGTTAAGATTTTGTGTAAATTGATTGAAATATGTTGATGGTTGTTGAAGATGCCTCTGCTACCCGTGCGAAGCCGGGGGCGGGTTGCTGGTTATTTGATATATGAAAGCCGTAAAGGCGTTCATATATTAAATCAGTTTTAATTATAGATTTTAATTACCCTTACTTCTTTTAATAACTTTTGCGGTATTCAAAGGTTGCTTAAAGCACTTAAAATTAATTAATAGAAGTGATGCGAAAACTTTTATAACCTTTGTTTTAAAATGATAATTAAACTTAAATGCTTACGATAATTAAGATGAAACTTATCTTTGAGGATCCGCTATTGGTACTCTTAAACTGTATTTAATTAAAAAGTTTTTAAATAGCTTAAAAATCCAAAAAGTAGAGTATTTTAACCCGTTATAGTTTTTTTTTAATTTACTTAGTAGTTTGTCTATTGCTCAATGATAGAAATGAATAGCAGTCTAGTCCTTTTGAAACTTTTCCAATTTTGTAAAAAAAAACCTTTTAACCGCAATGCAGTACTCGGTTCAACAGCGACAGTTGCGTCAAGAATAGTCCGCTAGAGCTCCAATAGAAAAGCCCTCTCTTATTGGGGCTCTAGCAGGTACATTTTTACTTGAGCTGCTACTAAAAATTCCTTTTTAGAAAATAAAACTATGTAAGCAAACAAGCACTTGGGAAAAAATTGTAGAATAAGTAGTGCGTAACAACCTCATACAGAGGCCTGAAGACTTCTCGAAGACCAAGGGCCGGAAAGCATAGCGAATAATGTCCAGCAACAAGATGGACAGACGAACTTGTAAAGGTCGCGGGTCAAGTAGGCAGAGTGGATGCAGGTTTCTTACAATTAGTCTTTTTCTTGGAAGTCATTGAGGGAGACCTAAATACAGTGAACAGTGCAGTGGACTTCCTATGGCTGAAATTATGATGATAATATTGAAAAAACTCGTAACCCCTCACTGCCACTGGTAGTTCTGATTAACCACTGTCTTCTGTAGAGTGGAGTTACTTCCCCAGCTGCCTTCAAAAGACATCTGCTCTGCCTTTTGTCAATAAAGTACACGATATATTAAAACATGTACAAGAATTTCTTAGTAGTATGCAAACAGCTTGCGTTCATACGTTCTTCAACACCAACGAGAACTCCCATTAGTACATATTAAATCCCTTTTTACTCAAGTTTTGCTAGCTCACAGCTATACAAAGACTCTGCAACGTTGAGCTGCCATTTTGGCTCAAAATAGGTCACAGAAGCGACAAACGAACTCGAACCCAGCGAGTTAAAGTGAAGAGAAGCGAGATTATTATTTTAATGCCATAAACCTTTCTATTCAAATGTAAATCAGGGTTTCCAATGTCCTTTTATCTGTAGCGGTGAATTACAGCCCTTCATTTCTCTACAGTACTCTTTTAACCGACTTTAATAAGGAAGAATGAGTGTCTTGGTATTTTTGTATGTATATTAGCGTTATATCTTTGCTTTTTGCGAACTGGTTTTAATAGTTTTTTTTGTATAAGATGACTTATACGTTCAGAATGAAAAGAAGCTTAAGAAAGTTAGTAGTTTTTTATAGAGGTAAGTTATCAAACCACATGGCTAAATTTATCATTATCTATGCCTATAAAAAACTTACAATACCATTGGTGATTGATATTTAGCGTACCGCAACGCAACCATATCCCAATGGAACTCTAGTATTTACTGCACCAACAGATACGCCAGTAGCTCCGTATGGTTTTAGTGAAAAAGTCCTCTATTTGATTTCTTTTTATAAATCCGTCATTAAATGATCTTTTTCTTGCAAATTGCATGTCTCTAGGGATATTTAAAAATATATTTTTCAAGCTTTGCAACAGCGCTCTTTTTAGAAAGGTAAATCGATAGCTGAAATTTTGATTCTGAAAATTGGCAAACGCTGCTTTTATGGATGAACTGTTCATAACGTGTATAAAGTTTTTTTTTGGCAATTTTAAGTCTTTAGATTTTACTGTTTAATCTGTAAAGTCTCAGAGAATCAATCACGGCATTATTTTTTAATGTAGAAAATTAGCAACACTTTAATACTGAGGTGACAGATCGCAACTTAAGTAACTAATCATACAAAAGTGGGACAATTACGAATAGTGCTTGGGTCTTGAGGCTTCCATACATAACTAATTTTATGAACAGTTGATAGTTCATAAATACTGGAATCGTGATTCTACGTGACGTATTTTGATATTAGATTCTAATTTACTCACCGGCGTTTATAAATTGTAGTTATAGTAAATGAAAATATATGGTTTTTCATATGTGTTTAACGTCGTTACATTTACGTTCGTACGTAAGTTCAATACGTCCATACGTAGATTTACAACAAGGTCCATTCTTCAACTCTTAATGTAAGATTTTAGTATTGAAAAATAGTATTGTACGGGATTATATAATTTATTTTTTTCTGTGACTTAGTAGTAGTAGTAAAGTAAAGAAAAAATAATAATAAATTTATATATATTTCAATCAATGTGTGTTTGTTTGTCTTCTATGCACTCTGAAACCATTGATCAGATTGTGATGCAACTCTGGTAGGGTATTCTGGGGACGCTCGCGATTATTCCTGGCCCAAAAAATCTATAAAAAAATGGCATTGCAACGCGTGCCGGGCACAGCTAGTATACATATAATTAAGTTTGTTCGAAATTCTCAGCGTCCGAATGCTACTCGCACTTGTCCGATTTTTTTTTCACTATCGAGATCAAATAATTTACAGTGAATTCACTTACAACCTAAAATCGATTGTACCTAGCGGAAATAGACCAACAACGTTGACATCCACAATATTTCTCCGCATACCGACAAATCAACATTTCGAAGTTCAAAAGGCTGTATGTTAGTGATGTATCGCGTCAGTCATTTCCGGTACTAACCGGAACTTCCGTCGAACCAATAGAGCGGGAACGGCGGTACAGTCGCGGGAAACTTTGGTAGAATGTGTAATGTGGGTATTTGTTAATGTCAGGAACTTTATACATGTACTGCGGTTGTATATTATGCTTATAAGTATGTACTTTTGTAGAGTATATTTTTTTTATATTGCAGGGTATTGAATCTCAGAAGCACACCCCGTAAGCAAGCGCAACGCGCAGCGCAACATACTAAGAAAACCTTACACTAAGTGTGAGGTCTTCTTAGTATTGTTTGATCTGTGAATATGATCAAAAATATTTAACAGACTAAATTAACGTTAATAATTAATATAGTTTCATAATTTTATTTCGGCTTTGTTTAAGCTGCGACTTACTTATGCAACTGGCAGTTCATCACCATTGCATAGCATTTAGGCCATAACTATATTTATCAGTATAATAATATAATTAAAATACGTCCGTACCTACATGCAAAAAAATATTTAGTCCCCATTATACAATTTTTGTAGCGTAACCATGGAGGAAATAATTCTAGTTTAAAAAACTAAAAAAAAAAAAAATTGAATCGGATTATTGCATTGTCATCGGTCTTTGACACGTGTTCAAAATTTGAATGAAATCTGGCCGTTTAAAGTGGGTCAAAATCGCCCTGAAAGGAGTCGGTTACAAACATACAAGTGAAGCTAATATAAAGCGTGTAAAAAGACGAAATACAGACATAAGCTCAGTCATGGCTATACATAAAATGAAATACCTTCTTCCATTTGATCTTATATTCAATTGGCTTATGTGTCGAAAGTTTCAAATGCTAACATATTTGTGAATCATTTCTTTAGGGGATTCTGTTCAAATCTATTACAAACGTAATGGAAAATAAGGTTGTGTATTTTCTAGTCAAACTGAAAATAAATTATTCATCCATCACATACATTTCACTTTGACTAAACAAATTGTCAAACATCAAACAATATTTTACTGAAGACATAACCCTGAAATTATAGAGGTGCCGCCAAAAACAAAATATAGTCTTAAGGAGACAATTCTAGAAAGTGCCAGCGACAATCTTGATACATCTCACACTTGGACCTGTCTGATTCCAAACTTGGCAGACCCTGTAATATGGTAACCAGACTGTTGATAAACATACTCATATATTTCTAAATACATACATAATATAAATAAATTACACCCAGACACAGAACAAATGATATCAAAATTATTTGTCCTGGGTGGGAATCGAACCCAAGACCTCACGCTCAGCAGTCGGTATCACTAACCACTAGACTAACAGGCCAGTCAAATAACTACCCTCCGCTAATGTACCCACCCGATTAGATCTGGGTTACCATAGCTATTATGTTCCACCATAATCCAGGATACAGGATACGCATGTGTGTGCATTTGCGTATATGTAAAAACATACTATATCAAAAAGTTGTCCGTTGAATGTATTGAAAATGTCTTAATAAAGCTAACTCTACAAACTGTTTTATGAGGTGTATACTAATATGCGAAGTCGTAACTGCAATATCTAAGTGTCAATTTATTTAATAAAAAAATATAAATGAAATAAAATTATAATTAAAAAACAAATTAAATAAATAAAAAATTGTAATTCAATAAAATAAAATATTAATTAAGTTAAAATATAAATAACTTGCATTTAAACTTTTAAATTAAAGTCGTAAGGAAAAGGAGCTTTTCTCGGATTTATTACAGCGGCTGATTGAAATTCTACACTGATGTAAGAAATCTAGTTGGTTTAAAATTCTGTTTTAAAATGCAACTGTGATCTTTCATACAATAACCGGTTTGATAATGTTACTACAACGACATAGAGATTTTTTTGACTTGTCAAAAGATCCCTGAAGGCTTTCCTTAAGAAGTATAAATCAAAAGAAATCTCGGTCCGATACACGGATATATATCTCAAAGAGAGGATAAAACATGAAACAATCTACCGGTACATTGGATGGCTATAATTCAGGAGGGCTTATCGCCTAACGAACCTTCGCTATTTTGGAATAGTTCTAAATATGAAATTCATGTAAATATACTGAGGGACAAATAATGTTTAAAGTTAGGAATAGTCATATTTAAGGTGGCTACAGTTATTATAGTTAGAAACGTGTGTATTAACGAGATAAGGTTTCATAACTTCTCGGAGAGATACTAAAATATTGTTATTTCGTGTCCAGACCTCAATGTTTCATACAACTTATTTTTGTCGATGTCTTGATTGAACTCACGCAATATAGGAAATAAAATAATTATTTAACATTTTCTGGAACTTTGAATGATATCAGTTAAGTTAAATTGAAGATACAGTCTGGTCTCCGTTCCAGAAGGCACCAGGCTGAGCTGATCTATTGTTTTGACATTACAAACAGGCACTTCAGTTATTGTATTAATTTGTATTGATGTATTGATTATTTCTACGGGAAATATGGAGTTCAATAGGTATTACTTACCTTTGAATTGACGTTTCGACCAGGTTGCACTGGTGCATGGACTACGCAGCTCCGTCGTCAAGTCCGTGAGATAAAGGGTTTTCGTCCAGCTGCACGTTTTTGATATTTTTGACTGGCCTGTTGGTCTAGTGGCTAGTGATCCTGAGTGCTGAGCCAGAGGTCGTGGGTTCGATTCCGACCCAGGACAAATAATTGTGTGATGAGTATGATCGTTTGTTCAGTGTCTGGGTGTAATTTATCTATAATATGTATGTATTTAGAAATATATAAGTATGTTTATCAGCAGTCTGGTTACCATAGTACAGGCTCTGCCTAGTTTGGGATTAGACGGCCGTGTGTGAGATGGTGCGAGGTTATTATTATTATTTTATTACTTTTGTTTCGCCATGTACCGTCACATACCACGGTGTTCTAACGGTGTCTGGTATTTATTCGATTGCATAAAACCGAGGTGGCACATTTTTTATCACTAGATTCCACGTTGTTGATAAACACTCTTCGCGATTAAAGTTTTTTTTTTTAATTTCATATGCTTCATGTACAACTCTCGAGTAAAAGTGACGTTTGGTGGAGAATACTTGGATAAGAACAGGCGCTACAGGACTTTTCATTAAGACACCATCAATCTGAAAGTAATGTTGAACTTGGAAAAGGAAATAGTTGCCATCTAAACAGTGTTCAAGTAGATCAAATTAATAAAATGGCAGTTCGTTGTCTCGCAGCAGGTTTTGACGTTCAAACACTCTTTGATTAGAACAGTGGTGAAAAGGCATTCAAAGGTGTTTTTTTATGGAATAGGGGGTAAACGAGCAGACGGGTCACCTGATGGTAAATGACTACGGCTGCCCATGGGCACCTGCAACTCAAGAGTCACAAGTGCGTTGCTGGCCTTTAAGGTGAGACTAGAGAAAGGGGGGGAGAGGATAGGAGAGGGAAGGGTTAGGGCCTCCGGTAACGTCACTCACGCGGCGAAAAACCATACAATCATTGCTTCACTGGCGGTTTTCTTTGAGGCCGCGGTATCACTCCGTTCGAGCCGGCCCATATGTGCCGAAGCATGACTCTTCCACGAACATGTATAAATAATTAAAGGTTGTCTTCGTAATCTTAAGGTTTACATTTTAAAAAAGATGATCATCGTTTGCCTTTTACCTCTATTGAAAACGCTTTATCTGTTTCATATGACCTTAATAATAACCAAACGATTATTTACTACTTAATAGGCATTAACCCTATAGGTTTGGAGCACGCACCGTTGATATCAAAATCCTTTCCATCTTTTAAGCTTTGACATATTGGCTTTACGTGTACAAAAGAGAGCCACATTTTTGTTTAACACAAAGCATTTTTACCTGAATGTTTTGCGCGTTGAATGACGTTTAATAGCTGGATTTTTGCTAGCTGTATCCTTTTAAATTTTTAGTTTTGTTTCAGATCCAAAAACATGTTCATTCCGTACACTTTAACAATATTAGTTTTCAAATCATGATCTCAAGAACTTGTTATAAAGATATAAGGGTTTTTTTATGGTATATTGGGCAAACGAGCAGACGGATCACCTGATGGATTGTATTTTGTAATGTTTGCAAAGACTTTTTAAGTTATGTGCCGAACAGAGGTTGGTCTGTCCATGTTCGCCGTTTCGGTGACTAAACGATGAGCGTTGCTCCAGTATACCCTACGTGTATCAGACAGACACGTGGAGATATAAAACAATCAAATACCTGGACAATTTTTAGAAAGCCTTTTCAAGTTGTTTTTCCTAAGCTCATACAGTTATTTGCACAATACCTATGCCTAAAAATCATTTTTAAAACTTTTGTCTGTCTGTCTGTCTGTTTATTCTGGCTAATCTCCGAAACAGGTGGACCGGTTTCCACGGGCCTTTCACTGGCAGGTAGCTGGTGTTATAAGGAGTAACTTAGCCTAAGTTAGTACTTACTTTCATTATGGAAAAAGAATTAGGGTCCAAAATATATTAACATGTACACGTAAGCGAAGCCACATGGGAACTGCTAGTGATTATTTATCATGGAACGCGACAGTTTACAACGTTCAAGTTTGTTTCAAACTCAGTACATTTAAATCTTAACTCCTGTATTCCGTTTAGTTGACATTTTGTTTCCTGATGCAATTTACAGTTTGCACGAAAATATATACACATGAGAAACCATAAACTACAATTTTAATTATTTTGTTAGTTCGTTAATAATATAAATATAATAACCATACAGTAAACTGTAATGTATAATAATAAGATCTATGTTTCACAATGAATGAAAGTTTTCTTTACGAATTATTGTTTGTATTTGCAATACTGCTTTATTGTTCTTTTAAAATGGAATCAATTTAAAAAAATTATAACGGTTTAGACTGCAATATAGAACTTCTTTATATTGTCCTAAGTAATATCTAACAAGTACACTTGTATTAAACGTTTAATCTAACAAGTACACTTAAATTAAACGTTTAAATTACCCCCGACTCAAAAAATCCCTTCAACGATTAGGAAAAAGCCCTTGAATTAAAGCTCACCTTTCAAACAAAAACAAACTAAATCAAAATCGGGCCATCTGTTTAGGAGCTATAATGCCACAGACAGAAAAACTATCTCGAACGGCATGTTGAAAGTTTAAATTAAATAGTTCATAAATTTTATTGCATCACTTATATTGTATTTTGAGAGTATAGGGCCAAATATGTCCCTCCAACTCATCAGAATATAAGTTCTCTCTAAGTAAATTTTTATCACCATAATGTCTCATATTCCACTACATAAAATATGTAAATAATCCTTATACAGCGAACTTATTAAGCCAACTGCGGCTCGTATATTTTCATCTGGTGTAATAAAATCTACATACAGAATGCGACGGCCAACGGATTTCCACATCATGTCTAATGTAGTACTATAGTTGGTTACAGACGTTGCATTCGACGATTTACGAGTCAAAAACTTTTGCAACATATTTTAATTAGAGTCTTTATTTAACAGTGTATAAATTAACTTTTGAAAAGAAGTTCCTTATTGCATGTCTTCAGACACTCGCGTGGGGTGGCGAGACGGAAAAAAGTGTTAACACAACGAAAAATGCTGGCCGTGGTTGATCTATTTTATTTATGAGATGTGTGGAATCTGCGCGAAACTACCTTAATTTAATGTTGGTTGTATACTTATTACCCATATCGCTGGTTTGCGAGAATATCGACGTAATGCAAAATTCAGTCGAATTGAACTAAGTATACCAAACGATTATAAATCTTTGATATTTTATGGGAAACAGAGATATAACGTTAATTTCAGGCTAACTTTCGTTAGAAAGCAATAAGTTCATCATATAATAATATGTAGAATAAAATACTCTAGCGGAAATCACAAAACATTGCCATTTTCTAAAATCAATAATTTTTAGTTCCGTCGCTATTCTCGCAAACCAGCGATATATTACTTCAGGCAAATTAAACCACACGCGTTTAAATGTATGTAGTAACTATTTAGAAATGTTAGAGGACTCGAACTTGCCATGAACAGCCAATTCGAGTAATAGGTATTACTCGAATTGGCTGTTAATGACCTCCTAGACCTATTCCTTACACTCCTCAATCCATCCTTATAAGCAATGTCCCTTACCTTCAATTATTGTCTTCCCTTCTTACCTTCCTTTCCCGTTTAATATACCCCTAATTTTCCCATCTTTAATTCCCAATTCCGCCCGGTTGGTTGTTGATTACGTGAGTATCCCTTTCCTTCCACCACCCTTCCTTTTTTACCTACGATTCCCTTTCAATACATTCCTAATCCTATTTTTGCCTAGCCTTATCAAATTGACTTTTCGGTTCTGGGTCAAATCAAATCAAAATTAAATCGTTGGTCGTCTCACTTCGGCTTTCTTTAGGTTATTGTTGTTTATAGACATCCAAGTATTCAAAAAAACTTATTGTCATTTATAATTAAATCAAAAATAATTGTAATAGAAAAATCAGACTATACCGTAAGTGAATATATGAATGACACTCAATTAAAATAAGACGCAAGCATATATATTTATGTTTCCTAAAATAAACGCCTTCACAGTACCTATAAATTAAGTCAACACTGTATTTTGACAACTAAGTATCTAAGCAGTAACAGGTACCTATAAACTGCACCAGCAGCATCTATCGCGCGTTGGCAACTCTATCCTGCATTTAACCAAGAAGCTCTGGCTTTTATATTAAAATTATGCAAAAACCTATGTGTCAGACCTATCCAACATACCTACAAAAGAATTAGACATTTTAATAATGGAAGAGATCTATTAAAATATATATGAGGTCTTTACATTATGTCCAACTAGCCACTTCAACGTCAAATATCTGGCCGTTGGCTTAGAATTATAAATTCAAATAAATTTCAGTGCGAATGTGAGTGTCAGTGGACCAGTGCTGGTATTGTTCACTGCAGCTTCTCAACTAAAATCTGCCCACATAATGACGGCAGAACTGTATTGTAAACAATGATAGAAAAGCTAGCCGTTAAACAACCGAGACTACACATAATACTTAATTGCTCTAGCTCATTGCTACTTCAGGACAACGCCACACCACATATTATACAACAGACGGTCGCAAAATTAGATGAACTGCGATTCGAATGTCTCCGCCGCCCACCACACTCCCCGGACCTTGCTTTAATAGATTACCATTTGGACAATTTTTTGCGTGGAAAGAAATTCAAATCCGATGAGGCAGTCCAAAGTTCCAAACCGCCTTCAAAGCTTTCATTGATTTACACTCTCAAAATTTTTTCAGCAAGGGAAATAATGAACTTCCTATACAATGGCAAAAGTGCATAGATAACGTAATGGTAATAGAATACCTACATAACTTAAAAAAAAATCGTTCAACTTTTTTCATATAAAACGCCAAATTTCATATGTAAAGACGAAATATTAACGTTAATGAAATATTCCCAAAGTAAGTATAATGAATGCGGCTATTAACATTAACAACATTCTAGAAGTGCAGTGAGTAGGTATATATATATACATTGGCTTAAGGTATAATAACAAAGCAGACCTTAAGTATAAACTTCATTACTGAACTTGCTGCGTTAATTTTATACGTAACATAATACTCACACGATACGAACTACAACGATAAAAAAAAACATAAATGAAAGAAGTTCGGAAAAAGAATCCTTTATCTAGCTGATATCGTAGTTTTGTTTCTCAATATATATATATATATATATACTAATGGCAATAGTATTGCCACTTATTGAACAGGAACTATAAAAAACCAAAACATGAAGAAAAACACCCTTATAAAATGTCATTGACCTTATAGCTAAAAGTACGTACGTATTAGGTATTATTGATGGGAGCGCTTGTTTACGGTGCGAAGACTTATGTATTGTATTACTGCTGACGCCGCTAACAGCCCACTATATTGTATTAACTACAAACATACAGGATGGTGGAAAATATTATCTGGAAAAGCAACGGAAACGTTCATGCTTTCATAAGCACAATGTAGCCTTATCTCAAACGGGAACATGAGTCGTGACATTGCGAAGTTTGCCAGTACCTTCTAATATTTTATCAACATTTAATGTTTATAAATCATAAATGCTTTATATTTAAGAGGAGAGTACGTGATCTCCTCCACAATGAGTTGACAGAATTAACACAGCGCTAGTACATAACTCTCTGACTTGATATGTATGTGTATGTATGTTTATAATGTATCAATGACGCATAGTAAACTTTGCACCATGTAACAGTGTGTATTTTATGTGCTTAATGTGTATATTTAGGTCATGGTTTGATTTATCAATTCAAATTATTATAAGACTTATAGATTCGTATCTTTGCAATTTTATCTCTTTCTTTCTTTCTCTCTCTCTCTCTCTTTTCTCTCTTTAACATGTCTTTGCACCTACCACTTTTATTTCTGCATCACCTCAAGGTTGACACAATCGGTGCATGAAGGATTAATAAATAATAAATAAATGTTAAAAAAGTTGATTAATAAGATGCATTGCGAGCGAATTATTAAGTACAAACATAGAGGGCTGGCTGAGAATATTTTCTGAAAAAGCTAAGGGAACATTTATGCTTTTAAAGGTGCAATGTGGCTCGACAAGTGAGGAACATATATTGTCACACTGATTTTCTTTGCAGTACCATTTGATATTTAAAAATTTTGGTACATAATCGTACTATTCAAGACAGTGGCACTTCAAATTCGGGTCAAAGAAGATGGTGGATAATTTTACCATTTATTTTTTCGATTTTTGTTTAAAACTTCGATAAAAGGGTTTTTTCTCGATTTTGAAAGGTTGTTTTTCAGAATCTGCCCAGGGTAATCGGATGGCATATTTTTTACAACTTATAGTGGTACCAACAAAGAAGCTCACCAATTATAATTTTTTTTCGCGAGTGCAAAAGCGGCCCGCGAGTTTTTAAATGGCAAAAAAAAATATTATTTAAATAGGGTATAAACTTCAAAGCAACCGCATTTTCATCCGTTTACCTCATTTAAAAATTTTACGTTTAACCGCCTCCGTCCATTTGGGGTCCATTCTAACGGTACGGAGGAGTTCAGTATCAGTTCAAGACCCTGATTACCACTCGCCTTTCGGTTGCCTCTCCGATCCGAATTTTACGTGCCTTTATTATATTATAATATTATAACTATTTTTTCCTTTTTGTTATTCCATTCCTTACCAATTCCTTTGAGTTGCATACGTTCTCAAATATGTGAAAATTTCTGTAGCAGTATCATAAAGGGTTTGGGAAGAGTTTTAATCAGTTTTATTAATCAGTAAGGCCACAGCAAAAAATAACTAGGTACTTACTATAATTTAAAAAAGTTTGGTCACATTCAGGTAACATCACTCCAACACGTTCTTTATTCAAAAATATTCGGAAATCGATCATTATCTTGTCAGCTCTAAGCTCCGGCGATCAATCACTCATCTAATATAATTTTAATTCTTATTCTATAGACATTTTATCAGCACCCTGTAGGCGTATTATAATAAATGGGCTATACCCAGTGATGTATGTTCAGATTATAGGGCATCAATCTACAGAATGTTCGATTGGGACATGAAACTATTAGTAGCTTCAGTAATAATAACTTTCGTTATTTGTGGGTGCTTAAGAAACCCTTGCGGGTTACAATTTCTGCAAGGAAATCATTTCTTACTTACTATTATTATAATATTATTAAATACTAGGTTTTTCCTGCGGCTTCGCTTGCGTAAAAGTAATTTTTCCATCCCTCGGGAACTTTTTTCTAGAGAATAAAAGGAGGGTTCCTTTTATTCTCTTATCTTGCTGGGTCTCTGGTGATGTGTTTATAAAATTTCATCATGATCAGATGATGATGATGATGATGATGATAATGATGATGATGATTTTCATAATTATAAGATATCTATATATTAATACGTGAAGCGAAAACTTTAGATCCCTTTTTACGAAAATTGGGCGGACGGAGGAGTATGAAATTTCGCACACTTATAGCATCAAAAATTTTAGCATTCGTCACTTCTTCTCTGTATAAAACAGAGAAGAAGTGACGAATGCTAAAATTTTTGAACAATATTTGCTACAAAGTTAAAAAAAAATGCAAAAACGGGTACATACAGCTATGAGTGTCCAGTATATATTTTGCCCTGTCATGGTACAAAAGTCTTTACAATGACAGGTCAAGTAATATTGGCCAATGAAATAAACCATGGTCGAAATTCGACCACCACGCGATCTCTAGTAATTTGTAAATCTTTTAAGTCGCACGATTTTACTTGACTTAACATCCTTTGACTGAATGGGGCAGAGGGCGTCCACAGTAAACCTTGGGCTTCGCTTGATTTAGCTCTGCGCCTTGTTTTTCGCTTCGTCTGCTACTGTTCGTCGCCAAGTTTGGTTACGACGACCACGCTTGCGTTTACCATGAATATTCCAATCTAGTACCTGCTTGGGGATGTAGTCGGGGTCCCTTCGGAGAGTGTGGGCAATCCAGTTCCATTTGCAGCGCTTGATATACTGGTTGATCGGGGTTTCGTAGCAGCGTTCCAATAACTGTAGGTTGGAGATTTTCTCAAGCCATTATGTACCGAGGATTCGGTGAAGGCAGTGGTTGACAAAGACCTGGAGTCAGTGCGTGGTGAGGTCGCATGATTTAGGGACTATAAAGTATGCTTACCGTTAGTCAAAGTCTGTGGTTGATGCGTTAATGTTATCACTTCCGACCGGTCTTCTCTTAATTCATTAAGGAAGCAGCAACTATTAATAAATACTTATATAAATGGATATTTCTTTACCTATTTAACTACCCTCGAGGATCGAATATTGATTTAAAATATACCGTAAGATAATCTAGCTATGTATGCCTTTGCAATAAAGGATGAATAGCTTTTGTGGCATGAATAATATTTTAGTTTAAAATTTTGTTCCACGTGAGGCCTTAATAGAATAAGAAGCTGGAATAGAAAAAAAACATATTTGATATTGAATCGCGTTGTATCCGCACAACAAAATATTCAGGTCAAATAAGAATTGCCATATAGCGTGGGTGGGGACATAATGAAACATTGTTGTACATTTATTAATTACATGCGCATGTAAAATAAGTCTAATATATTAGTCAAGTCAGCGCCGCCGCCGCCTCGGTGTTTGTCCCTGTTTTATAGCTACTCATCGCCGCACCGCTTTTGTGTTTACGCAACCTAAAAAAATACAGCAAATCATCCTGAGCACATAAAACTACAAAAAAACAATTTAGTACTATTCGTAGTACAATTTCAATATAAATCCATTCCTCATGACAGACAGCCGGTACAATGGCGCGCTAAAGTGACAAGCCGCGGCCGGTACAGTCGAGCACGAAATCGCTTTTGTACTCGACGCGTAAACACGCCACT
This sequence comes from Euplagia quadripunctaria, assembly GCA_963859945.1. Taxonomy (NCBI): domain Eukaryota; kingdom Metazoa; phylum Arthropoda; class Insecta; order Lepidoptera; family Erebidae; genus Euplagia; species Euplagia quadripunctaria. The sequence continues at coordinate 9,335,719 of OY982583.1, forward strand.
GACATATTGGAACTATCGACTCGCGTCAAAAGGTATTCGCTTTTTTAGGTGATAAAAGTGTTATACGGTACATTTTGCATGAGTATTTATCTCAACGTCTTTGTTGTTTACTGCCGTGGATGTTTCGAACTACATCGGCGTGAATTTATAATTCACGTCACATAAGTGAGGATAGTAAATACGTACAATATAATGCTAAATATGAACTTTTTATTTTAAAACTTGTTGATATAATTATTGCTCTAAAATGGCCGATTTAATACCATTATTAAACGGGAATTAACGCGATCAAAAGATATATTACATTATATTAGCGCACTGTCTGTATTTTTTATAATAGTTTAAATACGGTGTTTACATTTCAGTAATATATAACTTTGAATGTTAACAATCGTTAAATAAATAAATAAAAAACAATTAAAAATACACAAACCTTTGCAACTTTGGTCGAAACGTCAGGCAATTCAAAGGTATATAATACCTATTGATCGCGTTAATTCCCGTTTAAATAATTTCTAATTAAAAAAGACAACTCCCGCATTAGGAATTACTCCTGTGTCGCGGGGACTTTACAAACATACAAACAACGGACACAAAGAACACCCAGACTCGGGTAGGAATCGGACCTACGACCTATGGCATAGCAGTCAGGGTCACTAACCACTAGACCGACAAGCCAGTTTAAATAATTATATATTATGAAACGCGAAAGTTTAAAAGTTACCTACAATATAACTGAAGATACTTGGAGCGTTCACTCGCCAACTGAAATAACGCGTAGAGTGCTATGGCTTTGATTGATGAAAAAAAATAGTACAATTAATTGGTGATTCACGTATAATGGTTCTGAGTCTGCGTATACTTTGTGACAGATAATTGTTTGTTTGTGAAACCCCCGAGACATAAAGATAAGTCGCTAGGGAGTTATTTTTATCATTTTAAATAGAGAATGTACTAGTAATGAATTATCATGGTGTGAAATATATGTGACACTAGCAGCGCCCCGCGGTTTCACCAATACAATACGGTTACATCAATATTGGGATAAAAAGTAGCCTATGCGAAACCATAAGTCTGAGCAGTGAAATTTAAAGCTAGAAAGCCAAAGTGCGCTACAAAAGACCAAAAATGGTCGAGGTAGCACTAGGAACTTAAAGTAATAATAGATCTAATTTATCAACGAACATATGCCTTAAATATTGCGCACAATTTCAAACTCCGAAACTGTTACTGAGTATGAACTAAAAAATTGACGAGGGACGACGCTAAGCGAAAACCTACTATATCAGACTTCTTTTATATAATTATGTTCATATATGGGAATTAAAGCGATCACGTAATAAGCATTACATAACTTACAGAATAGAGACACGGTTAGAGTATTATGTACCGGTACATCGCGAAAAGGTAAGCTCCGTGCATTTTTTATGGGATACTAGCAGCGCCCTGCGGTTTCACCAGCGTAAGTCTCGATCCCGTGAGAATATCGGAATAAAAAGTAGCCTATGCGTTAATCCAGGTCTCCAGCTATTTACATATCAAGTTTCATCGCAATCGGTTCAGTGGTTTTTGGGTGAAAGAGTAACAAACATCCATCCATCATCGTCGTTGACGTCATCATATGACGTCAAATCGGTACAGAATCGGGGCTTAAAAGGAATTATCAACTATAAAACACAACTCTAGAAAATAGCATATATTTAGAGTTTAAAGACAAAAAAGTAAATCTGACGTGACGCGTTATTTAAGACTTGAATATAATTAAATTCAGGTCTCAATGACTCTAATTACAGCAACATTTATAAAATTATATGTATAAAATAATACCTGGTACCTGGGAGACCGAGCTTGGCTCGGTAGTTTTTTGTAAAGTTGTATTTTTTTCTGTAAAATTGCGTTTTTACAGGAAATACAGCTATGCAGTTGAACTTAAAATGCAAAACTGTATCTGTATACAAAATTTCATCAAAATCGTTGGAGCCATTTCTTAGAATATAAATATAGATAGATAGATATATATGTACATGTAATAATACCTTTTATTCATTCGGTCCATACTTGTGTTGTAGGTACCATGCGTTGATTTAGTATAATATACAAAGAATTGCAAACTACAAAATATCTTGAATAACATGGATATATTACAGTTTACGCAGGCAAATAACAACCCTTGGGAATAAGGTTAACCTACACGAGAAAGGCGAAGAAAAATTTGACGATATTTTTTCTAGGGGATCTGATTAATGACAACAGAGACCGCTGGCTCTACATGCTCGCTTTGCTTTAAAGAAAATAAAATGAAATATTTTGAAGCGTCCTTTTTAAAATAAAACATATGAAAGTATAAATACCTACTACATCTAAATTGCTGCTAATGAGTGAATACCTTTAAGACGGACGGAGAGCGACTCGAAACATCGATTGCCAGGATATTTCAGATCGGCTTGACCCTTTGGCGTTGCGTAAAGATGTAGCTTCACTCTGCATTTTCTATCGCATGTATCATGGGGAGTGCTCCGAGGAATTGTTCGGACTTATACGTTTCGCCATCGTTCAACACGACAAAACTTTCATCCTCATCACCTGGATAATTGGCAATCCACCACTGTGCGGTTCTCCAGATTTTTTTTGCCTCGCACAACCAATCTCTGGAACAAATTGTCGCCTTCGGTATTTCCGGACCGATACGACCTTCAAACCTTCAAGAAAAGAGCGTACTCCTATCTCAAAGGCCGGCAACGCACTTGTGACTCTTGAGTTGCAGGTGTCCATGGGCGACGGTAGTCACTTACCACCAGGTGACCCGCCTGCTCGTTTGCCCCCTATAATATTTAAAAAAAAGATAGGATTAGAAATAGACAACCTTACGGTCTAGGGAATGATCTTTGATGCTTTATACTTTACAAGTAAACAATTAACCCACACACAAATGGTTTCCTATGTGGCGGTCTAACCCAAAACATTGAGTAAAGTGAGTTTCAGTCAACAAAGTTAGTTGACCGCTATCATAGTTTGGTAACTGTCAAGCCGCGGTTAATATAACGGTAGAATGTGGAGGCATATAATAAGTGTTCATTACTGCAATGACGCAAATTAAAAACGCTGAAAATATAAAACAGTACCGCTTAGAAGAGAAAGGACATTTTTATAAGTGGGAGAGCCATGCTGCGGCACGTAAGGGCTGGCTCGACCGGAGTGACACCACGACCTCACAGAAAACCAGCCGTAATATAATGCTCTTATGTAAGTTTGATGTTGGTATTACTTTAATATAAGTTGTTTCCTTGTCCTAGTCCCATCCTTCTCCTACTCCCACCTTGAAGGCCGGCAATGCACTTATGACTCTTGAGTTGCAAGTGTCCATGGGCGGCAGTAGCCACTTACCATCAGGTGACCTGTCTGTTCGTTTGCCCCATCCCACTAATATTATAAATGTGAAAGTTTGGATGGATGGATGTTTGTTACTGTTTCACGCAAAAATCACTGAACCGATTGCAATGAAACTTGGTATGTAAATAGCTGGAGACTTGGATTAACGCGATATTCTTACGGGATCGAGACTTACGCGGGTGAAACCGCAGGGCGCTGCTCGTAGTGCCGCTCTAGTATCCCATAAAAAATGCACGGAGCTTATTGTATGTAATACGGATGTAAATCCGTATTACATCCAATTACATAAAAAACAAATGAGTCTGCACCAATTACCTCCAGTTAAACAACACACAATTAGCATACACCTAACCAAAACGATCTATTAGATCCGTTTACAAAACCCGATTGAGCCAGTTTTGTCCTGTTTGCCGAACAAGTAATTACCGGTTCGATCTAGTCAGAGTTTTAGAGTGCGGTCGTACCGCTGCACAAAACAGTAATTGAAAGTTACATGGTTTTTGTGTGGAGCTAAATTGTTTGGATTGGTTGCACAAAACGACAAATGTATACGTAGATACAAATAGGTGAATTGGTTAAATTCACACTTAGGTATGCAAAATGATCCTAGAGAATACCCCCGACGACTTTAGAAAAGAGCCGATGATATTCGAACGGCTGAACAGATTTTCTTGAATTATACCTAAGAACAATCTCTATCGAAACACTTTTCAAAGAAAATAAACTAAATAAAAATCAGTCCATGCGTTTAGGAGCTATGATGCCACAGACAGATACACAGATACACACGTTAAGCTTATAATATCCATCCTTATTGCGTTGAGGGTGAATACTAAAAATGAGAAGGGAAGGGGATGTTAGTAGAACTATGTAATAGTTCTACTAACATCCCTGTCATCCATATCACTATAAATCTTAAAGATGTGGCAAGATTTACACCTTTGACCTTTTTATACCTACAGGTTGTTAGTATTATTAAAACTATTATCTTATATGTGGTATTGTTATTAGTATCCTTTTATATCTTATTAACAACATTTCGTAACCTGCTCACAAATTTCTGTTCTTGCCTGTATCCTCATATCCGAATACCTTTATCATAAATATAATAAAGAAATATAAGTAATACTTTGACTAAACTCAATAAGTTTAATTATTTTTTTCATTGTGTAATGTTATAGGTGTTTATCTTCCAACTCACCTGATGGAAAGTGGAGATAAAGGCGAAGATGGTACACGCCTATCCAAAAGATACCTATTCACTCTATTCTTGAACTATATGGGGATTTGATGCCACTAATATTATAAATGTGAAAGTTTGGATGGATGGATGGATGTTTGTTACTCTTTCACAAACCACTGAACCGATTCCGATGAAACTTGGTATGTAGATAGCTGGAGACCTGTATTATCGCATAGGCTTCTTTTTATCCCGATATTCTAACGGGATCGGGACTTACGCGGGTGAAACCGCGGGGCACTGCTAGTTTTCAAATAAACTTTACCGAGTAGATCTGGAAATGATGGAGAGTACAGGCAGCAGTTAGGGAAGATATAAGTGTACCTGCGTCGGTAAAAACTGGATGGATCATGACCATGATCACAAGTCCCCCACGGCTTGAGGACTAACCTAGCTAGTATTTTTCAACGTTGTTTTGCGAGCAACTATGGCCGTATGGTAAAGCTCTGAATAGATCGAACCGGCAAATAGTTGTTCAGCAAACAGGACTCAGCTGGCTAAATCCGGTTTTGTAAACGGACATACATAGGTGAAAGATCGTTTTGGTTAAGTGTTTGCTAACTGTGTGCAGTTAAAGTGTAGGTAACAACTTTGCGCAGAGGCAATGTCGTAACCAATGAGTTTTATCCAAAGTGCGATTATTGCTAGTTGAGTTTACCAAAAAAAGGTAACCTTCTTTTTTTTTTCTTTTAAATAAGACAACTCCCGCATTAGGAATTACTCCTGTGTCGCGGGGGACTTTACAAACATACAAACAACGGACACAACGAACACCCAGACTTGGGTGGGAATCAAACCCACGACCTGGCATAGCAGTCAGGGTCACTAACCACTAGGCCAGTCAGTGAAGTGAAGTCATATTTGTTGGTTACGTAATATAAAATGATAATATTAATAATAAAGCTTTATTTATTCCATACATGTCTAAATTACAACAAAATAATTATTGAGTAATTAGTAAATAGGTCATTAGTGGTAAAATCAAGTTAAAATCTATACTAATATTATAAAGCTGAAGAGTTTGTTTGCATGAGCACGCTAATCTCAGGAACCACTGGTTCGATTTGAAAAATTCTGTTAGTATTGGATAGCTCATTTATCGAGGAAGGCTATAGGCTACATAACATCACGCTACGACCTATAGGAGCGGAGCAGTGATCATAAACGCAGGTGATACTGCGGGAACGGCTAGTACATTATAATAGAAAGAAAGAAAGAAAGAAAACATATTTTATTTCTGAAACACACAGCTTTTACATACAAAGTATTAAATCTATAAAGAACACTTTTTGACAAAATAATTCTGTAATCACTTTAAATAAAACAAATAATACAAATTATACACAAGTGGCAACACTGCACCGTTAAAACTTCGTTGCACGACATGGCAACGTGGCACTCGTCACGTGTCAAATGTATGACGTGGCAACAGGTCATGTTAAACTTTTTATTTAATGCATAATGTACTGCCTAAGTGATTACATCGAATGTTCCAGAAATTTGGGAACACACTCAGCATAAACTGAGATGGGCATAACCCACCCCAGTACTGATTTTCAGTTGTAGTACATAAATTAGACATTTGATTTCCATAATTTCTCATACAATTCATTAGTATCCCCCATCAATTCGTAAAGATAATATAGTCGATTTTATTTCCACAGAATGTGCCACGTATAAGCAAAAAATCAGACGGATGCGGTTAAGACTCGATTTTGAAGGAATGAAGACTGTTTGTAACAGACTTCATTCTATGGAAAATTCGTAGTTCATCTCATTAACTTTGGGTAAGCCATATCTCCGAGAGCTCTGAACTTCTTAAGTAGTAGTAACTTTAGTACCTGTTTTTTATTTATTTATTTATTAGTTCGCCTACAATTGTTACACTTTTTAACCGACTTCAAAAAAGGAGGAAGTTCTCAATTCGACTGTATTTTTTTTTTATGTTTGTTACCTCAGAACTTTCGACTGGGTGAACCGATTTTGATGATTCTTTTTTATTTGAAAACTGGTGCTTCCCGTGTGGTTTCATTTCAATTTAATCCAATTCTGACAATGGCCTCCATGAGAAAACCGTATAAGTCTTTTATGGAATAGTTTTTTTAAGGCGGTTTTTTTTAAAAGAATTATTCTTACAACTAACATGGTCTTTGATGTATTAAAAGCGTACAGTATCAACTGATAAACACAGCTTTCTCAAAAAACATACGGTCTTAATTTAAGACGCTAACGCATATTGCTAATGTTATAATAAAGTGAGTAGATAATATGTAAATAAAATAAAAATAATATTACATACACACATTAAAAACTATTATTTATTTTATTAAAAATAGAGACAAACTATAATAGATAATAACACAGTTCACTATTTAATAAAAATAAGTTAATAGACATTATTTTGATTGATAAATATTAACGAATAGTGGGATTTTAAAAGGGTAGGAGACGAGAACATTTGACTTGAGTGCGAATAGAGGTACGAACAACTTGGCAGTTACTATTAGTGATTTTCACCTCACTTTCTCACTAATATTATAAATGTGAAAGTTTGGATGGATGGATGGATGGATGTATGTATGGATGTTTGTTACTCTTTCACGCAAAAACCTTTTGATTATGAGACTGTTTCTTACACAATTGATACCTAATTGTTTAATAGGAGTTAGTTCTGCGGTGGACTTGGTTCCTGAATTTGTAAATGAATAAACCGAAAATAGCTGCTTGTCGAATTTATTATATAGACTACTGGGGGGTTATAGCAGCTTGATGGGCCGCCTAGGATACTTACGAGGGATGTTAAAATTTAATTTTGATACTAGTTGGGGGCAATTAATAAAGTTGTTCAAAAGCTTGTATATGAATATTAGATCAAGAGATTCTCTGCGCGTTTCAAGGGACCTAATGTTAAAGGTTTCTAACCGCTTAGTATAACGAACAAGTATAGTGATACCACTGGTATCAAACCTCTGTCAGGCTATATGCTTTATTAGCAACCTAAGCCGTACACAGTCCAAAATACAGCAAAGAAAATAGTCCAAAAACAAATTTTATCATAGCAAAACAAGGCCTGTGTATATACAGCAACCATAAAAAGACATATTACTCCCGTAAAACCACCACTGTTTGTCACATTATTACACTGTCGAACATCAGCCGGTACAGTCAACAAAATAAAGCTTCGTAACCCAAAGCTGACACATCATGCGTTGACACAAACTTACCATGATGTACGGCAATGAACAGAATATTAACCTCCCAAGTAAACATTGTGTATGTATAATTACACAAAAGAACTTTGACTTTATTTATTTTATTAAGATTTCAGACGTGTTTAGTCTGGAACCCTGATGTGTATATGTAATATTAATTATTATTAAAATCAAGCATAAGTCCCCGACGCTGCAAGTTGCAGCAACCGCAATGATGTCCGTTCTAGCATAACACGACGCTGACGGCGACGTGCCGATACATCGAGTCAACTTTAATTAATTAGTAGCAATATTATGTCATTCCATATTCTTACAACGTATAGGCTTCGTTTAAATTTTACAGTAATTAATTATAACTACATTTGTTGTATTTTTTTCGAACCTTCACCTGAACCTTCTCATGTACGTAATTGGCGAAAGAATGGGAGAAACCACATTAAGTACCTTTTTCATACGATGGCGTTTTGTCGAGCATAAAGACTGTAAAAAACAGGGCTGCCAGTAAGGACAACTTATTTTATACCGCCGAGTGTTGTACAACTATAGTACGTCACTCTTTTGGGGATTTCTATAAAAGGTGTTTTAATTTAAAGTACCACAGACATGATTTGTTTTAAGTATGTCTATATATGTACGTACTTATCCCGCAATAACATCAGTAATGAGTAATGACATTGTGTCCAATTATACCATGCAATCTACCATATAAACAGAATGCATAATATATCCGAATTTTACGAATTTTGTATCCAGTTATACAATCTGGCAGCCCTGGTAAAAAAACTACGACAGATGTACGTGCTTTGGTGTTCATCGACTGTACATGTGTTATCACAATGTGTACACACAAAGAACAAAGCTTATACCATTTTCCAAAAAAACTCAAGTCTAGGTTCTACTAACGACTATTTATAATTCTTTAAATTTTTAACATGCTTTTATTAGCTTGGAAGTTAATTTTAACCTACTACTAACTATCATATGAAGAAGAAACTTTGTATTTATCACTATCACCATCACTATTCACTATCACTGCACATTATAAAACAAAGTCCCCCGCCGCGTCTGTCTGTCTGTCTGTTCGTGATAAACGGAAAAACTACTGATCGGATTTTCATGCAGTTTTCACTAGTAGACAGAATGATTCATAAGGAAGGTTTAAGTGTATAATTTATTAAGGTTTTGTGTAAATTGGTTGAAATATTATGATGATTATTGAAGATGTCTCTGCTTCCCGTGCGAAGCCGAGGCGGGTTGCTAGTGCTAGCTAATTTATACTATAAATGACAATATTATAATTTGGCATCTTGGAGCTGATGATGGAGCCAGGAGGCGAATAATGGAACTCTTCAGTGGCTACTAGTAAACCCCTTGAGTTTGGGCTCATATGATTCGTATTAACGAGCCTAATTGATTGGGGTTGGTAACGATGGCCTGATGATGAAGTCAGGAGGTGGAGAGTGGAAATGATTTTTTACTTTTTAATACGTGTTTCTATTCAAGAAACTTAAGTGATTTTTTTACTGATACTTAGAAAGATCACAGTCTGTGTCCTAACGATAGTTGTACAGGACACTTACACTGATTAAAGTCACATAAGATATTTTTTTTCCTGTGGAGTCCCCTACGGGTAATGACCCGTAGGGGACTCCACAAGAAAAAAAAACCTCACCGGAGTTAACGGTGAAGTGGTATGTCGGAATCGAACCAACTAAAACCACACGGCGTTTCGTCACAATGGGTCTACATGTCTATAGGGACCCAGGATACCCTAAGAAGGAAGCCTCCGGGAACCCCTGCAGAAGGCTTATTAAACAAAAAGTCCCCAGTTTCATCATCAATACAAATAAATAAAAATTAAGTGTCTGTTTGTAATGTCAAAATATTTTTTTTAAGCTCATACACTTATTTGCCCGATACCTATGTCTAAAAATCAGTTATTAATATTTTTGTCAGTCTGTCTGTCTGTTTGTTTCGACTAATTTCCGGAACGGATGGACCGATTTCCATTGGACTTTCACTGGCAGATAGCTGGTGTTATAAGAAGTAGCTTAGGCTACTTTAAATATGTACACGCGAGCGAAGACGCGCGGGAACTGCTAGTTTTATTATAAAAATTACATTATAATTTCAGACCATATCTCATCACTTCGGGGCATTTTGCCGCATCCTCATGACTTCGGAGCATGAATAAATAAAAACTTAAGAGTATATCAAAGAAAGGCTTCCAAAATATTAATTTTACCTGAACTTTGTTGCAACTTTATCACACACTGGCTTTCTTCATTAAAGGAGTTATACTCAGTTGTTTCGCTCATTGTTGTAATATAATTCACTCGGATGATTAAAATTTTATTGGTTCACATTGTGAGATTCGTGTTTGGTTTCAGAATTTGATTGAGTTTTAAAACTTAACTAAATTAATGAAAAGAAGGATTAAAAATGTTGAAGGTGTGTCTTGCTGGTCTCATCTATTGTGTAACAAGTAACTTGTAAAAAAAACGTTGAAAAAGAGTGCCCTTGGAGTTTCTTGCCTGTTCTTTTCCAGAGCCTATCTACGTATTCGAACAGCCAACTAGCTTCACGACCGGCTTATGCTGACTGACTCCTACTCCTAACAATTCAAAAATACCTGCAATGGGTTTACTTGAAATAAATAAGTTTGATTTTGATTTATTGAGTTTATCATGTACATTTAAAAATTATTCGTAACACAAGTAAAATAACACACAAACTCTTAAAGAATAAATAGTGTTCGGGTGTCTTGTAAACATTTTTGAAGTGAAAACTTCTTTAGGCACGTTTGTGCACTTTTGCTATGGGGAAAAAGTACTGAACTCGTGACCGTCACGCTAATAATACATATATAGACCCACTAGAGGGCGCTAATCTAAACATTGAGTTCTGTCAGCTCCTTATTAATTAATGTCACCAACCTGCTAATGTGACGCTTTAAGTTCGTCGTTTCGTTTAAGTTTTCACTTCTGTAGGCAGTCCCCTGACTGCCTATTTAGGAGCAGAATAAAGTTGACTTGCTTGGTAGACGGCAACAAGCGCGACTCTAACAGAGGACAAAAAATGTAGCTGCCGGAATATACATATACTTAAGATATATCTGTATAAAAATTTAGGGATATACAGGTGTGAATATTATGTAGAACAAATCTCAACACAGATGTGACATTTACATATAATATGACACCATATTCTATTCGCCACACAGAACCATCAATTTATTATATTATGTTTATTTAAATTTAATAACACTAAAAGTTATCGTAACTATGTAGTATTTAACTTGTGGTGTTAATGTGGTTGCGATAGTGATAGTATCGTGGCCTTGAAAATCAGTCGCTCAATCAGTCAATCGATAGTCCTTTTGATAAAACTATCGATAGTTACGATAGACAACATTAAGAAAATACTTTTCCAAAAATTCAATAGGATCGCTACTATCACTAGTGTCGATTGTATAAATTACAATACTATCCATAGTATTATACTTCGATAGCATTGATATCGAGCTTTAATATTTTCTTATGTTGTCTATCGATACTATTGATACTATTGAAAATGTCGATATTTTCTATAGCACTATTGAAAAGTTACCATTTTTAAGGTCGACTATCGATAGAGAATCTATCGGTCTCGCGACAACACTGTGTAGTGTAAGCTGACCTTACGAAAAAGTTTGAGGTTTCACGTCAAGAATTTACATTGCTACTACTTTGTACTTTGTTGTAAATTCGTGATTTTTCATAGAATAAAAGATTGCCAACAATGGGGTCTGTTAATCTACCTATATACCTTGTGCTCCGGACCTTAATTATGGTTTAGGACATTTATTTTCTCAAAAGAATGATTACATTCGTTTATCAGAGAGAATACAAGATAAAAAAAATATATTAAGTAAAAAGTGCCGGATAATTCCAATTTAATTCCAGTGCGAATCCGCATTAAGAGCGCCTAGAATTCCTTCTTCTATGTTTACAATTAAACAAACACTAAAATAAATACACCAAGAACGTTTTGCACAGATACCTCTACCACACTCCTCTACAATAAATTCCAGCCCAAAAAAAAATATTAACGTAAAAGCTTGAAAGAACAGTTTCAACGTTGTATTCACGGATAAACACAACAACAAGTCCTATATGTTATTGTAAGACTTAAGCTGCTCTAAATCCCTTTAAATTAAATTTTAAGCCAGATAAATCTGACGTCATTAAAATATTCAAATCTTGTTCATAACGGTCTTGATGCTTTTAAATGTGGATCGTTAAGTCACAATGTCTGCTTACTTTAGCTATTTAAGTGATTGGAGTTTATTTTGATAATGGAGTGCGTAACAATATTGGCGAAATTATTGTTTTAAGCCTATTGTTCAAGGGAAGAATATTGTCACTAACTTGGCAGATTTACGGTCGTAATTGGAATAAGATAATTTTTATCGCTCAAGAAACCTTTCGTAACAAAATTGTTTATGTAACCAATTGTAGGGCTGGCACTAAAGAAACTATTAGGCTAAAGATATGCCGAATGCATCATGTATACAGAACACGCAGTTGATTTTTATATAGGTGTTACAAAAGGTGTGGTTATTTTTTTGAGTCCTATAGACACCGCGAATAACATAAAACACTAAAAATTTTATGAAAATTTGTGGTTTTTAATACAGAAATCTTATTTTAAAACTGAAAAATTAAACTTGAAAATTGACTGATAAAAGTAATATTTCGTATGAAAGAGGGCTAACATGAATAAAACTATAGGTATTTAATACCAAGAATGTGTATGGAATATCCAGTTTTTCTGAAAATATCTGCATAAAAAAGTAAAAACCAACATCATTGAAATTGGCATGAAAGTTCATAACGTGCTGTTAAAATAAATAAAAAAATGTTAAAAAAAAATCAATTCAAAATCAATTTTTTCCTACTATTTGTCTCCTACACATAACGCTCCTAAAATTTGACCACACCTTTCTATAACACCCTGTATAAACCCACTAAAATACTGTATATTCATATATATATATTTTGAAACCGACTCTGCACTGCGCTGAACCGAACCAATATCGACTTTTGAAAATATGCTTAGCTTTATAGTTTTGTGTGAATTTATTTGCCAATGAAGCGCTTACGTGTGTGAGTAGAAGTGTGAAGATGGTCCTTACTTCCGAACATTGAATAATATTAAAAACGTGAAAGTGTATTTACATAAAGTGTGATCTTTTTGGCATGGAAATTATTTATTCTATTGAAAACTTAGAAGTTGTATTCTGGTAAAACACTTGGTTTCTTTTTAAATTACTAATAGATAACTTTGTAGAAAATAAAAACAAGTAATAACTCAGCCAAATTCCGAAATCAAAAAACAAAAAAATAATGAGTGATCAAGAGAGATCAGCTTAAGTAGACTATATTAAATATTCTACTTAATCTGATCTCTCTTGATGACAGACATAAATGCATTTATAACAACCGCAACATGACAAGTGACGGGGAACAGTAATATTCGTTTAATTTAAACGCAGTGGTTCAAATAATTATGAAGGGATTTTAATTTGGTATGGGAATTAAAGTCAGGAAGTATGATTACTGGTGTTTTGAGGTATTTGAATGTATCATTAAAAAGCAATCCAACCCATTTGTTTATATGTAGTTTAATAGTAGTTCTTACATTGCCACCATTTGCACTACAAAACAACGTTTGCAAATTTTTCCGAACAGTTTAACGAAAGGTGAGGATATAATCGTAAACAATCACCAGTACAAAAAGAGATTTTTCAGTTATAAATAGCGTCGCTAGAGTTTCTTAAGTCTCATGAATTTGAAAAACTTTCAAGAACTGAGGAGTTCTTGCAAATCATGTCATGGTCGTAGTTTAAAAAAAACTTTATAAATGTGTATATATGGATACTGGTACTATTATATTCTGTGATATACATGAATCTTTTTTTGTAAGACCCGAGGTGTCAAAACTACGAGTATCTGCAGTGTTGCAAACCTCGTACTATTTTAGTGAAGTTGTTGGTCACTGTTTTAGGTAGGTAATCTAGCTTTTGCTCGCGGCTTCGTTCACGTTAAAGTAATTTCCCAGTCCCTCGGGAACAGTCCTTTTTTCTAGTTGAAAGGTACCCTATCTCCTTTTCTGTGTCTCTATGTAAAAGAACAGTACAGCAATGCATAAAATACGAACTAACAAACTTGGTTGTAGTCTTTGTAGGTGGCTGCCTGGGAGCGTTGAGTGAAACAATGTTTACGTATCTGCGTTTATTACGAGACTGCCCTGTGAAGGGGATGTTACACATATATTTATAGTGGCGGTCTTAACCAGTAATTTATTTACTACCCTATAGTTTATACATTGCAATTATTAGGATATTATTTCCTACCTTACATACATAACACAAACAAACATTGATTTTTATACATTCTATTTTCTAAGTACAATTTGTTCACCGATCCGTTTCATCATAATTTATGTACTTATGTCCATAAACACAGATACAGAACAAAATCATTTTTCTAACAGGAAAGCTTTAAGCCTTGTTGTAAATAGTTTCGTGTTATATAAACGATGTTCTTTAGATGTGTTGGCAGTTTAATAAAGATTTGTACGACTTGTATGCAGAATAGTGCTGAGCTGTTTGAACTGAAGACGATTTTATTTTTGCCTATATTCCCACGTGTACTTTCTTTTAACGTGCCTTTCTTTTGTGTTTCATATAAGTGAAAATATATTTAAAGAAGTTTATTTAAATAATTAGTATGTATAAACTAGGAACGGTGAGTATGCCTAATTCCTTTAAAAAGATTTTACCCGTCTCACTGATGTAATCTTACCATGGGTCTTAGGACACGTCTCTGTAGTATTTCTGTAAAAGCCCTTTGAAAACTTTTTTCTCCAAAATAACATTATACCTTATTTTTTATTCGACTATGGCGTTATACCTTAGTCTAAGTTGGTTAACACTGATTTCATCTCTTGGAGCCCTAGGTGCTTATCTTATCTTATATTATATTCATGATGATGAGATTAACAAATGAATTGCTGCTTGCTCTTTTTTCAATTTAGTTGTGAGTTAGTATGGTATGATAATAAGCCGAAGCTGCGTCATATCGAATGATTTCTCAGAATATAAACCATTATAGAAGCGACAGAATAATGCGGGAGTTCTCTTTACAAAAAAAAAGTTTTGATAAGTTAAAGCGGCCACTTGGTTAAGGTCTATCAAATTTGTTGAGAATTGTTCAGCAGTCTTTAGCAAATCACCATGCAAGGTTAAAGTGCTGAACAACCTTTACAAATTATCAAACTCTATTATCAAAATCAGTGCTCTTGCAACATTGCCACAACCATTCTACCGAATCGAATATTCGACGTTTGGTGGCCGAGTTTGAATCCTTTGGTTCAATAAATAATCCAGCTATCCCGAAACAGTAAATTTTCTTAATTTGGCTTTTCTGGGTCTTCAACTTAGCGAATTTCGCGTTGGAACTTAGGTCTGCACCCGTATAAAATTCAGCTGACCCAGAAAATTATGGTAAACGACCACACCACTACACCACACGACTAGTGTTTGTTGATTGAGCTTTAGAGAAGTTGGAAGTTGATCCAAATTTTGCCAAAAAATCTTATTCAGCGACGAGACTGGTTTTTAGAGTTATGGATGTCTCTGAACATCACTCTCTGTCTCTGATCCAATAAATTCAGCCAGATATGATTTTATAAAATATTGGATCTCTAGAATACGTGTCACTAAGTGCCGCAAAGCCGCGGCGGACTTCATCTGAACGACGTTATAATCCATACTTAATGCCATAATATTATTTTCATCGAGCGACCCTATTGAAAAACCCGTTACTTACTCCTATCTTTACGGTTTCGTTTCACAACACAATACATTGATAAAATTAAACAATCCGAATTATAAATACCAACTAAAAGGTGGCATAATATATGACGTATAGGTGAATAGGTGGCATAAAGTGACACAAATCTGATGACACCTTATACCTGCTCCATATGTGGAAATCCGTCAAACGGTTCAGTTGAGCTTTAGAATCAGACTTATAAATACGCTACATACGCTCGACACCCTCCATGAAACCGTCAAGAAACTTGTCATTAAAAAACCTATTTTCATCACGAAATAAGTATTAAATTTTACTGTATTTCATGATGATGAACAAAATGAGGAGAGTAATAAATAGGAATGATAACCGCTAAAGCTTCGCTTATGAACATAAAACCTTTACAAAAGATCTCACATAAATTGCAATGTCCGAGATGAGGTTTGAACACGCGTTAATGTCAAGAGTTTCACTCAATATTAAAATACTTATGTCTTTCCACATACTCGTACATAGTTTTATGAGCTCTGTAATGGCACTTATAGTTGAATTTATTCCTTTAGGATCAGTACTTTTTTTGGAATGAAAGGTAGCCTATGTTCTTCTCTTTAATTCAAACAACTCGTATGCCAAATTTCATAATGATCGGTTTAGTAGTATAAAAGCATAACAAACAAACAAATCCACATTCGCATTTATAATATTAATAAAGATTGATAATATTCTTATGCATTTCTAACAGTTCTTTAGCTAATTTGACAAACAAAACTTTTTGCTACTATTTCCTTCATTTCGTTTTTTTTTTTTGATCTCAACCTTAGAAGAGTAATTGTACCGAAGGTCTACAGGCGTAATGAGGCGACAGTTGACGATAGGGACGTGACCAGTAAGGTCGGGAAACTACAGTCGTTATACCGTCATGACGTGGTATTTGGGTGGGTCACAACTACTAAAGTGGGGCTAGTCACTTATACCTCCTCCACCCACTTCGGTCATCAAGACTATTCGATGGTATTGCTCTATCCTTCAGTGATTAAAAATAATAAATACAATGTTATTAACACTTACCGTTTAATTTATTTTCTTAACCATCAAGTAATTAATTTATTACTAATAAAATAAGTCATGTATTTAAAATTAAAATGTATGTTACGTTTTTATTCTTTCATAAAAATTCAAAAATCTACTAACATCAACAGTTATTTTATTAGTTCGATTTTTTTAATTTTCTTCCCAAAAATCAGTACGAAACATAATATGCTGTTGAAGTGGTGAGAACTTTTTTAGCAGAGACACTCAATAATAGCTAACTATAACTTTTATTAAATAAAACATAATTTCAACCAAAATTCTTTCAGTTCTTCAGTCCTTCGTTCGGCAATTTCCCATTTCTATCTATTATCTCTGGTTACCAGTACCACATGTTTGTTTATTAAATTGAACAACTAAGGAAGAACGCGCTGTAATTTGCCTATACCTAAATAACAGTAGAGCATCAAATGTGCACACCTTATCGCGAATGCACTTCAACGTATAGTGCTGGACTCACAATTTGTCTTGCAATACAGTGCAAGTACCGCTACAACTAGAATGTACAAGTTGGCTACAAAAGGAATCGTTCAGTTACTTTTGCAAGTACTGTGAAGTTTTTCCGTTACATCGACTATACTTAGGTACAGAAAATGTTCCCTCTCTATCTAATTCCACGTCAGTTTAATACTGTTAGCTACGGAAAATGTAGAATATATTAAAAATTACAATTTTCTTTAATTACTTATACACTATTTCCTCCATCAGTTACCTAACCGAATAGAGAAATACGCACAAACAAAACAGTAGGTTTAATTTCGGCAAAGGAGTTAATAAATCTTGTATGTGTGCACTCTACTCTATGTGTATCTCTAGAAGATGGGTAATCACCCGGATTAAAACCAACGACTGGGTAAAAACCCTAATGATTACCCATCATACCCAAATTATACCATTTTATAATTTATGTAGATAAAAATAAAACAATATTTTGAATAAAAAAATGTACTTAAACTAGTTTTCATTGCGGGCATGGTCATAAAATAGCTCAAAATAAAATCCTTTAAATTATTGAAGTACAGATTTTGTTTTGGATCCTTTCTTAGTAGGTTCCTGGAACCTTCTGATTTGGTAGTGAGAGCCTCCCTCGTAATGTATTCTTGCAATATCGAATGATATCTTTAGGGTCCATTCAAAGAACGGTTATTGTTGCCTACACCATCACAAAATACGTATAAGAAAAATGGATCAGTGCAAATAATATATTGTATCATCTAGCAAAGAGTTCTACAAGAGAAGTAAATCGTATCGCTTCAAGACAAATACTTTTGCGATAGTATTGACCTGCATCCAATACACTAACTTAAAAGTTCGGATATAAATTTATCGGACGTCGCTGGACTTACACAAAGATTCAGACTGCTCTGATTGAATTGTTTGAAAGTTTCGAGCCAAAAAACATTTGATTATACGATTCTGTAAGATACTTTGTTCAACTAAACTAATTGGTGAGTTTTCAAATTTGAGTTAAATGATCTGTAGTTACGATACGAAAAAGTTAATAGCTGTTTTAACATGTCAAAATAATCCACCTCACATCATTTCAAAATCATTATTTTGAATTTCAATTTCTGTGATATCTACAAACTATGTGTTCTTAGAAAAAAAATTAGCAATCTTAGATAGTTTTTACCTCATACGAGTAACCATACTCGTTCGGGGGCAAACACTACCCGAGACGAATATTACGTACTACGGTATTGACTACGTTTTTAACGAAACTAAAGAAAAACAGTGGTGCAAAGCACAAGGAAAATGAAACGAACTTACAAAAGACTTGCAAATTGATATAACGCGGCCCTTGCAAATTTTTTTTAAATGAAAAAATTTATCTATAAACGGTCAAGTTTCTTCCGAAAATAAAATTATCATCCTACATTTATGACAGCTAATATATAATAGGTCTAGCATCAATTTGCGATCAGAAGGATTATCAATACCAGCAAGGCTGGAAAAGTGAGCGGTAGACGAAAATAGCCTCGCCACCAGTAATATTAATACACTTACCTAGCTACCCTTCGGATTAATACCATCACAAGGACCGTGTATTTTTTAGAAATCATATTTGTATTAACAAAAACAATTAGTAAAGTACATAGCCCACTCAGTGCTACCACTTTCAATTAACCTAATTGAAACTGACAGCTAAAAGCTCACAGATAAAAATGGTCAGAGTGTGATCAAAACCGCGAAAGGAAAATAATACACTTTAATTCAGAGCTTCAATATAATCATATTTCCTTAGGCCACGTATTCAAAAGAAACTTTTATGGGCTATAAAACGGGGTCATTTAATATCGTGAAATGAAATCGAAGGTCCGGTTCATCCCTGATAATACATTTTATGTGATTCCTCTACGGGGGGAATTTCTATGTAACGTTTTATGAAGCTGAGTATATTGTCAAACTTATAAAAAAGAGTTTGGTTAGGTACTTATATTTGTGTTTGACCGATATCGAAATGCATCTTTATAGATTATGTATTTAAACGGGAATTAACGCGATCACGAAAAGGTATTACAGGCTGACTGTCAGCCTGTGACCACAGCCAGTGCAACTTGGTCGTAACGTCAGGTAATTCAGAGGTATGTAATACCTTTTCGTGATTGCGTTAATTCCCGTTTAAATACATAATTATATCATGGAACGCGAAAGTTTAAAAGCATCTTTATAGAGTTTCGGTGTTAAAACCGTTATTTATGAACGTTTTTATGTATCACTCACTAAACAAAAAACTGTAATAATTGATTTGCAAAAAAAGTATCACCGACTTCAATACGCGTAATTTATGATAATTTGTAATAATTATGTATTCTTCATCTTAAATTTACAGAAAATATCCCTTAGAGGTGGAATATTTTCTGTAAATTTAAATGGGACCAACCTTGAGTACAATCAATTAAATTGAAAAAAGAATTATTGAAGTCGGTTTACAAATGGCGAAGATATAGCGTAACCCGAAAAAAAAACTGACGAATTGAGGACTTTCTGCTTTTTGAAGTCGATTAAAAATATTTTATTTTTGGTATAGGGGGCAAACGAGCAGACGGGTCACCTAGTAAATGACTACCGCCGCCCATGGGCACCTGCAACTCAAGAATCACAAGTGCGTTGCCGCCCTTGCAGTGGGGTAAGAGGGGGAAAGGGGGAAGAGCGGGAAGAGGAGAGAGGGAAGGAGAGGGGGGGTTAGAGGGGAGAGAGGGGGAAGAAGGAAAGGACGGGAATAGGGCAGAGGGAAGGGTGTAAAAGTGAGGTTAACGGAGGCCCTACCTCCGTTAACCTGACTTATGCGGCGAAAAGCAATGAAATCATTGCTTCACTGCCGGTTTTCCGTGAGGCCGTGGTATCACTCCGGTCAAGCGAGCCAATACGTGCCGAAGCATGGCTCTCCCACGAACACAAATGAGAAAACTCATATATTCGGGTATTAACTGAATTCAAGAAATAGGAATAAAACACTGGTTAGATCTACTTTTTTAATGCTGTTCTTTTTACTGGTGTCATTGACATCCAATGCTACCGCTTTTCACCAGGCGGGAATTGTGCTTGTTTGACATCTTCGTAGTTATATCATATACTGAACGGCTATGGAATGAGCTCCTTGCCGAGGTTTTCAAGAGGGACTACAGAATGGGGTTCTTCAAGAAAGGAGTGCATAGGTTATCATAGGCAACGCACATGCGAGTCCTTTGGAATTGCAAGCGTCCATAGGGTACGGTAACCGTTTACCATTAGGCGATGCTTGCTTGTCGATGTAGAAAAAAATAATAATTAAAGTAACTATTGCGTTACATTCAGACCTTTGAAGTAATTTTTCGAAGTATGTGCGAAATAATTGTAACGAATTACAACATTTCACTTAATTCTTGAAGTACTATAAGAAGCAGACGCTCGTCTAAATTCACTGAAGAATTATTTATTGCATCCTGCCGCCTCGAGTTTGCGTGCCTTTAACTTTACTGTCGACAATGTTGTGCAAAATTAAAGAGGTACAAGTTCTTTCAATTTAAGAATATATTTTTTAACTCATTTTATCGACTTACGCCCTTTTAAAAATTTATAAAATTTGTCTAAACGCGATTTTACCTTTAAACTTCTTTGCAAAATTAAGAACCCTTCCAGGTTTATCGAAGGAGAGTCCGACTGGTTTAGAATCTTCACCTTGTAGAAGACCTCAGTTAAAGCAGTACTTACTAGCGTAACTTTTAACCCCTGTTGCAAAAAAGGAGGGGTGTTACAAATTTAACGTGTGTGTCTGTGTGTCTGTCTGTAGCATAATAGCTCCTAAACAGATGAACCGATTTAGATTTAGTTTGAAAGAAGAAATAATTCAAGAAAATCTGTTCAGCATTTTTCTAATCATTGAAGAGATTTTTGAGTCGGGGGTAATTTCACTTACACTTGTTTTCTGCTTGTGTGTAGGGTCACTAGAGTTCTATAATTCATAGACACCTGCAAGTGCTTACCAACAGGCTTGCCAAGTGCTTGTTTGCCAACTCAGTGGTGTAAGAAAATATGAAATTGTTAACAGATTGGCAAAGTAAAATTCAACGAATATCATTTAACTAGCTTTTGGCCGCGATAATGTAGATTGTGTCAATCAGGACTCCTTCTAGAACAGTAATTTTTATCCCTCGACGCAAAAAGAGGAGTGTTATAAGTTTGACGTCGATGTCTGTGTGTGTGTCTGTCTGTGACATCGTAGCTCTCAAACGGTTGGACCGATTTCGATTCGTTTTTTGTCATTTGAAAGCCAGTTGCCTTGCGGTGGTTCTTAGCTATGTTTGGTTAATATCGGTCCAGCAGTATAAGAGTATCAGCTCTTTTCCAAAATGATGTAAGGCATTTTGTAATCGTTGAAGGGATTTTCAAGTCGGGGGTGTTTTAAATTTATTAATTATTAACTAAGTTATAAGTTTGGCGTGTCTGGGTATCTGTGTGTCTATTTGTGGCATTGTAGCTTCCAAACAAACCTACCGATTTAAGTGCGTTGTTTTTGTTTGAAAGGTGACTTATTCGAGAGTGTTCTTAGATATCTATACAAATAAAAATAAATACTTATTTTCCTTGGCCACGGCATCACGCGTGAACGGCTGGACCGATTTCTCTAATTATTTTTTTTTGTGTTTGTTATTGTCACGAGAAGGTTCTTATGAAAGAAAAAGTTAAGAAAGTTACGCGGAAAATTAGGAAAAATAAAAAACTGAACGACCATTTTAACTTTTCCAATGTAACCTTAGCGCTTTTGGACATAACTGTCAGGAGTTTGAGAGTTGGCGCGATTGACAGAATGCGCGCTGCAAATTATATCAATTCGAATTCAATATTCATAGTTAAGACAGGACAACGTCTATCGGGTCAGCTAATAATTCAATAAAATCTGTTCAGCCGTTCGAAGATCATCAGCTCTTTTCTAATCGTTGAAGGGTTTTTCGAGTGGGGGATGTTTTAAATTTTGAATTGTTAGTAAGTTAAGTTAGTGTGTGTTGTAGGTAAGCACACGTCATAGGGTTCATCCATTAATCACGTGTCATATTTCGTGATTTTTCCCCCCTCCCCCCCTTTCAAGCCTCACGTGATTAATGGACAATACCATACCAGTAAGTCGAACTGGCTCTCGGCGTCGAAGTGCGAGCCCTCTCACATATACATATATTAACCAACATATATAATGTGCGAAGGAACTGTCAGATTATTTATGTATTAAGATCTTGTTAAACGGTACCTTTTTATCAAATGCAGATTAGAATACTTATACGTTGTAATTAATTTGAATAATAATAACTTGACACATCTCACACACGGCCATCTGATAACAAACTAGGCAGAGAGAGGACATGGAGTGAAGTATCCCCGGGACAGCCCCCGCAATGATGGCACACAGGGGTTGGCTCCCGGCCTATGCGACACAGGTACTTGCCGAAGCAGCCGTGCCCAGTAAGCACCTGTATCAGCCGGTAAGAGAAGCTGCCATAACATCTCTCTAGGCACTCCTCCTTGATGTGCCTTACCGCCAGAATAGTGGCGTGCCCCAAGTATAACAACGGCACCATAGTTTTTTATGTGTGGAAAAAATAAAGTACTCTATTCTAATTAAAACTATCCTATCTCTCAAGTTTAACAAAACTGCACAAATTGTGCAAATCAGTTCAGTAGGAATGATTTTGATGAAATTTTGCACAATTGTTAAGGAGTTCATCGCGTTCATTAAATATATATAAATAAATATATTATTTTCTCGTAATTCTCTCCTGTCCCAAAAATTGATTTCAGTTTGCGATTTCTTACCGTCTCTGAGAAAAATCACGTGTGACAGATAGACGTTTAAGAAGCTTACATGAGCTGCCTTTTAGACTAGGCCTCTTGATTCACTGACGTCAATAGAAATTGTGTCAACTCATACTACTTACGTATTTTTACAGTTATCAATTTGTGAAAATAAAGACCTATTTCAATAAAAGAATACGCGACGTAAGTACTCGTACCTGTCATGTTCGTCTCGAATGTTTCCTTTTTCTATAAATGTTCACTGATTTTTCGGCGGCTGTTTAAACGACCTGAAAAGCAGTATTTTGTTTAAAAAAAGAACTTTATCATTTGCCGCTAAATTGAAAGCTATAGCGAGTAATGTCAGCTGATCCTATCAATTGCTATAATCATAGTAACACCTGTGAGTACAGTGTAAACTGTACTCACAGCAAAGACAACAGATTTAGTTTTTGCCCTGAGACAATTAATCAATGATTAAAGAAGAGAGGAGGTCCCTGCAAACTTACAGAACAAATGTGTAATGTCTATGGATATACCTTGGAAGTGCACAACATGTATACCTTACTGAAGTTTGAATAAAAAAAGCTGGTACATAACTTATATTAACAAACAAACATAATAACAAAAAATGTACAAGCTAAAATTCATTTCTGTTACTCCTATATTTGTTACGGTGTATCCGTGATTGTTCTTATCGATTATGGTTCAGTGGTTCAAGTAGTTGAAAGACAAGAAGGAAAGAAAAAAACAAGTGATTTTCTTTCAACAGTCTCTCTTGGGCCATGTCAGCACCATAAACTTACGTTAGTATATTCACTTTATGGTCAGCACACAGATTTTGAATGTAGAATTAACAATTTATTTTAGAAATGGTTTTTATTTAGTTATTGCATCCCCAAACTCTCTGTAGCGATAGGAAGGTGCCAATTGTAGCACAAATATTTTGCATTCCACGTAATAGGGCATGATCTTATAATCTGATCTTATATTGCCGTCTACCGGCCACATGTCCTAATTGCATGCTGCTGAGAACTTTACAAGTACGTACAAGCTAATGGTAAAGAACCATCAACATAGTCACACAACAAAATAATTACTACAATCTTACAGGAAGACCTAAACTCATGATCTCAGTCGTGCAAACATAACAAATTAAATCTGAATATAAGTAGGAGTAAATAATTTCTTATAATTAGAATATTTGAATAAAAAATATATAAAACTAAACATTCAAATCAATAATTACACTCATGACTCCTCCGCATCATCGTCTAGAAGACTGGCAGCATTACACGCTGAATGACAATTCTAATTTTCTGTGCAAGAAAGCCCCGCATTCTAGTCACAAGAACTGTCGATCACTCGCTTAGCTAGATCTTTGTAAACAGAACGAGCACTCGGACCACATGACACTAACATCTCGACCCCAAACGGCTTAAAAACATCATTGCTGAAGGTTTAGGTGACTATGTGTGACATCAGAAGGGTACTCTCCCGATCAGGCACGTTGGTCACCTGGGGCTGTTGAATTTACAAGTTAAATTCTGCATGTGTAATGAGGCGGCAGACGGAACTTGAAATTGACCTATGTAAATGCGATCCACTTATGCCATTTCCTCTTTTACACAAACTATTTGGAGTTTTTTACTAACGTTAAAAATGAAGGAGGTTCTCAATTCCTTTGTATTTTTATTCGTGTGTGCGACATCTACGTAAAGTGCTTATACATTTTTATGATTTTTTTATTGAATAGGTTATATCTCTAAATGGTGTGATCACGGAGCAAGGTGTGATACACGACCTGCCTGGAGATAGTTATTAGCAACATCAGTAGTATCATTTGCAACTCTGACGACTCTGTCTACCAGTGGACATAAAATGTCCACTGGTAGACATAGACGTCCATCATTGACATCCAAGAAAACCAGTTGGAAGCGGCCTGCATTCCGAAGACCAGCGATCTTTAAAAGGAAGTCCTTAGCTGCGCTTTCCGGTCCATGGTCTTCAATTTAGAACTTTTTGACACCATCGGCCATCTGTTCTACGAGCTATTTGCCCTACCCACTGTTATATCTCACACTACTCATCATCAGAAATTTCTTTAATTTTATATTTATAGTTTTGCGGAAGTGACGAAATGGCATATCATTGCTTTATTTTTATTAATTAAAAACAATGGAGCCTATTTGAAACACTTGTAGAGTATGTGCGGAAAGATAACCGTCGTAGGATTTGAGGTCACAGCAGCGGTAAATTACCTTTTTGTTATGTTGACAACACTGTTACGTCATTATAGCTCGACAGTAAATAATACTCTACAATATAGTAAACAATAATGACGTAACAGTTTAAAAAGGTAATTTAGCACTGCTGCGACCTCAAATCCTACGACAGTTCTCTTTCCGCACAGACTCTAGATGCAGATTTAATAACATTTTTCTATTTACACCATTGCTCCGAAATACAAAAATCAAATTTGTTAAAACTTAATTTTAAATTATACCTTAATATTCTACAGCTTCGGTACCAAAAAATGGTGCCGCCTGTGAATTACCCATACACCCCAAATATTACGGTCACCCCCAAGCAATAACTCATAACAAAATTACTTGACAATTAAGGGGGACGCGCCAAAACCACTTGGCAGTGTCATAACCTAACAAAAGTAACTACCAAATGCAAATATAACTATGTTGAGAAGGGTTACCAAGTATAGCGATTATTGCAGGACATTTTCAAATAATGAAAAAAGAGTAAGTGTTCATAGTTCCTGTTATCCGTTTATCATCAGGTGGGTCATTAACTTGTTTAACAATAAATGAAATCAAATCAATTTATTTATTGTTTGTTACAGGTTCGAATACAATAGATGTTATCTAATCTAATACCTTTAAACGACCAATTCTTGTATCTATGTATACATATATAATCTGAATCTAAGAAACGGCTCCAACGATTTTGATGAAATTTTGTATGCAAATACAGTTTTGCATTTTAAGTTCAACTGCATAGTTGTATTTCCTGTAAAACTGAAATTTTACAAAAAAAAACGATTTAACAAAAAGCTACCGATCACAGCTCGGTCTCCCAGGTACTAGTTAGAATAAGTAAGACCGTAACATGCCTGATTCGGCGTACAATAGGATTATACAATCACTTAAAATGAAGATAAAACTATACTTATCGATAAAATACATACATTTGAATATAAAAACATATATCTATAAAGTACGTTAAATAGAAGCATGGAAGAATAAATCACGCGTGTTACGCAATCAAGCGAAGAGGGATAGAAAAATAAACCGCGTGCACGTGTGCCATGATGTATTGGAAAGTTCCAAGGTGATTTCGATTTTTGGGAAGAATTCACGATCTCCCTACGCAATCACGTTCGGGTATAAAAGGGGCAGTTGCATTGCTGAGTTAGATAGAGTTTTAGTTGAGTAATTAGCGGGTAAACAAAGCGATAAGTGTAAAGTTCGATAAGTGAATTTAAATAGTGAGAATTAATTGTAATTGTGTTGTTGTTTGTTTGTCTGTGAATTATTGCAATAAATTGTGTCTATTTTGGTAATAAATTCGAACCTCAGCTCGTAACAGTACTAGGGACCAAGAGAAATGATTAATTTATACTTTTCCAAGTGTATCACTTGAGGCCACACAATCATTATTTCCTAACTTTTAAACTTTCGCGTTCCAAAATATAATTATGTATATATACGGGTAATAACCCGATCACGAAATAGGTATTACATATACCTCTGACCTGGTCGAAACGTCAGGCAATTCGGCGGTATGTAATACCTATTTCGTGATCGTGTTAATATAATTATATAATACATAACTATAATAATTATTTCGTCTAGTAGTCTAAATAACCTTACATGTCTATGATTTCCAAAATCGTATCGAAATGGCAAGCGTTTAGGTCTATCCACTTTCTTAAGCTGCTGTGACTGATTTAAGGTAAATTCTATAAATCAATGTTAGAAACGTCAAAAGGAGCTTAAATGACACATACATACATATATACGAGTATACTTTAAAACGTAGGTCTATCCTTAAACATCCTTTGACCGTGGCAGCCCTAGTTAGGGCTAGGCAGTTAATGGAATAAATAACCATGGAATATGCATCTTGCGTTATTGTTCTGGCACAGACGGTAAACTTTATGCAAGTACTTCATTTACATAGGTATAGGTTTTTCAGAATATTTCTTGTAATTAGACGTACAAACAACGGGGGCTCCAGAAGGTGAGAGGTAAGTTAACGTAAGACCTCCACAACCCAAGTACTAGGCGACATCCAAGTTCTGTAGTTAGACCCGGTTGTCGAACTTTTTAGGGCTCCAACTAAACGAATGCTACAGATGTTCGTTTGGCAACCGGGACGGATATCCGATGGCTTAACGTGCTATCCGAGCCACGGACCCCTCCGCACTATTCTTTCGGTATCAGCAGTGTTTTTATTAAAGACTAGCCGTCCCCACAGTTTCACCTGCGTTTATGGTCACTGCTCCGCTTCTATTGGTCGTAGCGTGATGTTATACTGCCCACAGCCTTCCTCGATAAATGGGCTATCCAACACTAAAATAATTTTTCAATTCGAACCAATAGTTCCTGAGATTAGCGCGTTCAACCAAACAAACAAACTCTTCAGCTTTAATATTAGTATAGATAAACGGTTGTGTGTGTGTTTCTTGGATGCCTGGCTACTTACGGACCCAACCGGAGCCCTTTCTCAACGAGTGAAGTGCCCTGCCGGTTGTTTGTTTTGTCTTTCGGATCGTGCGGATGTAAATGTGGACGGTTGCGTTTCTGTTGCGGTGTTGTTACTAATAGATACCGTGTTGCACATCCAACTGACTGTCACTTTTTGGGACGTAATTTACATAAATCAGAATTTTAGTTAGAATATTTTATTATTAATTGTAGAACAATGAATTTTAATAATATTAACTAATTAACAAAGTACACCTAATATGCCTATTCTTTGGAGACAATAAACCCTTCAATTTATCCGTCAATCTCATATGAAGCAAAACAGAATCAAAGGCAAGCAAATATATTCAAGAGATAGAAACTCCGACACTGATATCACAGAAAATGCAATTTATACGCACGTAATACGCCCCCGAATAGAGTAAGTCGCATGTTTTATATGTAACCCTATGACGTCAATACACCTCTACACCTAGTAGGGTTGTACGAATACAGAGTAGATAAATACTAGTAACACAGAGTAGATGCGATAAGGTCGCCAATTGTACATAACATTAGCTAGTAAGTAGATATAAGTAAAATATTGTAACCTATTTGTTTGTGTACAATAAAGAGTTCATCTATCTATCTATAGTAAGAGTAAATCAAATTGCTTCAAGAATTTAATTTAAAAAAAAACACATATTTTTTAAATATGGTTCATGTATATAACTATACTATAATACATTATATACATGAACATAATGAACATATCGAATTTTATGTCAAAAGCATTTGATATCCGAGTAGTTGTAATTAATAGTTATCAGGATTCTTGCAAAATACTCAATTTTCTGCCATAGACAACTAAAATTACGCTAGCACAATCTCTCCTAATTTCTATACTCCACTGTACCAATGTCAGTCATCTCGATATCACTGAGGGACAACTTGATAAACTTGAGCGCCTTCAAAACTTTTGTATTACATTAATGTTTGGCTACGCAAATATAATCATGTTACAGAAATTAAAAGTTGCTTAAGTGATTTCCAACTCGTCTTCAAGAGTATACTCGTACTCAATCTATATTATATGGTATTTTATTAATACTTTATTCATCCCTGTACTTATACTTGTAACCTTGTACATAACCACTTTGTGTATTCCTTGTAAGCCAATTTTAACTCGTGTGCAATAAAATTTTTACTACAGTCTATAAAAGTAAATCGTTGGAAACCTCTGATTAAACCATTTCGAAAGCCAAAAAACTTCAACGTACAACTGTTCCATTTGTATGCACTCTGTGGCTAACTGACAAATGAGGGATTCAACCGCGTTAGGGTACGACCGTTTCGTTCATTATATTATGGTGTTGTTTATCGTGTAAGGAATTTGTTGTCGTGTTTGTTTTTTATTACATTGTTACAGAGTATCATAGAAGTAATAAACACCAGACAAAAATAGGTAAAAGAAAGTAAACCTCCAAGTGAGAACAGATATTTCTATATTATTCAACACGCACATATTATTATTGAATTATATGTCTACAAGGGCCTTGGACAAAAAAAACAGTCAGTCGTAGGACTACACGTCAGAAGTGAAAACATAACTTCACAATGTATATACATACACATATCTGTATATATAATTAGGTTAAAAATAAAAAGTAGGTAATAACATATCTAAATGTATACATAGAGTACACTGGAAGTTCTGTGCTCCTGGCCGCTCATAAATGCTTGAATTTTGAATGTTATATTTTTTTAAATATAAAAAACTCGGTTTCGTCTTACGAATTTTCGATCAAGTCACGTGTTTAAAAAAGTGCACAACGCCGCTAAAGAAGTTTTCACTTTAAAAATACAAAGAAGAAATTTTCTTCGGTTTACAAAACCAGCACTGTATTTCTATTTAAAGGTTACGTTTTTAGTGCTTCTTTGCAAAACACGTACTTCAACTGTTGTAAGTCTCGCAAAGAAAAGTAGTCTAAGCATATGAGGTACTGAGCATTTGAACAACACACATCTTTACACAAGCATTTTAGTAGCTATTTCGACTCAATTATCTTTTATAAATTATTACAAAACAATATGAATAGAAATAACACAGTATTATGTACTACTAAATTACGAGGAACGGTGAAAATAACGTTTATTCGTATTCTTCACTAGTACATTGATATTTTTCGTTTTGACGTTTAAGGAAAACCTTATAATACGGAATCCTGGATGTTTAAGCTTTCTTATGGAGTATTCTTATCGAGTATGGAGCATTCTTATTGAGTATAGAGTAGATACTCCATACTCAATAAGAATGCTCCATACTTTATTCAGATAATAAAGAGTTTTTATTGTGGTAAACGTAACATCGTAAATTACAAGTTTTATAAATGATTTATCTCCAAAAATCATTATATTAATATGTGAAAAGAATTCTTTGTACCCCTTTTTAAGAAAATTTCCCGAACGTAGTAACGTGAATTTTGGAATATTTACAGTTTATATATAGAAGAAGTGCAGAAAGCTAAAATGTTTAAACAATATGTCTAACAACTTTAAAAATTACGTAAAAAAGGGCTTAATGATATTACACGCGTCCAGTATATGTGTTACCTAGTATGTGTAAGTAAGTCTTTACAATGACAGCTCAAGTTATACTGGCCAATGAAAAAACAATAGTCTAAAATCAACGACCACGTGATCTCTAGTAGTTATAAAATAAGACAGGCCTCTTGGTCTAGTGGTTAGAGATCCTGACTGCTGAGCCAGAGGTCGTGGGTTCTATTCCCACCCAGGATAAATAATTGTTTGATAAACATGATCATTTGTTCTGTGTCATTTATCTATAATATGTTTGTATGCAGGAATATATATGTATGTTTATCAGCAGTCTGGTTACCATAGTTCGGGCTCTGCCTAGTTTGGGATCAGACGGCCGTGTGTAAGGCGGTAAGGTGTCTCAAGTTATTATTATGTTATTAATATAAAACAACCTTTAGATATTAGGTAATATTTTTTACTATAAATTAATGCTATCGTGATATATTCCAAATGTAGTTTTTCAGCAACATACAGGCCCCTCTCGTATTGCAAGTGTTGCAAGAGACCATAAGCTATGGTAATCCCTTACCACGAGGCAACCCGTATGTTTGTTTACATTGTACATAGTATTGTAGTATAAAAAGTGATCAAGTCATTTTGACTTAACAGACACAAGTGACTGGCCTGTTGGTCTAGTGGGTAGTGACCCTGACTACTATGCCATAGGTCGTGGGTTCGATTCCCACCCGAGTCTGGGTGTTCTTTGTGTCCGTTGTTTGTATGTTTGTAAAGTCCCCCGCGACACAGGAGTAATTCCTAATGCGGGAGTTGTCTTTTAAAAAAAAAAGAGTGGCGTTTCAACTATCACATTTAAAACTACCAAACGTTAGATTTAATAATTTATCTTACTAATATTACAAAGGCGAAAGTTTGTGACAAAAGATAGATAGATAGATGGATGGATGGATGTTTGTTACTCTTTTACGCAAAAACGGCTAAACGGATCTGGATGAAATTAGGCACCGAGATGGATTATATTCTGGAATAGCGCATAGGATACTTTTATCCCGGAAAAAATACGGTCCCCGTGGAATAGATTTCACCAAAATTTCTTTGCGAACGAAGTCACGGGCAACAGCTAGTTTGTAATAAAAGAAAATAATAAATCTCTTTTCCTATGTAGCTAACTTATGCAGAAAATTAAATCCCCAATTCAAATCACAGCAAATACACCCAAAAATTGCCATACCTGCGAACCCTAAGCCCTTCTGATATTACATCTGCTCAGAAATCCTTCACTATATTTCCTATCGACCGACAACTGTTCAGCAAATAGAATAAAACATCGCAATTTCCTTGGGACCGTGCGTGGTTCCGCTCTTCCTTTCCTACAAACTCACAGCTTGGCAGCCCTAGCCAAGATCATACAAGATAGAAATCAATCGAATTCCAACTTTACCCTTCAGATAATACGATGAGTATTTCTTTCAGTAAGTGTAAAAGTTAAATTGGTAAGTGTGCACATACTTGCTTCTAAATAAATAAGAACAATATTGCAACTAGTCTCTGTCTCCGATGTTTTTCTATTTCATTACCTTGTTTCAAAGTATTGAGGTAAGGTGGTTGACGTTTTGCTTGTGTTCTTTTGTTTTATGATTCTCTTGCAGATTCACAAATTGCACAACGTTTGCGAGTATTTTCTTTGATGAATCTGTTTATTTGGTTTTGTTTTCTGGTTATAGCTATTTCAATAGACTTATTTTATACTAAAAATCATTGAAAGGACTTTATCGGAGAGTTACGAAATCGTATATATTGCCTCTTTTTGATTGCAGACATATAGGAACAAAACGTTTTACAGCTAAAAATGACTTTCTACTGAATAGTATTACTTAGTAAGTGTTTGTAAAATATAAGGCACCAATCTCAAACACAACTTAACCGATTTGATGATAACTATACTCGCAATTTTATATACTTTGTTTATTGAAAAAAACTAGGCTACAATCTATATGAACAGAGCAATAACACAGATGTATGAATCAGCTAAAATAATGTACCATTCAATCCAATAGGTTGCGTGTACAGTCGTCGTTTGATGTTGATGTCTGTGTGTGTGTCTGTCTGTGGTGTCGTAGCTCTCAAACGGATGGACCGATTTCGATGCGGTTTTTTTATTTGAAAGCCTCCTTGTGTAAGAGTATCAGTTCTTTTCCAAAATGATGTAAGGCATTTTGTAATCGTTGAAGGGATTTTCGAGTCGGGGGTGTTTTAAATTTTAAATTTTTTACATAATTATTTTCATATTCTTCACTTTTACATCTCGTCCTTTGAAACATATACAAATATGTAGGTATATTTTGAACATACCTGATGATAGAACTTTAAATTTATATAAGCATGTTTAAAGTTCTTTGTGCCTATAACATTTGTGGATATATTGTAGCTAAGACCAGCCAGCACACGCTTCTAATCTATAATTTACGACCAAACACGAGAGTTTGCCATAAATGTTAAGCTGCATTAGAACTGTTTCCTCAACGTTTAATTTTGTAGCTGTACGGATAGTAAATATTTGTAATCCAAAGAACATCACAGCTCTTTAAAACCCTTTATTTATATTATGTAGATACATAACCTTCAATATCGTGAGACTTATCGCGAACGATGTAACAATCTGGTTAATATTCTCGACATACGAGTACAACTCAAATTCTCGCCCACTATGATGTGACAGATGTAATTTTTACGAATATTAATGAAATATGATTGCAGTTTTTTAAGTGAAAAACTTCTTTAGCCACGTTGGGCATTTTTGGTATGCGGAAAAAGCACTGAACTCACGTGACCGTCACGGTCAGATACATATATACAGATGTGTGTGTGTGTGTAAGTTATGTTTTCACTTCTGACGTGCAGTCCTTTTTTTTTCGTGTGGAAACCCCCACGGATCATCACCTCACCGGAGTTAACGATGAAGTGATATGTCGGAATCGAACCGACTAAAACCACACGGTGTTGCGTCACACGTGGGTCTATTGCAAGGGACCCGGGATACCCTTAGAAGGAAGCCTCTTTGAATCCCTGCAGTCCTACGACTTACGGTTTCTTATACTGTACCGACGCATTGTACATAATTAAAGCTATGTAAAAAAGTAAAAAATAAATAAAATTTTAAATGTCTCATACGCGAAAGTGTACTAATTCTATCTTTTGTCATAAAGTAAGTTTAAAAGCGTAAATTACTTCCACTTACCAAGGTAATGGAATAGTTAAAAATCCTAGCATTCCACCTTTGAGATTATTTCAACCAGAAAACGCGGTTAGATGATGCCCAAGCAACGGAACGGTGCGATATGTTAACCTTTTAAGACTCTATGTGTGGGTAGTCTGACAAAAATGTTCAGGTAAATATAGCACTTCGACCTCTTCAAATGAATGAAAGCGGAGAAAGTAAGCGATTAAAGTGTCTGAAAACCTAGTTTATTTTTGTAGATTATTTATGTGTTTTTATGTTTGTGTTCTGTATGCTACAGGTCGATAAACAGTCGGCAATAGTAGTATTGTTTTTTTTTATGGTGTCAAGGGCAAACGAGCAGACGGGTCACCTGATGGTAAGTGACTACAGTCGCCGACGGACACCTGCAATTCAAGAGTCACAAGTCACAAGTGCGCTGCCGTTCTTTGAGGCTTTTTTCTTGAAGGTTTGAAGGTCGTATCGGTCCGGAAATACCGCAGGCGACTTACACTGAACCAATTGCGATGAAACTTGGTATATAGATAGCTGAAAACCTGGATTAACATATAGGCTACTTTTATCCTGATATTCCCTCGGGATCGGGACTTACGCGGGTGAAACCATGGGGCGCTGCTAGTAAAGACTACATTTTAAACTGAGTTGAAATAAAAAGATAATAAATTATGTTATGTAGAAGTAAGATGTCAATAAAAGACATATGCATGACCATGAGTGTTTCTAGAATATACATGGAAAAGGTGGCTTAGTACGATTAAAAAGTTTACACAATGCGAAGGCAAACCATTCAACTATTCAACTGACACAGTTCACGGACAGACATTTCCAATCAAAATAGGTGGTACTGGCTTTTTCAAAAGTTCATTACAAGCGTGCTTTCATATTATATTTGTGAATCGAGACTTAATCGCAATCCCACTAATATTATAAATGTGAAAGTTTGGATGAATGGATGAATGTTTGTTACTCTTTCACGCAAGAACGGCTGAACGGATCTGAATGACATTTGGCACAGAGATAGATTATAGTCTGGAATAGCACAAAGGCTACTTTTTATACCGGTAAATGTACGGTTCCCGTGGGATAGATTTCACTAAAATTTCGACGCGAACGAATTCGCGGGCAACAACTAGTATTATATAATGCGAAAGTGAGTTTGTTTGTAACGCTTTCACACCTTAACTACTCAAACGATCATCATAAAATTTTGCATATCCGTTGCCAGATGTACGACCTCCAAACCATAAAGAAAAGAGCGTACGAGATGGGATCTCAAAGGCCGGCAACGCACTTATGACTCTTTGAGTTATAGGTGTCTATGGGCGACGGTAGTCACTTACCATCAGGTGACCCGTCTGCTCGTTTACCCTGTATAATAAAAAAAATAGGAAAACCCACCAGGTACCTTTCATTCATAAAAAAGTACTGTTCCCGGGATATAGAAAATATAGCAAAAGCTAGTATTATATATTTTGACTAATATTTTTTATTTATAGTTAATGTGCATCCCTCTTAAAATCAAAACATAAATACTTTCAACTGAAAACAAAGTAAATATTCCATTTAAAAGTTAAACGCGTTCTGGTTCTGTCGTAGCGTCATGTTCCGTCTACAGTGTGACTAGCTAACAGTTTTACTAACTAAACCGCTGAGTTTGTAAACTGTAAACATTTAGTCTACAGCTAAACGAAGTTAGGATAAATGGTGTTTTAGAAGATTTACAGATCGTTGTAAACTGATTTCCTTGAACTATAGTTAAAACACTCTCAACTAGTGCTAAAATTAAAAAAGAATACTGTCAGTCGTAGGACTGCACGTCAGAAGTGAAAACACATTTTTAAAGATTAATTAATAAGGAACTGACAAAACTCAATTTAGATTAGCACCCTCTAGTGGATCTATACCATATAATACATATGTATGTATTATTAGCGTAACGGTAACCAGTTCAATGCTTTTTCCCAATAGCAAAAGTGCACAAACGTGCCTAAAGAAGTTTTCACTTCAAAAAGCGTGAGGTATCCTTCGGACACCCGGTTGGAATGAAGTTCATTTACATTCATTTAATGGATTGAATAAATTGTACCAAAATAAATACTTTTAGTAAATATTGTAAAAAGTCGAAATTAAAATTGCGCTATCTGTGAAATTTGCCTTAAATATATGTATAATTAGTATATATCAAATAACAGTAGTATCGCGCAGAATCCATAGATGGCGTAAAAATATTTTTTTAAATATAAGAAACTCGGCTCCGTCTTGCGAATTTTCGATCAGGTCACGTGTCCTGACGCGAGTATAACATTTTTACCCATCCCAAAAAGTGCACAACGCCGCTAAAGAAGTTTTCACTTCAAAAATTGACGATACGCCTAAAATTATTCAAGTAGTATTTAAATTTGGAAAAATCTAACTGCAGCAGTTTTTTGTGCAACTATAGAATATATAATAAAAAGAATTATTAAAATTGATTTCTAATTGGCAAATATATATGATAATATACAATCCAAAATAAAATCAGAATCATTAAGACAGCCATAGCACTCTTCGAGAGGAAATTGATCTTACTGTTGCTGTGCGTGCGACTGTTAGGAAATAAAAGATTATTTTTGGAACGAAGTTCCGTATGGGGAGTTGCGGAGGGGTACCCTAGCCGGCAAAAAACGTCCGTAACGTTAAAAGAAGCGGAAGATTTTTATGTATAGTCTATTTATGAGGGCTATACAGTGTCTAATGTATAGTCTACGTGATGACTGTTATTATTATTATTATATATTTTTATAAATCATTGTAAATAAAATAAAGGTGTTAAGATAATTTTGTAAAGTAGTTTTTTTATCTATAAAAAATCATAATAAAAAATGTATACCCGAATAATTATTTTCTTTTTACCTCGAATAGAACTTGAAATTAATATTTTTATAATACTGAACTTTCTTCCTGTCTGGTGTCCCACGACACCACACAGTTTTTTTTAATAATTGTGAGTTGCTATGTATTCAAATGTTGTTTAATGTTTGTTGGTTAATGTTTGTGTTCATTATCATTGAACTAAAATAGTGGCAATTCACTAAATAGGTCACAAATCAAAATTATGTTTCCTAGGTAGCAACGCTTCTTCACTAAGTACTAAAGTATTACTGCTGTCCGAGCATAAATATATTGTGTCCTACCCATAAACTTAGTATACTATCAGTAAACTAAGTTTATAGTCCTACCACTTATATTTGCAAATTAAATCGTATTTTGTAAAATAAAAAAAAACAGTAACATTGAATAACCCGTAAAACCTTCGTCCTGTACAACACATTTTTGTCGCCGGTAAAAGAAAACATTCTATTTGGGCACAAATATCTTACGTATGTACTCGTATGTACGAAGTACGCTATTTGCTAACTTTATTACGAAACATAAAGTTTGTAGGCCGCCTAAGAGAAACACCGTTGCTTGATTTTTTTCTTGACTTCCTCGTCAAAGTAAGTCGGTGTTTGTTACGTTGACTTATAATTTCTTTGTCTTAAAAGGACTGTAGGGACATAATGCTGATGCAGTAATTTGTATACAAAGGCGCGAGCATTCACCCGGCGCAGTAGTCATCTGTCCATCAGCGATGAGTTAGGTATAGGAAGACCTTCATTTCCATTTTAGTAGGTTATAAACAATACTCTTTATTTTACTTCTTATACTGACAGAACGATGAATATAATATAGAAAGAAAAAGAAAGAAAGAAAAAGTATTTATTTCTTAAGTGACGTTCGTGCTTACAGTACTTATAGTGATGAAACATTTAAAAAAAAAAAGAAATACAAATAAAAATAAAGAAAAGAACCAAATTGAGTGACAATTGCCTTGCACGCACTAAATATGATATATGCCTAAATTGTTGAATGGACTATTATCCAAAGCATAACCCTGACCGGGAATAGTATATCTTCAGGAAGAAAAAATTCTGTTTAAATAATCACCTAGATGTCCTAGTGGTTTCGTTTCGGTAGTAGAAGCCTGTAAGCCGATTACTGGGTAAGGGATGTCGGCGCGTTTGCAAGCGTTGTCCGAGACCTCTCTCGGAGAGAGTTTGCTCTCCTCGGAGATGACGGGCTCGGAAAAAAATGGTGGTAGATTGATATACCGCAATGCGTTTATACCGCCTTTTCTGGATAAATTATTTTTTGGAACGATGTTCTTTATTCCACGTTACACTTCAGACGCTCATCGAATGGGCACTAGACAGAAAAAAGTGTTAAGGCAACGAAAAATGCTGACCACGGGTTGATTGATCGATCACGCCATCTTTGGATTCTGCGCTAGTATCTAGTATGTACTTTGATGTTACACTAATTAAATTATCACTTGCCCTGCGACTTTACCCGCGTACATCCCGATCCCGTGGGAATATCGGGATAAAAAGTAGCCTATGCGTTAATCCAGGTCTCCAGCTATCTACATCCTAAGTTTCATCGCAATCGGTTCAGTGGTTTTTGCGTGAAAGAGTAATAAGCATCCATCCATCCATCCAAACTTTCACATTTATAATATTAGTGGGATTAGTTAGGGCGATTTTCACAGATGGCGAAATTTTAGTTTCGAGTTTTACAATATTTACTATATTTTGGTACAATTTATTCAATCTATTAAATATATTTATATACAGTGAATGGAAATTCGTTCTAACCGGCTGTCCCAAAGACACCTCCCTCACCCGTATTTTTTTTTTTTGCTTTAAAGGTTCACTAACAATGAGTTCCTGATTTGACTATAAAAACACAGCTTACTTAATTTTAATATAGTAAGAACAATTCATAATTTTATACCCATTACTTTGTATAATTACTGCTTATATATAAGTAATTATAATCATTTGACGGTATTGTTTTCAGAAATATGCTAATGTTAAAATATTTAAAAGCTAAACAGTCAAATTGGTGTTGTTTTATCTAAAACTAGCTGTGCACCGCGCGCGTTCGCGTTTATGTCGGAAACAGTAATACGAATGAAATCGGTTAAGTCGTTCTCAAGTTAGAGCGTGACCAAAGAAAATAGGGATTCATTTTTATATATTGCTGTGACTGGGGTAACGTAGCTTGGGCCCCAGGACTTCAGAATCGTTGGTGAAAGGAGAATAATTGAAACACTAACTAGCTCCTAAGGCTATAATCAGTCAGCAAGCTTATCACATTTAACATTGATAATATCTTGATCACATTTTTATATTTCTTCGGCGAACCGTTCTGACCATGCCCTGGCAACTTGCGAACAAATTTTTATTTTTTTTAAAGAGCCATCTTCACCTGATACATAAAACTGTTATTCTAGGTTACCATATTTTACCATCACACATTTAAGGTATTTTATATAACTTGTCAAGTTTGTATATTCATTTCACCAGGTTCGCCATTCTTAATAATTCCGTGATTAATATTAAGTAAAAAAAAAGTAAAACTTTATTCATTTATATTTAAAATAATAAATCATTGTTTCGAAATAAAATAAATTAATACTCGAGACCATATAGTAGTTAACCAGTATAACACGCTGGCAACTCTGGTCTCTGTCTAAATGTAAAATGTCAGAAAAAAAATCGCCGGTTTGTTATTTATCAAATAACTTAAATTATTTCTTGTTTGTAATAAAAGTGATAAGATTTATTGTAATAGTAAAGTATTTTTCGTTATGAATTGGTGCAAATAAGTGAACATTTTGTAAAAATGTATGTGGTGACAGTGACAGTTTCTATTACTTCAAAACCTTATAAAGTCTTGTAAATGAAATAATAATAAACTACGTTATTAATAAACTAATTTAATTAGACTTTTGTGTTATTTATTCCGTTCTCATAATTATACATTATAGCTATAGATAGCTTTAGTAATAAAAATAATACATTTTTACACCTGTAGTCAGCGCCTCTATAGGTGAAGTAGGGAACTAAAGTTCCCGTGCTTTGCGGTCAGAGCGGTATATTTCAGTATAATATATTTTAGTTTATGGTTCTGACATCTACGGTCATTCACATCGGACATCCACCTATTCTCTCACTTATACAATTCAAAACGGTTCTATATAATGCAGTACAGAATATCACCTGCCAGTAACATTGTATGGCACAAAGGTGTGACAATATATAGATCTCTACCTTTATCGTAACAAAAATCAATCTCTGGAACAAATTGTCGCCTGCGGTATTTCCGAACCGATACGACCTTCAAACCTTCAAGAAAAGGGCGTACTCCCATCTCAAAGGCCGGCAACGCACTTGTGACTCTTGAGTTGCAGGTGTCATTGGGGAACGTTAGTCACTTACCACTAGGCGACCAGTCTGCTCGTTTGGCTAGTATAATAAAAAAAAACAATATAATTTGTGTTTGTGTTGTGTTAAATAAATAAAAAAGAAACATTTTCGAAATTTGAATTTATCGAACATCTGAAGCGGAGGAGAGTAACCCTCCCCGTTATCAGTCATGTTGTTTACTTTGCAGTTAACATCCAACGTCTTACACACTATTAATATCGCTTGCACATCTATCAGTTATCCATGAAAGGCTA
Source organism: Euplagia quadripunctaria (assembly GCA_963859945.1). NCBI lineage: Eukaryota > Metazoa > Arthropoda > Insecta > Lepidoptera > Erebidae > Euplagia > Euplagia quadripunctaria. The sequence continues at coordinate 9,375,820 of OY982583.1, forward strand.
TCAATCACTTTGATTTAGTTGAAGACGCACCAGTGAGACGTCTTAGTCAGATGTGTTTACAAGTGGGGTACGTTATGTATTATGTATCAAGGGATATGGGTTAATGTTGCAGAATGTATCGTGTAATTTTAGCACAAATGCGGTTATGGTAAATGTTTTAAGACCATTTCGTAAAATTTTTTAGAAATATTACAATTTTAGCTGAAAAACACTGAGTCCTAGAAAGCGATTCTTTTTTAAAGTTGGCATATAAGCGGATAGCCTACCTCATAGTACGGGTATGCATGTACCTACGCGACGTTGTGTGTGCTTATAAACAACACATTAAACCACTCCCTTTTCCCCCCTCCTCTCCCTCCGCAGTTTACTGGACATTATTCCTACCAATTGGAGCATGTAGAAGCCCTCACATCGTATTTAAAACAAAGTTAAAACTGCTCTACAGACAGAAATAAACGCGAGTACAGATGAAGCTGGTTTATGAAATGAGACAGAAAGCAAGCTGATGTTGTTCTTATTAACTTGTGAATATAGATTAACAGCCTAAACCTAAAACTATAAAAACCCTAAAAGATATGCGCATGAACAAAGATAATAATTAATTCACATCTGTATTACGTAGTTTGAGTGTACGGATGGGTGATTTAAGAGGTCACATCGCCAAATGCAACTACTTCAAGTGTTGTATCGGGGCGTACTTTCACTCTGTTTGTTTGCTCATTATTTGTAAAGTAGGGCTGCTACAATTCACCCCCTACTTAGAAAATGTTGGTTTAACCCTATAATGGCTCATAACTACAGGTACTGTGAGCTTCATCTGAACATACAGCATAGTCTTCCTTGTGGGCTTCTCTTTTTTTAAATTTAAACTTGAACTGTAATTTACGGTACTAAATAAATAAATACCAATGATCAGTGAATGGAGTTGCTAGTCGTTATGATCAATAGAGATATTGGCTGTAATTTGTTTTCGTAAATTATGTAATAATCTTTAAAAAAAAGTATCATCGACTTCAATGCGCCTCAAAATACCCAAATCGCTGCAAGTGTGCCTGTAAAATTTGTCTGTTGTTGATGATGTTTCTCCAGGATCCCATTATCAGATCCTGACCGACTGATGACTATGGGACTACCTAGGAAGTATACCCTTTCAAACAAAAGAAGAATTTTCCAAATCGGTCCAGGTGTCTTTGAGTAATCGGTGAACATTCATAAAAAAAAGCATATATATACAGTGGAACATAGAACCTCCTTCTTTTCTGAAGTCGGTTAAAAACCAGCTAAAATCGTCAGATAAATAAATCTGCGATACTCGATTCGATTTATTTGCTGAAGTCGAGACCGAACCACTGGATGGAATTGCATAAGCCTCAAGTTCTCGCCATCGACAGGCACTATTACTTCAAGATAATCTGAGAGACAGTTGACATAAAATGTTTAAAAATTCAATTGCGAGGATAAATACACAGTTTCAACTGTCTGAAATTTCTTCGGTCATTCTTTCGTCATTACATTTTCTCTATCAATTTTTCTCTCTCTTATTTACTCTCTCACAAAAAGATTGTCATATGCGTCATTACACACACGTCATCGTACGGATTAGTATGAGCAAGCACGTGTTCTCGTCATACGTAGACACGTCGTCACACGGACGTACGCCCATGTGAAGGCATTGACGTTGTGCAAAATATGAACAATCGGACTCAAAATAACGAGGAAAAAGTAAATACATGGCAAAGATAGATGGAAAAATTATTGCTTCACAGGCAGATGGCAACAGTCTATCCGTCACAAATATCGCCGTAAATTAATCGAAATGCCACGTAATTGTAGGTATCCCGTTGTTTTATCTTTTCATGTATCCAAATCACGAAAGATTAAAATCATTTACTGCCATAGACTTTGTGTTGACCCTTATTATGATGTCATAATAATCACATAAAGGCATAGAAGTTTAAAAGTATGAAGAATCCATTTTCAGAAAAAAATATCTTCCTAGCCTGGTCTTGTTGCCGTACCTACAATTAGGTCCGTGCTTAGCTTCAAATACGAGTAGAATGTAGATGTGGATTTTGTGCCGAAAGTCGACAATTACACCGCACTTAATTGATGAGTGAACCGAGGTTGTTACGCCCCTCTCAATATGCATGAAGTATTATCATGCAGGGTTGGTACGTGGATTTTTGACGAGCCTGTAGTATATAATATTGAAATTCAACTATTAATTTATTTTAGCCATCTCATAAATACGCCAATAAAGGTTTACTAAGTGCATTCGCTTATTGATCTTACATGATTAAACAAGGACAACTTCATGCTGCAGAATATCGCAAACTATATCAATTTCCTGCTGCCGAATAGTATTTTTTTTATGTTATTAATATTTTCAATGTATGTGAAACCTTTTAGGTTAGCAGCTCATAAAACTTCGGTAGCGACTTAATTTTAAAAGGTATGGTTTCTTAAGCAAAGTTGGTGTCTTTAGAAAAAAATCGGTACGTCAAGGAGTTAGTAAAATATTAGAAGCATTTCGAATTGTTATTGCTATTAAAAACTAAGTATTAAATTCGCGGTATAAAAACTAGATGAAAGTATCTACAAAAAAGTCAAAAATCGTTTTTTTTTTTCATTCGCTCCTTTATGAAATGCCAAAACGACGTAATTGTAAATGCAATATTTCACAAATACCAAAATAACATAATAGCTAAGGAACCACAAGGAACTAGGTAAATTTTCGGAGTATTTATGCTCTCCTGTAAAATTAAGAAAATGTAGATACGTTCATCTGGTCCTTATACTGCGAATTAGTGAGTTAGTTAGTAAGTAAAGTAAATTAAAATTACACAGATCACATCAGATGCATAGAATCCTTGCGCAAATTGAATGCACACTTGTTTTAGCTACATACTTATATTATTTGTATGTTTTTTTTTTGTTTTTGTAATCTTCACTTACATCTCTGAAGCTGTAGAAATCCTGAAAGCTGTGTACGGTAGTAGTTGGAGTGCAGATTTAAAAATGTTATCATATAAAAGTAATTTAAAGCACTACTTGGTCTGTATTCTGTAACTGTACCTTTTTTAAATAAATATCAGGAATTCTGCATTTCCTCTTCTTTTCACAAAGGTGACACCGAACGTAGATAATCATTTAATATTAAACCATAAATCGTACGTGAAACTGCGTCGGTTGCTATAATATAACTATCTATAATTAAAATAAATACATACACAACAAAAATAGATTTGCAGCAAAGTAAAAAACTTACTTAAAAGCCCTGAACTGACCGAACGGCAGCCCTAAGCGTCATGTCGTACCGTTGGCATCGCAACAAGAAAATCGTCGGTTCTATCCCGTGACGATCAATTAGACAACTGGAGGACTGAATCTCATTAATCCCACGATTATTTTCTTAAAACCGAATACAGGAAGATAGTAGTTAGCATGTCTAATTTACAGTATAAATATACATTCATAATGAGCAAAATATATATAATTGTATATATTTACACCAATATATAATTGTATACATTTATTTAATAATTCTTAAGGTATTGACTGCCAAACTGCGCTAGGCTCCGACGTAATCCCCTCCAAGGACCACGCCTTGGAGACGATTTTCATAAATTTACTAGCTTTTGCCCGCGACTTCGTTCGCGTGGAAAAAGTTTTCTGAAATTTGCCAATTTATTTCTTACTAGCAGCGCCACGCGGTTTCCGATCTGGTAGGAATATCGGGATAAAAAGTAGCCTATGCGTTAATCCAGGTCTCCAGCTATCTACATACCAAGTTTCATTGCAATCGGTTCAGTGGTTTTTGCGTGAAAGAGTAACAAACATCCATCCATCCATCCATGCATCCATCCAAACTTTCACATTTATAATATTAGTGGGATTTTTTCTTTCATAAGAACTTTCTCCTGTAAAACCAAACACAAAAAAAAAGAATTAGCGAAATCGGTCCAGCCGTTCACGCGTGATGCCATGACCAAGGAAAATAGGGATTTATTTTTATATATATAGAGATGTATTTTTAAATAGGGAGCCTTTTATACGGGTTGTTACAGAAAGGTGTTTTAAAATTTTAGGAGCGTTATGTGTAGGCGACAAATAGTTGAAAACATGAAAAAAATAGAACTAGAAATTTTTTCTTCGGAAAATGCTTTTTCTACTGTAGGTGGACATTTCGATTTAATTTTTTATGCATACATTTTAAAAAAATCTGGACATTCCATCAAAATCCTTTGTATTAAACACTTATAGTTTAATTCATGTTAGCCCTCCCACATACGAAATATTATCTTTATCGGTCAATTTTCAAGTTTAATTTTCGAATTTTCAAAAAATTGTTAGCACTTTCCGTTATTCACAGGGTCTACTATACAACCCTAGTAAATGGCCACACCTTTCTGTAACACCCTGTATATAGCTACCGTGGAGGAACTGCTATTGTGTCCCTCTAACTACAACGACAACTACAACCTCTAAAGGCAGTATATCCTCCGATCAGGCTAGGTGATCATGCCTAACGGACTGCGGCCCAACGGTTGATGTCGGGAAAGTGTAAATATACTAATCAGTGAGAAAACTTCATTACACGATACAGGATTAGTTGTTACTATTTAGTTCGGCTTGTCCTTGCTAGATGGCACCAAAGTATGTTTTGTTGTAAACATAAACTACCAAAATTTTTAGCGTTCAGTTTTCTATTGTATCTTATTCCATTTTGAGTAATACTCTTATTAATACCGAAAACAACATAATTCCAAAAACTATCAACCAAAATAGGACCTCATCTATCACACGACGAAAGCCTCTTCATAAAATATGCACACCTAATTCCCCGAATAAACGAAGGATGATAATTAATTCTGTGCCGTACATCCGTCACTGGAATAGGGGCTCCAATTTTTATCACTTAACTAGAATACATTGTGTCCTCTGGATATTTACGTAATTAGATTGGATTGGATATAATATAAATTAGATGCTTGAATAATTAAAAGACTAGGTAAAACTCTCATAACAAGGTAAATACAATGGGTAAACTATGTAGCTACTGATGGTGTGAGGCGTAACTCCTTCAAACTACGTGATTTGACGAGGATATGAAAGAGTCTTGACTGACGTTTTATTATAGATATATAGCCCGTCCGCTGCGATGTGATCTATTCACCTTTCAACATCATTTTACATACATTTTTTACCAACATCAAATAAGTTTCAGTCTCTGTCAGTCTCAGACTGTCAGTGTCAGTCTCAGTTTAGCGAACCCTAACACTCGACAAAAATTTCTTATCTCATTTATTTTGTTTCCGATGTTTTGCTTTTTTCATAGTATTTTCAAACATTGGAAAGTGAGGAGAATGATTTTCGCACAAACAGGAATGTGAAATTTGGAATACTTAGAATAATATATTATGTAGAAGAAGAAAGTTGAAATGTTTTAACAATTTTTTTTTTTATCTTTATTTTATTTTGGGGGTTTGATCCAGTTATGATATGTCAACCCCATCGTACCTCTCGCCCTCGTCTTTTTGTGTTCAATTTGCATTACCAAATTGAACACAAAAAGACTTAAAATTAATTACATCATTGGTGAACCACTGTAATCAGATGACATAATTTTTTGGCTGCTGCTGACCTTGGGCAACTCATCACAGTTTGAATTAAACCCACTTCCAAAAAAATTAATTTAAGTTCTTTTAGCAAAAGCTTACGTTCAATTTTGTTTTAACAATATGTGCTATAGAGTTTAAAATGTCGTCGCCACATCAAAAACTCTTATTTATTTTATTAAAATAGGAACAAACTGTAATAGATGATAACACAGTTCACTATTTAATAAGAATAAGTTAATAGACATTATTTTGACTGGTTATACCCGTAACGCAATGGTATTGGTCGATTGATAAATATAAATGAATAGTGGGGTTATAAAAGAGTAGAAATAAGTTGAGAATGGAGACTGGAGTGCGAATAGTGGTACGAACAACTTGGCAGTTACTGTTAGTTAGTGATTTTCATATTTTATATCAGTGGATGTGAGACGGTTTCCTACAAAAATTATGTAAAAACTGCTAGATAAGTCTATACAATGACAGTTCAAGTTATGCTTTATTCTCAAACTTCATAACTCCAAATTTTCGAATTTCGAATCACTCGCTTTTTTAATTGTTCTTAGTTTTTTTTTTCTCGCATGGCTGACGGTTCATATCACCACTAACAATTGTTCTTAGTTTTTAAACTACCCACTTCGTAAATCTTAAGTTCGTAAATGTTAAGAGTTATACGTAAGTCCATTTATTTAATCATGTTATCAGATATAAAACATAATTACAACAAACATAAACACAATTAATTTTTAAATGTAAATAAAGCTGTTTGTCTATGTTTTATAGTTAGTTATTTAATGAAATCGTTTTTTCATCATTCTGTAAACTTGAGTAAAGTTTGAAAATTAAGTCAATGAAATAAAACAAGTGAACAACAACAATAAATTCAAAACGTCAAAATTCGATCGCCAGGCAATCTCTAACATACATTAAATGCCGTTTCTACGTTTCAAAATTTTTACTTTTGCGTAATAATAAAAAGTAAAAATTTAGAAAACCCTAAAAGGAAATTTAATTTGTATATCTTGAATATTAAAAACACATACGTAATATGGCACATAAAACATCGTCAACCTAAAAACGTACCTATATACGTTCAACCTTCAGCTAGTTCATGAGCAGAATAGCCAGTACCGATCCAAGATGTATGAGGGACCCCACTTTAATATTCTATTTCCTACCTTGTTCGCGAGATATGTAGTTCCGCTGAATTATTACTGAACGGATTTCTCTTTGTGTGAAACATGAAGGTAATAGTACTACTTTCCTTACTAAGATGAATGTCGTCTGGCCTTTTGGGAGGCGTGATGAATTAACTTTCAGGTACAAAGTTTCAAAGTGGAAAAGGTTGATATAATATGGAGATGTAGAGATTTTAATACAAAATTTGAAGATAGCTTTTTTCCCCCTACGTTACAGAAGATCGCAGTCACTTTTGTTTTTCAAAAATAACTAACGCATTAGGGGAAAAATCTTTCACTAATTTATACATAAACAAATACAGAAAAAGTACAGCTAGACTCTTTTTGACTGTTAGTGAATTGTCAACGAGTTAGCTGGAGCTACATAAATGTCATCAACTTGAAGGATTCATTTTTAGTTATGTTGTCGCCATGTGATTAGTGATGTCAATATGAATTCGAAAATTATTGTCTTGTAGGTTGCGGTCCTTAAATGCGTTCAAAGACAGTGCACACAAAGTGAGCCTCCGTGATGAGCAGGTTTCATGTGTCTCGCATGCTTCTCTATAGGCAAGGAGATACCGATCTATGTCGACATGGGCTGCCAGAAATGTTGTCCAGAACTTGCTAGGCATTAATGACTCATAGCCAAGTCTGATGTCCGAGACACCGCTTTGTTGCAGTCCATGTGACCCATACAACTGCTTTATGACGCCCTCAGCGCTACACCCCTTTTTTGAGTGTGTGAATACCCCACGGGCCGTCACCACCACCGGTTTTCACTGGAAATGGCGTGGAGCTGGACGCGGAGCTCCACGCGTACAAAAAATGGTTAAATAAATATTTAGAACGTTCTATACTAAATTTAGGTATTTTAAGTCCATATTAAATACACTATGTTAAACACGTTCAAATTAATATTTATTCACTTTGATTACTTTCCGATAGCAAATATTTACCTACACAAACTTAGTCTGATCTTTGATATTGATGATCTAAGAACTTTACTAAACCTCAACTAAGTACCCGACATCAGCAAACTCTTAATTGAATGATAATATAATACCTAACTCATATTGCTTGTACTATTACTTGCTTATAGTATAAAGTTGTCGGACTTTTTAGGGATCCAACTACCCGTAACGAATGCCACAGATGTTTGTATGGCAATCAGGACCGACGGCTTAACGTGCTCTCCGAGGCACGGAGGGTTCTCAATGTGCTAAGAATGGTGGAAGAAGTCGTATCGGTCGGAAGACGCCGCAGACGACAATTTGTTCCTCAGATTGTTTGTTATGTAAAAGTTTTTTGAGAAGCGCAAAGTGGTGGAGTGCTAATCATTCAAGTGAAGGGGTCGGAAGTTTTGTCGCGTTCAACGATGGCGGAAATCTACGACCGGTATAAGTTCGTATTCCATAAGCGTCTGAACCTTATAAAATAGTAGGCGGTCGGCCGCAGTAAAATACCATATCGATCTGTTCAGCACACCAAGCTTCTTCGAAGCTAATTTGGTCTTACACTCTAAGTGGCCGCGAAACTGAACTTCGCTTGCAGTGGCAGTTAGGGAAGTACTCTCAAAGCGAGGTGATACCATAAAGGATTTAATTTATGTTACCATATTCTAGTAACTATGAAGGCTGACTATATGCAACTACCAGCCACTAATGGTACTAATCACTTTTATATAAACCTGCCAAAATGAAATGTTATACGCTTTAAAAATCTTCTATAACAAAAATAGAAAATATTACACAAATCTTTTTCAATATTCGTTTGCAATAACCGTGTCTACTGCGGTCTTCAAATCCAGGTGTTCATTCGAACTATGGCTGCGTATGTCGACATAGAAATTAGTTTACCAATTCATCTTTTAATTTCACTATTCAAGTCATTTGAAGGAAGTTTGGATTATAAAGCAATAGACTCGTTGATTTAGAACCCTACTATCTATTACTGTTACTCAAAGGCATTACAAACAACCAGCTGCGATGGAACAGTGAGTCGACATTCTGGTTTATAAGAGTTGGGCTCTAAGAATTGGTGCAAGAACTCATCGGCAGATATAGTAGTGTCTATTGAGAGGCCATTTTATAGATTATTAAAATGATTTTTTTTTAGCTAAATTGAGATTTCAAAATAAAATAAAAACAGGAACGAATCTCACCGATAATCATGCTTCTCTCGGTTCAAAGCGAAAGTGTTCATGGTCTCCTACGTAAGACGCAGAAGTTATAGGCCAGAGAAGGCTTCTCAGAGGATCAAGTTTACTGGATTTGAAGACATACGTACGATCTCTAGACACGGACTTTCATGACAAAAGATTAAGTGATTATAATCGATTCAAGGTGACATAATTATTTTATACTAGCAGCCCCCGCGGTTTCACCTGCGTAAGTCCTGATCCCGTGGGAATATCGGGATAAAAAGCCTATGCCTTAATCCAGGTCTCCAGCTGTCTATATACCAAGTTTCATCGCAATCAGTTCAGTGGTTTTTGCGTGAAAGAGTAACAAACAAACATCCATCCATCCATCCATCATCCAAATTTTCACATTTATAATATTAGTGGGATTTTCTTCGTTGAATTTTATTTTTATTGTACAGCTACAATGAAAAGTGAAAGAATCTGTGTTACAGTTTTAAATAGTTTGTAAAATTTGCAGACAATCCACACGGAAAGAAGTTAAGGAAATAACGTTAAAAAAAATCCAGAGCTGATTTTTACGTAAATTTTCTGGCCCAACACAGCAAGATCGAGAAATGCGCCCGGAGCAATCGTGACTTGATACAACACGACTCTTACGTGAAGTCGACTTTAATGAGAGACATGGCTTTGTTAAATATAGTGACAATTAGAATAGAGTATAAGTATTACATATTGTCTTCTAAAGTTAATTTTGTACAATAAGTAACTTTAAAGAAATGTTTCAAATTGTCAGTGGAAATTTATATTAAGTGAGGTATTTTTGTTACTAAGGGTTCCGTACAAACGAAAAAAAAACTCTTACAGTATAATGACTCCTGCGTCTATCTGTCCATGTGTTGATATTCCCACGGGATCGGGACTTACACGGGTGAAACCGCGGGGCACTGCTATTATCAAATAAAAAGGCTTGTTGTGAGGTAAAGTTATTTAAGAAAATAGGTAAAAATTTACCACCCTTATCTCCGAAACTACTGAGACTAAAATTTTGAAAAAAAAATACAGAAAGAGTTATTTACATGTAGATTACAAGAAAACTAATAAGTCTATGGTCTTAAAATGACATAGTAAATCTAAATAAAAGCAAATAGAGTGCATAGGAGAGTCCCCATACTAGGGGTTTTTTTCGGACGTACGGAACTGTCTAAACATGAGTTCAACTCGCACTTGGCCGGTTGTTATATTTAAACACAAATCTACTCCAAACTCTGATACTACACTAAACTACTTATTTTTCTTAAATATCTGTGTTAAATTTCTGCTTTCAAAATAATGTTCTACTTTTGATAGTGAACAAATATTGAAAGTAAAAATAATATAGTTATATTTACAACATAAATACACAAGTTACCGCAGCGCGACTGCAATGGTAGCATTAGGTTTAAGTTAAATGTTTACGCCTAACTCAAACTCAACCAAGGCAAAAGCTCAAATGAAAGAGCTAGAACGGGAAATACAGAGAAAGAAAACTATGAAAATAAAATAAATTTACAAGAGGAGCATTTAAATATAAAAGGGTGAAAGTTAGATGATTTCCAATGCGTGTTGACAAGTCTGCATCAATACCTTTAATTTAAGAAAAGGCAAATCTGTTTGAGAGAACGTCTCTGGTGCCTAGAATATATAGTTTACAGGTCCCCAGGTAAGGCATCAATTTACCTGTCGTGCTCAGTACGATTCAAAAACAGTAGGTTTCTAAAACATTCAGATAGTCTTTGAAACAAATAACATTCACCACAATTTCATATTGAATATATTGAACCACATATATTTCAAAACCAAATGACTTCTCTGATCATCAAATAAATAAATCACAAAACAACTTAAATAGTGTCCCTTCCCTAGTCGCTTTAATATTCGATTACAGTACTAATCCTGACATCTGATGTTTGGGTCAGATTAAACCGTGGTTTAGGGTGCTCACCTATTTTCAACTCGGGTGTGATATTTACTATTAATGTTAGTATTTAGAATAATTTAGATAAACAATTAGGTTTTTTTCTTACAACAATCAAGTGATGACTATCTCTTACTCGCCTGGTGCTCCTGGATTTGTATATCGTAACTAATTTTATTAATACGCATGTGTAATTTGTAACATTTTCATGCCTTACCTACTCCACCGATCATAATGATATTTTACATACACACTGTCAGGGGTACACAAACAGAATATAGGGTACCTTTCATTAAAAAAAAAGGGAGTGTGTGTGCAATTCACACACGGCAGAAGTGAAACTTCAGAAAATAGTTAACCAACGAATAGTATTACGCAAATGAACAAAAATTATACATATGAATGATACACCACGTTGACTATGACGCATTTTCTGAATGCTGAAACTATTCAGAGGCCATTTTATAGACTATTAAAATGATTTTTTTTAGCTAAATTGAGATTTCAAAATAAAATAAAACCAGGAACGAATCTCACCGATAATCATGCTTCTCTCGGTTCAAAGCGAAAGTGTTCATGGTCTCCTACGTAAGACGCAGAAGTTATAGGCCAGAGAAGGCTTCTCATGGGATCAAGTTTACTGGATTTGAAGACATACGTACGATCTCGAGACACGGACTCTCATGACAAAACATTAAGTGATTATAATCGATTCAAGGTGACATGCGTCACTGCGTACTAACGCAGATAACGTTAAACATGCTGTAAACCACCAAGTACTTTGGAGTAATTTCAAATTTTATATTAATTTTTCAAGGGTATTTAATTCCGTTACAAATATTGTTTTATTACGTAAACGAACTGTGAGTAGTGTGTGTGTTTTTAATTTAACGATGTACCACGCGTCCAATTTGTATATACAAAAGCTGAACATGGTCGCTCGAGGGCCAAAATATAAGAATACATAAACGAAACCTATAATAAAAACAGAACCAAAATAATTTAACGTGGGGATGATAAAAAAAACTATAGCTATTTATTTCATTCAACTTTGTTTATAGAACTTTGAACTTTGGTGGTTGTTTTTAACCCCCGACGCAAAAAGAGGGGTTTTATAAGTTGGACGTGTCTGTGTCTCTGTGTATCTGTGTGTCTGTGTATCTGTGTGTCTGTCTGTCTGTGTATCTGTGTAATCATAGCTCCCAAACGAATGGACCGATTTTAGTGCGTTTTTCTTTTTTTGAAAGGTGGCTTGATCGAGAGTGTTCTTAGATATAATTCAAGAAAATCTGTTCAGCCCTTCGAGGATCATCAGCTCTTTTCTAATCGTTGCAAGGATTTTTGAGTCGGGGTATTTTAAATTATAAATGTATAGGGGTTAAAGCAATCTTAAGCAATTAAGTTTTGTCGGCCACCTATGTATATATTAATATATAGGTGGTCGTGAATATACTTACAAACAAATCTTAAAACTAAAACTTAAGAATAGGGAATAAAAATTTCAAATATCGTGGCAATGCACGCGGTGATTGTGAACAAGTTTTTGAAAATCTTCAAGAGCAGTTTTCTTTTAACAACGACATTGTTAAAAACTGCAAAGTTGTGTCTCATACTAACAATATCTAATGGTTATAGTCATTTCGATTGATTCTGTGTAATATGCTATTGTTATTTATATCAACTTAATTATTAAAGATATTAAACTTATTACTTATAATAATAATGCTGAAGAGTTTTGTTTGTTTTTTTTTATTGTTAAAACGCGCTTATCTCTATAACTGTTAGTCGGATTTGAATAACTCTTTTTTTGTATTTAATAGAGTATTCATTGAGGAATATTATAGGCTATGTAACATCACGCTTCGATCCTTAGGAGCGGAGCAGTGACCGTGAACGCAGGTGAAACTGCGGGGAACTGCTAGTTAGTTTTACAGTAGGATATTAGAAGTTGAAATACATGCGCGGAAATATATCGGAAATATATAAAACTAGCAGTGCCACACAGTTTCACCCGTGTAAGTCCCGATCCCGTGGGAATATCGGGATAAAAAGTAGCCTATTCGTTAATCCAGGTCTCCAGCTATCTACATACCAAGTTTCATCGCAATCGGTTCAATGGTTTTAGCGTGAAAGAGTAACAAACACCAATCCAGCCATCCATCCAAACTTTCACATTTATAATATTAGTGGGATGAAATATAAAATAAATAAAGAATATAATTATGGATAGTTAATTAGGACTGGCTTGTATATGCATATTGTAAATGTTTAACTGACTTCGCATTTTATTGAACAACAGTTGCATTCTATAAGATTTGAAAGAAAAATCAAAAATGTTTTAAGTCTTTCTTTTTATAGTATGAAATAAGACAGGTTTTGAAACTGAAGCTAAGTAGAAACTGAAACAAAACTCATGCCTGAAATTGTAGAGAAAAATCCCCAATCTTTGGAAAGTGTTTCAAAAACAAGAAACTCAATAGAAACAAAGATCGCAAACACTCTACCACGTATTGAAATATTCTCCAGAGGTACTCACTTGTAACTTTTCAGTTTTGACTTTTGCCACTGAGAGCGGATGCTACTCAAAGTTTTGTTTGGTGTACCAGAACAAGTTTGAATTACTCGTTGCGCAGAATACAGTTCAGAAATCGTGTATCATTTTTGGAACGGGATGTATGGTCTAGTGTGGTCGCACATTTCAGCCAAGGTTTGTTTAGGTAAATACTGCTTAAAATTAACATCACTTCGTTTGAATCTCTATTTCGTAATTCCTGGACAGGTAGTAATATGGCATTGTGATGTTGTAAAGTGAGACATTAAATGAAAATGCATTAAATTGTTCTAAAAGTGATGGCGAGGATTTACACAAATGTCATGTTTCAGCCGTCCATCGATTGTGTTGGTGAAAGTTAAAGAAACAGTGACACTAGTGCATGAATCGAGTTTTTTTTGTTGTTGTATACTTTAATATTCAACGTGTGTAACCTAACATCGATACACACATGGAACAGACATTACGATGACCAAGTAGTAAACATATTAAAAGTAAATAATGAAACTATATTGGGGTCGCTGCTATTTAGGTGACCTAGTATGCTATTAAGACTAATAATAAAACGCAACAGATGTTTTTTTTTTATGGTATAAGAGGCAAACGAGTAGATGAGTCACCTGATGGTAAGTGACTACCCCCGCCCATGGACACTTGCAACTCAGGAGTCACAAGTGCGTTGCCAGCGGGAATACGCTAATGTTAATAATCATTTGCGTAATTCACAAATACTTGTTCACAAAAACTAGAGTACGAATATGACAATTGTATACAAAATCTCTCTTATCAAGTTACGATATAAGTGTATGTCATACCGTACCCTCCAGCGTTTATGAAAATCCTACTTCAGTACGTCCCCGCGGGCTAAGACGAACTGAATTAGTATATCCAGACGATAATCACGCGTAAATGCTACTACGATACGTCTCCGCTGGTGACGTAGTTAAGGTGTACTAGAAACCCTCATCCTATTCGTCACTTTAGATTATACTAGGTTAGGTTAGTGAATATTTTCACGTAAATATTTATTTGTGCGTTAAGTGCTAGAAATCTTACGTCGTGTGAGCAACGAATTGGCGACGAATTTCTAATACATCTTAATGGGTATTGACTTAGAAACCCTACTGTAGTCCGTCACCGTGTTGAAGACATATCGAAGTAGCATTTACGAGTGATTATCGCTTGGAAATACTAATTTAGTTCGACTCAGCCTGCGGGGACGTAATAAAGTAGCATTTCTATACGCTACCCTCCAAAGTTTAGTAATAATAGCTAATATTTCTGAATTTTACAGATAACTTTGTAATCATTTGAATGGCATGTTGGTCTAGTGTAGTCAGTGACTGCTAAGCCAGAGGTCGTGGGCTCGATTCCCACCCAGGACAAATAATTGTGTGATGAGCACGATAGCTTGTTCTGTATCTGGATGTAATTTATCTATAATATGTATTTAGAAATGTATAAGTATGTTTATCAGTAGTCTGGTTACCATTGTACAGGCTCTGCCTACCTGCTACTTTGGGATCAGACGGCCGTGTGTGAGATGTGTGGAGTTTTTTATTTTGTGTTGAAAAAATTGCTTCCTGTGGCTTTTTTCAAACTATTTAACATTTTTTTCATTACTCCTGATTGAAAGCTTCTTTGCTAAAATGCTTATCTTTAATTTTTATGATACCAGTCTGCAGATATAACCTATCCAGTGCAGTACCGACGAAACAACTTACTAGTATTACTGTATAAAGAAAAAAATACAGTCAAATTGAGAACCTCCAACCTAAAATAATCAAATGTGTTCAAATATGTTCTAACTTTCCTCCCGAGTACATTCAAATCACTTAACTCTTTCATAGACTTTTCTCATTTAAACAACCATCTTTATCATCATTATACTTGCGAATTCCTACGTATTTACACCATCGCTTCTCTAAAAGGCTTTATCTAAACACTTGCCGTAGGTAGTCGTCCCCGATTAGTGCCGACCCAATTGGCGTCGTGAGAGAATGACCTGTCTTCCAACTGAATCTCGCACGGGCGTTATCTGTGTGTTTATGTACTTACTATGTTATTCAAGCTACAGGAACTAAGTTGCTTGCTAAACATTCAAATCGGTATCTAAATTTACTCCATGTTGACAGAGATTAATATAAGGACTTGTGCGACCGTTTTCTCAGGAAAGACAGCTATATTACTACATATTATAAAACAATGTCCCCTGCCGTTGTCTGTCTGTTTGTGAAAACTGAAAACTACCATGAGGAAGTTTAGGTGTGTTATTTGTTAAGGGTTTGTGTAAATTGGCTGAAATATGATGATAATTGTTAAAGATACATTAGATTGTCTCTGCTACACGTGCGATGCCGTGGAGGTTTGCTAGTAAATAGATAAACTTAAAAAGCAAACGGATCTTGACTAAAAGTGGGCAAGCAATGTTTCATGTTACAAAATCAAAATAATATAAAAAATATTTTCTTATTTTTTACAACCTTTTCACTTCAGGAATTTTATTTTCGGATCCGAAATTATGATTTAAATAAAAACAGTAAATTAACAATTGCTACGCATTATTTCCGTATAAAGTCATGATATTGATGTTTCGTTCTCTTCATTTGTACGAGCTACGTAAGTATGAGCCTATAAACAAAAGCATTACAAAAATGATATCAAATTCATATTGTCATAAAATAGCTAAACAATTAGTAATATTATTACGTTTTACAATGTATTTAATTAATATTTTATGGTTCTGTTATAATAATTATTATTTTTGTGTTCTGTCTCACGTAACTGTCAAGCCAGATGACAGACGAGTCGGCGGCCATTACTGTTTATGTGTTGATTGACAATTATTATTACTGTGATAATCTCTCCACTTAAATATTAATACCATTTACGGAACTCCGTTTGAGCAGCTGGTGACTTGTTTTGTTTTTAACTACCATTGTTTTTTTTTTGTACATGAGTGATCTGTGGTTATTTTATAAGTTGCGAGTAGGTTAAACATAATTTGTAGGTCCTTGTTTGTAGGGTAGGTCTCCGTTTTTGTCTAATTTCTTAAAAACTCGGGTATATGTGGGAAAATGAACACTTTTATTTGATAATATATTAAGCGTAATAAATAAATATTAATTGTGCAACAACTTAAGACAGAATTCCATACACACATGGTCGTTGTGTTTTATCGAAATACCAAATTTCATCGAAATCATTAGAACCATTTCCGAGATACATGAAAAAAAATTATGCATACAACTGCTGGTTTAGAGTTATTAGACCCAGACCAATGCAAATACATGTTAAGTACTAAGTATTAACACGTAATATAATAGAAGACTGCATCGACGACAGCTCGGTGACCAGGCGTAAACTGCTGAAGAAGTGAAACGTGACGCACGCGGCGCATCTAGGCGACCGAACCGTGCTCATACGAACGGCATTTTTGTCTTATACAAGGAACAATTGTCACGTTATAAATAGATTGTAAATTTAATTGAAATTAAACTCTGTTCCAGTAGTTCTCTGGTTTATTGTAATCTGCTTGCTGCACTGATCTAATTTACATATATTCATGCACACATATATTTGCACTAAGCGAGAATCGAACCCAAGACCTCTGACCTTGCAGTCGAATGCGCTACCGTTACACTACATAGTTTTTCATTAGTATAAGTTTCCTTGATCATACCTGGCGGACCATTGATATTAGGATGTTTTATATTTATTAAACAGCTTGAGAACACTCATTGCGCGTTGCAGAATCTACTGGAGTTGTTTACGAAATAGTTCGGTATATTCTCGCTAGATGCCACCAGGTCATACTTGCTACATGAGGATGTGCCAAAACGAACAAAAAGATTTTTTAAATATTACATTTGTAAAAAATAAATCTGCTAAAATCATTACAAAGTTTATCTCATTGACAAAAATGTCTAGAAAACAAGATTGTTCAGTTTATGTGCGGTTTTTAGTCCAGTGAAAGTCCATCACGAGTCGAGTGTGTACCTTTTAGCCAGTCCTGGAACCCTTTCTTCCTTAAAACCGAAATCCTGTTATGCCTCAGGAGTGATAAGATACAGATATACCCACATCTATATCTGCGAATTAAAAGACCTAATTAATCATTTGTAAATTCCAAGTGCACCCAACTTTCATTGCATTTCAAAAGCAAGTGATTCTCCTGGTGATAGACTACATGGGTAGTCTATCACCAGGAGAATCACTTGCTTTCTCTGCTGTCTCTGATTTTTTCATACATGGGTATGAAAAAATCAGAGACTGTTAAAATTTGAGTCTCTTGAAAAGTCAGTTTGTTTATTTATTTTTTTCACTTTCGCTCCTTAATTAATCCACCGATCATGATAAAATTTTGCATACACATTTTCAGGGTAGCTAATGAAAAGGTCATAAAAAGGATCCAGCAAAAAGTACTTGCCGAATTGATTGACTGCTACTATTACTACTACCATTGTAAATTGTGGACAAAAGCTAGTCTTTCATAAAACAGGCCTCATCACTACCATCTCTTACTGAAGATATGAACTTTTCTTTGACAAATTTCATTTCTTCAAAAGGATCTTTTCTCGATTAAAACACAATATTAACTATTGGGGTTATTGAGTTCCTACGTTCCTGCATATTAATGTCCGTATTAATAAATTAAGAAGGAATAAGCGATCAATAGACGTTAAATAACTTTCTGACTGTTATGAAATGAAAAGCGACATAATACGGTGACTGAGGGACGAGTTGTTGAGTGGTTTAACTAAATATTACAAACGTATATTGGCTTACCTTGAATTTTTTTTTTTTTTTCACAGAGGTAAAAAGGAGTTTTTATTTTCGGAGAGCGACATAGTACTAATGATTTCAATACAAATAAAATACTTTTTAAATTTAAACAATTGACTTTATAATTTTTAAATTTAATGCATTCATAGATAATAAAATAATCATCCTTTTTAAAAATTCAATTTTTTTCTTTGAGCTTCGGTATCTGTACACATCATTATCATCCAATTTCATTGCATAGCTTATATCTTGGATTTACAAACTTATATAATTCTCACACAGATCTCATGGTAAGCTAGACCCGTAGAAAACATCTTTGCTGTGATCCGATTTGCCACTCTTTTGTGATTATTCTGTATCGAATAACAATAGTTTTTTATATTATTAAACCTTTTTTAAAGTTCAAGTGGTTCGTTCGATTTAACCATTTTAAAAATAGTTTATGTGGTTGAATACTTTTAACCACTTTAAATACGTGCAATGGGGGCAATGTATAGTATGCTATACATCCAAATAAACAACGAAAAAATGTACAAAGAAATAATCTCACCACGCTAACCACCAACTCAAACCAATAGTGCAAAGAGTTGATAAAAGGTTTTATTCACCGGACCACCGAAATTAGCAGCAAAAGCTTAGAAAAAATAAATGAAACATACCTTCATAAAAACTGATGGGCGCATGACGGTTAATTTTCACAACTGTTTTGAAACGACCACAGAAAATTCAAAAAAATATTTTTTGACGTGTAAACGAACGTTCAGAAATATCGTCTGTGTGGGTATCCAACCTAAAAAAGGTTGTACTATTGCGATAGAATTTTCGAGAGTTCAATGTATAGTATAATAGACAAAATTACTTTAAGGGTAAAAAGGTTGAACGGCGAGAGGACTGGCGGAGTAATCATCAAAAACAAAATTCTTCAAGTAAACCAATTGTAGGTTTTTGTGAATTGTCAGGAGTAGGAGTCAGTCAGTATAAGTTGGTCGTGAAGCTAGTTATCTGTTCCAATACGTAGATCCTATGGAAAAGAACAAGCAAGGAACACCAAAAACACTCTTTTTCAACATGTTTTTTTACAAGGTACTTGTTACATTGCACATAAATGCAATTTAATGTGAGGACAATGTAATTGCACATCTGTGGATTATTTCGGTGGGAGGGGGGGGGGGGGGAAGATACTGTCGTCGCCACATCAAAAACTCTTATTTATTTTATTAAAAATAGGGACAAACTATAATAGATGATAACACAGTTCACTATTTAATAAGAATAAGTAAATAGACATTATTTTGACTGGTTATACCGGTAACGCAATGCTATTGGTCGATTGATAAATATTAATGAATAGTGGGATTATAAAAAGGGTAGGAATAAGTTCAGAACATTGTCTTGAGTGCGAATAGTGGTACGAACAACTTGGCAGTTACTGTTAGTTAGTGATTTTCATATTTTATATCAGTGGTTTTGAGACTGTTTCTAACAATACTCACATGGATGTGCGTTCAGATCAAACCGTAGCCCTGACCAGCACCATCTGAAGAAACCCACTACAAAAAATAGCACCATTTACAGTTAGTTACCAGTTTAGTAGTACATTTGTAGCGCCCAAATGTAAACTTGAAAAAAATATTTATATCGAATTTAAACTCAAAACACATGTTTTACTTAACCTAAAGTATGTATAGAAATATGTTTCTAGATATATTCTTAACCCATCAATGAACTAATAATCAGTGAAATCTAGTGGATATCCGGTTACCAAAAACAACCCTCCCCAAAGTTCTCATACTGCAGCCGAAAGCCTAAAGCCGTCTCAAAGCAAATACAAACATACATTATTTTAATAAAAAGGCACCACGGAAAAACTCCACGCGCGCGATACGAAATATGAAAATACTTGCAACCTCAAAGAAGATTTTCCGTACCGATAGCCTTAGCAAGGTCGTTACTATACGGCATCTAGAATTGGCAGCCTGTCTAAACATCTGACATACAAGTAGGCAAACCATTTTTATTAATATAATAAAACTGAACAGTTTATTTTTTTGGTGAAACGCACTAGAAGAAAGAAAGAAAGAAAATTTGTTTTTATTGCAATCCATATCGTACATAATTTTTTTGTGTCATTTTTTGTTTTAACACTAGTAATAACAAACAAAACTAGTAGTCTATCACTATTGTGTTGTACACTATTGTGTGTACTGTAGTAACTCAGATGGTAGGCAGTATCAGGAAAGATGGATCTAATTTCTAAGAAAGAGGAATAAAAGATTACGCGGTCGAAACTTTTGGTTTTACTTTTAAAAATTTAAAGAATTACATTCACATTGACAAACAAATTATAACAATATAACACAATTAATATATCTTGCGGTTCCGTGTCTCAACACAGGCGTCTGTCTGTCAACGCTGCACAGATGATTGTCCTCTTTTTCATGGTTCTATTCTCTGAACTATTTCAAATACGAATCATTCGAATCTGAGGACGGAGTCGTCAGTCAGACGTGCCGCGCCAAAGAGTTTTATCATCAGTCCACAGAGGTTGCAAGTCGGCGCGTGTAGTCCGATACAACAGTACACATAAACACTTAATTGTCTCGGTAAGTCACTATAGAGATGCAGGCTAACACGTCTGCTCTCGCCCGTGGTTCACTCTGTAGTTCTGTATTGGCTGACGTGCGCTCTCCACAGAGAGTACGAGCAATGATTAGAACTATGATTTAGTTCTACCCTACATACACTGCAGCACACACTGATCTCGGAATTACCAGTCCAGATAACCCAGTTCTTGAGGAACCTTAGAAATAGAGTAGTGACTATAAACGCGCGTGAAACTGGGGGAAAGGCAAGTATAAAGATGTAATTTCGCTAGTATTCATCAAGTTATATGGCTACGAATAGCAATCGCAATTACATACCAGTACGTCTAGAAACTTTTTATTAAATTCATGAAAGTCGAAGACAAGATGTGCCGTAGCACCTTCAGGCTATAATTAATTTACCTACCAACACGTGAGCCAGTTCATTTTCTACTAAAACATTTTGAAGTGAAGTTTCTGCGTTCAGTTTCTGGATTTTCATAGAAACTATTAGTTTATTAAATTAAGTTTTCCTGTATAAAACATTCTGTGTGTGACTCTTTTGGGTTAAAATGGATGATAGTGAATTAATTTCTGTGATATTATAATAACAACTATTTTTGAATCGGTCGTTGTTTGATTCGCATTGTGTTTGGTATAATAATAATATTCCATGAACGTAATTAACTATAGAACACATTATCTATAAATTAATTATTTGCCTTAATCGTGTAATGTTATTATTAACTTTTATAAAAAGTTTAATCGTCTTCGGTCGATAGTCCATCTGGCTGAGGGCCTACCTTCCGTTTCCCGGTTCGTGGTCTCCACTCTAGGACCAAAAACGATGCCAAAACTTAATTATGTCATGTGTGCTCAGACCTTAAATTATTCCCAAGCAAGACACGTTTGGATTCGTCAAACACAATCTACGTTAGACAAACATTAGGTTGTTAAATTATAGTTGTAGTTCACTCATTACTCATTCACCTTCGCTCTGTTTCTACGCACACTAGTGCCACTAGCACAAGTAGCAATATCGATAGATTACAAGTTCAAATATCGCCCACTATTGTACTTACCTGCCTGTGGTACCTAAAGCTCATTTAGCTCAAGGAATCAATCCATCAATGACATTCCATCTTCGACATTATATCTGCCATATATGTACATCATAACGTGTATTTTTACTCCGTTTGTTTTAAAGATATATTTTTTATTTATTTAAACTTTAGGCATATTTGTTATAGTGATGGATTAGCCACCATGAATATTTAACTGCCAATATTTTACCGTTAGCTACAAAAAGCTTCTGCCTGTCCTTAATAGGTATCAACCCTACCAAGGCTAACGGTAAGACATCTATTACCATTATCATTTGCAGTGGCTGGTCTAAACATATTTCGGTAAATGTTTTCAGTTTGTCAAGTATTTCCCAATCTAATAAACTTCTTTTACATATATAACAAGACACGAAAACCAACTGACAAACTGGGAACTGTTTTCTGTTCACATTATTGGTTGTAAATATTATAATATATAAATGTTAAGCCATTTTAATTACTTCATTCGTGTATGTCGATTGATGATGTCCTGTACTTTTCTGTAATGTTTCACTCATCCATAAATCGACGTGGTGTCAGGAGTTCCTGACTACCCTATCCCTTGACCAATAAGATCGTCTCAGTGTTACAGTCTCTTGTACTTCCAAATAACATTTAAACATTAATTCCAATGTTTTGTTCCCGCCTGCTCAAAATTATTTTAATCAGATGTTTGGCCCCTTGCCCGCATTACTAAGCCACTTTCAGCTAACTACGAATATTAATAAGAGATAGAACATGACAGTAGGAGCGTGATTAACCACATTTCTCTTATATTTAATGGTGAATATTTATGCCTATATATATAAAACAATTTAATAGAAGAGACAAGAGCGCACTTTTTTACACAATCACATGTGGTTTGTTGTAGTGGCTAAAATACATTTGTAATAGTATGTTTTAATATAGTTGCAATCAATACGCTAATGCTGTAATAGATACCGTTTATACAGTATTAAAAACGCAAACAAGCATCATGACACAACTTAAAAGACGCCTGCAAGACTCGTTGAGCACAACCGTATACTATATTAATAACCTGACGGGGATTCGAAGAAGGATTTCCTTATACTTCCGTGTGGAAATAAGTATACGAAATACCAGATAGAACCATTTGCCAAAGCCAATAAACAAACACAAAACCAGCGAGGCCAAATTAGGTAATCTCTCGTGCTCCCATTTAAGAACCGCATGCCAAAAAAGCAGTCACGCTAAAGATCGGAAAAGGTCACTCCTATTAGTTTGTTACACGACTTTCGTCTTTAAATACAGCAATATCGGTCTTCTATGCACAGGCTTAATATATATTAGTATACTGTTTACTGTTAAATAGAATGGATTAAACAAAATCAGAAACGTTACGATGGTGATATGATGATACATAATTGTTATAAGTATTTAAAATACTTATTTTCTTAAATATTAATCAGAATTATAGTGAATGGTTTTCTGGCAGCAAATGGTATTTTAAACAAAATTCCGACGTTTGCAATTCCATTTCTAGAGCTCTGTTTAAAATTCTAAAAGATTTATACTTATAAATGTAGCTAAACACCAATATCTGCCTTTTCTTCCTTGTTGCAAAAAGAAACGGTCTCAACTCTTCTCCTTCTTCTTTGCGCATTCCCACTTTAGGTGGAGTCGGCAAACGGTCTCAACTCTTAAATGTTAATATAACATTATGAATTCAGAAGCACGTTACTGCAGCCTTTCAACCATTTCCGTTCGTCATATATCAAGGATCGAATATAGAGGCATTACGCACATAGCACGTCTCATCCCCATGTCTCTTTATGAGATGAATATTAAGTACCAAGGGATGTACATGTTACAGTTCAAACTCTTTTCAGGGATATTCTATTCTCACCCATAAATTTTACTTTAAAATTTCTTAAATTAATAAAATCGTTGATGAAAGCCTTCATTATATAGTATATACTTCGACCAGGATATCTAAGTGTTCTAAACAAGTTTTTCTCACACGGCTGGTTGAGTTGCATCCACGGTCACGCCTGATCTTTTTAGTAGTGGTTGTACTTATTAGAAAACAAGTGTCATTTGGTTTAAGGTTGAAGAAAAATGAAAACTACAAAAAAACATGAAGACTGCGTCTGGTTGAACAGTTGCTCAAAGATGAAACGTTCCTTTACCTTGGTCAGAGTTTATCTTTTTCATCTGTTAAAATATACAATGCAATCATTCTTCTTCAATCGAATCTAGATATCTAGATTTATTATAGAGCTGTAGAAGTCGTATTGACTAAAAATCATTTGTTTTTTTTCAAAAAATGCTTTTCCTGCACATTTCTCAACAACATATTATGAATTTTTATGCTTTATTCATTGATTTTGTTTTTTTATTTTTTTATGCAGACATTATCAGAAAGATCTTAACATTCCGTCAACATCCTTGGTATAGAATAGCGATAGTTTAATTCATGTCAGCACTCTCTCTTACGAAATGTTAGCTTTATCGATCAATTTTCTAGTTTAATTTGTCACTTTGAAAATGATTTCTGTTAATTAATAATTTTCATTACGACGTCGACCTCTCTCTACTCAACTCAACTCTAGAATATGAGC
Organism: Euplagia quadripunctaria; assembly: GCA_963859945.1. NCBI lineage: Eukaryota > Metazoa > Arthropoda > Insecta > Lepidoptera > Erebidae > Euplagia > Euplagia quadripunctaria. The sequence goes on from OY982583.1 coordinate 9,400,319, forward strand.
ACACCTTTCTGTAACACCCTGTTTAAGTATTACTCAAATAATAACTAAAAAGTAGGCCGAATTTTGACTGCAACATGTACGAAAAAAAAACAAATGGTTTGCGTCTATTTTATTTTATTGTGAACATTTCGGTGTGTAAAAGAACGTCTAAGTAATGAGTGTGTCTTTAACCAAGTCTTTTGTTGATGTGAGGAAGGTAATAAATGTCGTTCTTTGTGAAACTTTTTGAATCATGTGAGTAATGAGTGTATGCCTGAAATAGTCAACAATAACCATATATTTTGTTTAACATTTTAGAAAGAACAGACATCTTACACATTTGAAATAACTAAGATTGTACGTGTAAAACATTTAAATGAATATAAAATACCGTATTGGGAAAAAAAAAGTAATAAAAGTCTTATTTGTCGAAATCCTTGGTTGATAGTGAGTGTTTAAAAGGATTGGTAACTGCTTGAAGTCAGTCGGCCCGTGTATTTAATAAAAAATAGTGAATACAGAGTAAGAAGAAGCTAAAAATCAGTCGGAATTTTCAAGAATAATTTTTTTTATTAATATTCACCAAGCTTTTAGAAAACACCATGAATGTTACTTCATCGAATCATAAGTGAGTTGAAACCACAAAAACTAAAATTCTCACAATGATTTATGGCGGAGAGCTCGATTTTACCCTTCCAGAACTGTTTCCTCTACTCCGACAGATCGGTAACGGTACTGGATCAATTACTTATGGGATTTACAGATATTTGATCTAAGTCTTGGTATACTTTATGTCCGTTATTTACTGCTTTAATTTTTCCGGCATTTACCAAGTGTCATGCACGGTGTCCTCTCGTATCACTGCAGTTGATCCTAATTTACAATAGCCATATTAGTGGAATAGGAGTAGATGCAAGAATTAAAATAGGTGAGATTTGTCCCAAAAACATTCTTGATATTACAAAATCACATCACAATTAAATATCAGATGCAGAATACTTATATCCAGAGAAGACATAAAGTAGATGAGATATGTCCCAAAAATATTCTTGATATTCTCAAACCACATCACAACAAAATATCATATGTAGAATACTTTTGTCCAGAGAACACATTAGTCTTTTTCCACACCGGCCATTCTAAATCACAGATCGTATTAGGTGTGGACATTTCAAATCCGTTCGTTGAGTTATTGAAATCACCTCAATTAATCATTTATTTCAATATTATCAGCTTATATGTCTGAGTCTCCTCGTATAAGATAATTTATGAAGTACTTATTGCACCGAGAAAAGTTTTAACGTAAAATTTTTGTGCTGATCGTTGGTGTAGCTTTCTATCGAGAAATTGTGGAAAGGTATTTGAAATAAAATCACGTTAGAGAACTTTAGATTGTTGTTCTTGCTTTGTGTTCTTTTTTTGCGAAAGGTGAGATTTAGAGTATAATTTAAGCAGATTGTCAATTGTTTGTTTACTATTTTGTTCAAAGAAATATTTTACCGTTTTATATTGTCAGTAAGGGTAATTATACCTACATGTAGTCATCAAATGATTATATTTTAATTACAAGACATCTTGCGGGAAGAGATTTCATACATATTAAAGAATGTGGGATAATGCTTGAATCATATATGTATACTGAAGTATTCTCGAAGTAATTTAAACTTTATTGCGTTGTGTCGAAAGTCGTATTTAAGTGTCTGCAATGAGTGGATTTTCTGTACATAAGTATTATTCTCTTTTTCTGTGGTAGTACTAGTGTTAATAGAGTTTGTCACAACGTATTGTGGCGGTAAGACCCATAACGGTGGATTGACTGGAGAGGCGACATAGAAACCTCTCCTACCGGTTGACACAGGTGCTCACCGGACACGTCTGCTTCGGTAAGTACCTGTGTCGCATAGGCTGGGAGCCAACGTCTGCATGCCTCCACTTCGGAAGCTGTCGCGAAGATACTGAGCTCCACACTCTAGTGGAGTGACCTCGTGACAGCTAGTGGTGTTGATAGCCTCTCGCTAGAGACTATGGTTCTGTCCATGATTCAAAGTAAGAGTACGTGGGATTCCACCGCCTCGTTGGCCAATGAGGCGGCGGAACGGGGACGGGAGACTCCCAGCACACACTCCCAGTCTGCAGAAGATGCACCAGGCGCCGGAGAGCGCAGAATGATCTCCGACCTCTATGAGCGCTGGCCTGGGGGTAACGGGTCAGGCTGATCGTTACCCTAGCAGAAGCAGGCCTGAGACGGTGGTTCGACGTGTTCCGCGCGCGCCTCTCTCTTCTGGAACACCTGCCATAGACTCACTTATGATGGAACATACCACATACCACTTCATCACTTCACCTTCGGTGATGTGATGACCCGTGGGGTTTCCGCACGATAAAAAAAGAGTTTGTCACAATGTAACGAGCGAAAGCATTATCATTTATATACCTACTTTTCACACATTCCGTTACAAGAAAAATTCATTGATACGATTTATTTTATGTTTCAAAGGTAAGGACGATTTAAAAATTGTGTGTTTAAGATGCGTTAATAGGTAGTAATAATACTTTAATTTAACTATGTTTACACACCAGTAAATTTGGTAAATAAGTTACTAATTTAGATAAAAAAAAAAAACACAACTGCTAAAAAAAAGTATTACGCACCATGCAGCCGCCATATTGTTTATTTTACCAAAATTTTTTATCACGTGAACCTCGGGATGATGTAAAGTTTTTCGCGATACCCCATACATCAAAATCTGTTCAGATATTTAGAAGTTATAGTGGAGTAAAGAAACTCACATAAATATATTTATGAACCCTGAAAACATTACAATCCCTTGGGCAGCCGTTTAAACAGTAGTCCCGTACCTAGTGTAGTAAAAAACTGGTTAGGTTACCTACAGTAATAGGAGCTCGACAAATGCGACTACTGATCTAACGATATACCCTTTTCGATTACCAACAAAAAAATCAAGATTTTGTTAGCAAGCTGGCAATAAGATGCTTTTCGATGTTTTAAAAATATAAGAAATAAAAACTTACATAGATGAAATATTTAATTAGGTAAAGAAACCAAAAGCCACTACACATCAAAGTTACAAATCTAATCCAATAAACCAGTAAGATGCCTACGCTTACTGTAGAACTTTTACTCTACGTCGTAGCTATGGAAGTGTATGTCTACAATGTCTTGCTACGAATGAAAAATAGCGGTCTCTAAAGTTAAGCTAAGCGTACACAAATCGCCTCGGATTTAAATCACGCGCTCTCAATCGCCATTACCTCGCGTCACTTGTGGTTTATAGTAGTACATTGATGAGGTTCATAAACCTTCTTCTTCTTCTTTAAGTGCCTCTTCATTCTTAAGACCCGCCGTCAGCTTCTTACATTCATCTTGGTTAATGGCCAGCGGAACAAATGTTCGACGGAAGTAATACCGATTCACTCCCACATGTTGCGCAGCCACGATTTTTTCCTTTGCCCTGTGCGTCTTTTTCCTTCTACCTTACCCATCATAATTAGTTGGAGCAGACGATATCTGTCGTACCTGAGCACATATTTCAGCTTGCGCTTTTTGATCGTCATCATACATTTTCGCTAAACACGCTGGAGCACGGTTTGATAAACCACAAACATATTTTAGTACCAAAATATGTAAGTCCTGAGTTTATTCTGTGGTACCAATGTTAAGAATGTATATTACTTTAATATCGGTTAGTCAAAAATTTAAACAAAAAAATGTGTTAACTCTTGATGACACGTTCAGTATGATCTAAAAGTGACAAAAGTAATAAGTAGACTTTTAGCTAAATAATGTATTGATGAAAAGGTAAATATGATCGTAAAACAAGTTGTAATCCAGTAATAAGTAGTTATCCAACCATCTAGTGTGTGTTTATGCACATGCATGTGTGTGTGGTAGGGCGTCGCTGCATATTGTTATTTACCTGTAACGTTAATGAGTTGTTCTTGTGTTCTTCTCCGTTCTTGCATCTTAGCTTGAAAACAACGATTAGTCTTCCTTTTTTACCTAAAATTATTTTTGTTTTTTTATATCTTGTTATCTATTTTTGATTCTGTAATTTTTAATATAAAAATGCAAAGGGCAAACGAGCTTTTACATAATCAAACTCAATTCACAAACAGTTACGATTTGTGATAGTAACAATAAGCCGTTCATAGCTTTTGTTAGAGCTTAGCTTCTTCAAGATGAACCGTAAAACTTAAAATACATATACAAGTTATTAGTCATTGGAATATTTAACTTCAGACCACACGACACTAAACAGGTACCAAAGTTATAAGTGTACGGTAACCTTAACTTGAACGGCCTACGTTTATAAAGTTAGCTGCCTCGGGGAGCATATTTAACAATATCTGTAGTTGTTTGTATGACGTCAATGCCAAGTTCAAACTAATAAAGTGAGGAACTTTGTGTCTTTGTGTGCCTTTGTGTCTTTGTAACAGTAAACTGAAACTATGTATTTACTTGTCCGACTTAGTTTTAATCTTAAGACCCTGTGTGCGGTTAGGAGGAAGGCATCCGACTGTCGGTTTCTGATTTAGAAATGTAATAAAATGGATTTTTTACACTACATAGGTTTCAAGGAATCTGAACCCTAAAACTTTGGTCCTATGGCAAAAATCAGTTGATCGATTCGATTCTGAAATTATAATTTATGTTTTTTTTTTATTAATGGATTTTTCTAAAAGTAAACCCTTGTTCCAGCATGGAGTCTGCCGTCATCTGAGCAGACAGCATTAAGCTACCTGTTAAGATAATAAAATTTTGCTAGCAAGATATAGAAATATAATACACCCTTAAAGAAATTTCCGGCTTTAATAAATTTACCGAAGAGATTTTCGGTAATCATCATCGCATCAAAATTACTTTTGTAGCTACAATTTAAAAACATACTAAAAAAAACTACATGACATTTATCAAAATAAATTACATTTACAGCCGATAATAATGATGAATGTCTTCAAGAAGACCTTTTGTCAAGTTCACACAAATTAGAATAAGGTATTAGATCAAATTAATCTCTGCTAAGTCTAGTTGGCGCCCGACACGAGCTAAAATCTCCTATTTGCATCTTAGGACCGTTAAATTGGTTTATCTTTTGCCCTATATTAAGACGTAAACGGGGAACGTCGTCTTAAATGGAATTGGCCATAATATAGTAGAGAATTCGTTTAGACACATGTTTCTTTTTGTCTGGGGGTAAGCTGATTGAATAAGAATTCATATAATTCTTATTCAGTCGGCTTACTCCCGACAAGTTCTAATTTACTTAAATTAATATCAGTTTAAAATTTAAAAAACCCCGATGGAACTGGTTCGTAGAAAAATAGATTTTCATGTTGTTCATATAAAACTTGATAAATGTACCTTGCTGATAAAATAGACAGACGGTCTCAGTTAACGTTAGTGCATTTGTACGACACATGCCATGACATAGTGGACACAATAAAACAGTTACAGCTATATCTATATACCTATGTTAAACAAATGAATAATCCTATAACGGTCCATTTTTTGTTTTAAAGTTCGATAAAAAAATCTAACAAGTTTCACATTAACTTCTTGTAACTGCCAAGTATCATGATACTATACAAACTATATTTCTGAACACTGAAGTTTACAAAACACACGAGACTATTTTTTATCAGTCCTCAAGGAACTACAAATCAGAAACAACTCTGAATATCTCAAACAAACTTTATGTTTCTGTTTGACCTCCAAACTTATTGAGACGTTACGTGGACCAATAAATCGCTCACGACATCGACAATTTGGATCCGACCTCTGACCGCTCACAATATAATTTAGGTGAAATCCTGGCTGACGTGGCTTGTTTGCTTGCTGTGTCAAGTACAAATGATCATATTGAATTATTATAATTAAGTAATATTTGACTGTACTGTTGTGCACACTATTATTGTGGATAAGGACTCTCTAGTACAAAAATTAAGAGACTGTACTGTAAATTGCATATAATATCGTTTTGATCAATTTTAGGTCTAACAATTTCTGAAGGTTAAAGAAACAATTGGTTCACGTTATAATTATAATTATGGCCTCATACAGAGCTTTATTCTCCAAAGACTTTTAAATAAAGTGATACTCACGTATTGGCTCGTATGCCTGCTCGTTATCACCTTAGTAGAATCAACGTAACTTTAGACAAGTATTAGATTTCCATAGAAGCATTCCTCCTAGCACTCACACAGGCAGGCGTTGCCGGTGCGCAATCAATATACATTTTCAAGCGACAGTTTGCTGAATCACCAGGCCTTTCTGCCCTGCTGTCTGTGATTCAAGTGCGTTCAAGGTCGTGAAATTAATTATATTTACTTGTTAGATAGAATTAACTTGATGTCATCTTAATCATCTCATCAATAAATATCTTTAAGCTTTACCAGTTCATAGTGTTAATAGAGTTAGCGTTTTGTAAAATGGATGAGCAGGACAATCCACATAGATAGGTAGGCAGGTATTTTATTATATTTAAAGTTGGTTATATATTTACTTCCACAGCAGACCTGCCTAAATTAGAACCATTAAACTGGGGAAGTTCCATGAAGAAAAACTTTTACAATTGAAAGGTCTCGCCAAATTAATTTATTTACTTCTTCTTCAGATTCTACTATCACGCCTTTCTTGATGTGCATGACTGCACACTTGTCCACACCAAATTCCATCTTAATAGAGTAACTAAAGTTTTAAGTTACCTTCAGTAACGCTGTCAAATGCAAATTAGTGGGGGCAATAAGTCAATAACAAATCATCCATATACAGAAGGTGAGATATAACTCGAGCGTCTTTCCGCAACCTATAGCCTAGCCCTGAACTCTCTAACAGCGTACTGAGAGGGTTCAAAGCTAGGCAGAACCACAAAGGACTCAAACTATCACCTTGAAATATACCCAGCTCGATCTTTATTGGTACATCGTTTGCCGCAATCTGCTGAGATCCTGGATAGCGAAGTGTAGTTCACCTCCCCCATACATGACTTAAAAAAAGTGCATATGCAATTCTAGCACACTCAAAAGCCATGTATGTGAAACCGAATCAAAGGCCTTCTTATAGTCTATCCAACCAGACTCTTACGCTTACGACGTATCTGTTGGCTAATGGCCATATCCATGATGAGGAGCTCTTTAGTGATACGGTTCCCGCTTCCAAAATTCGATAATATTTATTTCTCAGAATAGTTAATGTAACTCTAAGAAATATATATGATCAAATTTTAATTTTAAGTCTCAAAATAGATGTTAGAAGTCTATACACGGTTGGTAGACATGTAATAAGTCTATAATTTTTGGGACCAATGGCACTACCAGATTTATAAAGTAAGTGGGTTACGCCAGTGGTCCAAAATTGGTGTAATGAACCTGAATCCAATGCTGCTTGGAACTGAGATACCAAACGAGCATGCGAGCTTCGGAACCATTTAAACCAAAAGTTATGCAGACCATCTGGTCCAGCCAAGTTTGATAATTAATGGACTGTACTACTTACGTCGCCTGTGGTTATGGTAATAGGTTCCATTACTTGTATAAACTAGCATGAGAGCCTGACATCTCGCATCCAATCACCTTCTGAACGAGTAACAGGCACCGACCAGATGTTACGCCAAAATGTGTTTGTAGCTTCATCAACTGGGAAATGCCTGTCACTCACACAAGGATCCGATTGTTCCTAATTTCGGTAGACCCGCCTCTCATTTCTTTGGAACATACGATTCTGATAATACCGGTCTGTTCGCTTTTGGTATCGTAGAATCCTATTTGCCCATGCATAAACTTTCTGCTTTAGAAAGTATATGTGCTCTGTGATACATGACATGTAATATTGAGGACTAATGTCAGTGCCCAAGAATGCCTGTTTCACAAAGGGCTCTCGGCCGCGTATTACCCGATCTAAAGCAGATAAGCTTACCAATGAGTGTCCCGACCTCAGCAATACGGCGCTCGATTCTACACTGCCAGGCTGGCACAGCAGGCTTGGGTCGAGTAGTAGCGGCATTTACAGAAAAATATACTCCAGCTACTCGACATGCTGCGACAGCCGCACAGTAGAGAATAGAGTGTGTAGTTATCACTAAGATCTTCGCTATTGTCTAAATAATCAGACAATAACGAATCCAGTGCAAACAGTGTGGTCTATTAATATAGTTCACAAACCGGTATTCGAGAATCGCATCATTATTGTTATTACTCATATAATTTTCAGAAGTACATTTTTAACCGTAACCAACTTTTGACAGCGTCGCGAGCCGCAACATTTCGGATTACACAAACTTTTCACATTTACGTGAATAATTACCAAGATGGCCGTGTGTCTTTAGCCTCTTTTGAATTTTGAATCTTTATTGAAGTTAAAAAAATTCTCATTTTTTTATTAAACGCTTCTTACTATCTACATTGTTGATGAGTTCATAAGGTTTTTTAAATTATATTGACATCAAAAAGAAAATGGCGCAACTACTTTACTCTACTTGATGTGCGATGTCCTACATCAGGCAGCAGAAAGTGAGACCAAATATTACATACTGCTGCCACCAGCCAATTAGCAATAAAACATACTAGTTCTCTTATATATCATATCAACAACATATGTATGAACATTCCTAACGGGCCGAATTTGAGGTGTTGATTCTGAACTACGCCTGGCAACCTTTGGCAGGCGAGCGCAAATCAAATCAATAGACACGGTAGCGAAACATTTTCCAATATTTCCCGCGGAAAATATTCCACGACCTGTTCTTGTCGGTCTTCCAGATTATAGAATATAGATAGCATGGAGTAGTATTTTTATAGTTAAAGTTTTAAAAGCAACAAGGAACATTTTCATAATGTCTTATTTTTTTACCATGCACCGAGCAAAATTTCAAACTAAAACTCAGTATTTCTTGATCGAAAAATCTAGATAAAACACAATCGAAAAATCTAGATACTAATTGATAGAGATTGCCGTACGTAACGATAGCAGAGAGATAGGATTGGTAATGCCGAAATGACACCGGTGTGTGTTGGCGCGAGTGATTTTAAGCACTGTTACACTGTGTGTGCACTGCTTATCATCATGTACAAAAAGTATAAATAATATTATCCATATTTTGTGTTATTATAACAGCTCAACTCTGTCGATTTTTCAAAATGTCCATATGTTTTCTTAAGGTCCGTTTCTTTTTAACAACACCCGACTCTATGACGTTCTATGTTCCTAGTGGCAATCGTGTATGTGTACTAGTGACACTCGAGTTATTTTTATTCCAAGTCTCGCGACATCTGTTTATTTTGTGGTGAAGATCGTTGCCGCTGATTTTGGCTTGTAAATATAGCATCTGTGAATTGAAAGCGGGAGTTCAAAAGTGATATGAAATAGCGTTGCAACTATGTTGATTACGTGGTATTTGAGTCGAGGAGAAATGAAACATATTTTGAAACGGCCCTAGGCATTAAGCTCTTTGATTCCGGAATTGAACAAATATTAATTGAGGTGTCGCAATGAGTGAGCTCAATCATGAAATGGCAATAACCTCAACCTCTAGTGCGTCAAACCAAAAATATAGGTTTCACAACTTGAGAGTTTAATATAATATGCCTACTACTCCGTTGATATACAGAAATATTTTTTCTTTATGGTATAGGGGGCAAACGAGCAGACGGGTCACCTGATGGTAAATGACTACCGCCGCCCATGGGCAACTCGAAATTTTTTACCTTTAAGGTGGGAGTAGAAGAGGGGGAGGCGTTGAAGAGTAGGAAGAGGGGAGAGGGGAAGGACGGGAATAAGGGAGAGGGAAGGGTTAGGGCTTCCGGTAACCTCACTCACACAAGCATTGCTTCTCTGCCGGTTTTCTGTGAGGCCGTGGTATCGAGCGGAGTCGAGCCGGCCCATACGTGCCGGAGTTGGCTATCCCACGTAACATAACTAAGTAAAAAATTGCATTCCTAAGGCATTTTCAGCTCACGTCTTCCAGCGGAGGTTCTCAGAACGCAGTGTTTAAAAAGTTCGTTATAGTCCACTACAGTTAAGATAAGCTTAGCTATGAAAATTAGTTCGTTAGACACACGGGTCAGTCAACGTAGCATGGTGAAAATTTTCGTATCGGTCTATGTTCAATAATGGACGTCCACTATCTGACATAAATAATTTCACGCTACTTAGGCTAAACGTTCCATTTCATATCTCCCAATGCCTTAGAATATTCGTAAGTTATAAGCAACTTAAGAGTTCTTACGGAAAACCCTACAGTAAAGAAATATTTTGTTAGAAATAAATTAATATACTTACGAGTTTGCTCTAGACAGTTTCCTAATACCAACAAAACTTATTATAATAATAAATATACTATGCTAACATATAATACTAAATTTAACTAATAATTTATAAGGAACTTGATAAGCGAAGGCTTTTTCTTGCACAGGGAATTAGCATTGCTGCCAGCCTTCTGGTAACGCTACCAGTAGGCGACGATGTGCAGGAATTTTATGACGCATGCATGTAAATAGTAATTCATAAAAATTTACTCTAATACACGAAAATGCCAAGCCAAATAGGTAATTCTACAAAAGCTTTCCTAACACTTTTCGGAGAATAACCGAACTCTAATAAATAATACTTGTTTTACTAACAACATTTGATATCCCGTCTAAAATGGTAAGAGTGAAAAGGTTTCATTTATGAAACCAGTGATTTAAAAGATTTTTGATAAATAATAGAATAATTGGCTCCAAAATACGTATACTGTCCGGATCGGCAGTATACTAAAAAACCGGACAAGTGCGAGTCTGACTCGCACACCGAGGGTTCCGTAAGCAAACAAACTTGTATGTAGATAGTACATCCATCTCGGGAATCATTTCTCGAAGACTTTTACCTGTCTTTATCAAAAACAAACTTAACTTTGCGGTTGCGATGTACGACAAAGTCAACAATCCAACCGCAAAATATAAGTTTGTAATCACAAAAAATATTTTTTTAGGTTATGTGTGGTCCTTGATAAATATGCGTAGTTTCAATTCAATCCCACCAAATTCTTTTTAAAGTGGGTGAAAATCACGTTCAAGATTCTGTTACATAGATACATACTTGTACATACCAAGCTAATAAAAGTGTGTTAAAAATAATTGTATTTTTTCTCCAGCTGACGCGATGTGAGAGCATGCGTGAATTTAAAAACCAAATGAATATGAATGAATGAATGAAATGAATTAAGTACGGAAGGGGTACAAATTGAAAACCAAATATTGTAAATCTGTTTCCCCTTAAAGGATTCCATTGCAACAACCTACAACCTAATAATGGGTTGAACAGCTATGAAAAAAATAATGGAGTCGCGTCACCTTGTTGACAATCAAATGCAGATTGTACAAGACTGTTTTATACCTAGTAATTTTGATGTTTGCTTATGTTACGAGATAACAACCACCACTGTACTGTATTTATAGATATCAAAGGTATGCGGTTCTTTTCGCTTGTGTGTTTCGGGAAGGCTTGAGTAATGCCGACAAAGCAGGTTTCTTTCCTCTATCAAGGAGCTCCTTGCTCCCTGTTTGATAAAGGGCGCCCATCGGCTCTTAAGCTAGTTAGGCCTAAAAATATTGTCACAGATAATTTCGGGTTTCCAATTTTACTTTAGTGGAAAGGATGCCCCGGTTCACAGAGTTAAAAGTCTTGCCATTCGAACAGAGATCGGAGGCCCGCGCCTCCGATCATGGTTCGAATGACGATGACATACTCAGAATTTTATTTACACGTGTCGAAGTCTGTACTTAGACATATGTAAGTAAATGTCGAAGTACGTGACTAAACTACGAAATTTATTTTTATATTTACGAGACTTACAATGTACGGTCTAAGGTAAGGATAACGCCATACCAAACGCAAATAGGAAACATACCCAAACCTTCGTGTACTTTCAACAAAACACGATCCATTTCCCTTTTCACAAGGAACCAAGGTTTACTCCAAACTCAATAAATAAATCTTCTCAATCTTATTGTGAACCTATAAACTATTTATATTGCACTTAACAAATAAAGCGAACGTGTCCATTCACGTTTGTCTCCGAATTGCTTAAGGGCCCTAGGGGTCAGGATTGTCCCTCAATTGCTTCCGTATAACGAGACCTCTGAAAATGCGAAGGAAAAACTTGCCTCATTCGAGACATTCTATTAAATGGAAAAGGATATTTTGAAGCTTGAAACATCTTTAGTTACGGACTAAGGAAATTAAGTTCGGTTCAATAAGAAGTAGTTCAGTGAAAATTGCGTATTTTTAAGATTAATAAAAGTAAATTGCGGCCCAAATACTGTAAGATCACGCACACTATACGTGGTAGGTGCAACAGATCTTACGGTACATACTTTCACACCTATCTACATACATATAATATACTTAAAAGTGCAGATATACAGGCTAACACGTCAACTGCTTATATCAGTAAGTAAAATATAAATATTTCAGCAGCCAGTATTATCATCAGCCGAACAATATTTAGATGTGACATTTCAATGGTAGTTTAAATTATTTTCAAGGTTGTAAAATACTTCTTTAATAAATTACGATCTGATCATAACGATCAGGTATGAATAGATTAACAATAACAGATAAACGGAACTACTTTGACACACCTAAATCTTTTCTAATAATGGGGAACAACCTAAGTTGATTGATACTTCCTTATTTTCACAGCAACAGAAAAGAGGATAATCGTCATTTAAATTGTCAACAAAATTTATTTTATAATAGCGTTCACCCTCGACTCGCTTGACCCTTGGTTCCCTTATACCTATGAGTTAACTTACAGATTTTAATGAAAATTCACGTCCCAGTCTAGTCACTCTCACGTGACGCTTATCAACTAACAGCATTACATTTTTACTCATACAAACGAATGAAAAAAAAATTGTAAGAGAAGCTCCGATCTCTGAATCAAACACCAAATAGATACGTATTATTACTGACTATTTTCAGTATTAAATATTATAAACTACACAGCGTTATTTAAACCCAAATATTGATAGCTTGTTCTATACTTTCTAGAACACGGATAAACAGAGATACTTTATTTCCTATAAATACGTACATTTCAGGCATAGAAACAGGCAGATCGATGCAACTAAACATATTCATGCATTCAAATATTTGCACTGAACAAGAAATGAACTCGCGATCTCTGACGTTGATGTCGACGTGAATGCATTACACGTGAAAATCGAAGTTGTAGAACAGTTATAGTCGTCTTCGGACACGTCTCAACTGCTCCACTTACAACGTGCGCTACCCGAAGCCGCGCAAACAACGACTGAAGCTGCAATTATATCAAGTCGAAATCACACATTGAATAATTAATATATAACAAACATTAATTTAATAAATATATGCGTATAAAATAAATACATAAAAACTACATTTTGTAACGTTATAATTATGAAACTTCCCGTTGGAAATTGGAAAGCAGGATCATGACCAAAAAATTCATTTCAGACAGTGACGCGGCACTTCTATTTTTACCCAATAACTATGTCAATGTAGCAGATGATACGTTTTTTTTGTATACCCTCACACTTACATCACGAGGCTTTATGTGACTTGATAGTAAATCTTTACCCAAGTGCCTGCCGTGATGGTGAATGTATGCATAACGAATCTATACTTTTTAGTTTAAAAACTATGAAGTCTATCAAATGACTGAGGAACTCAATACTATCAATCGATTCCGACTACAAGGATTATGACTAGTAAAGTCAAATTTGGACTTAAGGTTCAGGAACAGCCACTATTTTTAAAACCCCGTCAAAATCTAGCGTTATTGGTCATTTTCTCTCATCTTAGTCTTCAAAATCACATATTAGTTTTTTGGACACACAGCTTTATCCGTTCAATAAGGGTAGTGCAAGACCATTCATCTAACTTGTGGAATTTAAAGTATTTCACATTAAAATGTTGGTTTGTACCACAAATCAGTAGTTACTGTATTTTCTAGTTTTATCAACAACGGAAATTTATGTCTTTAAAGCGGTGTTTGTGCCATTTCAGAATGTAATTCACCATATAACTTGAATTTAATGTAATAAATTTGACTTTTCTGCTCAGAGAAATTGGATATTTTGTGAAAATGCACCTAGTCTCGAATGGGTTTAAATTTGAAATATAAACACCACTACTAAGGTCACGTAATAATTCTAAATAACATTGTTAAAATAACATTCCGATAAACTTTATTTACTTAAATGCGGTCATAATAAAACTGTATTACAAGCAGAGTTTGCTGGCTAGGTACAAAAAAAATATCGTAATACTAAGCGTAATGGCTAAGAACTATAAACATGTGATGTGATTGCATTTTCACCCAAAACACTACTGACATAAACCCACCCGTAACACATTCACTTAGCTTATATGAAGTGTCAATAAGAATACTGATAACGTGTTTACCACAAAACCTACTGAGCAATGTTCTGTTCTAAAAATTGACTCTTACATAAATATTTAATTAAAAGAGTAACCCTGACTTACAAGTACACAGTTAAACCTACATAATCAAGTTCAAACTAAACATAGAAAGTAGTCACTCTTCCATTCATATGACTTAAGTGTAAAAATGAAGCATACATAACCAATGCAATTCCTAAAGTTCGTGCCGCCCCGACTAAGGCGAACATTGTGTACCAAAATTAGACGAACTCTTATTTGAATATAAACGAAAAAGAGGTAACACGGAAATTGTAACTAAAAACGTTTAAACGTTGGAGAGCCATGCTTCGGCACGTATGGGCCGGCTCGACTCCGCTCGATACCACGGCCTCAAAGAAAACCGGCAGTGAAGCAATGCTTGCATTGCTGGCAACACTGGTCGTGACATGTCAATAATTTGCTCCTTATTTTAAAATTAGTTAATTTAAGAAAATAAGTTTTAATTTAAATAAATATTGCAATAAACATTGTCCTCAAACCATTAAATAACCACGCTTATTGTTATCTATATAATATCATAAGTGAAAACAGTGTTTGGTTGCGTGTCGGTAACCTCTAACGGCCAACGAAGTTCAAACTTGGATTTACACGGGAAGTATTCGTTTTTTATTATTATCCTATAAGCCTTTACTCATGCCGTGTTAAGTAATTTAGTGTTTTTTGTAAGATTGAAGAAACGCAGTCCTGGCGTTTCTGAAAGATAATAGTGTTCATACCTACATTCTCACTTTTGTTAAACATTTTTTCTTTAATTACACACTTGTTTGTAAATTTATTCTGTAAAATCTGTATCAAATGCTTAGCAGCTATTTCCTTTACATCCCTGTCTAGGTAGCTTAAGTTACCCTCTTAAAGAAATATAAAATAAAATAACAATAAGAGCTTTGCATTGCCCTCAATATACTTATGTACTTAATTTCATCACATTATTGAAGTAATATTAGTTAAGATCATTATATAAAAAAATAGCTAGCCTCTTGTCTCCCTTTGTATTTCTGTCCTTTACCTTTAGATTTCAGTTCCACCTTACTGTTCACAATCCTTTTGAATATAATCCTTTCTCTCAGCTTCTTAACTTTCCTTTCAGAAACCACTGTACTCACACCATGCCTATGCAGACCCGTAAGGCAACCGCTCAGGAACTGGAGTTTAAGTTAAGGGTGGCTCTCAAGGAAGTAAAGGCGTCCAGTCTCCAGTGCCAACAATTGCTTCAAGAGAGGGAGGAAAGTGAAGAAGAAGTGAAGACCTTGATTGACAAAAACTCCAGCCTGAAACGGGAGCTTGCCGAATTACACCAATCATATTTGGATGTTATCGGGGAACGGGATAAGCTGCAGGCAATTACGGATGGTTTCTCTCAGTGCAGTGACCTGTATGAGGAGTCGTTACGTAAAGTTAGGGACCTAGAAGAGGAACTTATACATGCTAATGCTAAAATATCTAAACTACAAAAGAAAAAGGAACAGACGCAGGCTGTTGAGACAAGTTACTTGTACAATGAGTTGATAAATGCTAGTTGAAACCATACTAATGACTAATCACTAGTCACTATTGACCTTACTGAGCAAGACTCTATCTTAAGGTACAACAATATTAAACAAACTAGTCATAACAAATTTAAAAAATTCATTAAATTAATAAAATTGTTAAAAAATGTCACAAATTAAAAAGACAACATAAATCCTTTTATAAAACTATTCAACTAAGAAAGGAACGTGTTGCATTAATCTCAGAGCTTAACAACTTTCAAATAAAATTAGAAAACAGTAAATTAATTTATGAAAAGGACACTCAACAATTACAGTCTGAAATAAAGTTATTGGAAGAGTCCCTAAACACCTTATATAATAAATATGTCAGTTTACAGAAACAAATAGATGAATATATTCTTGCTGCCAATCAGTTGGTAGATCTGTGTAATTACAATGCTGACCGCTTAGACTCTCTCACACTGAACTCACACAGTTATTGTGTGGGGAGTCCTTGTACAGATGATATTCAATATAACTCAATATCTCATCTTTCACTCACTAAGGACACACAGGGCATTGTATCTGTACAGAAAACTCCTAACATTGCTCACTGTAATTCTGTAGAGTCTGTGAGTAGTTTACATTGCACTATCCATTATCAGTCATTATTATTTTTTGATGATATTGGTAAAGGTTTTGGAGAATTATTAAACAACAGCCTGGGTCATTCCATTCAAAATTGTTGCATGCCTGGTGCAACATTTAAACAAATAATTTCAAATATTGTCAAGGATAAATATGATTCATATACAAACATAACATTATTTGTAGGCAACAGCTTAAATGTAAAAAAGAAAGACATAACCGACAGTGTTGCTCGATTACTTAGTTTAAATTGTCATAAGATTATACTGTGTGCATTCCCCTATTCTGACAATTTGTCTCATAAACAAAATAATTTTATTCATATTCTTAATAATCATATGAGTTTTCTAGTATCTCACTATAGTGACAAATTTTAATTTTTTGACACCAACAATTTTGTAAATAAGTTGAAGTTGACTAGGGAAGCTATGCACCTCCCTATTAAACTTAGACACAAAATAGCTTCGCTATTAGCTTATACTATTACCTCATTATATAATTCTATCTACTATTACCTAATTCATTATACTTTACACAGTTTAGTACATGTACTAGTTTTAGGACAAAGGAGGGCTCTCAAACTATGGGTACAGGTACAGGCAGCGAACATTTGTCACCTGGTGATGTCATAGTCCAGAGCCATAATTCGGATAATAATTTAAACTAGTCAATATGACAACAGAAGATACTATTACAAACAGGCTTAGAGCAATAGGTCACAATATATCTTCTAGCTTTAGACAGCCCTCAAATCATACTAGGGTTAAGATTAAGCAGAATACTTTGAAGTTCTTCTACCAAAATATTCAAGGTTTGTCTAGTAAGTCACTAGAAGTGGAAATGCTTTTGGAAAAAACACAATATTGATATTGTGTGTTTTACAGAACATTGGTTGAAGGAAGAACAAATGCTAATTAATTATGAAAACTATAGTGTGGCCAGTTGTTTTAACCGAAAATCTATGTTGCATGGAGGATTCTTAATCTTAGTTAAAAATTGTATTAAATGGAAACAAAGGAAAGATATAGTTAGACTTTCGGTGGAACACTGTGTTAAGTTATCTTGTGTCGAGCTAGATAGGCATGTTATAGTGTGTGTTTATAGGCCCCCAAATTCTCATAATTATTCAACCTTTAATACTATAATGGAGGACGTAATGGTGAAAGTCTCTACTAATAATAAATCAGTGATAATTTGTGGTGATTTTAACATAAATATTTTGGAAGAGAATTCCAGTTCAAATCAATTTCTAAGCCTTTTTAAATCTTTTAATCTGACAAATATTTTTTTAGAACCTACTCGTGTAATTCAGACATCTGCTACTTGTATAGATAATGTTTTCTGTAATTGTGAATATTTAGAAAAAGCTATTGTAGATTATCTACCTTCAGATCATAGTGGACTGAGTGTCACCTATAGATCTAATACACCTTTGCAGAAGGTGCAAATAAAATTTAGACAAATAACATCTGGAAAACTAATGAAGTTTGATTCTGTTCTAAATAACAAGTTGGCTTTACTTAATCGTAATGTATATAACGTAAATGAATTCTACACAGATTTCTTTTCGGTAGTGCATAATGAATTAGATAAATTCTTTCAAAAGAAAACAAAGGATGTGTACCCCCGATTTGTTTTAAGTGATTGGGCACACACAGGCATTAGGAAAAGTAGAGATAGGCTGTACGAACTTTATGGCCTAAGGCCTCACATAAAGAGTGAGTCCTTCAAAAGGTACGTTGCTAATTATTCAAAAACTTTTACAAAAGTATGTACAGTAGCTAAATCTAATTTTATTAGTAATAAAATAAAATTTTCTGAAGATAAGATAAAAACTACCGGGAAAATAATAAATAATGAAACTGGTAGAAATAAAGCATCGAATAACAATTATGTATTAGAGACACGACGTGGTACTTTAAGCTCTGACAAGGACATAGCTCAGAAATTTGTTGATTTTTTTACTGACATTCCAATAAATACTACTGAAACTCTGGACTCCTCTCCTACTCACTCTATCAGTTTTCTTAGAAAAAAAGTTTGTAGCTGTCCCGTAGATTTTAGTTTCAAGCACGTAAACCCTGCAGTAGTATTAAAAGCTTTTAAGGATATTAAGATAAAATTTACTGAAGATCTGTGGGGAATGTCTATCAAAACTTGCCAATCCACTGTTGAAACTTCTGCTCCTTACTTAGCTCTAACATTTAATTTAAGTGTAGATCAAGGGGTCTTTCCTGATCTCATGAAAATTAGTAAAATCATACCACTTTTTAAATCGGGAGACAGTAAAGATGCAAATAATTATAGGCCTGTTTCAGTCCTGCTGGTATTTAGTAAGGTTTTCGAAAAGATAATGCTGAATCAAATGCTACTTCATTTTAATTCAAACAACATCCTTCACGATCAACAACACGGTTTCACTAAAGGGCGTTGTACAACTGACACCGGTGTTACCTTGTAACAGCATATTTACGCTGCATGGGAGGAAGCAAAGGATGCTCTCGGTATCTTTTGCGACCTCTCAAAAGCATTTGACTGCGTAAGCCATGAAACGTTGCTACTAAAGCTTGAGCATTACGGACTTTCTAAGCAAGCCCTCTGTTTGCTAAAATCTTACTTGAGTGATAGACAACAGATGGTCCAGATAAATGGTGTCAATTCATTAGAATCAAAGATGAAAATGGGGGTGCCGCAGGGATCGATATTGGTTTCTCTTTCTTGTGTATATTAATGATCTCCCCCATTTACTGGATAGCCAACCTAAAATAGTATTATTTGCTGATGACATATAATTATTTTTTAAATTTGATAGACGCGCCAGTAGCTTTGACGATGTAAATAATATTATTCACCTAGTACATGATTGGTTTACTGCCAACAATTTAGTGTTAAACGAAAATAAAACTAAATGTTTAAGATTTTCTTTGCCTAACGTTAGACACACTGAATGTCAAGTTTTATTAAATAAGGAAAAGCTAGATTTTGTCAATGAAACTGTTTTCCTAGGGATTACGCCAGATTCTAGGTTACAATGGGGCGCTCACTTGTCATCGCTTTCAAAGCGGCTAAGTTCTGCAGTATATGCTATAAGGAAAGTCCGCCAATTAACAGACATAGATACTGCAAGACTAGTTTACTATAGTTATTTCCATAGTGTCATGTCCTACGGGATTTTGTTGTGGGGGCATGCTGCAGATTTAGAATCTATATTCATTCCGCAGAAAAGAGCTATCAGAGTCATTTATACTCTACGTAGTCGCGAATCCTTTAGGGAACTATTTAAGGAAATTAACATCCTGAAGGTGCCTTGTCAGTATATTTATGAAAACATTATGTATGTTAGAAAAAAATTGCACCTATTTACTCAACGATGTCAAAGACATAATTACATTACTAGACAACGAAATAAATTAGTACAACCAAAATTTAGACTAACAAAAGTGCAAACATCTTTCATGGGGACTGTATTAAATTCTATAATAAAATACCACCTATTCTATAATAAAATACCACGTATTCTTCAACTAAATGAGAAGAAATTTAAAATTTGCATTAAACGCACACTATGTAAACGAGCATATTATAAACTAGAAGATTATTTAGCTGATAAAAATGCTTGGCAAAATGCTGGTCCTACCCCACAGCCACACTGTAAATGAAGCGTGGTCGTAAGAAATATGCATATATGAATATTTACTTGTATACTAGTTTTTATCTGACATGTTATTTATTAATATTTTTTATCATTATTATTGACATTGTTAACTTAAATCATTGACATTATCTTAAATGTATTTGATATCAATTTTATTTTACATTTACATGTGAGAACTGTGTAGTCAATAACATATTAAATTAATTTGCTAATTTGTGAGACAGTTCTGAGTATGTTATGCTCGCCTAGATGTCCTGCCGATGGTGGCGTATGTGTCGGGTCGTTCAGCTCCCTTTGATATGGTTGAAGTGGACGATGGCTGGCGCATGCGTCATGCTCGTGAACGAGTGCCGTTGGTTGGGGCTGGTCATCTCCGAACTGCTATTACTTACATACAGCAGTAGTTTGCGCGACTGCTTATAGTTTAGAACAAAACGTTACATTGTCCTCACATTTAATTTGCGCATATAAGCAATGTAACCAAAAAGTTGTAAAAAAGATGTTGAAAAAGAGTGTCCTTGGCGTTTCTTGCCTGTTCTTCTCCACAGGATCTACTTATTGGAACAGGCAATTAGCTTCACGACTGACTTAGTCTGACTGACTACTACTCCTGACAATTCAAAAATACCTATAATGGTTTAATTGAAATAAATGATTTTTGATTTTGATTGCATTTCGCCGCATGAGTGAGGTTACCGGAAGCCCTAACCCTACCCTCTCCCTTATTCCCGTCCTTCCCCTATCCCCTCTTCCCATTCTTCGCAACGCACTTTTGGCTCTCGAATTACAGGTACCCATAGGCGGCGGTAGTCATTTACCATCATGACGCATCTGCTCGTTTGCCCCCTATACCATAAAAAAAAAGTTTCTACATATTTTAAAAGCGACTTATTTATTTTTTTCTATCTTGACTTTTAATGTGGTCCAGCAAATATTGGCTTAAAAGAAAACGAGGCAGCTCACCGTTTATGTAAATTAGCAGCAAAGATGACAAGATCATTAACCATGTATCGGACCACTAGGAATTGATACCTATATTTAAAACAACACTTTTTTGTGGGAGTGGTAACAACAATTTAAGTTAAATGTATTTACAAAACAAAATCATTTAGTATAAAACCGTTGGTTGTTGTAAATCCAAATTGAAGTAATGCTCATGCTCGGTGTAATATTATAATATATATATATATATAATATAATTATATAATAAATAATCACAACACCAATTTTTTTTTTACAGACCCAATCTCAACACAGTTTGTACTATGGGATCTAGAACACGGATAAACATCCTTATACATTTTTATTTGTAAAAACATGATTATTATTTACAGAAACACCCAGACCAATGCCTATAAATATATGTATGCATATAAATATTTGCACTGAGTGTGATATAACCTGCGATCCTCGACGTAGTAGTCGAATGCACTACCACCGTGCCACACTTTCGTACTACTACTTTTCCTAACACAGACACCAGTCTCTCACAAAGGAATAATACTTTGACTGATCTGTTTTTGTATTTCCTAAGTTGTACCTACCTTTGTGATGAGAGAAATAAATACAATTTATTATTTATTATTATTACTATTACACTTTCAACCCTATTGGTAATATCATGACGAGGTCATTGGTCCCGATTCTATTGCACACTCGACTAAACTAAAACCTCACTTAATTTCTTCCTATGAAATCAACCTTGTCTTCTTCGTAACAAGGTATATTTGTTACTGGCATCTATTTCTCAGCGCCACTAAATTTCACTAAAACCTGTCAACATATACTCAACTTTATTTCCACGCAGCGAGAGTCCCTATTTATTCAAATGCCGTATAATTGCCGTATAAAAACTTGTTCAAAACGAACTAAGATGACGTTATTTTAATCGACACCTACGGAGACGCTTACTAAAAACACAGAGCAAAAGAGATGGCATTCAACGGATAGCGGCTCTCGCTACGTGGTATTAAAGTTTATTTAAGCGTGTCAGACTTTAGTCGACAAATAAACTGCTTATTTCGATAGCGACATATGTTACCTACTTGTTTAAATTTGAAATAAGACCTTGTTTCAAAGTGTACAAGGTTTACATTTTGTATGAAGAAAATTTAGTCAATTATAGTCAAGAGAGTAAATACAACAGAATTGACACCATTGTCAAATATATTATTTGAGTTTAAATCAAATTGTTACGTTAAATATCATTTGAGTTTAAACCAAGTTGTTGCTTTAAATATATCTCATCAAAAAAAAAAACTAAATTGTTTTATAAACAGTGGACCAGATGGCGTAATATGTAATGTAAACGACTGCCGTACTGATGTTCTGGATACGATAAGTCAATAAATGTCCCTGTTAAATGGGATCTAATTCATATAACCTAGCAAAATGCAGGTATCATACTGCTGTACCTACAGTAAAAAATATATGTATACAGACAAACTGCCAATATTTTTCTACAACTGTAAGGTAAACTACAAATTATAAGTATTACTTTCAGAACCAGTGGTAAGGTCGTGAGTATCGCTCAGTTAAAAGACAGCAATACATTAAGTGTCGTGACATCACATCCGCTGCAGTTTCCGAGTGACCTGGTTGGATTGTCATCTATGCACTGTTATATCATAGACACACTGAACAATATCTGCCAGAGATCAGAGGGTTTGTAAGACAATAGAAATAGAATCATCGCCTTAATCTTTTGTTTTGTATAATAGGCTTTTTTTTAGAAAATATAACTGACTTAAAGAGGTGCATGGTGAATGGTCAGTAAATCGGTATTACCCAACTGCACGACGTCGGCAAAAAGGTATAATTATTTTAATCTTAGTTTCTGGGTATGTATGTGTGTAAGATTCTTTATACCCATTAGATTGATTGATTTTAATCAATAAGATAGGTATCTAACATCATCCAAACTGTGCAATGATTACAGGCTCTGTTTTACTCAAAATTTAAAATCAAATTGTTGCACAAAAAACCAAAAAAGCGAAACAAAGTTTGCGGGGTTTTTGAAACCATTTCTCAGCCATAATTTCTATATGTGTATTACACAACCTGCAAATTGGACAAACCCAAAAAGTAATAATCTTTGGATTTTATCTTTTTAATGTATCTACGTCATCTTGTTTTTATTTTTTTAAATTTTTAAGCAGTTAGGCTTTTAAATATGCAACTTACTTTTTATTACATCGTATATCAAGAGATAGGTTACCCTAGAACAAACAGACTTCTAGACATAGGAACAAGACTATCCTTTAAACAGAGCATATCAGTTTAAAATAACTTAATTTCTCCTAAAGAATTTACATTCACTTACATGAGAATTAACACTCAATTACACATAATGTGATTAATCAATATCTGTTCGGCGACAACAGTGTTTTTAAATTACTAAGTAATGAATACAAATCAAGTGTAATACTAATAAAAAAATATTTGTTAATAGTGGGTAACTTATATAATACTCTTGGCTCAACTTGACAATTATTACCTCGCTCTGCGCATATATAGATATACTATAGAAATGTTCTATAAAGTTTCATTAGCCTAACAGCAAGCAACGACAGCCTTGTAATAGTGGACTGACGTATTTCGCAAACCCTTTTAAACATGACTTGCTAATCAAGATTCTGTGTACCAAAAATAAGTAAGGCCGACGTTTATTTAAGGCTGGTAAACCCCGTAGATAAAGAAGGAAACTGTTGCGACTAGAATCCACTATTCCCGTTCCAATAGTCCATAATAATTCGACGGCTTAATGTCTCAACCGTAGGACATTAACGGATTAACCTCCATGATCACCAATGCATAGATTTTGTTTTTTGTTTTGTACTTACGATAAAATCTTTGAAAATAAATATTTAATCCAATTTTAAAAGGAAACAAAGTTGCAGTTGTTTTAAAAAATTGTTTTAATATTCATTTAGACGGAAACGTGTCACAAAAATATAATCTATAACTAGCCCAATAAGGAAGATAGATTGACAAATGGTTACGAGATGTCGGCATTATTCTTTTTAACAATGTAACGGACGAACGCGTCTAATTATTTGCTAAACCGACAGTTCTTTTCACCAATTTCTGTAGGAAGAAAATATATTATTTGAATTAATGGTTGATGTTTTACGAAAGCGTAGTCAGTCCTCTAAAAAACCATAAAATAAATTAAGAAATGTTGTCACATCAAAAACTCTTATTTATTTTATAAAAATAGGGGCAAACTATAATAGATGATAAAGCAGTTCACTAAGTAATGAAAACGAGTTAATAGACATTATTATGACTGGTTATAAAAAGCCGGTAAAGCAATACTATTGGTCGGTTGATAAATATTGATGATTAGTGGGGGTTACAAAAATGGATAACAATCACTTGAGTGCGAAGAGAGCTACGAACAACATGGCAGTTACTGTTAGTTAGTGATTTTCATAGTTTATAACAGTGGTTGTGAGACGATTTATAACAGAAATATAACAGAAAATTAGTTTGTGGATGGATAACGATTTGTTGGTCTTGGTAATTGAATTCTCAGGGTCAGGGTGAAACTCGAGACAGCGCCTGACTGTGGGACAACTGAACCCGTTACAATTGAAACCCCTTTTTCATCTGAGGCTGAATATACTGTAGAATAGTTTAGTCGTAACTAAGTATTGTCCGCAGCTTTGCTCGAGTTAACGTTATTTTTCTATACCTCGAGAACAGTGTTTTTTTTTCTGGATGGAATGTAGCTTATATGCTTTTTTGTACATGTAACAACGTGTATGCTAAATTTAATGATAATCGGTTAAAGCTTTAAAGAGTGAAAGCGAAACAAACAAACTCACTTTCGCATTTATAATATTAGTTAGGATTATTGCTTGTAGAATGTCAGCTAGTTAAAACAGTTTTTTTTTTTTAATGATAATAATAATATTTTGTGGGAGAGCCATGCTTCGGCACGTATGGGCCGGCTCGACTCCGCTCGTTATTGTAGTGCTTGCATTGCATTTCGCCGCGTGAGTGAGGTTACCGGAGGCCCTAACCCTTCCCTCTCCCTCATTCCCATCCTTCCCCTCTCCCCCTCTTCTCCTACTCCCACCTTAAAGACTTGTGACTTGACCACTTGTGACTCTCGAGTTACAGGTGCCCATGGGCGGCGGTAGTCATTTACCATCAGATGACCCGTCTGCTCGTTTGCCCCTAATATAATTAAAAAATATAAAAATTTTGCATTACACAGTTTGGTGTTACAATATTTGTGATTGAAGCCTCCTTTTAAGCAAATAATGCCTGTGTTAGGAGATATATGTATATTTATGACTGTTTTAGTCTAAAATTTTAATTAAATTGTTACTATTATTATTGTAGCCATGACCACAGATGATTGAATCATGCAAATGGTGTTGTAATTTGGGTCTATTTTATTGTTTTTTTTTTGTACCAAAAGTGTGTTTTTTTTGTGCTAAAATATTTGTTACTTCTGTTAACCGATGAATATTGAACAACATAATCCAGTAACCTTGTATATCTATACATATAAAAATTTCATGTCACGTTGTTTGTTTGCGATGAACTCTTAAACTAATGACCCGATTTTAATGAAATTTTTCACAATGTGTGCAGTTTGGTCAAACTTGAGAGATAGGATAGCTTTTCTTTTTTTTGCATATTACCTAGCTGCTGTGGTAGGTAATTTGGGTTTAACACTTCATCTAAAATATATCCCACATGGTGAGTCAACCTTTGGGCGAAGCAGAAAAATGGCAGATACAAGGTTTTTCATTAAGAGCGCTCGAACTTTGAAATGAAATAAAGCAAACTGTGTAAGTGATATTGCCACAATTTATCATTTTATTTTAAAGGACATTCGATAACATGTGTAGAATATAATTTTAGTGAAATGGCCGCCGCGACTCCGCTGTTGGTGGTATTTCTTGGTGGACCAATTTTGGACGACATCTTCGCATAAATGGGGCTCAATTTCACTATATCTATCGCTATCGCTTTACCAAGATGGCCGCTATGTGCTGTTAAATTTAGAGCGTCCCTATTGAAAAATATAAACCCTGTGTATAAACTTTAATCAGACATTTTGATAGCGGTTTTCTGTAAAGCTTTCTAGTCATCCTTAAACTCGTGTTAATTCAAAGACATCCTTATCTTTTTCTTTGTGATTTTGTTAATACTTGTGATTTTGCTTAATCAAAATTACCAGAACTCTCATTTTTTAAATAACTATAATTCCGCTTCTAAAAGAGTACTGAAAAAAATTTTATTAAAACTTGTATTTATTTTGTTTCCCTGTTAAAAACAATTTGATATAATTTCCTGCGTAGAATTGTAAAGACCAATACAGTGTAATCCAAAAAACCATAGAGCAATATTTCCACTAAAATAATCATCTATCATAAAGAAGTTACTATCCCAACAAGAGAAAGATAGTCTCTATAGTTTTCTTACAAACCCAAAAACACTACATTTTTCTTTGTAAACACGTTTCGTCATTTAGGGCATGGGGAGTCCCTAAAGCCTAGTTCACACTATCCGACCGAGATAAAACTACCGGAGCGAATAATGTCGCATTACAATGCATTGGGTGTCACGTTAGGATTACATGAATGTGTGTAATGGGCCGAAGACGGGGCAGGGATAATGTGGATGCGACCTTGCTTAAAAGCAGCCGTAAGAATTTGAATAACACTTTGCTAGAAATTTTATAAGTTATAATTGTATATTTCTTTTCTTCTATGCTTACATCTGTAGTTCGCATATCTGTCAACTTATCTATATATTAATACGTGAAGCGAAAACTTTGGATCCCTTTTTACGAAAATTGGGCCGACGGAGGAGTATGAAATTTCGCACACTTATAGTTTATACAGAGAAGAAGTGACTAATCCTAAAATGTTTGAACAATATTTGCTACAAAGTAAAAAAAATGCAAAAACGGGTACATACAGGTATGAGTGTCCAGTATATATTTTGACCTGTCATGGTACAAAAGTCTATACAATGACAGGTCAAGTAATATTGGCATATGAAATAAACCATGGTCGGAATTCGACCACCACGCGATCTCTAGTTTATATGAAACCATAATCTTGAAGTGACGACGCAGCTCCAATCATCTCAAAGTTCGACTCTCTCGAATCTCGAGATCGAGGTGTTTTATGGACAGCCTGTACGCATCACGATTGATAGAACCAATGAGACTCAGTGATGATGACCACAGAACCCTATTACATTACATTAACGCGTTATTACAGCTAAAAGATACCTGAAATTGTCCAAATTGAGATGGAGACGGCTCTCACGCTGCTAAAGAGCAACAGGTCTCCTAAAAATGATGGAATTTCTACCGAGCTCGTAAAGGATCACCTAATCTAAATCACCAAAAGAAAAAATGCAATTAATATAATTGTGAATTGATTAATTATAGAGGCAAATGTGTAAATCCACTAGTGCACGGGTATGCAGGTTTCCTCACGATATTATCTTTCTTCTGACCAGGTTGCACTGGCCGTGGTCACAGGCTGACTCATTATGTAACTTAGGTCTATGAATAAAATACAACAATAATAATAGATAAATATACACACAATTACACTCTAAAAGACCTGAAGGCTAGGACACCGTCAGTGCTAGGCTAGGCTCGAATCCCGTCAGTGTGTGACGTCAATAGTTTGACCATCCAGCTGCCATTGCTTTGTCATTTCTTTACTGTGATTTATGCATTAAGCGGTTGATATTCATTTATCTATAGAGTTGAGCATAATAGCTAATAGATAGTCATAAAGTTTCGGATTT
The DNA here is from genome assembly GCA_963859945.1 of Euplagia quadripunctaria. NCBI lineage: Eukaryota > Metazoa > Arthropoda > Insecta > Lepidoptera > Erebidae > Euplagia > Euplagia quadripunctaria. The sequence goes on from OY982583.1 coordinate 9,428,346, forward strand.
TACAATGCTCTTACTATATTTTCAGAATTCCTATTTAAAAATTAATAATCCGGAACAATGGACGTATCTTCCCTATTCTAGCTCCATAATTGGCCTGAGACTGAAATCTCCGTTGACCAATCACAGGCCACCGTTCTAATTGGACGAATAATATATTCCTTGTTGGTTCGTTGTGATCAAAAGTTATTGTTTGTATAATCGAAATACGGGTTTTGTATCAAATCTCATTGAAAAATGTGACGTGGAAGCGGACGCTGGTGTAATAATTAAAATTGATGAAATATGTGACGTAAATATTGTTCAAAGCGATACTGGGTATTATGTTATGTTTTATATGTGTACTAGCTTTCGCTCGTGGCTTCACTCATATAACTGCAGATTTTTTCAATCAATCCACTTTCCTTTGGGAACTCCACCTCGTTTTTTGAGATGAAAGATACCCTACGACCTTTTCTGTACAATTCACTACGTATATACAAAATTTCATGATGATCGGGTGAGTGGTTAAGGCGTTAAAGCGTAACAAATAAAACAAAAACACAAACAAATTTTATTTTCACGTTTATAATATTAGTAAGGTTAATATCACCGTTGCGTATAAATTAATATCAAATTAATATCATTTGCTGACATGTTTAGCTAGACTATTACATATGTACTATGAAATACCAATATATAACTCGAGAATAACGACTGTTACTCTCGTAAGAAGAGTCACTTTTAACATCCTTAATTAATAAGCGGTTCTTAACACCAAGCAGGTCCTTATTGTTAGACGGCACACATTCCGCATATCAGTTGTCACCACAGAATAGAAAGATATACGGTTGTCAGCATAAACTTAGTATACTAAGTTTATGGTTGTCACCCATGTTCGTGACGGATACCCAAATAAACAAAAGAGCGAATATTTTCTTTAATCAGTCAATATTATGAATATAAGTTTATGTTCTGATTAAAAATGATACTAAATCACTTTGTGCCCGCAGCTCAGCTTGATTAAAAGAATTTTTTGCATCTCTCGAGATTCTTAATACACGATGAAAGGTCCCCTTTGTGTCATTGCAGTACCTGGCAACGTGTATCCAACATGGTGATCGGATAAACTATACGACAGACAACAAACAGATAAGTAGGTACCTGGTGCCTATTATTTTAAAAGTGTCACATGTTTCTGGTCTTTTCAATTAAGTTTAAATCGATTATTTTTCACTTTTCAGTGGTGTTTTTTGAAGTTGGTTTAAGTGTATATTTAAGAAGATTACTAAGACTAGACTTAAGTCTAGGCTAACACTGATACCAGTGATACATAGAAGCGAAGAAAGTCGTAAGTAAGGCAAGTTTGAAATAAGATCTGGCTGACAGCCTTAAGCAGTTGTAAGTTACACAAATTATAATCAAAATAGAATTTAACTAGTCGTAGTGACGTATATTATACGTCAATACGACTAGTACGCATACAACAACTTCTTCTTAACTACTCACAAATTACAAATCCTGCACTGATCATCGTTGCTACCGTGACCATCTATATTTTACTATTGATATTCCAACAAATCCCAATAATACCATAACCATTTCTACTTAACACCTTGCACTAAAGCGGTCCCTATTCTACATATTTATACGTTAAATACAGATAAAAGCATTGTATTCCTGAAAGCATATCCATTACCGTATAACAGGTACGTGAAACTTGATTGAGGTCCCGAACTTGGAATAGTAACTGACGGAATAACCATAGTTTTGCGGTTATTCGGATATTCCTGTTGAAATAGCTTGTTAATAGTAAAAGTTATTACCTCGGTCAGGACCTACCTGTCCAACTTTGCTGTTCCGTATGGTCACTCTTTGTAAACATATTTTTTTTAACCCATGTAACAGAAGCCAATCTTATTGCCGTCTACAGAAAATGTTTCTAAACTCGGTGCTGCTACTGAGGATTATCAAACAGAAATAACAATTTCATCCGTGAATCAAACCTAGAATCCTATGATCGCACTCTAACATAAGACACAACGAATGCCACAGGTCAAACGAGGTAAACAGAGAAAATACATACATTTATTACTTTATTAAATCAGTTAATTTTAGCAACGCTATTATAGCTACGACCACAAGTATCTATGTAAAACGTCTCTGCAATAGTCCTATATATTTTTTAGTTCACGATTTACTTGTTGAAGGTGAGTACAAAATGCATGTATGTATATTATCACATCACGTATCTGTTACGAGAGGGACTCTCAAATTGGAACAAAGCGCTAGGAAAGTGGAAACGGATTACGACGGATTTTACCGATTAAAACCGAACGTGACTTTTTGCGTCACATCGACAATTTGTACTTTTGAATAGACAAGTTTAATATGTACATGTAGGTATTACAAATTAACTGTAGTCCGCAGACTGCTAGACGGAATTCTTCTTGCCAAATCTGGCTTTATTAACTAGATTTTATTATTGATAAATAACTGCTTAACACAAAAATTATATGTTCGATGGATAGACGTACCTACTATTTCCTTAGTCGGAAGACCCAGATGATTTCGTCTGTCTATTGGAGTGCGTATTTCTCACTTAATTTCTCTGGAAAACGGGGCTTCGTCTTCAGAAAGGACAGAAATAGAACTTACTTACATTCTAAATTGTAAGTTACACCTTTCTTTTTTTTTATGCGATAGTAGGTAAACGAGCAGACGGGTCACCTGATGGTAAATGACTATCTCCACCCATGGGTACCTGCATGGGAGTAGGGGAAGGGAGGGAAGGGGGGAAGTGGGGAGACGGAAGGGTTAGGGCCTCCGGTAACCTCACTCACTCGGCGAAACACAACACTGCTTTACTGCCGGTTTTCTGTGAGGCCTTGGTATCACTCCGGTCGAGCCGGCCTATACGTATATGTGCCAAAGCATGACTCTCCCACTAGTCATTTCTAATTTTATTTTTTGTGGCGATACGAACCGTGAGCCATAAGAGATTTTTTTTTTAATGCTAACGGATTTTCATATTTCTACCAGAAAAAACGACTGAAATATGAAAATCGTACATAACCGATTGAAATATATGATAATCATCATATGATTTTCCCTCAAAAAATAATAAATAATAAATAAAAATAAGAGGGATACATACTATTGTAAATCATATTATAACGCGCGATGGCGGCGGCCGTAGCAGCGTTTTCTATCTTAGGTTCTGAGAATGATTACGCTTTACGGTTAAAGCCGAGATACCACTTAAAGGTAGCCTTTTCCAAATGAATCTCATTTGAAAGAAAAGGCTAACTTTTGAGTCATATTTATTTCGTTTTGCAGAAGATGGACTTCTCCGGTACCTACTACCTCAATATATTATTTAAGCTGGAGACTAAGCATTGCTTGTACGATAACTTGTAGATTAATGTTAAACCCTTAGATTATATTATATAGATACCGCGACCGGTACAAAACTCATCGTTTACTTTGAAGCAACTACTTGGAGCTATGTGAGTGAACCCCGCCCAACGCGAGTGTATGACGTACAATCTTTGTGCCTGTGTGCATGATGGTTTTATGATTAATAATTATGAAGTTATGAAATGGGTCCGTCTCCGATATATTGCTATACCCTATTAGGGTCATATGCAATACTAAATGTAATTATTAACATCTTTAATGTGACATATGATGCAATAAATGATTGAGTATTGAGTATTGGTTTTTCATAAAGACATCATAAATAGGTTTAAATGTGTTACAAGTATTAGTTTTCTAAAGCTTAATGGGAGAAAAAAATGTTTTCATTATTTATTTATTCGTATCATAGAAAACCTTTATCATATAAATAAATAGGTAATAAAATAAAAATATATTTGCTGTCACAAGATTAATTACTACCGACAAACTGTCAAGGTTAAAGTGCGACAGTTCCACACAGACTTTTTTGGCAGAGTCATCTGAATAATTATTTGTATGTGTAGTGTATTTATATATACATATATATGTAAGTGTAATTTGTAGATATATATAGTATACATAATTATGTAGGTTTATTTATGTAATATATTCTTTATATTATGTTCTCTTATGTTGTTCTTCTTTTAAACTTACAACTCTTCTTATTTCTATTATACACCTGCCACACACATCTTTGTATCACCCAAAGGTTGACTGGTAGAAAATGCCTACGGCATTAAGTCCGCCTCATGCAATGTGAAGTACTTCGTGAAGTACTTCAGCGGTGAACGTTCTCTCGCGTGTGACGATTGAAGCGTGCGAGTATGCTAATACTAGTGTAAAATTTTTGGCTTCATTTTTGGGGTGTTTATTAGGAATCTGGACCTATATATAATCCAAGGTTATACCTATTTAAATACTCGCCGAATAATAGTCAAATGATTGACCCCCATGCTAAGTTGTTGAATCCAAATCACTTACCTATTTGCTAAAAGTTTGTTATCTACATTCAAGACTCAATATTTATATAACACGAATTTTAAAGTTAAAAAATTGGGTAAAACCTTACCCACCACCATTTAGATTGTTTGTGTCCAATGGAACATAGTCGAAATGTCTTTCTTGCAATCGATCATCTATCACGAAAATCCAGTCGTTGACTGAACGGGTGCCGTTGGTCGGGCCAGGTCATCTCCGAACTGCTATTACTTAAATATATATAGTAGTAATTGGCGCATCCACTTATATTTTAGAATAATAGATTTGCTGCATTGTCCTGGCATTACTTTTACGCTTATAAGCAATGTAACCAGAAATTTGTAAAAAATATTTTTGAAAAAGAGTGTCCTTGGAGTTTCTTACCTGTTCTTCTCCATAGGATCTACGTATTGGAACAGGCAACTAGCTTCATGACTGACTTAGTCTGACTGACAATTCAAAAATACCTATTATTGTTTAAATTGAAATAAATGGTTTTGATTTGATTTGACTTACATTTCTATGGATCCATTTGACCTATCACTTTACACTTTAATACGGATCACATGTTAGATAAGCAAGAATCAAGCTATTATGTAAAAAAAACAAGAAATGTTACAAATAACATGAGCTTTGTTACTTTACCGCAATACCACAAAATTCATTAGGGAATACAAAATGTTCCTTATTATTCCCAACTTGTAAAATTAATAAACATACTGATAACACGTGTACTATATGTACATATGTATATATATAACCCTGGTAAAATACGAAATGATATTTGACTCTTAACCCCTCCCTTACCCCTTAAAAAATAACAATGATAAATACATATTTTTTGGAACGAAGTTCCTTATGGAGTGTTGCGAAGGGGTACCCTAGCCGGCAAAAAACGTCCGTAACGTAAGATTTTTATGAAGGCTATGTATGATGGCTATACAGTGTCTAATGTATAGTCTACGTGATGACTGTTATTATTATTATTATAAATCATTGTAAATAAAATAAAGGTGTTGTGTCCCACGACACAACACAGTTTTTTTTATTCTTAGAATATTCCTGTGTCACTGGGGTTTCTCAAATATTATCTTTAGGTTTATCTAGAAGAATTCTTAACTAATATTCTATATATGAGTTTGTTTGTATGTATGGCACAGAATACATAATAGTACCAGTGTTATGGTTTCATTCACGGGTTTCCTTTTCAACCGATCGTCATGTTTATTTTACAATTGTCAATAACACAGAACTGGTACAGAATATTTAAGGACCAGAAAAAAATTGTGTTCCCCAATGATCCCTGAATTAACAAACAAACTGGACAAAACTGTACCATGTTCCAATTTTTATATTATTTTGCTGGCAACTCAGAAGTAATGGATAATGAGACATATAAACGCTTGCATTACCAGTTGTTTCAATGAAGCAAAGGCAACCTGCCAGCACCTATAAAGACAAATGTACATTCAGCGCTGGTCGCGCAACAAACCTTGGTGCTGATGCCCATTCCATATCAAATAGGACCCTATTGTAAAAAAATATACACCGAATAGAAATAATATTTACATAGATATTTGAAGACGGTCATGCCCATCTAGTTACTTGTATGGTCTATACCATTATCTTATTAAAATAAAAAAATAAATTTCATGAACTCATTTCACCGGCCTTTAAAATACGTGTGCATTATTTGTATTGGAATTATTTATGAATTCGAAGACAATAATTTAAAAGGTTTACATTCACCATTGTTAAATACATTTACTAACCAGTTGTTGTACCTGCATAGAGTAAGTATGTTTTTTTGCAAGGTATAATCAACCAAGTATGTAATTATCATAAATAACAGTTTGTTTACAGCAATCCGGTTTCAGTCAAATAGTTGTATACCAGACATGGTCTGTAACTGTCTAGGCAGAAACGAGCAGGCGGACCGAATAGCTAAGTTAGCAGCAGTAACCGGAACCGCTATGAACCACTTTTCGGATCATTGGGAATTAGTGCCTAAATTTAAAAAAGCCTGTTATGATGAGTGGGTAACATATTTTAACCATAAATCTAAAGACAAGGGTATATGGTATAGGACCATACAGGCAATGCCGCCTCAGGTAGCTTGGTTTGACGACACTCAACTTAGTAGAAATTACATAAAATTAGCTCTAAAAATAAGATCTGGTCACTATCCATCAGCAAAATTTGCATATTTAATGAAAAAAAATGACTCGCCCAACTGTCCCGTATGCAATAAAATTGAAGATGTGCAACATTTGCTGATGGATTGTGACAGGAACAAAATTGAACGTGAGGCTTTGCTAAGAGAACTAAAATTAAATTCTTTGGATGTGGGTTTAATTCAAACTGTGATGAGTTGCCCAAGGTCAGCAGCAGCCAAAAAATTAAGTCACCTGATTACAGTGGTTCGCCAATGATGTAAGTAATTTTAAGTTTCTTTTGTCTTCACCTTGGATTAAGGTACGATGGGGTTGACATATCCTAACTGGATCAAAACCCCAAAATAAAATAAAGAGAAAAAAAAAAAAAAAAAAAACTGTCTAGGCTGAGGCTGGGGTGCTAGATTGCTATTTATCCACCGCCGTATGCTTTTCATTCACGTTAGTGGTGTAAAAGCTTGCGATTAAATATCGACCACTTGATAAACCACAAAGACAATAGGTTTACTAAATAGAGGTGAGATAGCTTTATGTTTGGATTAGTTGGAAACAAAACAAAAAAATCCGGGACAAATGTCTCTAAAAGTATTTCTTTGAAGGGTCGCCTACTACGGGGCATTGTAGGAATATTGGCAATAACCTCTCGTGGATAATTGAGTGGTGCGCCCTCCGATCCCATTAAGGGATCTGTCAAGATACGTAGTCGATAATCGTCTAGGCGCGTCTCTATTTCTCCGACTTAGTTCGGTGTGGCTTCGAAACTAGCTGATTGAAAAAATAAAACTCATTTACTAAACTCAAAAGTCAGGATTGATCGAAATCCAACTTCTGACTCTGGCTTTCTGATAAAAAAATAAAATCATTGAAATCGGAATACCTGAAAAGGAATTGAAGCCTTTTCATTGTCAGATTTGTTAGTTTACGACGAATATTTAATTACCAAATTTGATAATATATAAAACGGACTATGTAAAACTTATATTTTTTCCATATCCTCTCATGGCTTGCATTCTATACTAGGAAAATAGGATCATAGGGTTAACTTAGATGTGAATTGAAATACCACCTAATACTTTACCGGCATGAATCTACTTTTGATAATTTGAAGGCAAGCGGGACCTTATGGGAGCTCACGCTCGACTATTTTGTATTTGATCAGCAATACATCGAAGCTAATAAGAAGTAGGTTCAAGTCATTAAAGTTCTATCGAGCAGTATTAAAGTTTTATGAAGTCGAGATACGTTTTTTTATTTTAAGATTTCCATTACCTATGACATTTTGACAATTATAATATATTATATAGATGATGGTAATAACAAAGGCGTGTGTAAATCCCCCGTAGAAAATTACAGTCAACAGAGAGGTATTGAACACTGTGTGTGCGTGGTACGTATGTTTTCAAAGCTGAATTGCGCTTCGCTCCAGGCGAAACTCGCTTTGTGGCTGGGTTTACAAACCCAACGGGGCGGTAAAAAAAGTACATTAAATAATCAAATTTAACAATCTAAATACATACGCAATTTTAAATTCTGACAAATTTGTATTTTTCTCTTTGGGAAAGAAGTAACCTTTACCAAAACATCTCAATGTTTAATCAGTCAACATTTATTTTTAACAGAAACTATTAGTTAAATTTATAGAGTAGCAGCGGTTTGATAAGAGTTACTATTTGATTAAATTTCTGGTTAAGGAAAGCTCTATATAATGAACATAATTGTACACTCTGTGGCATTACTGTAATCACTTACTGTATGAAACCAAATAATAAGTTCCGAATAATATTTTGCGATAAGTTTTGAAGCAATTGCCCACATAAGCCTTCCCTAATATTTTAAATGCTTGGAGAAAAAAAAAACCTTTTTTTTTATTTCTTCTACATTTTGTGATAGTTGAACATATATATATATATATATTATACCAACTAAACTCATACGTGGTATCATTACAAAGAGATTCATATTCATATCATTCAAAATTCGAAAAGTTGCCTTTTTCCGTACTAAGATGGTTTCTTACGACATTTTAAAAGGAAACAATAATTGCTATTTTTCTCATCTCTTCATTTAGCTTAGTTGGTAAGAAGGTAACGTACGGTCATCTCTTCTTGAGAGTTGACTTTTCCCAAATAATTAAAGGAAGAAATAGGCACGCGTACAATTTTATTAATGTGAAAAATTTTAACATGATACTATTAACTCAAAAACTTAGACCGCAAATTCACCAAGACACTGACGATCAATCGCTTCTTTTATAGCCAAAACCTTAGAACTGAACACGATCGTACACAAGGACACAACACTATCGAATTACACATTGAATTTAATTACATGAAATAGTAATAACTACGCATTATATTGTATTACTTTAGCTGTCTTACTACCTAGAATGAACATAGGTTAGTATCAGTACAATTATCATGTACTTTTGATCGTTTCGCTGTAGTACTATGATCTTTTCCGTTTCTCTATTTTAGGCGATTTTTTTGCATTAAAATAGTTAATTTGACAATATTCCGAAAGTCAAAAATGGGATGAAATTCAGGACCATGTTTCTGATATACTAACGAACAAGTTTTAGTATGTTAAAAACTGTACGTAATTACATAGGCATTTTTTCTAATTCCACTGGCCTATATTTGTCTAACTAAAATAGCCGTCAACCTGGCATATAGGTTCAATATTTTTTCTTTATATACTTGTAAATTTAAGAGTTGTATACAAGTAGTTCAACATAAGAGAACAACCTTATTACTATTATAAATGCGAAAGTTTCGATCAATGGATGCTTGTTACTCAATCAAGCCAGAACAGCTGTACGAATCTTGATGAAATTTGGCACAGAGATAGAATTTATTTAGGAATAGTTTCCGTGGGATTGACTCAAACGATACACATACAAATCTGAATTTCCACGTGAACGAAGTCACGGGGAACAGCTAGTATTATTATAATAACGTCTCTGAATGCGGCAGATACTCAAGGGCTACTCAATTAGGCATAAGATGTCGTTAAGTATCAAGCTTTCACACGCCTTTGTGGTGTATTATAGCCATACAATGAGACTTTACATCTTATAATTTTGAATGAAAACCGAATTATTACACACTGACAGCGTTTAATCATACAACCGTTACATCGCTTTTCGATTTTGTTAAGCAATCGTATTTTTTTTTTTGATAATTATTTTAACCCTTTGCGGGACACACCTTAGGCAACTTCAAATGAAAGACACCTGTGTCAAAACTGATTAAAAGGTAAAGTAAAATTTGTCGAATAAGTTGTTTTTGAATAACTTAGGAGCTTTAAATTGAAGTGCATTGTTTATTTGAGTACCGTTACCAAAACTACAAAAGTATCAGAATGGTATGGTGAATCAAGTAATAACTATTCGGCTGTTAAGAAGAGTGACATGAATTTTCATTATATAATATTTCCATACTGTTCGGTGTCAACTGAAGTTCTGTGAGATAACTCCATTATTTTAAGTGACTTCACACTAAAGACACAACTCTTGACTACGGACGTGTGTTATACACTACTAGCATTCGTTCTAGCTCTTTTAGTTGGGCTAAATGTTTGTGTCTAGAATGAATTTACACTCGCTATAAATGTATGTGTGGTGAAATGGGAACTGGCTACTTCTAACAGCAAAATAGATGTCAAGCAATATGTTAGCTCCGCTTTAAAACTACTAAACATACAGACTTTTGCTTTTTTTTGTAAATTTTGTAAACCTATATAATATATATTCTGTGCACCTGACAACTTGTAATTTCATGATGATGATTGATTGAGTAATTAAAGCTCGAAAACGTCGCAAACAAACAAACATTCGCACTTTTATTATTTAGGATGCCGAAAATGCAAAGGAACCTCCAGAAACATCGTATTAAAGTCTCAACGTCATTTACAAGCTGTTTATAAAACGCCGTTTCCAGTAACACAAACTCCTATAAATTATTTCTCGAGCTTCGCAATAAGCCGTCAATAAATAAAAACAAAAAACGCTATTTATTGAAACAGGGCAAATAAATAAAAGAACAAAAGGCCCGGCAGGTTTTAATTCGTTTGATCCGTTTGGCCACAGTACAAAGTGAAAAAGCCAAAATTGCGACTACCCTCCGAAAGCGAACGGTTACGTTCAATGCGACTTTTAATTAAAAAACTGAAAGGTATTACGCAAACAAAGTAATAATTAGGATATGAATAGAAATAACGTTATAAAGCTTTGATTTTTAATTAAACTTAATTGGTCAAAGGGAAGCTATACGACTATTAATCATAGACACTAATGATTATTGGAAAATTTTGCCTTAATGAAGAAAAAATAGGTGATATTTTATTAAAACGCGAATTTCTAAGAAATTATTGATTAAATTTACAATGAACGCTAAATTTACAATAAACTTTAGTTTAATGATACCGTAACTTTCCATGGCACCCCGGTTCATAAATTTTCTCGCAGCCGGGCTTGGGTCTCTTCTATGATAAAACAGCGATCACGAGTAGTTTACGTTCTACACCTTTATGTTAATGTATGAATAATAGTATTAGACTCGCTTCTTAGAAATAATGTCAGCACAATTGCTATAAACTATCAAAATCACTAAATCGCAGTAACTGCTATGTTGTTCGTACCTTCGTACCTCAATCAGCATTCAAGTGTCACTATTATCAACTTATAATGCATGCTTGTCCTTTTGACTACCCCACTATTGCCAACTGACCAATACCGTAGCTCTACCGGTATAACTATCATAAATTCATAATAATGTCTAATAGTTAACTGTTTTATCATACTCAACTGTTTTATAGTTTGTCGTTAGTTTTAATCAAATAAATAGGAGTATTTGATGTGGCGATACCACGTTTATGTACTTTCTTTAAAATATTTGAATTTTATAAACTGTATGCGATTAAGCTAGACCCCGAAGTGGTTCATTATAATTTTTTACTATTTCTACTATTTATGAAATCGGGACCACAATCTGTGGAGTAGATGACACGCGTTCACCTTCAGTTCAGGTTCTAATACGATTACTCTTACTAATATACCTTATCAGTAAGCTATAATGATAAAAGTAAAAACCTATATCTCTCGCACTACTCATATGTCGTGTGTAAATGTCTATAAATCACTTTTACGACAAAATTTAAAGATAAAGTTTACTTACAAATATCTTAACTGAAGTAGAAATTGTACGTCATGTGTGAATGAATAATGCCATCAATCAACATTACTGTGGAAACAAAACCTCTTGTAAGATTCGTCGACACACACTGTGAGAAAAGGTTACAAACTTAAAATTAGATACCTAAATTGTGAATTAAGTTTTAGAATAAAACAAAAATAAAGATATCATAGATTGATATCTTAATTTTGTTTTGTAACTGGTATTTAGATAAAGTTTAAAGTTTATTTGAATCCTATACTGAAGCTAGTTAAAAAGACAAGCTGCGCTCATCGAGATATTATGCTAGTAATAATAACTCAGTGGCTGCGCTCTATCTGCGACTTACGTGATCTTTCCAGTGACGTAATTGAAGATATGGTGAGATATTGATTTGATCTGGAATGAACAACTAACTCTGTTGGCGACTTCAACAATTCGTAGTGACAAATTGATGCTATTGTATCATGACATTCTTCTCCTGTTATGTTTAAAGTGATTAAGATATCACAAGGGTATTTTTTTGATGCACAGCCAAAAACGTAATGCTTATAAAATTAAAGATCTTGCTGAAAGCCATTTAAATTCAGACATTACAAAAGGGGCTTGTGGCTAAGTGGTAACCGAATATGTTAGCACATTACAAAGTTAAGGAATACTAACCAGGTCAGTCTAGGATGGGTGACCATTCTTAACAACGTTAAACCGTCTGTCCCGGGTGCCATACAGACATCTGTGCCATTCGTTACGGGTAGTTAGTGCCGTAAAAAAGTTCGACAACCTGGTCTAACTACAGAACTTCGATATCGCCTAGTACTTGTGTTGTGGAGGTCTGATGGCAGTCGCTTCACGTAAAATATCAAAGTTCGGCCGTATTGTAGTTAGACTGAAAGCTGACCCCAACTTAGTTGGGAAAAGGCGCGGAGGAGGATGAGCTTCTAAAACCTTACATTTCCTGCTCTCCTAAAAATGTAACCGATGATGTAAGTTAAGTTCTCCATGCTTAAAAGCAGTGTGTCTTATCGAAGTGTTCACAATGACATCGCTTTCCGAACATACATTTATAACAATTCGAGGATGATTAATGTTTACGAAATTGATATTTAATTGCTGGTAAACATCGTGTATCGTGACGGTGGCGCCGAGTTGCGGTGTTTAATGACGTAATTTATGACGTGCGACACTTGTATTAATAGAGACGTTCAATTAAGGTGCGTCATATCAATGAAATTTTGAATATAACGGGATTCCTCATTCAAATTTAGACCGGTTCTAATTTAGGAAATATGATTAACCTACAGGAAACTGCTCTACGACAGACTCAAATGCCCAAATGGCGCAGTGTTGTTTTCTGCGAATAAACACGGTTGCTAAATAGGGGAGAGAAATTTGGAATTGGCAACACACAAGTCACGTCTCGTAGGCATCAGAAGCCGCTTACCATTTGTGTGCTTGTTGTTGAATAGAAACATGCATACAGCCTGCCATACAGCGTGTAAGTATCACCGAAGCGAATAACTTGCAAAAACGTCTTTCTTATCACAATGCAAAAGTCAGTTCATTATAAAAATGCAGGATTAAGGATTTTCAGTCAATATTTTGAATTTCCGCTATGCAATGTAACGCAACATCCTTACTGTGCTGTGACGTACGGTGAATGACCTTCAGCGCCCGGTTCCGTCGAAGCAGCTAATTGCATAAATATTGTTCATTTGATTACATTGCAGTTTTTGGCCGTATGGGGTATTAACTGATTTTTTTTCTGTAAAATGTTCTGTTTACTCATTGTGATATCAATTTTAAGCAAAAAAAAAAGAAAAAAAAATAATTTTCCGGTAGAAATTTCCAGTGATTCGCAACGCTCTTTCGTTACCGTTCATACATTAATTTATATCTGAACTTATAAATTTCCAACTACCAGCTGGTAATATCTTAAACTGCAGGTATCTTCGGATGTCATAATCTAATCATCGTCATATTTATTTCGTTAGCATACAAATGCTGGAGTAATAATAAATAAATATTTCAGGATTCAGAACTCTACGAGTAATCGCTATAAATCCATAAAAGAAACGCGATGAATTAAGAAACTTTTGGGAAGCCGTTTAACATGAATATGATTATAAGCAGAACGACAGAATCTAGAAACCTAAATAATCCTAGCTTGTAAATAAATTGATTTAGTTTTGATTAGACATGGCAACACAGCAAGTGAAGCATCTATGTCTCCCTACCCCTAAAGAGAAGAGATGTTATTGCTTCTCTAGTGTTCTCCGCAAGGCATATTTCAAGCTTAGCATACTATTATTACTGAAGTGAAAACTTCTTTAGCGGCGTTGTGCACTTTTTGGGATGGGTAAAAAATGTAAACCCGCGTCAGGACACGTGACCTGATCGAAAATTCGTAAGATGGAGCCGAGTTTCTTATATTTAAAAAAATATAACATTCGAAATTCAAACATTTATGAACGGCCAGGAGCGCAGAACTTCCAGTGTACCCTATGTATACATTTAGATATGTTATTACCTACTTTTAATTTTTAACCTAATTATATATATATATGCAGATGTGTGTGTGTATGTTTATGCAAATACATTGTAAAGTTATGTTTTCACTTCTGACATGCAGTCCTACGATTTTTTTATTCCAAGTGCCTAGTGCTATCTCGACTTTTGTAGCACACTCTTGCTTTAAAGTTCACTGCTCAGACGTATGGCTTCGAGAAACCTTCAGATCCTATCAGCAGTGATTGTTTGTATTGCCTGCGGTTGCATCATGTGCAACCCTAGGTTAATACTTCAGTGCCGCATTAGTGGGCCACAAAGGCATAGAATAGGTATGAATTGCAGTTTCTTCTAGCACACTGTGTAAGATTAACACTAATTTTAAAGCAGTATTTAATAGAATACTAATTTAAAGTTATCAAGTACTACTTTTCTTACTTTTCCCAACTAACAAATAGATTTAATTAATTCAAATAGGAACACAAATTATTACCCTCGAAATTAAATTTACCAAACGAATCGAAAATTCTCGCCCCAATAACACCAGGTCGAGCGCCGTATTTCAAGTGGTCTTGTTATAAATACTTTACGATCCGAGCTTAGACCGTCTTTTATGAGTGACGTTAATTGCACCACTCACTTAACACCGAAGGATTTGTTCGGAGTATGTACTAAGCGTATTAATTGCCGGTGACGTGTTCCAAATATTCCGTCAACAGAATGCTTGATATATCTAGTAGTAGTGTTGTAGTAGCAGCGTATAGAATATTAGTTTAATATGGTTATGTAATTTTCATAAAGTGACAAATTAGTATCAAATGGAATCAATCATTGAGAGTAATCAAGTCTAATCAATATTATTTACGTGTTTACAGGCTGACCACGGCCAGTGCAACCTGGTGGACACGTCAGGCAAATCCAGAGATATGTAATACCTTTTCGTGATCGCGTTAATTCCAGTAAACACGTAAATAATATTATATCATGGAACGCGAAAGTTTAAAAGTTAGTATAAGTCTAATCAAGTCAACTCCTTTCAATCCAAAGGTTGTCTGGAAGATATTGTTTTTTTGCTATAATTTAATTTAATAAATATATTGTTTAACTAATATTATTTTAAGTTTATCTTTAGTAACAGCATGCACATGTATGAATCTCTGTGGTCTGAAATAAAGATTATTATTATTATTATTATTATTCTCTTTATTCATCTCCTACCATATAAATTAAATTTTTAAATATGTACATAAAAATATATATTTAAAAATATAAAAAATAGTACACCACCGACATCGGGTACAGGGACCAAGACACCGGTGGTTAGGGCTGCAAAGACAGGAACCTCCTCACTATACGGGCCGTGTCGAGAAGAACTGCCTTCTGCATCAGTCCCTTGATCCAACCGTCTAACGCGAGCCTCTTAAGGTGTTGATCGAGGCTCTTGGCTATTAATCCATGAGCCTTATTATTATTATCATTATTATAAGGCCGCCAATTGTGCATTTAATACATAGAAAATTTATTTCTCAATTTTTTTTTTGGTCAACAATATGGAATACTCTTACTTACTAACACAATCAAAATATATTTAATGAAATGAACGACTGCCCCGTGGGTTCGAGTCATATGTTGGCGCTTATATTCTCGTGAGATCTTAAATTCGATGTCTGGATCGGGCAAAATATTATGGCTTTTTCTGGCTTAACAGAAGCAATAGAAAAAACGTCTTTGTCTGCTACTTTGTTGAAACAAAATATAAGTAACTCAAAATTACTAATTCAAACTGCCCAGCATATTATTTAAAACATGGAAAAATGATTTAAAAATGTATTTACTAACATTGATAAAATGTATAGTTAATCGGCTTCGCAAGTTCAAATCCAATGACCCCTGTCGCTATGTTCAACCTTATCGTAGTCAAATATTATATTTACTATAAACAAGGTTTTGTCCGCAATCTCGTTTGTGCACACTATATCATATATTTCGTAATGTTAGTGAAAACAAAGAAAAACACTATTTATTATTTAGACTTTAAACCTCGTTTAACTAACGAGGGTCTGATCACGGGAGCACACTTTAAAAATAAAATTCGATTCCGTATTGACAGAACTAATTTGATCTCTCTAGTGGCCTTCACACGCCCCGGAGACGTGTGGAAGCTGCTTCAGGGCGATGACCCCACGCCACATCCGTTATCTCTACATAATGGCAGGTCATTATGGTTCGCCGAGGCGACATGGCCTTGTCAATGTAGAAATGTAGGGGCCACTTTAGTCTTCACGCCGCCCAAGCGGTCCACCCGAACCAGATGAGACCCCAGGTGAAACCTGGGGAGGTCCAGCTCCGGGCAACCAGCGACACATCGAGCTCTGCCACTGTCTTCGGAGGCACCGCTTGTCGACTATCAACGTCTTTAGGTGTGCCCACAGAGGTGGCAAACGTGCCACAATATGTATCCACATTATACATTAGTTGGCCTTTTTTTATGTTAAAGGGGGCAAACGTATAGACGGGTCACCTGATGGTAAGTGACTACCGCCGCCCATGTGCACTTACAACTCAAGAGTCACAAGTGCGTTGCCGGCCTTTAAGGTGGGAGTAGGGGAAGAGGGGGAGAGGACGGGAGAGGGGAAAAGGGGGAAAGGGACGGGTTAGGGCCTCCGGTAACCTCACTTACTCGGCGAAAAGCAATGTAATCATTGCTGCACTGCCGGTTTTATGAGAGGCCGTGGTATCACTTATTGGTACACTGGTACACTACCACCTTATGTAGTAAACAATTTCACAATTACATTACAGTGTTATAAATAGGTGTACTCGTAGATGTAACTTTGTTTTCATTGATACCACTAAAACCTCGATAAAGCATGTGGTCTATAAGAGAGCGATCACCGTATTCAGCAAGCGTTTGCAACATTGGTGCGTTGCCAAATGGTTACACTTACACTGACACATTATTTATCTCAATTTGAGAAATTCTATGCATAAGTAACATGAAAGTAATTTGACAGTTTAAATACGTAGTCTTATGTTTTTTTTTTAATGTACACAACAGTCTTTCAAAAGGGTAAAATATTTTTGAATTACTGCCCATCTGGTCGTCGGTAGGGTGGTAGGTCCCGGTGACAACGATGCTGAGTTCCAAATTAGTAAGAATGTATATTTTAAGTTAAGAGACATTTTACAGGAGACACCGAATATTTTATCACCTTGATTAACAGATTTTTATTTCATTACTAAGTTAACAGATTGTAACAAAATTAAAAAACAATGTTACGTAAAGGTATTTTCCCCCTCTTACCCAAATAACAGGTTAACTGTAATGTAAACATGTTTGCCATGTACGTTACATGGCAAACATGCCGTGTTCCTCAAGATCTTTCTCAATATACTGCCAAAAATTAATATTCACCCAAGATCGAAACAAGTATGTGTTCGCCTGTGAAATGTGAAATGTCTCCCCAAAACATGCATTATTCACTACCACAGTAGACATATTCTTTGGTCTCTCAAACTTACAAGACATACTCTGAAAAAACGCTCTTTAGATCCTTCCACGTTTGCCATATAGACACAGGTGGGTAAAAAGCTAGGTCAGTTTGGAGCCATCCGCTGGTTTTTTAACCGACTTCAAAAAAGGAGGAGGTTCTCAATTCGACTGTATGTTTTTTTTTATGTTTGTTACCTCAGAACTTTCGACTGGGTGAACCGATTTTGATGATTCTTTTTTTGGTCCAGTTCTGACAATGGCATCCATGAGAAAACCATATATAAGTCTTTTATGGAATAATTTTTTTTGTTGAAGTCGTTTTTTTTTTTTAAAGAATTATATCATCTGATCTGCTGTTGGATCACATAAGCAAGTTTCAACCTTTTACTTTGTTGTCTGATTTGAACTGTGATCTGAACTCAAGCGACAATTTCGCAAAACCATCGTTATAAGTACACGCACGTATATATATTGAAATAACATCAATTGTATTATTTGCAGTCGTTGGCGGTGATAATAATACATTCACAGAACTAATACAAAGAAAGACAAATAAAAGTCTTTGTTATATTAAAACACCGGATATACTGGCCCCGTTGGAAATACGAGGCTTCTACGTCAAAATTACACAAGGTAAGATCTACTATATATTTTAGTATAAAAATTTAAGCTTCTCAGACGTTATTCGTAGTCTAAGAAAGACACAGTAAATATTTATCACGTGTACGATAAATTGGTACTTCTAAGGCGCCCATTAGACTGTAGGTTTTGCGGTCAGTTTTACCACAATCAAAACGGTGATTGACGAATAATCTATAGTCTAATGCAGTGATTGACGTTTGCATGATGAGATTTTGATGTTGATATTATTTCATCAATCACCACCGAACATCTGTCAATCATGACTTTTGGTAATGATTGATGTTTGCATGAGCGTCTAATGGACGCCTACGACGGTTGCTGTTGTTAGGTACTAGGGTTGACTGTCGAACGTGTCAGACGTAAGTAAGGCAGGTCAGATTGCGACTGGCAGTATATCTGCCAAGTAAGCTCTTCAAGCAAGCTCCTAAGCGTGCACTCTAAAGCAAAGAGTCGCGGTCATTGTCTGGAACGCACGACAAGCATGTGGTGATATATATATACGTACCTATTTATATTATGTATGGTGTCTGCATGTCCGAGAAGGTTGTGGCGGAGGTGATCGTAAGTTGCTATTTACGAACGCGTCTGACAATTGGTTTAACCTGTAGTTGGTTCAATGTCTCGCATCGCTCGCATCCTATTATGTTAAGCTTTGTAAGTTTAGGGAGTACTACACCAAAATATATTTTTTTACAGATGGTCTAATAGAATTCGGTTAAGAAGCCGATTATCCACCTCTAATATTATTCAAGAACGTCGGCCCTCTTGAAATTAAGTACATCGGTTTTTCTGGACAGCTCGGTACTCCAGTAAAATTCCTTTTTAAATGTCCCACTCCGAGAAGCGATGGCAATGAAGACAGTAAGTGTTATCAATATGTACACTTAACATATTTGAATAAAATATTCCTTCCTCTTATTTTCACACGAGTTAATAAACAACCATCAACTACAAGACACGATAGACTATATTGTTACTTCATTAACAATATGGTTAATTGAAATAATTTTAATAAATAATGGTAATTGTACGTCCTCCAACTGCTGTCTACAGTTGCATCAGGAACTGAAAAGCATTATGTATTTTGTGCCAAAACAATACAGACTTGACCCAATTTGCGTTATTAAATGGTACAAGCCTCGCGTTTATATGAATCTATGTTATATGAAGCCACTGACTCACGAAGAAACAGGGCACCCTAAAGAGTGTGTTTAAGCATTATTTTGTGTATTTGTTGTGATAGTATACCAGCAAAATACATGAAACAAAAATAATGCCAAAAAAAAGACGGTCAGTAATCAGTGGTATTTAAGTATGGAATTTTGAACAAGAGTTGTTTATCACTACATATTATAAAACAAAGTCCCTCGCGGCGTCTGTCTGTCTGTTTGTCTGTTCGCGATAAACTGAAAAACTAGTGAACGGATTTGCATGGGGTTTTCACTAATAGACAGAGTAATTCATGAGGAAGGTTTAGGTGTATAATTTGTTAAGATTTTGTGTAAAATGATTGAAATATGTTGATGATTGTTGAAGATGCTTTTATGTGGAAAAGCCATGCTTCGGCACGTATGGGCCGGCTCGACTCCGCTCGTCACCACGGCCTCACAGAAAACCGGCCGTAAAGCAATGCTTGCATTGCATTTCGCCGCGTGAGTGAGTTTACCGGAGGCCCTAACCCTTCCCTCTCCCTTATTCCCGTCCTTCCCCTCTCCCCCCTCTTCCCCCCTTCCCCTTTTCTCCTACTCCCACCTTAAAGGACGGCAACGCACTTGTGACTCTCGAGTTGCAGGTGCCCATGGGCAGCGGTAGTCATTTACCATCAGATGACCCGTCTGCTTGTTTGCCCCTATACAATAAAAAAAAAAAAAAGATGTCTCTGTGCGAAGCCGCGGCGGGTTGCTAGAACAATATATTTTGATTAAAATGAGACAATTCCAATATTTACTACAAAGGACTTTCTTTACAGTAACAACACCGTCTGGAGAAATTGAAGACAGTTTCGCCGATGAATATTCTTCTCTGTATCCTTTCAAGACCATAGACTTGGAATCGGAAGAGACCAGTTAAAGTAAAGTAAAGACCAGGCATTGCTATCGAAGGTGCGGTGTAGAATAACGCAGGGATTGCTCATACGAAGACCTTATTTGTTCTGCGAAGAGAAAATTAAATTACATTAAATATAATACAACGCATTTTTTTTTTTTTGGGTGGCAATTAAATTAATTAAATAGCTACATTAAATTAATTATGTGATGAGCACGATCATTTGTTCTGCGCTTTATGTATGTACTAGCAGCGCCTCGGGGTTTCACCCGCGTAAGTCCCGATCCCGTGGTAATATCGGGATAAAAAGTAGCCTATGCGTTAATCCAGGTTTCCAGCTATCTACATACCAAGTTTCATCGCAATCGGTTCAGTGGTTTTTGCGTGAAAGATTAACAAACATCCATCCATCCATCCATCCATCCATCCATCCATCCAAACTTTCACATTTATAATATTAGTGGGATTTAATATTTAGTAATAATTAAGTATGTTTATCAGTGGTCTGGCTACCACAGTACAAGCTCTGCCTAGTTTAGTATTAGACGGCTGTGTGTCAAACACTGTTAATTTTGGCAGCGCAAATAATTAAATTACCATGTACTTACATGGTATAATCGAAATATATAAAAATGAATCTCTATTTCCCTTGGTCACGCCATAAGAACGATTTCATTTATCTTTTTTTATGTTTTCTAATACTTTGTAGAAGGTTCTTACGGAACGAAAAATTACTTAATTTGAATAGATTTCACGAAAATTTCCTCAAACAAAGTCGCGGTCAACAGTTAGTATTAAATAGTCAAACATGTCGTCATGTATGCTAAAATAAACCAAATAGAGTCACTAACTCTGTAATTGATCTACTTAATTTCTAACTTAGCGATAGAATACAACATGCTTATATAAATAAAGCCTTCTGGATCATATTTAGCTACAGGCATGCCACAGGGATCTACTCGTATTATTGAGCCTCATTTATTTTAGGATTCTGCGATATCCTACAGTTTGCTGAAGATGATGGCCCTCTAGAGAAATTTGAACTGATTTATACCAAATAATTTAGTGTTAAATTCCAAGAAACCTAAATTTATTAAGTAGCCAAGCTAAATGTGTAGTGCTTGAACTAAAATAACCTCATAATAATAAAGTAGTGTAGTTGATTCGGCTGCAATTTTAAGTATTACGCTCCAGTGGGTCGCCCATATATCGTGTCTTGCAGGGAAGCTCAGCTCGGTCGCTTACGCGGTTACGAAAATAAGGCAGTTTCCAAATGTTTCAACAGCTGGAATGGTTTATTATAGCTATTTACACGGCGTGATCTACGTACCACTGGTATGGAAAAAATGGCCCTTTAAGAATAACTTTTTTGCCAATAAAATCATTGGTTACTTAATTTCTCGCAAGGCTTTCCTAGTTTCTAGTCCGTGTTGCCTCAGTGCTGTAAATTTTTGGACTATAACTTTTTCTTTTTTTTTAATAGATTATTAGTAACGTGGGTCACACATTACTAGTATTCTTGTTACCCTTCAGCTAACCTTAACGCTTGTGGTAGGAGTGGGTTCACGTTAGTAGTGTATTGGGTGGGGTTCGAACCTGCAACCACTTGATCCCAAGTCCGACACCTTAACCATTACGCTACCCCCACTTCACTATATATATATCCACTTTAACTTATTGGATAATCATTTGCTTTTAGTTACCATTCGTGAAGATATAAAAACCTAATAAAATTATTCAAGCGTATATCTAAAACTTTCCAGAGAGTGACCTTACAAAAATAGAAATACTTGATCAAACGATTTTCAAACAATACCTAGCAACTAGAAGGTCAAAGGTAGAAGGTTCTACAATAAACTATACGAAGTTTAACTGTGTAAAAAGCAATAATAAAGGCGGGAGGGATAAGCCACATAAATAATAGTATTTGTTGTAATATTAGTTACAGGGCTTTATCTCGCATCCGGTAGATAACAGTATCCGTTTGCATGATATTGTAGCAACTCATTCTGTTTTATGCAGAAACTAGCCACGAAGCCCGGATTTGTCAGGGAACGAATTTGTTTTTACTTTTTTGTGCTTGACCTGTTTTTATTATTTTCGTCTAGTTTTCAAATCCAAATACCCTTCTTTCACGTAGATAAATGCAGATAGGTATAACAACAAAAAAAATATATGAATCCGTTCAGTGATTTTCAAGATTAGCACGAAAATATAGAAATAGAAATGCTCACTGAGACTTTCATTTATATTTTGGCATTATATAATTGGCATTGGCAGATTTTATAAGACTGTCAATGTAGAAGGTTTTGTACCGGATACGCTCCTACACTTTTAAGTCAAGAAAATTGAATGGATTTTTTTATATTTATATATACGTGTCACCTGATGGTAAATGACTACCGCCGCCCATGGGCACCTGCAACTCGAGAGTCACAAGTGCGTTGCCGCCCTTTATGGTGGGAGTAGGAGAAGAGGGGGAGGGGGGGAAGAGTGGGAAAAGAGGAAGGATGGGAATAAGGGAGAGGGAAGGGTTAGGGCCTCCGGTAACCTCACTCACGCGGTGAAATGCGATGCAAGCATTGCTTCATGGCCGGTTTTCTGTGAGGCCGTGGTAACGAGCGGAGTCGAGCCGGCCCATACGTGCCGAAGCATGGCTCTCCCACAAAAACTTATATATTAAATAAAAAAATGGATGTGGATTTAACAGCATGAATGGTGCAGAGGTGTCAGTGGTCGCGTCACCTACCCCATCTGAGAAGCACACAAGAGAAGGTACCTAACGTGATCTCATTGAAGAGAACTCACAGACGACTGACGAGTAAGTTGTTGCACGTAGCAGATATAGGTAGATGGATTACTAAATTTTTTAGATATAAATGTGGTTGTGGCCGTATCTCTCTAAAAATACCAAGGGTATTCAACTTTGCAAGACTACACATAAAACTTAAATAAGTTCTTTGCCTAAAAAGCTGTTAATTTTTACGTCTATTAAGAATTGAATGCTTGACAAGTCGTGAAAACAAGTAACCAATATAGAAAATATAAAACACAACTACTCAGCCTAAAAAGTTTTTTTATTTTTTCCAGCCAGTGTCACTCGAGATGATAAAATCAAATACTTTATTTGCATAACACAGGTCCTGGTACAAAAAGGTGTTACACAATAATTATAATTTTATGAGCGCTGGGTTATAACTTAGATTAGGTGTTCAAATTTGTGATTAACAAAATGTTCTGCATGCATCTTAGAAATTGAATATTATTCTAAGTACTATTAAAATATCATTAACAATATAAACAATAATTAATAAAAGTGGTTGCAAAGGAATGTCAACAATGTCGGACAATGAATAATGTCAACAAAATACTACTACCGATTATAAATAATTGATGGTCAAAAGCTTAATGTCAAATAATGATGTAATGATTCTAACGATACCCTATCCAAATCTGTTCAGGCATTTAGATAATATATAAATAGAAGTTATGGTGAACATGCCTGATGCACTGCAATACGGGGGAAGCCTCAACAACACCCTGAAGGTATTGTTGTATTGTATACGCAGTGCATTGTCTGATTTTTTGGGTATGATTAGCCCAAAGGCTACTGGTGTAAAATGTTTGGCAATATGCCTTGAACAACGTTATTTTAACAGGTACAGAGCAACCACTAAATATTCAAGCCACCATATTCCCCCTCACAGCCAATGCCCTGCCTTCCCTATCCATATCTAAGTCATTCCTTAATTCCTCAGTAACAATGTGACCTAGACCTTTAAACTAACTTACTCTCTTTGGTAGTAAACCATTAAGTATAACAGGAGGGACATCAGTAGGATTTTTATTACTACCTCTGAACACCAATAGTTCACTTTTCTTAGGATTATATTTTATAATCCATGTTGTTTTGCATAATTTTCACAAATTAACAGCAACTTTCTTATTCCACATATCAATGGACTTCAAATTACCTGATCGTCTGCATAATTTATTTTATTTAGACGTTTTCCAACTTTATGGCATCCAACATACACATGTTGAATGCCATATAGTAGTAGTAGAAAACTCGTGCATATGAGTGGTACAGTGCATTCAAAAGCGGTTTTAGATTTGTTTGATTTGTTAGATTTGTTGGAAGATTTGCCTCGCTCTGGTCGGCCATCAACGTCTTCAACTGAAGTTAACATCGCTAAAGTGAAGGAAATTGTGCCTGAAAATCCTCATTCAAGTTTGAGAGAGATAGCCACTGCATTTTCTGTGTCTCACGAATCAATTCGTAGCATTTTAAACGATCGCTTGGGTATGAAACATGTTGCCGCTCGACTAGTCCCGAAAGATCTGAATTTTCTTCAAAAAGTCAATCGCGTAAAAGTCGCTGCAGAATTGCTAGAACGAGGCAATTCCGACCCTACATTCGTAAAACGCATTGTTACTGGTGATGAAATGACATGCAAACTAGTCAACAAGCTTCGGAATGGCGACTTCCAACTGAACCGAAACCGAAAAAACCACAAAGTCGATCAAAAGTCAAGGTCATGTTGACTATCTTCTTTGACTATAGAGGTGTTGTGCAGTTAGAATTCTTGCTAGAAATTCAGACCATAAATTAAGAATATTATTTGAGCGTTATGCGGCGTTTGAGAGAACAAATTCGTCGAAAAAGGCCAAATTTGTGGAAAGAAAATTCTTGGATATTAGACCACATTCCCATCCTTGTGAACTAATTTTTGAAAGAAAGAAAGAAAGAAAAAATGTTTAATCATCGACGCTTGAGATACATGGACAGTACATGCTATGCAGTAATAAAACTAATCTAGATAATTATATATATATAAGTGTTAAGCATTATTTACGTGTACATCACGCGTCAGTCGAATAGGTACTTGTTCAGCATCTGCTAAACAATTGTCTAGCACTGGTTTTCAGCCAGTCCTTATGTAAGCGACAAAGAAAAAAATAAAAATATTTGTCTACATTACTTATATAGGTATAACAATTTTATTTATTTACGCAGCTTTCAACGTTAATATATAATAAGAAAATATATAAGTATATATAAAAACATTTTGACCAAAAACTAAACAAACACCATCTAACAACCACCGTATTCACCGGATGTGGCTCTGGCCGACTTTTTCCTCTTTCCAAAACTCAAATTACCACTTCGAGGTGCCTGTTTTCAGTCGATAGAAGACATCAAAGAGATTTCGCGGCGAGAACTGAAGTCAATTCCGGAAAACGCATTTAAAAAATATTTTGATAACTGGATTATTCGTTGGCGTAAGTGTATTATTTCTGAAGGGTTCTGAAGGCCTACTTTGAAAGCGACGCAATAAATTTGGAGGAATAGTTAACATTTTGTGTTTTATTGACCTTTCCCCGGTACTTTTTTGACAGAGTAGTATATATTTTTAGTAGTATATAGTATAGAGTAGTATATATCTTTAAATATATATTTAACTATATTTTTACTTATACATAAACAATAACAACAAAAGAGTGACACGGTTTACTTATATTTAAATTTAATTTAACTCCAACTGATATTAATGAGGTCTTTGTTTTATTTTCAGCATACCGATGTTATCTGCTATGCTGTCGCAATTTTGTTCCCGCATATCATTCCGGTTCAAGAAGTTATAAGTACTATGCAATATCATACATGTTAGTTGGACTCCCTCGATGGAACACGTTGCTATAATCTATTGTTATAATGAAACTCTAGTTTCATTTAAAAAAACCGTTAAATTTGATTAATGATACTAACAGTAAAGTTTGTAAAGTTTTTTGTAAGATTTTAAAGTGACCAATGATGTGGACGTTAATTTTTTCTGTCATTTATCTATTCATTATTACTGATGCCATAAATAATACATTTGTTTATACTCCTAAAAGTAAGTATTTAGTTTGTTTTGATAATTTTACTCGGTTGCACAGTGTTTAGTCATAAAAAGTAACTTCGTACCTATGCTTAAATAGTGTTGGCAAAAGGCAAAAAAAAAAGTGCAAGTGATTTTTTAATCTAACTCTATTTTAGAGAAAAAAAGAAATTATTATCACTGTTATGTATATTTTTTTTTTCATAGTGGAGTGAAGACGCAAAACAACTATAGCGGCAATTGATTTTCTACTGGTGTAACGTTAGCAATAAAATTATGTGTTTATCTTGGAGTATTTTTTTTTAACCTTTAATTTTCAATTTTGTGTTAAACCCCTCGGTTCAACCTCACCGGAGAAAATGGTGAAATGGTACGTCGGACTCAAACCAACTAACTCCACACTAAGAGAGAAGTCCCTCTGCAAAGCTTGCCCGTCTGTTCAATAACAATTGGCCCCAACGTGGGGTTAAAGAGTTCCGTTGCTCTTGTGTGTGTGCTCTGTGCTCGATCGTCCACGTCATTCAGGTGTGACTATTAACTTTTGCTTCTATTTGATGAAACACAGGTATCGGAGTCTAAGTTCTCACTTGCAGGTCCCATTATTGAGTCTGCTTCGAAAAACAAACAGGTTATCCGCTAAGTGGGCATTTCGCACCTTCAGAGATACTTAATGAGGCGATCAGCGACGACTTGGTCAAAGCTCTTATATAGCTTATCGAACAGCACGTTTGACTAGTAGACTGATCAACCACATGGACTATCCTGTTGCTAAGCAGTTACCGATGCTTTTGCAACTTGCGCGTTAGCAACGTGGAAGAGGTTGGCGACGCGCAAGTAACTCCACTCTCCGCTCAATGAAGCTCTGGTGATCTTACTCGCCAACAGATAAAACACTGCGCTAGTCATTACGTCCAACTAGAACCGCGATCGTCATTTATATCCTACTTAATTAATATTGTCTTCCAGTGGCGCAAGCTTGCAAAGTAGAAATTTGCAAAGACGGCTACACATATAAAACCATTTATAGGGTTGATAATGAAGAATTAAAAGAAATAAGAAACGATACTGAAATGACTTTTGAAATGCATTTGGGCATACAAGCAATGGCTAATGGTTATATTTTGCTGTCACCTATTGAAAGACCTGGATACGGCGATCCTGTGTACGAGTTTGGTAAGACTATTTCATTATAACTTTGAATTAACGCGTCCTTTATTTATAGCTACCTACGATTATGATCTAACTACCTAATGTATTACAAGTAAATTATCAAATTTAGTCAAAAAAACACATTACAAATAATAATCAATAAATAATTAAATTAGACTAGCTAGCTGAAATCATGACTGGCCTGTTTGTCTAGTGGTTAGTGATTCTGACTCCTGAACCAGAGGTCGTGAGTTCGATTCCTACCCTGGACAAATAATTGTGTGATGAGCATGATCATTTGTTCTGTGTCTGGGTGTAATTTATCTATAATATTATTATGTATTTAGAAATACACACACAGGCTCTGCCTAGTTTGGGCCGTTATTATTATTATTATGTTACAAAATTTACTGAAATGTACGATGAAGGTAATAATTATCTTCTAAAAAACATGCAAACGTCTTCAAAATTTGTCAAGCTGTTTTGACTTTTGGCGTTTTAATTCAATCGTGTTTCCTATGTAACACAACACTAACTTGTTAAGAATATTTACAGTACCATATTTTTCATGGCTACTGACGGATTGCTTAATAATAAAGTAATTAATTAGATGCAATCAAATTATTTGCAGTTATTGGCGCCGGTGGAAATTTGTTTACGGAACTAAGACGTCACTTGAAAAGAGACGCTAAGATATCTGTCAGAACACCATATATACTGTCTTCATTTGAGTTGAGAGGCTTCTACATCAAAATTAGTAAAGGTAAGTTTAAGATTACGATGATAGGAACCAATCTAAAATGTCTAACAACAGACTTTTGAGACGGAGTTTTCTCAAATTTTATCACGGGAGAGCCATGCTTCGGCACGTGTGGGACGTTTCGACCGGAGTGATACCATGGCCTCACAGAAAACCGGTAGTGAAGCAATCCTTGCATTGCTTTTCGCCGAGTGAGTGAGGTTATCGGAGGCCCTCCTCCCTACCCTCCCCCTCTGCCACCGTTCACCTAATCCCACATTATAGGCCGACAACGCACTTGTGACTCTTGAGTTGCAGGTGCCAATGGGCAGCGGTAGTCATTTACGGTATACCGCCGTTTGCCAGAATTTTATTTGCCCTAATATCATTTGCCATAATAGTCAACAGCCATAATATTATATGACGTAATATTCATTTGCCCTACTCTTATTTGCTATATTAGTCACGTGCTACAAGCTTTGTTTCCCATAAAGTCACTTACCATAACATCATTTGTCATAATCATTGTAAGCCCTAATTATCACATGCCCTAATTATCACATGACCTAATTATCACATGCCATAATTGTCATATACCATAACATCATTTGCCATCGACATTGGGTGTGTAACGGTTGTTATATCAGGAGAAACTGGATGCAATCGGGACTTTAGGGCACCCCGACTCGGTAGAGTTACGTACATAGGTTAGGTTAGAAGGGGATGGCGGGGTCGTTTGAGCGAGCGAAGCGAGCGAATATACTCCGCCATCCTCTTCGTGGTTATTTTTTTATAAGCCACCCAGAAGTAGTTTTGATTATTATGGCGTTTAAATATTTGTCTAATAATTATTATGGCATTTAAATATTATGTCTAATAATCATTATGGCGTTTAAATATTATGTCTAATAATTATTATGGCAATTAAAAACATGAAAAACAATACGTATGGCACTCGTATCTTATGGTATCCAAGTTTCGGGCAATTAATTTGTCATATGTCTTTTAGGGTAAACAAAACATTCGGGCAAATGAAATTCGGGTAAGTGAAATTCGGGATGATGATTATGGTATATAATCTTCGGGTAAACAATAGACAACCGTCATTTACCATCAGGTGACCCGTCTACTCGTTTGCCCCCTATAACATAAAAAAGAGAAAATTATGTAAACGGTTATCAGTACTTATAAACATTCACAGTTCCACTTATGCATTACTAACCCTATGTACCCTTCCATAGAACTGTAACAAACGTACTTACCACCAGAAAAACAGAACTATGGTACTAAAACTGTTTAACCGTGGTCTCCTGCAGGATTGAAATACTACTTCAGGCGGATTTTCCCATAAAATGGACTGCTTGTTTGTCAATTAAAGTGTAGTGAGTGAGTTTTTGAGGTCGACTGTAACTGAATTGTCCACGAACATCTGACTTATATTTTTACGTCTTTTCACTGACTTATTTCCGTCTTGGGGTTCTATAGTAAGTTAGTAAGTTCGAAATTATTTATGGGTACTGTTTTAGCAGATCAACACATCTTATGACACAGCCCGTCAAAAGTATATGGCTTTAGTGATTTCCAATAATTTCATTTGTTTTTATAAAATTTTACAGATTAGTTATAAAATTTTAACAAAGTTTTTGGAGTTTCCTGAAGTTTACTTCTGAACGCTTTATGTTAAAAGAGGACTAACATTGTAAATTTTGAAGAAATGGAGAAAAATTTTAACGAAAAAAAAAACTAAAAAGAGACAAGCAAGACAAACATTCATAAGTAGGATTTAACCTGCGAGAAATGGGATAGAATACAAGTATACAGTGTTTCCTGTAATCTATGAAAAGAGGCAAACATATTCACAAATAAGATGCCTGCGAGAGAATGAGATAAAATACAAGTACACAGTGTTACTTATAATCTTTGTCTTTGCAACCTGCGTACTACGAAGCCTTCCGAAAATAATGAATGTCAACGTGACACACCACGTGTGTCACGTTGACATGACATTACTGTGACATTGATTGATTGTAGTTGGTTTGTGCCTTTGCGTATTAAAATTCGTTTGTTACAAATTTGTGTTTATTATTTAACACATCTGTGTTAATTTGTGCAATAACTTTTATAAAAATTATCTAAAATTAAATTTATTAACATTAGTAAATGATTTGTGTTGATTTTGTAATGTGGAGGGTGGCCTCGTGGTCTAAACATGGTCCACCGAAGGTAAATTTAAGTGAGGAGAGGAATTATACGCGTTTAACCACTTTCAAAGTTTATAATTTAAACTTGTAGAAAAAGTTATTTAACAGAAATGGAAATTATATAGGTTAGGCTCAGGTCGTGAAGGTCGAGGCTTTAGTGCTTTAGCTTTAGTCTGGAGCAGAAGAGGGCTGAGTCTTCGCGCGGCGTAGTTATATAGTCTGCCGAGGCGCGGAGGGGCGAGGTGTGTGTTATGGCTTAAGGTAAGGAGACGGGGACGCGTACGATTCCCGTGACACACTCCCCCTACTAGGCCAGAATTTTTCTTGAGGAAAAAATTTTCTCCTGCCTCTGTCGGGGTGTCCCAGACGGCGGCTCCTCTGGTAATCTGGGAACAATTTTATTTTAAGAAAGGTGAAATAAATCTATATATAACCTTAAAGTTAAGGAGTGTACATGCCCCTTGTAGCCTTTCATACATCATTTTTAATGTTGTACTAATGAATTACTTGCCGTTGTCGAGTACTATGGAGGAAGGGATACCATTTACGAGGAAGATTTTTTCTTCTAAACTCGAAACAGATAAACAGCGACCAGTACTCGAATAACAAATTTTGTTTAGATATTAGACAGATATTTTAATACCAAGAATCGTTAGTAGAAACTGGCAAATTGATTTTGTGTAGACATTAGACATTTTAGAAGAATATTATAAAGCTATCACTACAGTAGTTTTTAAGATAATGGCAATAAGCAGACGCATGAGTTCAGCCTTTTAGTGTCTTATTGTCCGAGTAGAAGATTTAAAGCAACATTGACAAAGGGGGGTTAGAGTCCCCAGTGTCTTGTTGTAAGAGAAGAAATTTAATACTTAGTTACTAATTTCTTTAAGAGAGTTATAATAAAATAAAAACATATTTGAGATAACTATAGCAACACTGTTTTTATTTCAGAATTCGTTATTTAGTAGTATTTTATTAGGTAGAATACCTACCTAATAAAATACTGCATATCTCTATCTGCATCTGCATATATCATAGTTATTTTAATTAGGTAGGTCATCGTAGTTATTTAGGTAGCTATTAATGTAGTCAGTTTTTTTTTGACAGAGCTTATAAATACTTTTAGCAGTTTCTTTGATTTTAATTAGCAACTTAGACGTTACTTTACGCTGTTTAGCAAAAAGGGATCCACCAGAATGACTTCCCATTTTCAAAATTTTTATCGATACAAAGAAATATTAACAAAGTCAGAGCCAATTAATATTGTTTACATTAATCTTTAGCTGTTATATGGAGGGTAAAAGAAAGGAGGACCATCTTGTATAGGGCGCAAACCAAAGATGTCTCCAGCTGAAAGCAGTAAATCAATAGTTCAAGAACCGACCGGAATGGCGCTAGTGTAGACAAGTGGGTATGATATGAACTTAGCTGTTATAGAGTAAAGTGAAATATTTCATTTCTTTAGCTACTATTTAATTATTTAGCTCTCTGGTAGCTAGTTGACAAGGCGATGAATAATGAAAAAAAAAAAGAATATTTGTTGAATATCTGCTAATTTATTTAATGCTTATATTGAAAAGTGCGCGATTACAAAGCGGAACTTTCTCCTTCCTAGTTACTGCACCCTCTAGCTACGGTGGCGCCACCTAAATGCACACTTTTGACAGACATGTTTTATACACAGAGACTGTCCTCCTTTCTTCTACCCTCCATAAGCTGTTACAAAACTATGGTGCTCTTCAACAAACACATTTCCAAGTTAGGAACAATCAGGCGATCAGAAAGAATTTTTGCAGAAAAAATTCTGGGGGTATATTAAAAAAAAAAAATTGGTTGCCTGTAAAGTCGGTATACGGGCGAAAGTTTTACGTGACAACGACTTTGAGTGGTAAAATAATTTTAATGTGAATATTCATTCGTATAGTAGGAAGAAGGATGAAATAATAGTAACAATTTAAAACATTTATTTATACAAAGAATTATATTTAAAGGGACGCGTGCCTTTCACTTTTTATGTCTGTCTCTCTCGCTCTTAGGCGGGCTAACCATGCCCGAGTGGAAGGGACGCGTGCCTCTCACTCGCTCTCATTGTGAGCGCATAACGTGAGCGGAGCGTAACGCAGTTTCTTGAAGTGTCACCCGGCAAACCAATTTATAAGACGTTGTCACGTCAAAATTGAGTTAATTTTTTGAATTATCGAGCAAGTTCGCTCACAAAACATTTAGTTTTTACAGATTTAAGTTCTACATTCTCGTGTCTGATAGGGCGTCCAAGCACAATATTCGCCGTTATTTTTAAAGAAAGAGATCAAAGAGAGAGAAAAGGAAATAGTTTAGGGTTATGGATCTAATAACCTAGTATTATAATTATTAATGTTGTAAGATATCAAGCTAAGTTATTATGAGATGTTGAAAAGAATAAAACAAAATATAGAAATTCGTCTAGGCGTAAATAAATCACGAGAATTTACTATTAACTACACATGGAATGTGGGTGAATTCATAATAATCTGCGCCTGCGCAGCGGGAAACCAGTACATGGTCTTCTTTCATGGGGGTCTATGGTCGAGGGGCCAGACCAAGAGAATATAATATTGTACCTAGGTACATAATTGTATACTGCTGAGTTCTCGCTGTTGTGTTGCTAGTTTTTTCGCGCCACAATGATGACGAATGGGTGACGTCACTGGTATTAAATGCTTATAAGATAGACATGTTCTCCAGAATTTTTTTGCCTCGCATATCCAATCTCTGAAACAAATTGTCGCCTGCGGAATTTCCGGATCTCAAAGGCCGGCAACGCACTTGTGACTCTTGAGTTGCAGGTGTCCATGGGCAAAGGTAGTCACTTACCATCAGGTGACCCGTCTGCTCGTTTGCCCCCTATAATATAAAAATATATGTTATTGCATTTCGGGTGTTGCAACATTTCATTAGGATTTAATGACAACATCAGATACAATTAAAAATTAAGCTCAAATACTTTTTAAAAAGAAAAAAATTGATATTAAAATAACATTTATTATCTCACGTTATGAAACATATTTTCTATTAACCACTTATGGGCGCCGACTACTCCCAGACGGGCAGTGCAGTTACCGCCACGAGTCGTAAGCAGACTTTTTATTGGTCGATATGACGTTGACCACGCTGACGATGCACGTGATACGTACGTCAGGCTGACCTGGCCCCATGGAATTTGGTAATGAGATTGGTATTAATCGAATGTACCCATTTGTACAAACATATGTAACGCCTTCGTTTTCAATGTAACTCTTTTTAAAAGAAAGTACAAGCACTTCTTGGTGGCCGGGCCAGCCTGACGTTTTCAGCCCGTCCACCTTGTTTGCCACTAATCTACAAAACATACTGACAATATTTTGCTACAGATGAAAACTACCCCATAATTTATGCATATGTAACACAAAATCAAATCCTAAAACGCAATAGCATACGAGATATTAGCGGTTGTAGGTGGCCGGGCTGAAATTATTTCATTAGTATAAAACAGTAAAACTGCAACACCTACCAATAAATAATACCAGTACATAAGGAGGTATATAGATATAGAATATATGTAACGCTTTCATTTAAGATTATAATATATATTTAGAGAGAAATAAGTACTTAATTATTTCAGCCCGGCCACCTAAAAGCTTTAAAATCTCCTATAATCTTATGCCAATTTGTACAATGAAAATTGATATAGCTTAGAAAAGAAAGTTACATTCATTTAGTTTTAGTCATATCCCCTTAAGCCTTCTGTTTGACTAGATTATCAAAATCTAAGAAAGTTCCCGATGAGTGACCATCAGTCATTAACTAATTTCAGGACGTATAGTTTGTTGAATGAAACAAAATTCGTAATTGTAATATTATTTCCTTACCACCTTTTTAAATTAGTTAGGCAATATTTTGGACTTATATTCATTATTATAACAATTTAATTATAAATAATCTGAAAATCTTATAATTTTCCCACCAAAATATATTATCATTTTTGTATACATAATCATTTTCATACGTTAAGTAAAAATCACAGATATTTTTGAATACATAACGAACCTATATATATTTTCTCCGTTTCTGGCTTCGCAACATAATCATATAAAGATAGTTCACAGACGCTACCACCGGTTTTTAGACGGCGCTTGTGTCGCGTCATATGTCATACGTAACAGATATCTTCTCCGAGTAGACAGTATAGATGTTTGACTGAAGACCGTTTGTATAAATAGGTACATTTGATTGATACTAATCTCATTAACAAATTCCATGGGGCCGGGCCAACCTGACGTACGTCACGTGATTGGTTCGTCAGTCGATGCTCGTCGTCCATTGGGTTCGCAGGTATCATTCGGCTACCGTATACTTTACTACTGTACTGTTTATATTGGATAATTTTTGAAAATTTGTGGTCACGTCTCGTGCCGTTATCTGTATATTCATTTGCTAGCTTAACTGTTTAAAATTTCTCAAACAGGCATCCCCCAATCTGAATATAAAATAATGATATGTAAGGAAAAATGTTGAATAATAAATAATAGTATTTGTTGTAATATTAGTTACAGAGCTTTATCTCGCATCCGGTAGATAACAGTATCCGTTTGCATGATATTGTAGCAACTCATTCTATTTTATGCAGAAACTAGCGACGAAGCCCGGATTTGTCAGGGAACGAATTTGTTTTTACTTTTTTGTGCTTGACCTGTTCCTGTTGTCTTCTTCTAGTTTTCCAATATACAAGATGAGTTTAACAACAAAAAACCACATTGGAATCCGTTCAGTGGTTTTCAAGATTAGCACGAAAATATAAAAATAGAAATGCTTACTGAGACTTTCCTTTAAATTTTGGCATTATATAATTGGCATTGGCCGATTTTGTCTTCAAAAATAACTTTGCAAGACTACATTAAATTTAAATGAGTTCTTTGCCTAAAAAACTGTTAATTTTTACGTGTTAATAACTTTACACGTGGCCTGAATGCTTGACAAGTCGTGAAAACAAGTAACTAATATAAAAAAAATATTAGGTTTCTTAGGTATAAGGTTTCTTTTTTATTAAAACCAGTGTCACTCGAGATGATCAAATTAAATACTTTATTTGCATAACACAGGTTCAAAAAGGTGTTAAACAATAATAATAATTTTATGAGATTAGGTGTGCAAATTTAGTAGAGTAAGAAAATGTTCTGCATGCATCTTACAAATTGAATATTATTCTAAATAATATTAAACAATAATTAATAAAAGTGGTTGCATAAGAATGTTACAGAAACAATGTCGGACAATGAATGATGTCAACAAAATACTACTACCGATTATAAATAATTTATGGTCAGAAGCTTAATGTCAAATAATGATGTAAGGATTCTAACGATACCCCATACATCGAAATCTGTTCAGGCATTTAGATAATATATAAATAGAAGTTATGGTGGACATGCCTGATGCACTGCAATACAGGGGAAGCCTCAACAACGCCCTGAAGGTATTGTTGTATTGTATACGCAGTGCATTGTCTGATTTTTGGGTATGATTAGCCCAGAGGCTACTGGTGTAAAATGTTTGGCAATATGCCTTGAACAACGTTATTTTAACAGGTACAGAGCAACCACTAAATCTTCGAGCCACCGTATTCCCCCTCACAGCCAATGCCCTGCCTTCCCTATCCATATCTAAGTCATCCCTTAATTCCTCAATAACAATGTGACCTAGATATTTAAAGTGACTTACTCTCTTTAGATTTAAACCATTAAGGGTAACAGGAGGGACACCAGTAGGATTTTTATTACTACCTCTGAACATCAGTAGTGCACTTTTCTGAGGATTATATTTTACTAGCAACCCGCCCCGGCTTCGCATAGGTACAAATTCTACACCTAAAAATGCCTCATGAATCACTCTGTCTATTAGTGAAACCGCATGAAAATCCGTTCAGTAGTTTTTTAGTTAATCGCGAACAGTCAGACACACGTGGCGGGAGACTTTGTTTCATAATATGTAGTGATATGTAGTGATAATCCGTATTGTTTTGCATAATTTTCACAAATTAACAGCAACTTTCTTATTCCACATATCGATGGACTTAAAATTACCTGATCGTCTGCATAATTTATGTTATTTTGACATATTCCATCTATATTGCATCCAAATGAAATATCAAAAAGCCTCGGAGAGGTAAGGCCTCCCTGCCTAACACCACACTCCAGTTTATATGGATCAGATAAACTAGTTGACCACTTAACAAAGGTTCTTTGCTTATCATACCACTTAGATAATATAGATACTAATGAGGCAAGAACGCCTGCCTCTCTAAGCTTCGCCCTAAGGACATTATAGGATACCATATCAAAGGCTTTTGAGAGATCCAGGAAGCAAGCATACACCGATGTTTTCCTATCTATAGTTTTGACAGTGTGCTTCAATGCAAAATTTGCACTCTCAGTAGATAGCCCAGCTCGGAAACCGTACCTCCACCTTACTATTTTCTTGTTGATAACTTCAAATAAAACAAATATCTGTTGTTGGGCATTGGTAGTTGCTTGACCCCAGACGAGCCTTACGAATGTACAAAATAAAATAAAACAAGCGAAAAATTTAATAAGGTACCTACTTGTTTTTCCTCAATAAAGTAAAAAGCCATTGATATAAATCTTTAAATACATTTTTAACGATATTTCTATACATGAACAATAACAACCAAAGAGTGACACGATTTACTTATATTTAAATTTAATTTAACTCTAACTGATATTGATAAGGTCTTTGTTTTATTTTCAGTATACCGATGTCATCTGTCATGCTATCGCAGTTTTGTTCCCGCATATCATTCCGTTCAGGAAGTGATAAGTACCTCCATGCAATAGCATACATGTATCTCCGTACATGTTAGTTGGACTCCCTCGATGGAACACGTTGCTATAATCTATTGTTATAATGAAACTCTAGTTTCATTTAAAAAAACCGTTAAATTTGATTAATGATACTAACAGTAAAGTTTGTAAAGTTTTTTGTAAGATTTTAAAGTGACCAATGATGTGGACGTTAATTTTTTCTGTCATTTATCTATTCTTTATTACTGATGCCAGTAATAATACATTTGTTTTTACGCCAAAAAGTAAGTATTTAGTTTGATTTGATAATTGTAATCGGTAATGCACAGTGTTTAGTCATAAAAAGTAACTTCGTCTGCCTAAATGTGTTGGCAAAAGGCAAAAAAAAGTGCACGTGATTTTTTAATCTAACTCTATTTTAGAGAAAAAAATATTTTATTATCAAAAATGTTAGTAAGTACGAGTATATATTTTGTCATAGTAAGTGAAGACGCAAAACAACTAAAGGAGATTGTTTTTCTGCTGGTCTAACGTAGCGATAAAATGATGTGTTTATCTTCAAGTGTTTTTTTCGGCGTGTGTAAAACCCTAACGGTGAAGTGGTATGTCGGACTCGAACCAACTAACACCACACTAGGAGAGAAGTCCCTCTGCAAAGCTTGCTTATCTATTGAATAACAATTGGCCCCAACGTGGGGTTAGAGAGTTCCGTTGCTCTTGTGGGTGGGCTCTGTGCTCGATCGTCCACGTCTTTAAAATTCAACTGTGACTATTAACTTTTGCTTCTATTTAATGAAACACAGGTATCGGACTCTAGTTCCTCGCTTCCAAGTCCATTTATTGAATCCGCTTCGGAAAACAAACAGGTTATCCACTAGGTACGCATATCGCACCTTCAGAGATCCTTGATGAGGCGATCAGCGATGACTTGGTCAAAGCTCTTATGTAGCTTATCGAGCAGCACGTTTGACTGGTAGGCTGATCAACCACATGGACTATCCTGTTGCTAAGCAGTTACCGATGCTTTCGCAACTTGCGCGTTAGCAACCTTGAAGAGGTTGGCGACGCCCAAGTAACTCCACTCTCCGCTCCATGAAGCTCTGGTGATCTTACTCGCCAACAGATAAAACGCTACGCTAGTCATTACGTCCAACTACAACCGCGATCGTCATCTATATCCTATTTAATTAATATTGTCTTCCAGTGGCGCTAGCTTGCAAAGAACATATTTGCAAAGACGGCTACACATATAAAACCATTTATAGGGTTGATAACGAAGAATTAAAAGAAATAAGAAACGATTCTGAAATGACTTTTGAAATGCATTTAGGCATACAAGCAATGAGTAATGGTCATATTTTACTGTCACCTATTGAAAGACCTGGATACGGCGATCCTGTGTACGAGATTGGTAAGACCATTTCATTATAACTTTGAATTAACGCGTCCTTTATTTGTAGTTACCTACGATTATGATCTAACTACCTAATATATTACTCGTAAGTTGTCAAATTTAGTCAAATAAACAGATTACAAATAATATTAATAAATAAATAAGTTAAGACTAGCTGTCTTGTCGAGCTGAACAACTTGACTGGCCTGTTAAATCTAGTCGTTAGTGATCCTGACTGCTGAGCCAGAGGTCGTGGGTTTGATTCCCACCCAGGACAAATAATTGTGTCATGAACACGATCATTTGTTCTGTGTCTGGGTGTAATTTATTTATAATATAATTATGTATGAATTAAGAAATACATAAGTATATTTATCAGCCGTTTGGTTACCACAGCTCTGCCCAGTTTGGGCCACGTTATTATTATTATTATGTTACAAAAGTTACTGAAATTTACGAAAAAGGTAATAATTATCTTCTAAAAACCATACAAACGACTTAAAAATTTGTTGAGCTGTTTTGACTTTTGGCGTTTCAGTTCAATCGTGTTTACTATGTAACACAACACTAACTTGTTAAGAATATTTACAGTATTGCCTTTACTTAATTAGATGCAATCTACAATAAGCCATCAATCAAATTATTTGCAGTTATTGGCGGCGGTGGAAATAGGTTTACGGAACTAAGACGTCACTTGAAAAGAGACGCTAAGATGTCGGTCAAAACACAAGATATATTGTCCACATTTGAGTTGAGAGGCTTCTACATCAAAATTAGTAAAGGTAAGATTACGATGACAGGAACCAATCTAAAAGGTCAAAAACTCAAAAACCTCATACTGACAAACTTTATAGACGGAGTTTTCTCAAATTTAATCGTGGGAGAGCCATGCTTCCTTCCATGAGTGAGTGAGGTTACCGGAGGTCCTCCCCCTTCCCCTCTTCCACCCTTCACCTACTCCCACATTAAAGGCCAGCAACGCACTTGTGACTCTTCAGTTACAGGTGCCCCTGGGCGGCGGTAGTCATTTAATGTCAGGTGATCCGTCTGCTCGTTTGCCCCCTATAACATAAAAAAAGAAAACAATAAAGAAAATAGGTTACCAATACTTATAAACGCAGTCCCACTTATGCATTACTAACCCTATATACCCTTCCAGGAACTCCAACAAACGTATTTACCAGTAAAAAAACTGAACTACGGTAATAAAACTGTTTAACCGTGGTCTTCCGCAGGGTTGAGATACTACTTCAGCCGGATGCTCCCATCAAATGGACTACTTGTTTGTCAGTTTAATTGTATACAAGAAATTGGTCGATGAGTTTTTGAGGTCGACTGTAACTGAATTGTCCACGAACATCTGACTTATATTTTTACGACCTTTCACTGACTTATTTCCATCTTGGGGTTTCATGGCTTAACGCCCACATAACTACAACCCGTACGGTTTCGTGAATTCGACTCCTTGCAATGACCTCGGTAGGTTAGCAGCCATGGTATCCATGGTATCTATAGTGTATCCCTTTATACACTATACCCCTGTGCATATGTACGCTTCACTGGCTCGCCCACTCACTATAGATACGCAAGCTGACACGTCTGCACTCGCCTGTGGCTCATGCAATACCGAGTAACTTTTTTTTTTTTTTTTTTTGACGATGTGGAAGATCCTACATGGATGTCCTCCGCCTTGGGAAGGCGAAGGGGTCTGTCGGACTCTTACCGACTAAAAACCACCCCGGTGTTCCACTACTTGCCTATGATCAGGGGAGCGAGAATCGCTATTGCATTCTTCCGCAACCCCCGACAGGCATTGACCCGTCTAACCCTAGACGGGTCCCGTCACCCGGTGCGACCATCACCCGTCGGCCGCACTCCTCTGAGAGCGCACGCGGAACACTGCATGCTGCCTCTCGGGCCTGTATCTGTTCGGACGACGACTTCCCCAAAAAAGTTCGCCGCCCGCAGGCCACTTCCTAAGGTGGCTGGAGGTCATTAAGCGCCCTACGGCGCCCAATACCGAGTAACCTGCTATCTCTACAGTAACCTGCTATCTCTACAGTAAGTACGAGATAGTGGTTACAACTATTATTTAGTTCTACCTTACATACACTACAGTATCACCCTTAAGAAAATAAATATTTTTCTTAAGAAAATGAAGACCTTGATATTTAAAACTTTGAAAATGCATGGACACTGTGGTATAACAATATATTTTTACAGATGGTCTAATAGAATTCGGCAAGGAGGGTGAAGTTCTACCTTTAATAGCATA
Source organism: Euplagia quadripunctaria (assembly GCA_963859945.1). Taxonomy (NCBI): domain Eukaryota; kingdom Metazoa; phylum Arthropoda; class Insecta; order Lepidoptera; family Erebidae; genus Euplagia; species Euplagia quadripunctaria. The sequence continues at coordinate 9,469,265 of OY982583.1, forward strand.
CAATGACGTCGACCCTCTTGATATTAAATACTTCAGTTTTGCTGCTTGGTCCGGTGTTGAAGCAAAGTTCCTGTACGATTGTCCTATACCGGTCAGCGGTGGAGGGGAAAGTAAGTTGGAAATTATTTTAGTGTACTGTTTTAGGCAGTTTTAGCAGATCAACATGTCTTATGACACAGCCTGTTAAAAGCATATTGCTCCAGATGACTTCCAATAACTTAATTTGTTTTTATGAAATTTCACAGATTAGTTATAAAATTTTCAAAAGGTTTTTGAAGTTTTCTGAAGTTTTCACAACCTCTTACTTTTGAACGCTTTAAGTTAAAAGAGGATTAAAGTTGTAAATATTTAATTTTGTTTCCTTTTAAATGTGAGAGCGTACAATATTATAAAAACAGAAAAAAAGCTTATAAAATAAAACATTTCAATTTTTTTACAGTAACAGCATCCTCTACAGAAATCGACCAACAGATTTCAACGTCAGACCGCTTGAAGCGGGATATCTTGCTGTACAAGCTTCCTTGGATACCTCCCAGGCCAACAATGAACGTGAGATTGGGGCTGAAAGTCACAAGTGTTAAATTTAATGTTTTCCAATCAAAGCTGGTCACTGGAATATCGGGAGTCATCGTATGTATAGAATTTTTCTTTTAAATTCTTTTGAAATTGATACATACAAAAAGTTGATCGTACGTATTTTTTTTTTTTATGGTGTACGGGCAAACGAGCAGACGGGTCACCTGATGGTAAATGACTACCGCCGCCCATGGGCACCTGTAACTCAAGAGTCACAATAGGGGAGAGGGAAGGGTTAGGGCCTCCGGTAACCTCACTCACGCGGCGAAAAGCAATGCAAGCATTGTTTCACTACTGGTTTTCTGTGGGGCCGGCTCGACTTCACTCGATACCACGATCGAGCAGAGTCGAGCCGGCCCATACGTGCCGAATGTATCAATTTCTTTGAATCCCTGTTGCTTTTCTTCTGTATTTATAGGTCATTTACCTATTTTCGTTCTTGTCTCTCGCTTTACTGAGCAAGGAATAGAATTTATTGATTCCTATCTTTCGATTCTTTTTATTCCAACATAGTTTATCTTTCTTTGGATCTTGATCCTGGCGTATAGAGTGACAGCAGTGATGTCTGTGAGATGTGACTGGTATTGTTATTCATGTACCGCACCCATTATACTAGGGTCCTTTCGATATAGAGGTATAAAATAAAATTGACTGGTGGAAATTGCGCGAGGGACAATAATATTTTATGAAATCATTTACGAACATTATAAAGAGTCATTATTTTTTAAAGTAGTTTAATAAAACAGCAGTTTTTGTCATATACCGGTATCAGTATAATTGCGTAGCAGTCCTGAGCTTGGATCTATGCTTAATGTTTAATAAATTAGGCATAGAACTTGCCTGATACATGAAACGCTAACTTTATTTGCTGCTCTGATCGCCAAACCCCCGTGCAATATATAGACATAATCTTATATAATATAAAATAGTACTATGATGGTGCTTGCAGAGCTGGACAGACGACACCATGGCGTGGTATCCCGCCAAATACAATGGAACTAAGCGCCTCAAATTTCGGCAGGGACAGATATGGCATCCTAAACTCCACGTCTTCAAGTAAGTGGTTTTAATACTATGCTAATAAGTTTTTTTTTTAATCCTTAATAATCGTAATATTCATATTGATTCACCAAAATTACGACTTTTAATCTAGGTAAGACACTCTTACTTGCGAGTGTAGTCGTTGGGGAATATCCGTTTTGCATGAAAATAGAATACGAATACTTTTTCTTATAAGTTAACTAGCAACCCACCCCGGCTTCGCACAGAAACATCTTCAACAATCATCAACATATTTCCATCAATTTACACAAAATATTAACAAATTATACACCTAAATCTTCTTCTAATCCAGCCACTGACAGTAATCCTAACTTCCTTACTAACATTATAAATGCAAATGTCAGTTTATTTGTTTTTACTACACAACGAATCGACGTGAAATTTTGCATTTTTTGGACATAGGGCACCTTTCATCCAGATGCAAGGTATTGTTCCCGGAGTGGGTAGTAAAATACAAACTTAACTCGAGCAAAGGTGCGAGCAAAAGCTAGTCCGATATACATGTAAAACAAATTAAGAACCGAATTAACGTGCTACCTTTCCAATATCGACTTTCACTGTAAGTTATAAAAAATTGTATGCATGTAGACAATTGCAAAGCTTGTTAATGCAGTAAGCATTAACAAGCTTTACAATTGCCTACAGTTTACTTTGTTTCACATTACTTTTCGATCGCTAATTGGTTCGCTTTTGTTTTTATAGTGCATCAATTTCCATGTTTGTTAAAACATAGTACGTCATTGAAAATATTGCAATATCAGATAACATACGAGTGTAATGTATTCGAAAAGAATTTGGGTTTTCACCTGTTTTAAATTACTGATCTCAAAACCACGATATTTATTCGCAGCACAAAGAACGAGAAAGTATTTAAATTCATCATAGTCGTTGGACGCTTCCACAAGTAACTTCTTAAAATGGGAGCAATAATCTGTTTGCCGTTTAAAGTTTTTCTGTTAAAATAATATTTATAAAATAAAGGTACCTAAAGAAGTAAAATATAAGTTGCATGAGACAATAATAACGCTCAAGTACAAGTTCTCGCTGACCAGTGGCCATTACCTTTTTGAATTATTCTTAAGATACTTTTAGAGGCTGAATGAAACGAAGCATAAATGTGTTGCCTTAGTAGTAAAAAGAGAAATTTAACAATTTTTTTAGTAAAAGTGAAATTTCAGCCACGAAAGAGTTGGTACCTGAATTTTGCTTAATACGCAGAAAAACAGGAAATTCCTTACCAGAACTCAGAATGGTCCTTTTAAACCGTTTTATTAAACCGTTATTCACTCCGTTGATTAAATACCATACATTAAACAGTCGACAACAACACGAATCGTTTTTTTTTATTGTATATTTGTCGTTTAAACATTGTTGTTTGTTTACCAAATTGCCAATATCCGATATCTTTATGATCTCACAACTCAATTCAAAATCCCACGGCTCGATACTTTCATCGCCTCATCAATAAGTAAATAATATTCTTCGTGTTGCAATGCTTTTTAATGTTTATCTCTTGTTGGTTATTTAAACTGTAAAAATCGAATCTAGTTACTTATATTTTCTTTTTACTGTACATAGCACGCAAAACAGATGGCCCATAGGGCCGAAAGGTTCTGAAATAAAGACGGGCCGGAACACGGACGTCCACCATCAAGGTGGATAGACTACCTTGTAAAGATCGCAGGTCCTCAATGGATGCAAGCCGCTTCCAACCGATTTTCTTGGAAGTCAGCGAGGGAAGCCTATACCTAGCAGTGGACGTCCTATTTTTGAAATGACGATGATGTTGGTGAAAACATTATTGATGTGACGTGAACCATATTATATCGGCCCTTGTAGACACACTGTAATTAACTTGAACATGAAAAGTAATACTAACTGAAATCAAGAAAACTTTTTCATGGACGTGTAGAACCGTCAAGGGTACCAGCTCACCGGGCCACAGTGAGGCAGTTGTGTCGGAATCTATTAAAACCATACGGTCTTCTTTCATTCTATGGTTCTATGGTCGAGGGGCCGGACCAAGAGTGACTATAAGATAGACAAATATTTTATTGCATAAAACTGTGTAACATTAGATTTTTTGCGTAAATAGATTCTACTTTCACAGTTACCCATTTCGGGTGTTGCAACATTTCATTAGTATTTAATGACAACATCAGATACAATTTAAAATCAAGCTCAAATACCATTTAAAAAGGAAAAAAATGATACTTAGGTATATTAAAAATTAATTATGAAATAAAAATAATACTATACAATTTTAGCTGTAACTTACATTACATTGTTTTGTTATTAAAAAAATATCTCAGATTATAAAGATATATATTTTCTATTAATAACTTATGGGCACCGACCCCCATAGACGGGCAGTACAGTTACCGGCACGACTCGTGAGCACACTTTTTATTGGTCGATATGACGTTGACTACGTTAACGCTGCACGTAATTGGTTCGTCAGTCGATACTCGATGTCTATTGGGGTCGCACGTATCTTTCGGCTACCATATACTTTACTACTGTACTGTACGCTAGTTTATCTTTGTTAATTTTTGAAAATTTGTGCTCACAACTCGTGCCCGTATCTGTATATTCATTTGCTAGCTTAACTGTTTAAAATTTCTAAAACAGGCAACTCTCAATCTGAATATAAAATAGCGGTATGTAAGTAAGTAAACTGAAAAACCAATAAAAAGAAGTTCGAAAGTTTTTCCTTTACGTTTTAACTTTAAGGCACCATAGGAAATATCTATTTAATGTTAATTTTCCTATTACCCATAGTTCTAACAACCAGGAGGTACTTGAAGGGAAACACTCTGAACTAATATCAATGGAGTCGAGTGGAGAGGCAACGTTTCATTTTCAAAGGAGAATATATACGTGGTGCCATGCTTTGGATCTCGGCCTTAGCAAGTAAGTATTCAATCATACTTACTCTTTGGAATAATAGCCTATTTTGAAAATTAATTTGCCACTATTTCGCCAATTATAATATATTATTTTGATTACCCTCCACCGGGCACTATTGGACTGTTTGACTGCCCTATTGGTCTAGTGGTTAGTGGCTCTGACTGCTGAGCCAGAGGACAATTGTGTGATGAGCATGATCATTTGTTCTGTGTCTGGGTGTAATTTATCTATAATATGTATGTATTTAGAAATATATAAGTATGATTATCAGCAGTCTGGTTACCATAGTACAGGCTCTGTCTAGTTTGGGATCAGACGGCCGTGTGTTAGATGTGTAAAGTTATTATTACCATTTCATACTTCATGTGCTACTGAAGATTTTCTGACAGATACTTCTAATAACAGATGGTTAAATTTCGATGTTTTTAACATCATTTCCTTACCTTTAGACCAAGTTTTCTTCTTCCTCTCAACCCACAAGTCTTCGTTTCTGTCCGTTGATGGTCCGTGTTACCTACTGTGACTTCACTTTCTTATTACAATACCCCTGTACTCCTTTAGTTTCTTAATTAGGAAGATTTTTATCAGCTGTTAATTCAGGCAGAATACCAAAATAAATATACGTAACTGTCGCCTATTCCAATATATAAAGGATTACAAAATAAGACATAACTCCAATTGGCATGTGAGGAACATTACTAATGTTTTTAAACTAGCATATTAAATTATAGATCGGAGTTTAACTTGTTAACTCGACTTTTGGATTGATTTGTACCAATCGTGGTTGTAGGTGAAATTATGACAGCATTGGTGGAAGTTTTAGAAACTACCTGCTCTTGGTATTTTTTTGATTGCAGTATTTATACGCACCAGTAGCTACAGTTTATCATTAGAAAGGCCATATATTTGTAGCAAATTTTGTATTAAAAAAATGACTGTAATGGAATAACTTCTAATGTTTACTTCACCAGGTGGCCGCACGATCAATACGAATGTGTAATAGTTATTCAACCATGGGAAGTACACGATAAAATCACTCTAGAAATTATAGAGCCCTATGATATTAAGATGAAAACTGTAAGTATCTACATAGTATAAAACAAAGTCGCTTCCGCTGTCTGCACGCTTAGATCTTTTAAACTACGTAACTGATTTTAATTCAGTTTTCACCAATAAATAGAGCGATTCAAGAGGAAGGTTTATACGTATAGTTTCATATTGTTTTAAATTAATTTGTATAATGATACGACGATAATTGTTCACCACATTAGTATCTACATTGCACCCGTGCGAAGCCGGGGTGGGTCGTTAATTATAGGTAATACAATTTTTCAGCAAAGGAGTTTCTAAGTAGCTTTTCTAAAGAAATAAAAAGTTTCTGAAATATTTAAGAAGACAGTTGAAAATCACAGTTCTACATTGTTCAAAGGTCAAAAGTACATAATTTTAAACAAAAGACGTTCCCATACTATGAATGCGTAAAATTACGTTCACGCTCTAAATCCTATAAAAAATGCTCTTCATCCACGACAACATTAGGTATGTCATAATATTTGCTCTCTTCATCACTCTGCTTGCTATAACCATATTTCTAGTCTAAATTGTAGATGCAGTAATAAACTTATACAATACTTACGTCATATTTTACATGAAGGTAGTGATAGAAACAGTTAGCTAAAATAACTCTATCTGTCAAATAGTGTTTAATCCCACTAATATTATAAATGTGAAAGTTTGAATGGATGGATGGATGGAAGTTTGTTACTCTTTCACGCAAAAACCACTGAACCGATTGCGATGAAACTTGTTACGTAGATAGCTGGAGACCTGGATTACCGCATAGGCTACTTTTTATCCCGATATTCCCACGGGATCGCGGGATACGCGGTTGAAACCGCGGGGCGCTGCTAGTGACAAATACTCCATTAGTTCTTCAGAAACCCTGTTATTTCAACTTTTACAGTTTACACTGAAAGATATATACAAATTTAAGAGCATTTATCTCTTTTTGCGAATTCTGTGTATTTTAAATAAGTTACAAAAATCAAAGTATTACTGAATATAATTTTTAAAATAGATACTAAGTAGCCATAGTATGATGCTTGCGTGTCAGTATGTACAGCACGTCACTCACCCTTTTCCGAAGGCCGATTTTATGATTTTCTGTCCCTGGAAGCGGTTTAGGGATAACTGGTTCGAAGTACATTTCAGTCGCGGTGTCACTCGTATAGATAGAAATTTAACGCGACATGTGCGACACTGTAATTTACGCTGTGCAGAAGTGATGCCACGAACGTTTTTCGACTTTACAAGCTAGTGCTAGCTGGTCCCCCACAACTTCGTCTGCGTAGAATGTCTCCTACACAAACTTTTATTCCCTTATTCACCATGTTCAAATTTTATTTTCAATATAAAAAGAAGCCAATGTCCTTCTCCAAGGTCTCTTCTATTTCAATTCTGAAATTCATCAAAATTGGTTCAGCGGTTTAGGCCTGAAAACGTAACAGACAGACAGATAGATAGACAGTAGACAGAGTTGGTTTCTCATTTATAATATTACTAGCTGTGCCCCATGGTTTCACGCGCGTAAATCCCGATCCCGTAAGAATATCGGGATAAAAAGTAGCTTATGTATTAATCCAGGTCTCCATTTATCTACATACCAAGTTTCATCGCAATCGATTCAGTGGTTTTTGCGTGAAAGAGTAACAAACATCCGTCCATCCATCCAAACTTTCACATTTGTAATATTAGTGGGATTATACATGAGTTAACAGTTATATAAACAACATTTAGACCGTAAAGCACAGCACAGGACGTCTATCAACAAGGTCAGTAAAGTGGATGCTAACAACCGGTCCGCTTGGAAGTCATTTAGGAGACCTATGTCCAGCAGTGGACGACCTATGGCTGATATTTAGAAGAACGACAATAACTTACAGATTAGTTCAATTTGCACTTATAAGTAAACGCAGTTTGCAATCTACGAACCTGTTCATAGTTTTCAGACATAGATGTAACAGTAAAAAACGAATGGGAGGCAAGCGCAAGGCAATTGGTGATTACACCCGCAACATGGAGTACGATGTACGTACCTAATGACAACGTGACTCATCAGAGCGACAGGCTCATCATCAATTTAGATCTTAAGAGATCAGCCACACCTTATAACATCGTATTTTATACACCTTTATTAGGTAAGTGAATGTACAGGCTGTTACAAAAAGCTGTGGTCATGTTTTAGGATCTAACTTTTAAACTTTCGTGTGCCAGGATACAATTATATATACAGGAATCAACTCTCGAAACGGGAATGCCATCACGAAATAGGTATCAGGATTACGTCAAGTAATTCAGAGGTATGTAATACCTATTTCGTGATCGCTTAAATTCACGTACAGATACATAATTATATTTTAGGGTCAATGAAAGACCCGTGAATGACGTAAGGGGAAAAAAACTGTTGAAAAACAACTTGACAAAAAAAGTAATAATAATAATTCGTAAGAGGGTTGATATGAATGAAACTATAGGTATTTAATGGGTCCATAGTGGCTCACATAAAATTTTTAATCCTATTCTTTTTCTTATTACCGATTTGTGTTCATAATCATCACTCTTCATAGTTTTATTTTTCATACTTTTTTTATTCATACATTTTTATTACTATCATCGGAACTCATAACAGTTAGTGATTATAATTTTTTTAATAATACTGTTACTACCAAGAACCAGTTTAAATCCATAATTTTTTTTTCAGATTTTTTTTTTCATAAAATTCTATTATCATATTGCTTTAATTAATAATGTTGTTACTACGAACATACTTTCTTTTTGCATAAATTCTGTCTACTTTTCTAACAAAAATTAGTTTCTGGCGCTTCGCCGGCCGCTGCCGCGGCACGCTCGCTTCGCTCGCTCGGCTCGCGCGTTGTTGTGGAACCTAACCTACTTGTCTACACTTATGATTAAGAAATTTATAAAAACAAATATTAGAATAAAACACATTTATGAATAATATAGTTATTTATTCGAGTGATTATGAGTTTCGATCATTAGTATAAACAAATATATTAAAACAAATATTAGTAAAAACTAAGTGTATAATTTGTGATATTATGAATTTAAATGATTATGTTTTTTAATATTTAGTTTTATTTTTTTTTATGCATAACGATAATTATAATTTTAAATGGTATGAAAAACATTTTCGGACCTCCGATGATAGGAGTTGAAAAGTTATGTAAGACAATGCGCACCCGTATTTAATACCAAGTATGTTAATGGTATGTCCGGATTTTTCAAATTGACATGAAAATTAATATTTTTTGTTTAAAAATGCCACTGTATAATCAGAAAAACGATTAACATTGAAATTTGAAAAAAAATTCAAATGGCGAAGCCTTTCTGTAACATCTCGTATACAAACATACACTCGAGCCTAATTCCCCGAAGGGGTAGACAAAGACGTAATAAATTTGATCCCACTTACGGAATGGGAGGCAAGCCTATTCCCGTGAATTTTTTCATCTTTAATTTCCAAAGTCGGGTACTTATATTAAACTTATGAATATATAATATGTAAATTTAATAATATACTCTTAGATATTTATTGCTTAGATGTAGAATGTAATTGGCGCCTGCGAGAATACCAGCCTAATTCTTTAGATTAAACAATAAAACTGTGTCGAAGGCATAAAAAAACTATATCTCATTTTTTTTTTACTGATAATACTAAAACTTTTTTATTTAACTTTTGCGACTTTCATACATATTGGATTTGCAACAGAGGACTTAATCGTGATAATATTTAAAAGATACAGTACCTCTTGGTTACCCGACGTTGCGATCGAATTTCACCGATCGTGAATAAAATATACTAAATCTCAGCAACTGACATAACAAAAAAAATTGCAAGAAGATGAAAAATGGAAGCGAGGTGCTGAATTGTTTTGTTTTTATCTATTTATTAACTGCCCCGCGCGCATTCGCTCTCGTGTACATTTATATTTTTTGCGCGAAACCCTAATTCATTTTTCAAAATAATGGTAGCCTAATTTACTCCTTATAACATCAGCTGTGAAAGTCCCGTAGAAATTGGTCCATCCATTCTGGAGACTAGCCGAAACACACAAACAGACAGGCAATAATTTTAAAAGTTGATTTTTTTTTTACCAATTAGTAATTTTTACACTGAACGGGAACTAAATCCGTGAACCCTGACACACAGTCGACGTCACATCACACATCAGTCATTAATTCTTATTTTCTTATTCCTTTCCAGTGTTGGTAATGTTCGTTCTCTTGTCCTTCTGGAGTGAGCCTCTGACCATGAACAGAGTCTGGTACTTCGCCGGTTGCAGCATCATCATCTGTATGGGTCTCTGTTACATCGACTACTTGATACCTTGTCATAATTTGCCCTCTATATGTAAGTTTATTATAAGCACTCTGTCAACTGTTTTTGAACCGAAATCTACTGTCATATAAGACAGCAGATTTCTGCTCTTTTATGATAAAAATCAATCGTCATAGAAGATAGCAGATTTCTGATCTGGATTAGGAATAAAACTTGAAATAAAATGTTCGTCGTAAACAAAATTTTGACAGAGACCACAGACAATATTGCATTTAGGTTTTAACATTCAATAAACATTATCTGATTATATTATCTTAACTATTATTATAAAAAAGAATGTTAGTTTGTTTTCTACGCTTTCACGCCTTAACTACTGAACCGATCATCATGAAATTTTGTACTGAAAAGGACATAGGGAACCTTTTATCTAGAAACAAAGCTGTTTTCCCGAAGGATGGATACCTAAACCTGATTTGACTTTTTTTTAATGGCGTAGGGGGCAAACGAGCAGACGGGTCACCTGACGGTAAGTGCAAGTGGGTTGCAGGCCTTTAAGGTGGGAGTAGAGGGACAGGGGGGAGAGAAAGGTTAGGGCCTCAGGTAACCTCACTCACTCGCTAAAAAGCAATGCAATCATTGCTTCACTGCCGGTTTTCTATGAGGCCCTGGTATCACTCCAATCGAGTAGGCTTAAACGTGCCGAAGTATGGCTCTCCCACGATACAAAATCGATTAATTGACAAACTCTACTTACATTATCTCCAGCGAAGCCGTGCTGTCACTTGTACTTTGCTAGCCCTATCTAATGGAACTCTGGCAACCCTTTAAAACAGTAGAAAAACAACACTATATTAGTAGCCTAATTAACCAGAGTAAGTCTTAAAACCCGGCGGCTCCAATTTTATTGAAATAAATGCTTTAATTTACAGTGGTCCTCTACACCGTTGTCCTGGGTGGCGTGCTGTTAGCTTTGTTGATACAAGTTCTACTGATTACCACGACAATGGAGAAAATATGCAACTCAAGCTTAATGCAACGGATATTCACTGGGCGCATATTTAGATTCGTATTCTGTTTACCTGCTTATAAGGTAATTTTTGTCAATTTTATTTATTTAACATCGCAAAGTAGCTCTTAACATACTGCCGATAATTTATTAACAATAATCTCACTTTGTGAGCTGAACTGTATTAGAACTAAGCTAATTGGTCTAGTTTTAACGCCTGTTTTAGATTGCCCTTTCGTAATTTTTTTGTTGGGAAAAGTGAAACAAAATATTTTTTTCCCAAATAAGGAGTCTCTTCCTTTATAGGTCAAAAGTTGCCCAGTTTACGGTAAATTACAAGTATGGTGACAGAAACCTCATACCTAGGGCCTTATGCGTACGGTAGTGACATTAATAAAAATATTTAATCAACTATTTTTAATAATGTCACAACCGTAACCGTACAGTCAATGTGTGAAATGAGTGAACGGTACAGTCAATCGACAGTACCGATCACTTCTTTAACACTTCGACTGTACATTACGAACTTTTAAATGTCTCACGATTTTCAGGTACCGGTTAATGGAAGTTACATTATCCAAGAAGACGAAGAACCGACTTCAACCAGAGGGTCAGATGTAGAAGAGATGGAGAGTGAGACCCAGAGAACGTACTGTGACAAGAAAGAACTAGCGGAAGTTATTGATAGAGTTATGTTTGTTATATATTCTATTGCTTTTGCTGTAATGTTAGCGGATCATTTTTAGATTTATAATTAAATTTGATGAATAAAAAATAGTATTTTATTTTATTGGTTTTATTTGCCGTTGGTATTCCAAATTTTATGTAAGTACAGTCAGCTACAAAAGTAGCCAAAGAGGACGCTCGTCAACGAATCGAATTCTCCGAGTCAAAATCGAAAATAATGTCAGAAATCCACTCACTACGCCGCTATTGGTGGCACAAAAACAAATAGAAAAATAAAAGAAGAAACCTCTTACCATCGCGCTATTCTTGGGAACTATCAGTCAGATTTGAATTATTATTCTTGTATTGAATATAGTATTCACTGAGGAAGGTTAAAGGCTGTGTAACATCCCGCTACGACCGTTACAATCGGAGTAGAGCTAATAAACGCAAGTGGAACCGCGAGTTAACTGATAAAAGTCTCAAAAAGTACCCTATCACGACATCCACAAAGAACAAAAAACAACATTCAGCATGTTATCGCCACATTAAAAACTCGTATTTATTTACTTTAACATAGGGGCAAACTATAATCACTACATATAATAAAACAAAGTCCCCTGCCGCGTCTGTCTGTCTGTTCGCGATAAACTGAAAAACTACTGAACGGATTTTCATGCAGTTTTCACTAGTAGACAGGGTGATTCAAATAGCGAATGAAACTTCGTTCCAACCGGGTGTCCCAAAAAAACCTCACGCTTTTTTTATTTATTACGTGAAAGGCCTGTGACATATAGGTGCTGAAACTAAAAAAGAGTTTAGGTGTATAATTTGTTAAGATTTTGTGTAAAGTAATTGAAATATGTTGATGATTGTTGAAGATGTCTTTGCTACCCGTGCGAAGCCGGGGCGGTTGCTAGTAGATAATAAAACAGTTCACTATTTAATCAAAATTAGTTAATGTATATTATTATGACTAGTTAGTTATACCGATAGTGCTACGGTATTGGTCAGTTGACAATAGTGGGGAGTTAAAAAGACAGCATGAATTACAAGCACCATGTACGAAAAAACTGGTGAACTACCTTCTAATCGTGCATCGCCTAAAAGTACTTTTTTTTTAAATAAAAGAGTGAAAATTGTAATAAACAAAACGAATACAAGCCGATTGCTAATAGTAACTCTTTTTTAGTTTTAGAACTTATATGTTACAGGCCTATCTCTTTCACGTAATATATAAAAACGCATGAGATGTCTTTGAGATATTTAATTAATTGAATAAATTGTATCAAAATATAGTAAATTTTGTAAAAACTCGAAATTAAAATTACACCATCTGTGAAAGTTACCCGAACTAATACATGGATAAATACCTAGTATACAACAGTAGTATTGCGCTGAATCCACAGATGGCGTAAAATAAAACAAATCAATCAATGGTTGCGCTAAAACTGTTTTCCGTCTAGCCCCGATCTGACAATCGTCTGAAGAGTAATGCGCGAGAATTTCGTACCAAAAAAACTAAACTACTAAAATACATATTCGATTCCCACTAATATTATAAATATGAAAGTTTGGATGGATGGATGGATGGATGGACGGATGGATGGATGGATAGATGGATGTTTGTTACTCTTTTACGCAAAAACCACTGAACCGATTGCGATGAAACTTGGTATGTAGATAGTTGGAGACCTGGATACGCATAGGCTACATTTTTATCCCGATATTCCCACGGAATCGGGACTTACGCGGGTGTAGCCGCGGGGCGCTGCTAGTTAATAATATTCGAAATAAATTCCATATTTGAATACCAATTCACAAGTTCTGGGGAGACCACAGAAATTGGTAAATATGTTAAAATGTTATTTGTGAGAACAGTACTGAAGTTTACGACCCATAAAAAGATATCAAATTGGATTAACGACAACTTGGTCATAAATATAAATCATCAGAGAGAGGACAAACAACCGCTTGTAGAACCGAAAAATCGTAAATAAACTATTTTGTTGACCGTGACTTGGGTTGCAGTGATTGTATAACAATACCCCGGCGCAAAAAGAAGGATGTTGTAACTTTTACGTGTATGTACCTATGTGTTTCTGTAAGTGGGATTGTAGCTACAAAATGGACGGACCAATTCGAATGAATTTATAAAATGCTTATTTAACTTCTTAACTGTGTTTGGGAAAAATCTATACATTTTAAATATATATATTACACATACCTGTATTGTATAAAAATCCAAAGGAAGGTAAATTTTTTTGGAGTTTACTCCTTAAGAATCGATTTTCATATAAGGCGCCCGGTATGAAAAAAATATGAAGAGTAAAATGAGAATATATACTATACAGCGTCTAGAAATGACGTATATATATATAGAAGAGAGAGGGGGTGAGAGAGAGAGACTCCAGTCGTGCGTCGGAGCTGACACACACCTTTTTTTTTATGTTACAGGTGGCAAACGAGCAGACGAGTCACCTGATAATAAATGACTACCGTCGCCCATGGGCACCTGCAACTCAAGAGTCACAAGTGTGTTGCCGGTCTTTAAGGTGGGAGTAGAGAAGGGTGGAATAGGAGAGAGGGGGAGAAGAATGGAAGGGTTAGGGCCTCCGGTAACCTCACTCAGTCGGCGAAAAGCAATACAACCATTGCTGCACTGCCGGTTTTCTGTGAGGCCATGGTATGACTCCGGTCGAGCCGGCCCATACGTGCCGAAGCACGGCGCTCCCACGGTAATTTGCATGTAACGTCTTGAATTTTTTTGATTTCACAGAGAGGGGCCGGATTATAACGATGTATGGGAAAACATTTATTCCACTGCAAAATTAAACTTGTCATGTAACCCCTAATATATTAACGTAGCGAGGTTAATAACTCACGAATCTTTGAATTAAAAATTATCCACGACCTACGGTTAAGAGGTGGCGGAACGGGAAGAGGCGGCGGAACGGGAAAGGGAGAGGACAAGCACTTTCCCATCCCAAAGAAGGCGCACCAGGCGCTGGAGAGCGCTGAATGATCTCCCGTCCTCCATAGGCGCTGGCCTGGGGGTAGCGGGTTGGGCTGACCCAGCGTTACCTCAGCAGAAGCAGGCCTGAGACGGTGGCGTGACGGGTTCCGCGCGCGCTTCTCTCATCTAGGGGGAAGGGGGGGGGTAGAGTTCACCTTCGGTGAGGTGAAGACCCATGGGGGTTTCCACACTATAAAAAAAAAGAAAAAAGAACAGCCCACGGTTAGTGATCCTGACTACAAAGCCAGAGGTCTGTTCGATTCAGACCCAGGACAAATAATTGTGTGATGAGCACGATCATTTACTCTGTCTGAGTGTATATAAACAGTATATGAATGTAAATATGTATGTATTTAGTAATATATAAATATATTTATCAGAAGTCTGGTCACCATAAAACAGGCTCTGCCTAGTCTGGGATCAGACGGCCGTGTGTGAGATGTTTCCACTTATTATAGTTAATATTATTTAATTAACTTTGTACGGAACTCTACGAGTGAGGGTATTACTCGTAATGTTTATAAACATCTTTATACAACAATATAAACATAAATCGTTACGATAAAGTATTAATATTCCAAAAATTTCCACGCCAAACATTATTGTTGTTTTGTAAATATGTATAATGAAGATTGCTATCGTTGATGCAATATCTATCGACAATAAACATAATAAAAAAGATAAAAATAAATGATATTAGTGCTATATTATGTAGTGGATATTAAAGTAAATTCATATATATATATATATATATATATATATGTATATATATTTCTTATGGACAATAAGTAATATATCTATATATTAATACGTGAAGCGAAAACTTTGGATCCCTTTTTACGAAAATTGGGCGGACGGAGAAGTTTATACAAAGAAGTGACGAATGCTAAAATTTTTGAACAATATTTGCTACAAAGTTAAAATAAATGCAAAACGGGTACATCCAGCTATGAGTGTCCAGTATATATTTTGACCTGTCATGGTACAAAAGTCTATACAATGACAGGTCAAGTAATATTGGCCAATGAAATAAACCATAGTCGAAATTCGACCACCACGCGATCTCTAGTATACGTAAATTCTCAAAGTTGTGAGTGGCACCCCTCTTTTGTAAACTGTAAAGAACGACGTTATAATACGTTCAATGTTTAAGTTCAATAAGATTTTAGAAGTTGTTGGTAGATTCCCTGTCATGAAATAGGGATGTCATAAATATAAATGTGTTATTCCGTTATACGCATCTCTTAGTCCTTTTTTCAGCTGAAACTAGCTTGACAAAGTCTTGAGACGACCACTATTGCAGTATTTATAGTTTACCATCTTGAGTTATTTTCTTGTCTAAATCTTTTTACACACAAATGTGTGAATTGCGATCCTTCCGACCAGGAGAAATACGACACTAGTGGAGGTTGTTTTCCAATCAATTGGCTCCAGTGTAAGGTTTAGTTTTATTACTAAATAAATATTAGTATTAGTTCAGTATTGTATTTAGAAGAGGTTTTAAATATTTCCTCTGCTAACTATTTCTGGTGCAACCGTATCTCAGGTGATTAGGATATCGTTACGGTTCGGCGTTGTAAAGAGTCAACGAGACCTTTTAGCGAAGCGTTGTGTAAGCCTTCGTTGTTTAGTAATGTTATATGAGAATATATAACATTACTAAAGAACGGAGACAAACACAACGTTTCGCTTGGTATGTAAGAGCGATTAAATTATCACAAAAGACTAACGTACCAGTACGACAATCTTGCATTAAACAATGCGTTGCAGGTAAGGGGGCACGACGGTGCAGTTACGTTGGAAGTGAACCGTCTAAAGCCACGCGGTACCTTCGAACTTGGGAAGAGAACCGCCTTAAACCACGCGGTACCTTCGACATCAGACATCTTACCGAGAGAGAAGGTATACACGCGACTTGATAACTAAGCCACCAACTACTAACAGGTCTTGGCTTCCATTTGTATTAACCCCGTCTAAAGACATCAATCAATTCCCCTACCTTATGGGACAAGAGCTCCTCGCCTTCTCTGTCCCGGTACTCGGATGACAGGCTGCACTTAAAGAAACCGCAGACGATATCTGTCTGATTTTCATACAGATTATCTTCCTCGGAAACCCAAAAAAATACGGTTCCTGCCCGTTGCTGGCCAAATTTGCGGTTGACCGATAGTTATAAAGCTAGAAGATAAATATAGAAAGCTTAAGAAAAGTATTAGTAGGTATCAGCACCTGATATTTCTAGTAGATCCTGCAACTCTTCCGTATGTTCTTAAGTACCTTCTTTGACCTTCTCGAAGAATAGTCAATTGAACATTTTTCGAGAAGGTGCATAAGGTTAAGGTAATTAGGTCTTATTTTGGGTAGCAATCCTAAAACCAATTTAAGCGCTTTAATTTACTTCAATAATTAATTGGAACGTTCCTGTCGGCAGAAATCGCTTTATGAATAGCTCGCTTTAGAAAAGCCCCTTACAATTGTTAAGAAACAATGTCACGCGCCTACAGTTTTCAGAGTAATGAATTATTAATTGTCTAAAAGTCACATTAAGAATTTACTTTGATAAACACCTGTGTATTTCGTCAAGTTATTCGCAGTATAAGAACAATTCAATAATATTTTACATTACAATCATCGAAAGATTGATGAATGGATCGTCAACCTTTTGAGAGCATATTATTATCTATTACGCCAACATCTTTGTTCTTGTTAATATTATGAACTTGAAATTTAAAAAAAGATTTTAAAAAAATAACCTTAAAATGTTTATACTACTATATTAAAGTAAATTATATACAAAAGCTGTAATTAAGCATCATGAAATGTCTCCACTCTAACCTTATGGCGACGTGCCAATAATCAGTCGCCCTAACGATAATTTATCTACTCATAAAAAATTAGAGTGCAACGAAGAAAAATATACATGTAATCACTGTCCTCACGCAGGGTTAAATAATTATTGTTTCTTGCTCACCAAGAGTTAACACTAAACCATAGGTTAAATAATTAAGTATTAAACACGCTGAAGTTGGAGGGTTAAAGTTGTAACTTTGGGTTTAAAATGTCAAATTCTTAAAAAACAACGGAAACGGCATGTCAATTCAAATCTGACATCAAAACACTTTTGCAAGTTACTGTTGTGTGAGAGAGAGAAGAATACTTACGTCATTCGTCATTCTTTCTTTTGTATTTAGCCGGATGTAAGCAGACTGAATGAATTTCAATTTGAGACAAATAATTGTAAAGATACAGAATAAAATAAAATCAGAGTTAAAAAAGGTTTGCACTCAACCTGAAATTTTGAGATAATTATATAGCTCCAAGTTTACTAACTATTTACTCTTAGGTGGCCACCTAAGAGTAATAATAAAAAATAGTAAAAGCAGAAAAAAAAATCTTCTCGTCATTTCCCCTGTAATTTTACACCAAAGAGATGGACTGGGTTTTTATTTTCAAAGAAAGCTAAAACTTGAAACACAGTTTTGACTAATTCCCCCAAAATTTCCTCCGTGTCATCAAGGTTAATTTATGAACACAGACATAAGAAAGTATGATCCGTATTCTATGGGATGTACTGAAAAAATATGTTTTTTTAAACTTCAGCCAGTAACATATTATTATGTAAAAAAGGGGAGAGCCATGATATAAGTCAGGGAGCCATGCATGGCACGTATGGGCGGGCTCGACAGACGTGATACCACGGCCTCACAGAAAACCAGCGTGAAGCAATGCTGCGTTGTGTTTCGTCGAGAGAGTAAGGTTGCGGGAGGGCCCAACCCCCTCCCTTTCCCCTACTCCCACCCATCCCCTACTTCCACATTAAAGGCTGGCAACGCACTTGTGACTCTTGAGTTGCAGGTGTCCATGGGCGACGGTAGTCACTTACCATCAGGTGACCCGTCTGTTCGTTTGCCCCCTATCGCATAAAAAAAAACAAAGTAAAACGGAAAAGCAATAAAAGTTATTCACTACCAGTAGATATTCAGACTCTTACGTTAACATAGAAAGGGTAGCTTTACATTTTAAAAATCAAATTTAATATGACATAAGACTGTTAAAACTATTAATATTAATTATTACTGTTTTCAAGTTTCTTATTATTTTTTAATTGACAAACAAAATATTATTAGTAAATTATTTGGCAATAACTAGGTATGACGTCATAATCATAACTCATTATTCCATACATATTTATACAGAGTGTACCGTTTTGACGTTTAATAACGAGTAACTGATTTGACTTGACAGTCAACCACCATAATATTATACATAAGTATATCTAGTTTAGACAATTTGCGTCCATTCTAAACCTATGGGTAAATGTAAAACGTGGCGCATGCACGTAGCAGCTGTGAACGGCGGATTAACAACACCGCTGAAAGATCGGCTAAATGGATCACGTTGCCGGACAGGAGCCAATGGGTATGGCTATCAGTCAACTAGTGAGTAATACTTTTTTGAGATCATTCTCTATGCATGCCATGTATAGTGTAGCTACTACTTTAATGGGAGCGAGCACCGCTCAGTGGTTAGCGTACTAAAAGCTTTTGGACTATAGGTATATTTGTTTGATCTTTCTAGGTTTATTGAAGAAATTAATTAACATACATACTTTTATAATTAATTACTTGGTTAAAATCACATACCATTGGATTATGTTACGTCGACTCGTAACATTTTCATACAAAATGGTCAGAAACAGTGTTTTATTAAGACTTCTTTTTAAAAAATCAGCTTGAGTAGGCTTATAGTATACCTACACATTCAGCCGGAGCAGAAAACTTATATATAACTATAAATTTAAAATACCCCCCGACTCAAAAATCTATAATATTAATGTATTAAAAGAAGAATGTATCTTAGTATATTTATCCGTTTTCTAGAAATCCATAGTTCAAGCTATGGTTAGTTCTACTTGTGACGGAACATCGTGCGGTTTTAATCGGTACGATGCCGACATACCACTTCACCGTTAGCTCCGCTAGGTGATGACTCAAAAGGTTTCTGAAAAAAAGGTATAGATTAGCGCTGTGTAATAATTTCCCTGAATATCTATATATTAATACGCGAAGCGAAAACTTTGGATCCCTTTTTACGAAAATTGGGCGGACGGAGGAGAATGAAATTTCGCACACTTATAGTTTATACAGAGAAGAAGTGACGAATGCTAAAATTTTTGAACACTATTTGCTACAAAGTTAAAAAAAATGCAAAAACGGGTACATACAGCTATGAGTGTCCAGTATATATTTTGACCTGTCATGGTACAAAAGTCTATACAATGACAGGTCAAGTAATATTGGCCAATGAAATAAACCATGGTCGAAATTCGACCACTACGCGATCTCTAGTTACAATAAAATTCCAAAGCCATTGGTAAAAAAAAAACAAATCAAATAAAAAGAAAACTTTGGGTTATGCAATGGCAGTATCTACAATAAATTCCACAAACAGTAAACAAAGCAAATGCCACGCATCAGGACTCATAGATCGAGATGTCACGAACAAAATATAAATTCTCTGTTACAACCTAACACAAAACTGGCGTAGGTTCACATGGGCTCGAGTAAACAAAACAAAAAAGAAGCCACCAAAACGAAAAAGAATCCACCATACCAAAAATGAAGCAAAATTTCACGCATCAAATAAATTTCAAAACTGCTCGTTAGTGCATTCGACGCCTGAAACAATTTCAATATGGAATGGCAGGACGTACCATATGTATTTGTAATGTAATGCAGAAAACCTGCTTATATTATCTGACAGGAAGCTCAAGGTCTAGCAACTAAAATTAATTAATTAATTCCCGTACATATACCTACCATAAGTATTTTGTATTTGGCATATTGGCAAACATATTTGGATAAATTCTAAAACTGGTGGTGAGATTTCACTGAGTAGGTATTTAAAGCTTTTAAATACCTAGTTAGTTTTAGAAATAATATAAAAAAATATAGCTATAGTGTTTAAAAAAAGACAGAACCATTTAAAAGTTCTTTGATTACCTAACTTATTCCTACTCAATTATTTTGCTATCACAACATTTTTTTACTGTTGTTAAAGTGCATCAATGTTACCCGAACTATTACACAAAATTTCTATGTGTTAATATTTCCTATTGTTGATTGCATTTCAAACGAATAACGTCCACTCTTCAGAGGTTGTAAATTAAAAAAAAAAATATCCGTACAACTGCCGAAGCCCGAGAATTAAAAGAAAACACAATGCGACAGAACACTGAAAACTTTCAACAACGCAATTCAACAAAGAGGCTCAACAATGTTCAGACCGGATGGTGCAGACCTCAGTGCAACCAGTAGTTGTTAGGAATGTTAAGCCAACCTTCGCGTTCTTAACTTTTAAAAATGTATTGTGATTTCAACTCGACAACTTTTAGTACGGCACAGGTTGTTAGCATCAATTGAGGTGTAGCGAGCATGAAACATCTAACGATTTCGCACAGATCAGTACCGACACGTGATTACGTGCGTTTTATACAACGCCATACAATACGCAACCAATTGCAATTTCAATGTACTATTTGACTAATGGTTATACAATTATTGGCGATTACGTACTACAATTTGATAAGCTTTTCAATCCAATCAACAATCATAAATTTTTTAATGCGTGTGTTGTCAAATTATTACATATATTTTTTTCTCAGTCTCTGTTTTCATTCAAAGGGCTGTTAGCGAAAGAAGTCGAGAACACGTTTCGGTTCATATGCGCAGCTATTTTTACCCGTATTATAACCGAAGTGGTTTATTTAGAATACTTAAGTATAACGCGTTTTTGAGATAGTTTTTCGAGTGTTTGGAATTATTCTTGATGGGTATGTAGGTTTTCTCTATACACTTTTCTAAATAGGTTTTACGGTACTCAGCAGCACAACAATATAGTTCCTGCAGACGATTCCAATGGTTGGCAAGCTATTCAAATATTACGATACGAGCACAACGCAATTGCTAAAAAGAGTACTTCAAAGTCAATATCGGGACAAAGAACTTTGAAATCCACACGAAATCCATTTAGCCGTTACCACAGAGTTTCTAGATACGAAAAAAATACAGGGCCAGTCCGAACGTAGGCCGAAAAAAGCGCATGTGGGGTGTAGGGACACTTTTTCGACTTTTATTTGAACGACCGGCCGTCGGCCTCTCTAAATTATTGCCGCAATGTTTTACGAAATAAAACTAGACCATAAGCTCACATAAAAGCTGTATATGACTTTAAAAATTGAATTTTCTCTCGCAAGGATTCGGTCTGTTTGGATTTTAGTAATCAATTTTACGGCTCAAAATGCCTGTAAACAATCAAGAGGTGGATAAAAGCGTATTGCGCTTCAACTTAGCGAAATAATGAGAATTTAAAAATGTAGTTCTGTCGGGTCTTTTTTTGCAACCGAGGAACGAAAATACGAGCTAGGCTTTTGTTTTTTATTATACTCTCACACAGACGTTTTGTTTTTATTTTTTTATTAGATTTAAGGGCTTTCTCGTACAGTGCAGTAATTCCTTTTAGGGAAAACAATGTTTTGGAAGAGCTGAACTGGAGAACATAAACAATTGGAGTTATAAGGGTATGTTGCGATTTACGGTTATGACGTCATATAACTGAATTAATATATTAGTGTCTTAGTTTACAGAGTACTTGCAACGTGGCTTATAACTAAAGGAGATTGCCCATTTCAGTATGAAAATCAGTTTCACACTTTTTTATCCTGCGTCAAATATGTATAAACTGCATTATTAAGCCTGCACTGAGTATTATCCGAAATATAAACGTATATTGTAACATAACTTGGGGTTATTGAGAAATTATATGCCAATATTAAGTAAAAAACAACAACTAGAAAATATTATGACACTGACGTTAGAGTTTTTTTTTTATTATTGTTTGTAGCATCATGTTTTTGACAGGGATACCATGTATAAATTAAGGCAAAACTAACACTGAAGTAAACATTCACTACATAAACTACGACTACATACACTAAACAATAAGATTACTAGACTGCAATATATTTTAATGTGACATTACGAATTATTATCACGTATATTATTATTTAACCATTTTATTTTAAAACGATGTATATTTGAATTCAATGATTAATGGTTTATTTTATATAATGGCAACATTTCACTTAAGTGGAAACGGTCATTGATTCAAGTTTTAGTCCTTGTAAGATTTAATTATATATTTAATAAAAACCCCAAGTTCTATACAAGAGATTTAGGGTCGAAAAGTCACATTAAAATCAATATATTTTTTTTAACATTTGAAATAATGACGCGAACGTCTAAAAGTGAAACCATGAATGGGCATCCTCCTTTACAAAGTACAAGCTGTAGTTACAGTATAATGTAAATACATACATGTGCTGTTGCTGTCAATGTTGCTATTTATTTGCTAAATATTGATATGTATATGACTACTTTTATGATTACTTCTATATTTATGTACATGTTGTGTAAATATGTGTATTTTTATTTATATTTATGTATATATATATATATATGTATATTTGCCTATGCCTGTATATATATGTATTGTTATATATAGTACACCGTCAGCTACCACTTACTTTTGACATTAAATCCATCCAAAGGTTGTCTGGTAGAGATCGCTTTTAGTGATAAGACCGCCCATTGTACCTAGCATTAAAATTAAATTTAGGATCTATTGTAAGTTTATATGGTGTACAATAAAGAATATTCCATTCTATGATACAAGAAACATGACATTATTCATTAAAGAGTTGGCTTTTTGACACTCTTGTCTAACGAATTAACAGTACTTATCATTTAACTTCATTTATATAATGTAAGAATAGCTTACTTAAAGATTATTTAAATAAGCTACGTATATTTTTATACTTAAATAACATTTTCTGGTTTCTTGGAAACATTTCTCAGGACTTTAAAGAACGTTTAAATTTACAAAATGTTTCCATAGGGATGGATGTTTATTTTAAGTAAAAACACACTATGTTCATAATTATAGAGTTAGTTGATATTCTTTTATTAATGGACAACAACTAATTCTCTATATTTTTTAACTTAATTATATATAGACGTAACATCGCTTGCTGATTGACACAACATCGCTCCAGAGGGAAATGAGGAAAAGGAATAAAAAAATGAGGGTAAAACACAAATAAAATAAATGCAAAATAGGCGTAGGAGTAACGAACGATATAAGTTAGACTGACAGATAATAACAAAATGGTTTTCTTTCAACTCTGAGCGTTGTGGTCTTATTTACTTGACGATTATGGAATTGGAACTGGACGATATTGTGATCTAGACAATCGGTAGCGTGCCTAGTTCAAGCCAAGAAAATTTAACAAGTGAAGCAGCAACCGTGTGTTTATATTACACAAACCATTTGGAGCCACTTTTGATCCCTTAATAACTCAAAATCTACTTAATATAAACTCATGAAATTTGGTTTATTTATTAGATTAACTTAAATTAACTAGAAGCCCAAATTTCATTAATACAGCTCAAACGGATTGATCAATTGAGCAATTGATCGAACATGGAGATATTAACGTTTAAAAATCGGCATTTTTATCAATGACTGTGTGTGTGACTGACATATAGATTAAAAACCTAATCCACTTCCAGATAACTTAGAAAGTTGAAATTTGGCCTCCATCTTGGTAATTGTGTGTATACAAAGGAAAACATCAGGAAACAGTGAATTTTCAAGATTTTAAATGTTTAAAAAGCAATCGCTTTTTTGTCTTTTTGTTAAAACCTAGCTCCTATTTCTTTTTCTTTTGCAGGAGAATAGATTCCGTGATGAAAGGTCACTTTTATCGTTTTGTATTCCTGATTATTTATAAAACTTAGACAACCAATAATAATAACACAAACTGCACCTGGCAGCGTCGGCTCGGCGATCTGGTGTCATTTCATTGCGAACAATTGTGTTTCGAAAGAAATACATTTTTACACAATCTTAGTACTTATATTTGAAAATAGTAAAAGTCTGTGATTTAAATGAGCCCCGATTCGATTCCTGTTGTCTATAAACGTGTCTATCAAACGTTTATAGACAACGTTTGATAGACATTTTGGAAATGTACACAGTCACAACAAAAAATTTAAGGTTACATGAGGAGGATTCATCAATGAATGGGCAATGCGCTATAATATTCCTAACGTTCAAGAAAATGTAGGAAATAGTACAATAAAGAAAACTACGTAGCGTAAACGCAAGAAAAAAGATTAACACTTTTAAATCCTACTAATATTATAAACGTGAAAGTTTGTGAGGATGTGTGGACGTCTAGATGTTTGTTCCTCTTTCACACAAAAACTTATCAACCGATTGGGATGAAACTTGGTATGTAGATAGCTGGACACCTGGATTAACATATAGGCTACATTTTATCCCGATATTCCCTAGGTATCGGGATTTACGCGGGTGAAACCGCGGGGCGCAGCTAAAATAAATATAATTTCTTTACAAAAAGTAATTAAATCCCATTAAAAACAAATGTCAAATTGGGAGGTAAGTTTAGAATATTCGTTATTGTCGACTTCGTCGAATTGAGATCTAAATGGTTGCCAAGTTCTGTAGATATTCCAGAAATTTATTTTTAAGAACCTTAAACATACTAAAATAAATTTAAAACACAATTTCTTATTTTTTTCTGCTACAACAATGTCTGCTAATTAAAAACATAACTTCTTAAACTTGAACAGTCGATTTTTTTCACATCTAAGTTTTTGATGGGATTTTATTATACAACTAGCTACTGCACGCGGCTTCGCTTGCTTAAGAATTATTTATCTATCCCGAAAGTACCCTCCTTTTTGTACCTCTAACAACGTGTATGCAACAAACACACAAACAAAATCACTTTCGCATTTATAAAAAATATTATTTGAGATAAGGATTAATGTAGCAAATAATCCTACTACATCCCTAAAATGCGTAAAAAGTTGGAAAAAATATACGTCATCCATATTTTTTCCTTTTCAAGAGATTCAGATATTTTCTCGAGTCGATTTCTAAGTTTGTTGAGCCTTCAAATATGACGTGTATTGTCTTTAGACTTATATAAAGTATATAATCATTTGAAAAAACTAAATAAACTATTCTTTTTGTATCTGTAATAATAATATTTGTAGAGGATTGAGAATTCTGTTAGTATTATTTATCTTCTTGACTAAGAACTCCTATCTCAAAGGGCGGCAACGCACTTGTGACTCTTGAGTTGCAGGTGTCCATGGGCAAAGGTAGTCACTTACCATCAGGTGACCCGCCTGCTCGGTTGCCCCTATAATATTAAAAAAATAATAATAATAATCCAAAACAGTCATGTTTTGGATCTGCTTGACTGTCTTCACAGAAATCTAAATAAAGTAATAGAAATGGTATATAGCGCTAGGATCTATCGAGAACGGGTGTCACCAGCACGGTGCTACACCTACATACACAAATAATAACTACACAATCACGCGTACATTTGCACCGAGAATGTTATCCAAACTGAACTAAGCCGTATGAATATTAACTAAGATTGATATTACGTTGTATTAGTCCCCTCACTTCACACAAGGAAACAGATTCCACATTTGTGGTAGTGATTGCATAATCTATACTAGTGCTTGACTACTGGGAATACCGTAATACCAGGGAACCAAGGAATAACAAAAGAAAGTTATAAGTGTGTACGTGCTTTGTTGTTTAATATAATTTATTCTTTAAAAAAAAATATAAAAAGATTAAGTATTGAAAATTACTGTCCTGTAAAATGAAGATATATTTATTCAATAACTATCTCTTGGAACCATTTCAATAGCATTATTGGTGTAATAATTACAAAATAAAAGTATAAATGTGTAGGTTTTCCCGATTTTTCTAAAAGTACTAATTAATAATAATTAATTTTTTGCCAGTTTAAAAAAATACTATATTTTTCCAAAAAAAGGTGGCTGAAAGCTGAACTTACTACATTGAACAGTTTCCATGTGTTAACTGTAGGTACTGCAGTTTTTAACAGAATACGTAGTTGATTTATTGAAGTCATCAAATGAATCGAATAAATCCGACTATAAGTTGTGGGGAACCAATTTTTTTTTCCCTTGTCTTATATCCACTTATCTTTCGTATCTGCATTCTGCGGGAATACAATAATATATTCCCATGAGCAAACAATTTTTCATAATGTTTGATTTTTATCTTTTAGTGTAAAATGTACAGTTTGTAAGTACTACTGTAATATATAATACATGGGTATAAACAGTACTAGCCTAATGCTGGGATATGAAGAATATCTTGCGTTTTTAAACATTCTCATAGTTCATCCCACCTCGGTTTTGGTTAGTAACAATTCTAGTCTAAGTTAAAGTCTAGCAGTAAGGCAAAATATTTTGTGATATACATTTTCTACGTCAGTCATCTATTTATACATACATACATATCGTAGGTGTACGTTCGATTTGTCTTTATTTTGTAATTATATAATTAATAAACAACTTTACAAAACTGTTGTTGTAGTTAATATTTTAAATATAATTCGTAACAACAATTAATAATAATTAATAACAATCTATAAAGATTGATAAAAACTGACTGTAATTTCTTTGCAATGTATCTAATGCAAATCTGGCTATAAATCTAAATGTTATCTGCCTTTGATAAAAAAGTTTGTAAATCAACACCTGTCTCAGATTTCTGCTGATTGGGCAACCCTAGTTGAGTTGCCAGGTTGCCAGAGCTCTTTGGGGCGGGGATTTTGATTCTGCAAGCCTTTATAGACACCATCACGTGTGTCATGATTATTTCCTGTACATTACTGCGAATACTTATGTGTAACGGTCAAGTATGTCACTTCATTGTTGTTTCTTATCATTAGAATCACATTGTTTAGGTATATTGATACGTTGATTCACTACGTAATACAGTGTGATTAAATGATAATATAATTAGTATCATAAACCGAACTTATTAGCCTTGCCTGCAGGACTTACTCGGTTCGATGTCAAAATTATTTTTTTATATGTCGTAACACTAATTTTAATTAACTTAAACACCTAAAAAGTTGTAAATTATTCCTGTTAACATTTCATATTGTTCCCCTGTAGACGGTGCATTTTTTTTAAAGATTAATCATGTATTAAGTATTGAAATTCGAATTCAATATTGTGTATCTTTGAACTATGAAATACTTTTTTTTGGTAATGTAAGACTGGTACGAGGGCTACACTGAAAATTTCATGAATCAAGGAAGTGACACAACATTACTATTTAAAAATGTATTTATTGCTTTTCGAAGTATTCTCCGCGAAATTTGACACATTTTCCATGCGATGGAACCAATCATTGAAGCAACCATTCCATTCGGAAGTTGGGGTCTCCAAAATGGCCGTTTTGTAGGCGTCCACAGCTTCTTCAGGTGATGAAAATATCTGACCACGCAATTTATTCTTTATTTTAGGGAAAGCATAGAAATCATTAGGGGTTAGGTCGGGATGGTCTAATAATTCTATGTTTTCTTGCTCTAAAAACTCTTTTGTTCTGTGCGCGGTGTGAGAACTCGCATTGTCGTGTTAGAGGATGATGCGGCGGTTGCAGTTCTCTTTACGGAGTTCGGAAACGACCTGTGGCAAACAAATGCTAGCATACCATTCTGCATTAACCGTTCTTTGTCCCTCAAGAGGAATAGTCGCAACATGGCCGGTTTTGGAGACAAACGTGGCCACCATTTTTTTTGCAACACTCCGTGAACGAACAATTTTAGTTGGCTTTAACTCATTTTCGAACACCCAAACTCGTGACTGGTTTTTTGTTTCGGGTTCGTACGCGTATATCCAGAATTCGTCACCTGATGCAATGTTGTATACAGCATTTGAGGATCCTGCGTGGAATCTTTCGAGAGTTCTGATGCACCAAGTAACGCGAGCCGCTTTTTGCTCTTCACAGAGCACATGCGGTATCCATCGGGATAACAACTTTTTTACACTTAATTGTTCATTATTTGTATTTGACTCATGTCAATGTCTAAATATGCCTGAATTTCGCAGTATGTCACATGTCGATCTTCCTCAATCAGTTTACGCACAGCATCAACGTTTTCTTGGGTGACTGCAATTTTTGGACGACCTTGACGGGGATCATCACTGAGCTTGACACGTCCACGTTGAAATTCAGCAAACCAGCGATAAATTGTGGTTTTGGATGGGGCTTCATCACCAAATACAGAAAGCATCCGGTCAACACACTGTTTTTGTGTTAAACCGCTTCGAAAATCATAATAAATCATCGCCCTTGAATTTTCTCGACTCAATTCCATTTTCTCAACGACTAAACAAGTTTGAGAAGACCTTGTGAGAAGACCGAGAATCTTTTTTTAAATAAATAAATGGTATTCGATTTTTAAAACCAAGGAGTTTTCAATTAAAAAGATTTTAATAGGGTAGGAATAGTGGAAATATTCCATTCCCGATACTTTTAGTATGTAGTAGGAAAATGAGAAACTGTTTTAACTACTTTGTATGGAGGAAGATATCAAAGTTGTTAGAGTAATTGTTAATGTGTTGTAACAATAGGTAGAAATGTAAAAAGAATCACCTAACTTGTGTAACTCGTGATAATGGTTATACTTATTTAATTTATGACTCAAGTCAAAAGACGAAATCTTAAAAGTCAAATAGCTCTAGACAAACATGGTGCGCTCGAAGGACCATGGTGATTGTTCGAAGGACCAAGTGGCTTGAACTTGAATGCATTGAAATTTATTTACTACTTTAAATAAACAGACAGACAAAACACATTACATTATTAATTTGAAAACACAGTGATTAATATCAGATACCAAGTACTCGAGATAAGGAAATCTTTATATACTATTAATAAGCAGTTATCAGCAATAAGTATTGTCGGCAATAATGTGGCAAATCAATGTATCCGTGTTTGGGATATTAGCTCTCAGTTTCGCTGCGTGTAGTGAAAGTAAGTATGATATTTATATTTTTACTAGAAGTATTCTTCAATTCTTTCTTTGTTCATTTAATAGATATCAAAAGGTGAAAAGTGTTTCAAGATCACAGTTTTTTTATGATATAGGAGGCAAACGAGCAGACGGGTCACCTGATGGTAAATGACTACCGTCGCCCATGAACACCTGCAACTCAAGAGTCACAAGTGCGTTGCCGGCCTTTGAGATGGGAGTCCGCTCTTTTCTTGAAGACTTGAAGGTCAGCCAGACCGATACTCTGGCAATACCGCAGGCAACAATTTCTTCCAAAGATTGGTTGTGCGAGGCAAAAAGTTTCTGGAAAACCGCTCGTGGTGGATTGCCAATTATCCAAGTAGATGATAGTTTTGTTGCGTTGAACGATGACGGAAACCTGCGGCCGGTATAAGTCCAAATAATTCCTCGGAGCACTCCCGATAATACAGGCGATAGAGAATGCAGAGTGAAGCTACATCTCTACGCAACGCCAAGGGGTTAAGCCGAAGCTCGAAATATCCTGGTAATCGACGATTCAAGACACTCTCCCAACGGAGAGCAACTCAAATTGTCGATTGCATGCAACAACAATCTCTATGCAAGGGTGCCCCTGCATAGAGATGATAACAGTATTCCATATGCGGCCGAACCAACGCCTTATAAAGTTGTATGTGGTGGGCAGTTTCGATAAAAGAGACGAGTTACTTACTTACTTTCCCTTCGGCCAGATTGGAAACCAAGGTTTGGAAACCGGTTTCCATAACAGAATAATTTTTCTTTTAACGAAACCTGGTTTCCAAGAAAGAATAATAATTCTGTTTTCGAAACTGATTTCCAAAACAGAAAGTTGGATCTTCGTTCGAAATAAAACTCTGTTCAGCAAGATATAATTTCTTGGCCACTTACAAGTATCATTATGAATAAAAACAAACAAACCAGAAACCATCTTGAGGGATGACATTCAAAAATAAATAGGTACATTGGCCGTCGACAGCCCACACTAGCACAGGTGTTGGATGTTTTAAAAAATGAAGTGCAAATAAGTAAATCAAATAATAAGAGAAACAAAAACTACATAGAAATTGATAACGAAATCAAGGCTTCAATAAAACTGCTCAAGGAAGAAAAGATTACAGTAGGAAACTATATAAAAATAATTTCTCCATTTTCTTTTTTTTTTCTAATATACCAATTTAGGTGAAATTTAAAATATTATTGATAATAAAGAATAGATACAAATTAGAACTTTCTGTTTGAGTTTCGAACGAAGATCCAACTTCCTGTTTTGGAAATCAGTTTCCAAACCTTGGTTTCCAACCTGGCCGAAGGGCTTACTTCTTATTATATTTCTATAATAACTACTTTTATAAACAACTACCCATAATCTATTTGCAACATTTGATGTTAAGCACCCCAAGCTTTTTCACAATCAAACATTATTTCCTACTTTTTAGTTCGGTTTGCTATTTTAAGATAAGCGTGTTATTTTGAGTTGTTTTTTCGTTTTAATTTATTTTCTTAGTTTTTAGTCTGGTATTATCATGGATGAATCAAGGTAATCGGACGTCTTGAAGTTGGTGAAAACTACGTGGAAAGATTGCGTCACATAGATAGATTTAAAGCGTGTAATAAGTGAAAACCCATCTAAGTAAATTTTTTAAATAAATAATACTAGTAACGTGGGTCACACATTACTAGTATTCTTGTACCCCTCTAGCTAAACTTAACGCTTGTGTTAGGAGTGGGTTCTCGTCGGTAGTGCACTGGGTGGGGTTCGAACCAGCAACCACTTGATCGCAAGTCCGATGGCTTAGCCATTACGCTACCGCCCCTTTGCTATTGCTATAAGAGTGTACCCTATTTTTCAGACGCAGTAATTTGCTACTATGGAACTTGGGCCACATATCGTCATGGAAATGGAAGGTTTGACGTAGAAAATATTGATCCTCAACTGTGTACTCATCTTATATACACTTTCGCTGGAATAAACTACCAAGGTAAAGTCATCGCCCTCGATCCTTCGTTGGATCTTCCTGACAATTATGGCAGAGGTGAGTTTAAACATGTTTATATATTTTTTCTTAAATAGTTACGTAATGCAATCTCAATTAAAAAATAATACGTTGTTCTCATTCGGGCTTTATTGACCTCCTGAATTTGTTTTTTAAAAGCGCTTTATGAAGAGTGCAATATTTTAAACTTACGTAAATATGATATTCTCTATATATAATATGTTATCTGTACGTAAATGTCCCGTTATTTGTATAAGGATTTTAGCACTTAATAATTAAAAGCTATTAAGATGCGGAACATTTTACATGCGTGAATCCCACACGATAAACGCATGTAACATATATTATATACAGAGATTCAGGCTCTCTCTTTTTTATCACGTTCTGAACTGATAAGAAAAACGTATGATTGAAAATGAAATGAAAATCATTTTAAAATCATATGTTTTTTATCATTAAATGCAGGCACTTGTTACCTTTAATCAGTAAGCCACAATATACTTTAATGTTATGTAGTATGTAATGCCATCTAGTGACATATAGCGGAACTTTCTCGTGAACTTTGTCATTCAGTTGCATAGTAATCAAATACATCAGATGTGTAAGTAGAATGATTGTGATAAACAGTGATAAGTGTACACTTATCTTCACTTAACTTGTTATTAAAATTATCACAAACATCAATTGTAATGAGGGATAATTTGAGTAATAAGTTTAGTGAAACTAATGATAATGTTCACTTAAATTATTATTAATTCGGGCGAGAAACTGTGATAGAAGTACTTTTATCACAGTTGCTTATTAAGTTAACAATAATTTACTGATACAATTAAATCAAGCTGTAGTCCTAAAATATTGTTTAAGATTTATATTGGAACTGTAGAAATAGACAAAGAAGTTTAGAAGAAGTCACACACACATGTTTGTGGATCCCAGAAGACTCAATATAACTATCAAAAGTTACATACATATAAGATTAGAAAACATTACATATTTTAAATTTCAGATAACTTTAGGAAATTCAATGCCTTGAAACTGAAAAACCCGAGTTTAAAAACACTTCTGGCTGTTGGAGGATGGAATGAAGGATCCGCAAAGTACTCAACTGTAAGTTTTCGATTAAATGATAATGGTTCAGAGAATTACTAATTCTATC
The DNA here is from genome assembly GCA_963859945.1 of Euplagia quadripunctaria. Lineage (NCBI taxonomy): Eukaryota > Metazoa > Arthropoda > Insecta > Lepidoptera > Erebidae > Euplagia > Euplagia quadripunctaria. Next base: position 9,501,999 of record OY982583.1, read on the forward strand.
ATACACTTCTTGTTATTTGACCTCCGTTGTAGAATATTGTCAATTTAAATATTAGGTATATTTCTATTATTCCATTTACAAGGTAGTTACAAGGTTTTATAGGATTTCTTATGGCCAACAAGCTCCCACTATTTATTCCAATAATGAGATATGCAGAAACACAACACTAAAGGCGTAATACTCAAACATTTTTCAATTATAAGTTGTCGTCAAGTCACGAGACTTGACCTAATGGCAGAACGAGGCATGAATCTTATTAACAAGATCATAACAAGTAGAGGTACCTATGTGCGTACCACATATATTATGCCTATAAATGGGTATGTAGCACGCAATGCATGCGTATGCGGTTTGCCTAGCTCAAACATTTATATAAATGTAAACGAATATAAACTTGCGTATGTTCAACAAGATGGTAAAGTCAATGATAATCCTTTCTTTACTGGCCTGTTGGTCTAGTGGTTAATGATCCTGACTACTGAGCCAGAGGTCGTGGGTTCGATCCCACTCAGGATAAATAATTGTGGGATGAGCATGATCATTTGTTCTGTGTCTAGGTGTAATTTATTTATAATATATCGCCATCCGGCAAAAAAGTGTCATATCACAAAAAAAAGTGTCATATCGCATGTTAGGTACGTTTTGACATTTTTATAGCATTGAATAACAAATGTTTCATTTGGTCAGCTGTAAAAACATCGTTATTAGCTTTGTTCCCATTTTCACTGAGCTGTTTCATTCAATTCACCGGCATAAAAGTCGTGTTTTCTCGAAATAGCTGTTTTTGTACAAGGACACTTTTTTGCCGGGTGGCGATATATGTATTTAGAAATATATAAGTATGTTTAGTTAGCAGTCTGGTTACCATAGCATAGGCTCTGCCTAGTGTGGGATTAGACGGTTGTGTGTAAGATGTGTCAGATACTTTTAATGGAACATCATATACACAAGTTTTACAGCCAGTATACTAACTATTCAAGCTATTAACCAGAATATATATTGGTGGCAATGGCAACCAACAATAATGCGAAATAGAATAGAAATAAACTTTATTTTACACCGACAAAAAAGGGCGGTCTTATCGCTGTAAGCAATTTATTACAGGCAACCTTTAGATTGGTAAAATGACGACAAATCGATAAAATTATGGGTAGTTCTGGTGTAAAAAGGGCTGAAACAGGCTAACAAGTATTCTAAACTGCAACTGCTTTCAGATGGCTGCTAGCGCAGAATTAAGAAGAAACTTCATCAATAGCACAATAAAAATGCTCATAACCTATGGTTTTGATGGTCTTGACCTAGATTGGGAATACCCTAATCGAAGAGATACTGTTCATGGGAAAGCCGATATTGATAACTTTACGCAGCTATTGAAAGAATTAAGAGAAGTGTTTGATCCACATGGCTTTATATTAAGCGCTGCTGTAGCGTCTGTTGAAGAAATGGCAATCTTATCTTATGATGTCCCAGCTATATCAAGGTTAGATTTTCCTTAGAAGTGTTAGAAACTTAATTTAAATCGAAGCTGAATCGAATTTGAAACTAAGGACGTGATCATGCTATCATAATTTCTATCCTTATTTTTAGTACAAGATATCAAAGTAAGGAAGGGATAAAGCCAAACCCTACTCATCGTTACTTCACAAGTTACTAGATTAGCGAAGAAGACGGAGATGAAGTGGAGTACTGCTTCACCTCCGTCTTTTATAGCGTAGATATGACCTCCATGCCCAGCAGCTCGAATTTGAGAAGAAATTTGTTACCTTCTTCAAGTTGCCCCTCCTAATTAGATAGTGAAGCGATGTGTAATGAGAATAAGATCATAATATATGATATCCTTAGTGTAGGTCAGTGATTCCTAAAGTATATTCTGCGAAACCTAAGGTTCCGTGGAAAAGTCACGAGGGTTCTGAGAAATTATTTATTGTATCCATAGTTGAGTACAAACCTAATTTTGAAATAGCACAAAATATGTGTTGAGAAGAACAATCACTTTTATGAAGTTAGCGAGAATCATTCGGCCCGGACTATGACTATGCTACCCCAGTCATGCTCGTAAAACTGTCGGATCTCTCCTCCTCTCAGATTACCCATATGCTTACGTACCTCTTAAATTCATTAAAGTAACGTTTAAGTGTTTTTTTTTTATTTAATCCTCTGAGTCGCCAACAAGCGCGGGAGAAATTTAAAAACACTGGCTATGGCGATGAACGTGGGATTCCATAAAATTATAGGGATTTTATGAGTGTTCCGTTACCTTAAAAATTTAAGAACCACTGGTGTAAGGTATACAATTGGCATAGCCAGATGTGTATGACTTCAAAAGTTTCAACCATTTCTAAGCTTATTATTTAACACGTGACCTAAAACTAAACGAAAAGCAAACATCAAAATTGCTTATAGGTACTTGGACATAATAAACGTGATGACGTATGACATGGCCGGATCCTGGGATGCGATGACTGGTCACCAATCTCCTCTATATAGAGGTGAAGGTTACGAAGATGATTCAATTCCAGAAAACTGGTACACTGTTGCTAAGTCTTTGCACTTCTGGATAAATGCGGGTAATTATAAAACATTATTAATATTATAAATGCAATAGTTAGTTAGTTTTTGCACTTGGTTTGCACACAAAAAGAGAGCAATGAATTGATAATACTTTTTGCATAGTAATATTTGGTTTAAAAGTTCGATTGGCCAAAATGCTGCTACTTATTTTTCCACCACAATTTTTAGAACCACAAGCCACATGCAAATGTGGTATCCTGTGAGAAAACATAATTTTTATTGGAATTTGGGCAATTACTTTGAAATAATGATGTTGCGTATCTGATCTAAGTTGCCTGGCGCTTGGTATTTAATTATAAGCTACGATAAGCACAATCTCTCATATTTAAGCCTTTTATACGATTACTTGATGCTCAATATTAATTATTATGATTAAGAAAAATTATTAAAGCTTAAAACACTGGTATATATAATTTTTAATGAAACGCAAAAGGTGTTTTAATTTGATTCTAAACGCAAAGGGTTTTCCAGGTTGTCCACCAGAAAAATTAGCCATTGGCGTTCCGTTTTACGCTCGTACCTTTAAGTTAGTCAACCCTAGCGACAACGGTGTCAGAGCGCCTTCAAATGGAGCTGGTCTCTCTGGACCTTATACCGTAAATCCTGGAACTATGGGTTACAATGAAGTAAGTTTAATTACTACCACCGAATTTATCATCGAAGAGAAGGCTAAGAATGCTCATATTGTTGGTTTTAATACCGAAGTGAAAATCAGCCATATACGGAAATTACTTTGACATGACCATTCTGATATTTAGTTGTGAAGTTGATGACAGTATATGTAGAACATCTCCATCCATATATATAGTACGTAGGTATTACTGTGTATTCTGTAGTATAAATAACTTAGTAACTTACTTCAAAGTACTTCAGTTACCAATAACAGAAATACACTACTCACAACAGCAAAGTAATATGCTTCCACCTTTAATGAACAAAGATGAAAGTTGTAAGGCAACACAACCAAGTTATATTTAAGTTATAAGAACAACTGACACTGAGTTCTGGAAACTTCGCCCAGCGAAGCTGCAGATGTCTTTAAATTAAATTTTGGTATTTCGTGTCTGAGTACGTGGAATATTACCTTTGATGTGTAATCGAGAATTTCACCACTTACTTTAACCGTGTACGTGTTTATTGATGTTTTAATTTAACGTCTACTATTTTTCTTTTGTATAATATTTCTGTACTGTTATTATCACCCAGTCCGTTCTCTAGAAGGTACATAAGAAGACGTACTAAGAATGATCAGACTTGAATAATTCCGTTAAAGATCCTATATTTAAAATTACCAGGAACACGATAACACTTTAAAATGCAACGGAAACGCTGGTAAACACCAGCATTTCCGTTGCGTTTTAAAGCGTTATCGCATTCCCGGTAATCTACTTAAGTAAAAAAGAATTGTTTTCTTTCAGTTTTGTTACAAACTTCAAACGGAATCATGGACAAAGCGCTACGACAGTTTAGCCAAAGTGCCATACGCTTTCAAAGGGGATAATTGGGTTTCATATGATGATCCTGAATCAATTGCCATCAAAATTAATTACGCAAAAAGTCTTGGAATTAACAAAGTAATGATGTGGAGCATTGAAACTGATGATTTTAAGGGTCTTTGTGGTAATGGTGTCAATCCTTTACTGAAAACCATTAATAGGGCACTCAATAATGATAGTGGGGATACTGAAATCACAACTACCAGATCTTCTACTTCAACCTCAAGCTCAAGTACATCTTCGAGGACCAGTACCACAGGTAATGTACCTACATCTTATGAATTCTATTCTAAACATAAATTTTAATTACTTATAAACTCTATCGCGAGAATATTCAAGCTATATATTTTGCGTGGAACCCTAATTTTTTTTTTAAATAAAAGTAGCCTATGTTGTTTCTTATAAGACCAGCTATCTACCAGTGAAAGTCATGTGGAAATCGGTCCACCCGTTCCGGAGATTAGCCATAACAAATAGACAGATAGACAAAAATTTTAAAAACAGATTCTTAGGTATATTTAGGTAGATTTAAACGATGTTATTTAAATTCTGTAATTTTATAAGTTTTGACACACAATGTACAAATCTTGCAATTATTATTATTATTTTGACTAATCGTTAATTAATTTCTACGAATAAATACATTATGAATTTAAAATTTGTATGCCTTATGGCAGAATGTACAAAATGTGCCTGATCTTAAAATTGTTACATACCGTCTTAATTCTTCTTACCGACATTCTGTACAATAAAACACTGATTTGATTTGATTTGAAAATAAATGTATTAGCTTAAAAAAGAGCTATTATTTTGACATTACAAACAGACACTTCGATTTTATTTATTTGTATTGATTAATCATAAGTCACCCATTATCATTCAGAAGCTATCAAGGCATTAGTTGCACTTAATTGCTCTGTTGTAACTATATACATGCTTGTCTAATGGAACCTTTACTTACGTTACTGATGTATATGTATACTATCAGAGGACTACGAAAATAAAAAGTTGTTATTGATCATCTTTCAAAAGCATTTTAATTGATTTACTGTAGAGTTTTAAGTGTTCAATGACGTCCAAATAAACAAACTAAGATGAACTGTTGTGCGTATGATCAAGTAGAAACGAACATATTAATGACGTTCTAAACAGTTATAATACGGCCCTGGGCCTTATTAACGCAACCCTCAATATTCTAACCATTGAAATGTTAAACAAATAATAAAATAGGTACTACTATGAAAACAAAAAAAATCTATTCTATGTATCAATTTGTTGTTTTATTAAATGAATTTTATAAATACCAATAATACATTGCAAATGAAATAATAAATTAAAACACGCTTTAATAACGAACAAAATGGAAAAGTAAAATATAATATCCATCTCCTCGCTCCATCATCAGACCTTCGTTACCAAGCCCATCTGTTGGACTGGTCAAAATGAATGATATGAGCCTAAACTCGTGAGGTTTACTTGTAGCCACTGAAGAATTAAACTATCCACCTTCTAGCTTTGGTCTGGCAGCTGTTTGGTTTAAAAGCCTTCCGGACCAAGAAATATTTATACTAATCCATCAACGAGTGAAGCCGTAAGCGACGATTAATAAACATAATTAAATGAAGACTAATGTTTCAGAATCAACACAAGAGTATGTCTGCAAGCAGGAAGGCTTCTCGTCCAATCCTCAAAATTGTTCATCTTTTTACGTATGTGTCAAGGATTCCACGGGTGCTTTGAAACCTAACAAGTTCCAATGTCCGGCTAGCCTCTACTGGGATCAAGAAAAGCAGATCTGTGATTATAAGCACTTGGTCAAATGTCAAATCAGTTAAAATTCGATAACCAAGTTTTAAAACAGTACTCTTAAATTACAATAATAAAATTCAGTTAATTTTAATACTGTTTTTATTCCATTTTAAAGAATCCTTACGGAGTAAGGAAATTTTCAAGAACTTTTTTCTTGGACATGCTCCTATGTCCCTTCACCTGCAAAAATACCATCCACTGTAAAGGGAAAACAAACCTTACTCAAAGTAAGAAGAGCTAACAAAAAAGGCCTGTAGCATACCGACCTCGTTGGTGTATTGCGGTCGGCTTGCGCTTCTTACTGGTATGTGAGTAGGTAGCGAATGCGAAAGTACTTGTCAGATTATGAATGTAAAATGTTATGCAAAGAAAATAGAAGACATTAGCAACCTGTAGAAAACGAAACAAAACGGTGCTTTTTTTATGATATAGGGGGCAAACAAGCAGACCGGTCACCTGATGGTAAATGACTACCGCCGCTCATGAGCACCTACAACCCAAGAGTCGCAAGTGCGTTGATGCGTGGCCTTTAAGGTGAGAGTAGGGGAAGAGGGGATAGGGGGGGAGGGAAGGGTTTGGGCCTCCGGTAACCTCACTCACTCGGCGAAAAAGCAATTTCAGTATTGCTTCACTGCCGGTTTTCTCTAAGGCCGTGGTATCACTCCGGTCGAGCCGGAACATGGCTCTGGTACGATAAAAATATCAACATTAACAATCAGCTGGGAATTGACGTAGGTAATGATATTGTTAAAATTTCTGTAAAATGCACTCGATGCAGCTTTTATAGACTGCCTTTATGGAGGAAGTATTGCAATAAACTTAAAGCAAAATCACTAATATAGTAGGTATACAAAAATCACTTTTTCAACTTTGAGAAGTATTAGGGGGCGTTCATTAATTACGTAAGGCGATATTGGCTCGATATTTTTCAAACCTCCTCAACTTTGCTGAGATTTCGTAAGATTTGGGTCAAGTTCCTCCTTAATTTGGGTTGGATTTATTAAAAAAATACATAATTTGATTAGTTAATTTTATTTAGGACCAATGAAGACTTGTATTTGAGAATGTAGTCTAGAATGACAGTAAGAAAATGGAACAATAAAATACTTAAACAGGTAAAGTCGTAAAAGAATACTATAATATTATAATTCACTAGGTCGTATGAGAGGTCCCAATAGTAAGTTTTATAGTTTCTTTCGAAAAAAAAATCTGCCAGTCCTAGGACTGCACGTCAAAAGTGAAAACACACACATACATATATACATATACGTCATATACACACACACACCTATACGTCATCATGACAATATAATATACCATCTGAGCGTGATGGTCACGCGAGTAGTGCTTTTTCCACATACCAAAAGTGCCCAACATGCCTAAAGAAGTTTTCACTTCAAAAAAAGTGATTACGTGATATTTGCTGAGACCACTCTAAAGGCCTCATGTAATTGATGGACGCCATGTTTAATATTACGCGCCAGACACTTTCACGTTTGTGATATAAATTTTACAACATTCTGCTTTTTAGCGAAAGATCGAATAGGAACAATATTCACTAAATAAAATTATATTTGTCTACCAATCTATTATAGTGTTCGTCAGGACGTCAACGTTTTTAGAAACAGAAACGCTAAGAAACATTTGACACTTGTCACCTGCAGATGCTGTGTTTTCTCTTATTCAACATCAACAAAAAATAATTAATCTTTTCACAAGGCAAGCACATGAACGGTGCACCGTTACGGTGTCCTAATCTGGGGAAACAGTGTAGACGCACAAGATCTTTTTACATTGCAAAAAAAAATGTGTACGAATTTTAACCAATATAAAACAACCGGACAGTTGTAGACCTCATGTTATTAATAATAACCTTTTAACTTTGACATCGATTTATATTATATAAGCTTGTAATTTTGTTAGAAAAAACCCACATTTTTTTAAAAAACAGTCTGACTAAATACCACGGTATCAATCGAGATTTAAACACAAATTAGTCCTACCCACATCAAAATTAAAGATACACAGTTCTGGCCCGAATGCGATGTCAGTAAAAATTTATAATAGGATACCTAATAAAAATAAAGGACAAAGAAAATGATAGTATATTCATGAAGCGGTTAAAAACGTTCCTAATAAAGAAATGCTATTATAATTTAAAATATTTTTTCAATGACACAGATATTAGGTAAATAAATTATTTTTAAATTTAAAAAAATATAGTAAATTGAATTCATTTAACTTGACAATGTAATAATTTATGATTAATAATTAAGAAGTTTTGAAATGGGTCGGTCTCCTATATATTGCTATACCCTATTAGGGTCATATGTGATACTACATGTAATTATTAACATCTTTAATGTGACATATATGATGCAATAAATGATTGAGTATTGAAGGGAAGCATTCAAACCTCTGAACCCGTAAGGGGGTACGATGCCTCCGACGCTACAATTCACCTTAAAGATAGCCAAGGTAGTCTACCTTGGCTATCTTATATCTCTATTCACAATTGTCCAAACACTTCCATAACCAATTACTATTATAATCCCAAGTCTAACTGACTTTCGTCCATAGGATGCACGCATGGTTGTGCGAAGGGGCTATCACAGCCTACTGAAATACAAAACACACGTTTTATCATGCTTTTACAAGTAGACTTAACTTGCAATTCGTAGTCCAAGTATAAAAATATAATTTTACAGTAGTTAAGATTGCCAATTGACCATTTTTGAAGTGAAAACTTCTTTAGCGACGTTGGGCACTTTTTGAGATGGGTAAAAAATGTTAAACTCGCGTCAGAATTCAGGGTCACGTGGACCCTGATCGAAAATGGTATGGCAAATGTGTCCGAGTGTAATATATTTAAAAACTGGTCGAAAATGTATGGAAAATGTGTCCGAGTGTAATATATTTAAAAACTGGTCGAAAATGTATGGAAAATGTGTCCGAGTGTAATATATTTAAAAAAATATATTTTTATGAAGAGATCGAAAATTCTTAAGACGGAGGTGAGTTTCTTGTGTATGTACAGCGTCAGAGAGACATGGAGAGGGAGGGAGGGAGTGAGAGAGAGATGGAGGAAGGGAGGGCATCTAGGGAGGGAGAGTGGGAGAGGGGAGGGAGGGAGGGACAGTGGGAGGGTGGGAGAGTGGGAGAGTGGAGAGAGTGGGGATAGTGGGGAAAGTGGTGAGAGTGAGTAGAGTGAGTAAGTGAGTGAGTGAGTAAGTGAGTGCGTGAGTGAGTGAGTGTCAGTCAGTCAGTCAGTCAGTCAGTCAGCGAGAGAGAGAGAGAGAGACGCTAATAATACATATATAGATCCACTAGAGGGAGCGGCCTCTAGTGGATCATGGTGGTGAATCTAAACATTGAGTTGTGTCTCTTTATTAATTTATGTCGCCAACCTGTTAATGTGACGTTTTAAGTTCGTCGTATCGTTTAAGTTTGCACTTCTGTCAGCAGTCCCATGACTGCCTCTTTTTTTTTATAGTATTAAAGACTAACAGCGGACTATTGATTATTTTTGAGGTAGAAACACCTGTGCTTAATGTTACTAGCCGTGGTTCGGAATTAAAATATCCACAATCTCAATCAAGTTCCCTCTACTCGTGTCTAGATGGCGCCCGCGCGTCAATTTAGGCTTCCGTAACACTAATATATACTGAAGCATATGCAACTCCTATTTTGCGATCGGTCTAGTGCTAGTGAGAAGGTTGGGTTGTTATAGCAAAAATACTTCATATGGTATCCATATTCAAAGAAAAGAAGAATTTTACTTCTACTTTACACTTGCACTAATCAGAATTTAGCCTTTGACTAGTTTTTTTTTCGTCAGCTTTAATTTATAATTTATTCGGTAGTCGTAGCCTTCGTTTAAAGTCCAGTCCAGTCCATAAACCGTAATTAAATTTAGAGAAAAGGAAAAACCAACTTCAGAATGATACAATAAATTTTCATTACCGATTATATAATTTTTCCGGTTGATAGTTAAAAATTTACGTAAGGGTCTACCAGCGAGGTGTAACTATGAACAAAAGTTTATATAGGCCATGGGTAAAGCCTTCTCATAATCAAACTTGAGACCACCTCTCTGAACAACCGTCTTCGTATTCTGTCACATTTTTTCGGACTTCAACTTCCCTAACGGCTTTCACATATTAGCACAATAAATTGGTCGTGTATTCACTTTGTCATAAAACATTGGAGAAATGGCAACGTAAGAAGAGCAAACCCCAATTGACATCATATACACAGGAAAACACTGACATTTAGTCACCTATTTCATATCTTTAGCGATTCGTCATAAGTTGTAGGAAATAATCTCTCGGTATATCGACCAGTCGGAAAATAAAAATTATCATTATAAAAAATACTTGGACATTTCACCCCGCTTGACTTAGTCTTAGAGCTTTCCATCACCCCAAAGATATTTATTACAGCGATATGATGAATAATTTGAAAAGTGACGCACCATAATCCCGTGATAAGTCTACTACTGGCATAATGAATAAAATAGTTTACAAAGTAGTCTAGTCACGTCGCCTCATCTCTTTTCTGCGTCTTTAATAGATCTTATAAAAAATTTTGGTCGGACAATGTAATAGCTACCTATAATACTATTATGTAAAAGACTAAGGAATAACTAAAGGAATGCTAGAGGTTTCAGTCTTAAATTTTAAAGTTTACGTTCGCATACATTGCTATACTCTAAATATGAAAATTATGTTTAAATGGTGTCTTATGTTCATTTAGTATAACTAAAAACTTTTACTTAGCTTGTATCTTTTCGAATCAAAGCTACTCAAATGAGAAAGTCTTTTCACACCAGAAATAGAAGACCCTGGATTATGTAACTTAACACGTTTGAAAAGTCTTTCCAGAATACTTTTATCACCTTATTGAATTGTTATGAAAAATTGTCAGCGATTTTGAATTTCATATGCACCGTGTAACAAATATAAAATTATTATCATTATACGGCACTCGAGGTACAAGGAATAAGAACTCAAATACCGATTACACTTAAGAAATGTGTTGTTTTGGCTACTATAAATATACTAAATATTCCCTATAACATTTTACAGGAGGCGTCCACTAACCAAACTATGTATTTACCAAAACTTTTTCTCTCGGTTTGTAGTCCACAACTAAACATTGCAGGAGGTTTTTTTCTTGAACGTTCCAAGATTAAAGTACATATAGACTAAGAAAGTTGACGCAGGCAATTCATTAAACACTTGGTGACTTATGAAGGAAATAGGAGCTGACAAAGCGTTTAGTTCCACTTTTAAGTGTTTCGACAACGAAAGAATGAAACCACTTTCTGCGCCTAGTAGTCCGATAAAGGTATGGAGAGGGTCCAATAATTTCGAAGAGAGCCTTCGTACACGGGGTATAAGAAGGTGGCTGTTCATCTAGAATATTTAAAAAAGATAAATCACGTTGCGTTACATGGGAGAGCCATGCTTCGGCACGTATGAGCCGGCTCGACTCCGCTCGATACCACGGCCTCACAGAAAACCGGCAGTGAAGCAATGCTTTCATTGCATTTCGCCGCGTGAGTGAGGTTACCGGAGGCCCTAACCCTTCCCTCTCCCCTATTCCCGTCCTTCCCCTCTCCTCCCTCTCCCCTCTGCCCACTCTTCCCCCCTCCCCCTCTTCTCCTACTCCCACCTCAAAGGGCGGCAACGCACTTGTGATTCTCGAGTTACAGGTGCCCATGGGCGGCGGTAGTCATTTACCCTTAGGTGACCCGTCTACTCGTTTACCCCCTATACCATAAAAAAAAGTTAACGAATTCCGGTTTATTTAACAAAAGAAAAGAAAATGTCAGACACTGACCATGAAACCCCCTTGTACAATGCGATTCAAATAAGAATGGAACGGACCACGGCCAGTACAACCTGGTCGAAACGTCAGGCAATTCAGAGGTATGTAGTACCCATTTCGTGATCGCGTTAATTCCCATCTATGTACATAATAAATTAATAATATATATTCTAGCCTTATTCCTTACTTACACCTATGATTACAAACTCTCGATACGCAACAAGGGTTTGTGCGGGGTTTGCTTATGTTATCCCGTTTCTGTTTACCGACAACTTTGAGTGGCCGCTCTTAGTCAATAGCCTAAGCCCCTCCATCGTTTTCAATTGTGTTTGAAGGAACATATGAGTACTTAAGAGAAATCCATGTAGTTATCGAACAAATAGTGTGGAACTACGATAGGATATCAAACTTGAGCTTGTAAATAAAGATACCTACCTACGTACGGTTCCTGACCATACAATATGTATGTACATATATATAAATGAGAAGTCAGTTCAGTTGTATATGTGGTGATGTGTTTTGTGTAGGTTTATATGGACAATTGGATATGCCATATACCATAGACATAGACTTTTTACGTAGGAGAGCCATGCTTCGGCACGTATGTGCCGGCTCGACTCCGCTCGATACCACGGCCTCACAGAAAACCGGCAGAGAAGCAATGCTTGCATTGCATTTCGCCGCGTGAATGAGGTTACCGAAGGCCCTAACCTTCCCTCTCCCCTATTCCCGTCCTTCCCCTCTCCTCCCCTCTCCCTTCTTCCCACTCTTCCCCCTCCCCCTCTTCTCCTACTCCCACGTTAAAGGGCGGCAACGCACTTGTGACTCTCGAGTTACAGGTGCCCTTGGGCGGCGGTAGTCATTTACCATCAGGTGACCCGTCTGCTCGTTTGCTCCCTATACCATAACCAGTGCAGACGATGAAAGAGAACTCTTACTAACGAATGCCCGTGATAGATACTACCATACTCGTATCATAGCATAAGTTGCGGCTTATGCCATTAAGTTAGGTACTGTGAGGTCGTGATTTCGATTCCCAGTTTGGAAATTGCTTATGACTTCCCTTTTATGAAATTAAAATTCCTTCTCTCTTGTTCAGTTGAATCTTTCAACAAGACCAAAGTCTAGAAACATGGTCCGTGGACAGCAATAAACTCGGTTCTTAAAACTTTTAAAACGACTTTTAAAATATTCACTTGTCTTTTTTGATTTGGATCGTTTTATGGAGTTAAGTATAAGAGAAATATTAAAAGAATCTCCAAGTAAATAGTAAAATCTGTTTTTATTAGATTTATAAACATCTTTTGAAAAAAAATTATCCACTTTTTCAGTTTAAAATTAGGCGCACCACAGAAGCTCTAAAGTGAACTGCGCTCACACAATTACTAAAATTCTTGTTTTTTTTTTCATAATTTTATAGTAAAATACAACATCCGATCACCTATTAAAAACAGACGTATCAAACAAACTAAAAAAATAGCAAAATACGTAAACAAAACACATTTTTTGGCGTCTAAAATAACTGAAACTAAATATATTAAATAATTTTTTTATCGCTTTCTTTCTGTATTTTGTTCTCGATGATATTATGTTGTCTATATATGAAAGAAGCCTCCTTGTATGCGTGTGTGCGAGTGTGCGGTGTGCACACTCGCACAAACTAATAACCGTTTCATAAAGTGTATTACTAGGTTATGTGGTTTGATAACTTTCGCAACCTAAATCAAGGTTTGATCTGTCATTTATTGATTTAATCTTAAGATACTGAACAAGACTGATTAAAGTGACTGACATAGTAAGTTAGTTGATAGTTTAAAATGAGTATATCACTCGGGCACTCGTTTGAACGCCGATGAACTAATATTTTTTCAAGCCTAATTATGTTCGATGGCATCTACACGCAGCAAGAAACTGGGCTGGAAATTACCCATCAACTGCAGTAGTCGGTCAGGACCTATATCGTATAGGACATCGTTTAATGGGTGACGCTTATTCACATTGAGGGCCCTCGGTAACCCCTGCGGTTAGGACGGTTTACGCTCGTCACCCAACGTCAGTCAAGTGTAAACCTCTCATAAGTTTTTGGAACAAACTTTCTTGTCGCACGTTACACTTCAGACGACTGTGGCGGCGGTGTGACGGAAAAAAGTGTAAGCGCAACGAAAAATGCTAACCGCGAGTTGATTTTGTTTATTTAAGTACGCCATCTGTGGATTCTGTGCGATACTACTGTAATTTGATATTGGTTGTATGTATACTAATTATCCATTTATTAGTTCGGGCAATTTTCGCAGATGGCGCAATTTTGATTTCTTATTTTTACAATATTTACTATATTTTGATACAATGTATTCAATCCATTAAATTTATTTATATAATATAGTGAAAGGAACTTCGTCCCAACCGGTATTCCAAAGACACCTCATGCCTTTTTTTATTTGGATCAAATTACACAGTGACAAACCAAGCATATTTTTCTAATTACTTTTTCTGTAAATACACACAGAATCTGCCAAAATAATGCAAACAGGCTATTCATGCATACAAATATTTCTACTCAGTAGGCACTGAACCTGCCACATACGTCAGTTATAGTCGAATGTCGAATGCAATACCGCCGCCGCAGCACATTGGTCGTAAAATTGTCCAAAAAGAGAATGAATGATGATGATGATGAAAACCTTAGGGCTTTCCTCAAGCATGCATTAAAAACTGTAAAATTCGTGCAAAATGCATTAAAACTTATTTACATTATAACTTTAATAATGAAATTACTTAAAGCAATTATATAACTATTAAGTTATATTGACACCGTAACCAAGAAGGCCCTACTAAAAGATACTGCAAAATAAATTTTAATGATAGTACTACCGTACACAAGGCTCATTCATTAATGACATTTAAATAAATAGTGACTCTCACTTCAAGGCAATAAAGGTAGAATTAGCTTGAACAAAACCAAGTCAACAATAAATACTCAGAATTAGAAATATTTGATTATAGTTATCTCACATAACCTATTATGCGTCGAAACTCCATACGGGAGAGTTTCTTTTGCTCTGACCGCAACTTGTACTCGGGACATAATATTTCATTTGATGATTGGTGTGCTTTACTAATATAAGATAATACCTATTTAACGACTCTTACTCATACGTGATATGAGCCGTCGAGATTGCTGACGATGCTATGGAGAATGAATCAGATCGGGAGTTAGATGCTACTGATGACAGACCTAAAGTATGCTAAGTGAAGAATGACAAAAAGATCCTTCATTCTTCTCTTGAGGAGTAAAAGGTTATCACTTATACATAACCTTTCACGTTATCCTGGCCAATGGCACTGTGACCACGGCCAGTGTAACCTGGTCAAAACGTCAAGAAGTTCAAAGGAATGTAAACATACCCAAATCATCTAGTTAATTCCCGTTATATAATAACTACTAGCTACTGAGTAGGACTTGGAAATCACTATGTTTTATGACTCTCTCAGATAACTTAAAAAATACACTGTGTTTAAATCAACCGTCATTAAATGTGCTATGACTACAATGAATCTTGTGGAATCGTCTTATAAGCTATCAATCCAAATACCGCGTGTGTCATCAATGACTAAAAATAAGAAACAAAACAACCTCCGAAGACCAACATTAGTATCCTCATCAATTAAAAAATTATATCATATGAAATTTTCATTGCCTTCATTTCTAACAACATAATTATCTACTTCATACAATGTTTCAAAGTACAGTTTATTTAGAAAAACAAGAGAACTGTTCAAAATGCGTGCCACAGACCGCATTATTACTTGTTTTTGAACTGTATAAAGGAAACGCATCACGTAAAACAAATTTGTCTTTGGTAAGTTTTAGACAGTGTTACCAGTTTAAAAAACGTTGGCAATAAAACAAGCATTTGTAAGAGTGCGCGACTTGTGAGAGTCAAGTTTGTGAATTTCGTGATCTACGTTTAAATGACCCTACTAGTGATTTCAAATTGATTTAGAAACTCGATTGAAACAAGGTCTGAGATACAGACTGCCATAATGTTAAAAAACTACTTACTTACATTGCGTCTTGTGTAAAATTCAAGCGGAGGTAAACATATTAGCTAAGCCGTTGGACTTGGAATCAAGAGATTTAGGGTCATATTTGAAGCAGTAAACCGCAGTGAACCCATTCTTAACATAAAAGTTAAGCCAAGTTGAAGGTTAACAAGAAAACTAGTCACGTTTGTCGTGAGATACAAGCAATGAAAAATTCATAATAGTCTTTATGAACGATTATTATCGTTAGAGAACATAGGCTCTAGAAGAATGACCATAAATTAATAAGTGCAGCCTGAATGTTTTAATACACCTAAGGACCTATGAACTAGTAAAAGGGGTAGGAAAAAGTTGATTATATGCTCAGCAATAGCACTATTGGTGGAAGTGAGAGATATAAGAGGCCTAGATAGCCTAAGATCCAGGAGTGGACATCACGAGGTTGAAACGATGACGATGATGAAGAAATTAGTTTCACCACTCCAAACATTAAACATTTCCATTCTAATATTATAATATACGCAAACTTCAGTGCCAAACAACATGGAATCTCCCGCATCGTTAGCCGTTTCTTAGCAAAAACACTTACTTTATCAAAGGATTACTCCAAAGTTCTACCAATATTCTGGAGTCTGAGAGTCGAGATGTTTTAACCACAGAAGAAAAGAGTAACAATTGCAAAATATTAATTCAGACAAGCTTGAGACATAGACAACGTTTAATGTTTTTATTGTATTTCAAGCATTTGACAGTATGAAACAATGCAGTTATTTGATATGAATACTCTCGTATCATGTAAATCCATTGTTATAGGCTTTTGTTTACAATTTATCTCAAGTCTTGTTGAACGAGGTGTAGGTGCTCAGAATACATAATAATACAAAGGCTCAAGCTCGCTTTATTACGTCGAACTTATGTACAGACTATTCCAAACAATGTCAAGAAATATAATCAATAATAGAGTAAAGATTAAACCTTTGGCGTGCTAAACCTTAAAGAAGAAAGGGTAAAAAAATAATAATTGTTTAGTATCCGCTAATATGCACAACGTGATTTAATAACAACAGTATTCTTATGAAATGGAATAAAAATGTCATGTGCATATTAAAAAATATCTTCAATTTCGTTCTACTGCCTCGATACGGTCACTAGACCTTATCGAGGTCCTGGAACGAAATTTATAGATATTCATCCTTAAAATTAGATAGAAATAACTTTGTTGTGATTCTTATTAGAACAACCTCAGATTATAAGACCAACAAAACTCACTGTAGCCGAATTATGGTGCAAAGTAAGACAAACTTTTTAAGTGAATTTTTATTCTGAACACCGTAGTAGGGCTCCAGAGTTTGTGTCAACTTATGAGACAGTGAGTGAGTTTTGAAGAGTTCGCTGACAGAGTTAAGGTTTGTTGTCTCGTTGTTCCTGACGGTTCGTGATTAAGTGCCTCGAGTCTAATAACTCACGAATGATTGAGACAGAGTTTCATAAATCAGGTGAACCCTGGTGTATATTATAAACAAATTCCTATTATATTTTAAGCATTTATAAGTGGCAAAAATATAACCTCAATATTACCTACTCAATAATACATAGGTAAAACAACCTGTACTGTTGTATTATGTATGCTACAAGTAAACAAGAGTTCTACCTTTGTGAGTTTCCTGCAGCTGAAGCGAATTTTACTTCCACAAAACTTAATACCACATAAACAAAATGAGATCGTCAAAATAATAAACCATGCCCCGTCAATAAAAAGACAAAGCTAATAATCCACCGCATCTCATAAAGAATATTGTACAAACTTCTTGAGGGTAGTCTTCATAAAATTTTGATCTCTTTAAATTCATATTCATGAAGAACAATGTAATTCACTGGCAGGTAAAATGAATTACACAGTAAGTAGTTATTTTAAGAAAAAAATATTCCAGGGAATTGACTTGCACATCACGTAACAATAACGTAAGGGCTACAAATGCAATCTCTTTGAAATGGGGGTGCTATAGAAAGTTAAGAGTACCAATTCTATAAAGTTTTCTCACAGTCTCACTGCAGGGAAACGACGTTTAAGAAATAACTATTGGCTTATCTGTGGTTTTAATAAATGTAAACTGATGCCTAAATGCATCTACGTAGCTGCAATCAGCGTGTATGTGGGTCACACTGAAAGTTTTTAGAATAGGGTAGTAAAAAAAGAGCTGACTAAAAATTTATTTAAATTTCGACTTAGGAACTCTTTCGGAATCTATAGATGTCCTAAATGCATCTACGTAGCTGCAATCAGCGTGTACGTGGGTCACACTGAAAGTTTATAGAATAGGGCAGTAAAAAAACAGCTGACTAAAAATTTATTTAAATTTCGAATTAGGAACTCTTTCGGAATCTATAGATGTTTAATGATTGCAAATGTCATTTGTTTTTACAAATTGGCGGTAATTTAAAAAGTGTCTGTTAGATACGCGGGTATATAGGGACGACAGTCAAACACGCTAGTCGATGACACACTAATTTATTAACTTACAAACAGGTTATAGTACCGGGTCGCAGCCGCGGTACGCACATATATAACAGTGTCTGTCGTGCATCGCAATGGATTTGACTAGATACATTTTTAGCTCAATGATTTATTACGACTTTTGTTGCGATCTTACTCAACAACAATGTTAAGATAGACTTCGATTGGCATTACATTACGAAACCCCATCTCGTGTTACTGTTTACAACTGTTTTAATAAGTTTAAACGTGATCAAAGCAAACTCACTGATAATTCTCGAGAAGGACGTCCTTCTAAGGCGACTACTGAAGATAGGTAGATGAGATAGAGTGCTGTGCGGCTAATGATAGAAGCTGATAGAAGGGTGACATATCAACAGATTCGGGCAGCTTTAGGCATTGGTATGAGTCAAGTACAAAAAGTCTTACATGAATATTTAGGCGTCAGAAAGCTTTGTACTAGATGGATACCTATGCTTTTGCAAGACGACAGTTTAATGGCCTAAGTACTAGGCTCTATAATAAAGCCCACAAACAATTAAATATCTTGACAAAGTATGAGGTAAAACACAGGTTTCTGGCTACAGCCGTTAACATATAGTAATAACGAGGAGTACAGTAAAGTGAGATAAGTTTACACCCACCCTATAGGTTTAAAAGGCAAACAAACACGCAACATGCACGCACATACACAGACGCATACACAGACGCACACACACACGTTAAATTTTGTTTTCCTTTTATATAGCATAAGTAGGTACTTTGTTCACCCACTGCACGTAACAATGTTTTGTAACCGCAATAAGACTTTTTATAAATGGATTATCTTTTCTAAGATACAGACAGATTTTCTGCCTAGTTTAGGAAAGAGAGTCCTATGACCCATTTTATTGTTGTACTGGTTTTTCTCTCTATAACAATTAGGTATGTAAGACAACTCTGTATATTATGCTATCTACAAACTACTTATTGAAATAAATTTATTATTATTATATACAGGGGCGGCCTTAGGCATTGCGAGGCCCCGGGCGATAGATCTTTGCGAGGCCCTATCATCCTTTGAGGAATTTATGCGAATTTTTATGTGAATTGAACCTATATTAAATGCTAATGCTTAATGAAAAATGCAAAAAAAAAAACATAGGAAATTGACAAAACTTCTAGGTCAATTTCCTTCACTTTTCTATGGAACGGTATTCCCTAACCAATTGACGATCTGTTTTATTTTCCGCTAAATCTTTCAAAGCATCACATATATCGTTTAGTTGATATTTAACGGCCTATCGAATCTACCCAGAATTCCCACGTAGTTTCAGATAGCAGTTTTAACTTGAGCCAGCAAAGAGATTTTTCTCCATGGGTGGTTGTGCGAGAAGAGCGAGGCCCCGGGCGGTTGCCCTGCTTGCCACCCCCTAAGGCCGCCACTGATTATATATTCCTCATAATTTGACGGAAAATCAAAAACGTCGTCGTTTTGACTGGTGCCGCTCAATGCTTGAAAAGTATAACGGTGGTGTTTAGAACGCTGTAGGTATATGACATCGTCACAGACTCACAGGTGATGGAAGCTAGACAATCTGCGCAATAGATGTTTCCATTCAAAGATTTGCCGACAAAAGTAAAAAAGGGCAGAAGTCAAGGGAAAAGATGATTGCCTCATTCTTTGGACGGACGGGTCATTTCGCAGCAATAATTCTAGAAGATAAAAGGACTGTTACTGAAGATTGATACTTCAGTCAGTGTCTACCTAAATCTGAAATCGCTAGTTAGGCAGAGTATTTGCAAACCAAAATATTAGCAAAAATTTTACCCAAAAAAAAATCTGAATCCGACTATTTTTCGGTTTTGAAGTATGACCTGACTCCACTGAATATACTTAATTAACATACGCAAATATATACTTTAAGTCAGACACGCACTACGAGTTTTTCGCTGCACAAAAAAAAACCACTGCGGCATAATGTCGCGCCACAACACCCACACACGTTGTCACATAGTGGATTCAATGGTAGTACGCGCACATAACGGCAAAATCAAACGCTCGCTGCGTTGATTAGTTTGTAACAAGCTACAACTCTTGCGGTGTATTGCCGAGCGGCGAAACACTCATAGTGCACGCCTGGCCTTAGTCATTCTGAAATTTGTGTTGTTTATTCATTTAAATACCGTCCTCAAATTCGTCATCAGCTCTGCTCAGCTCTAAAATCATATACAGTGTTTCCTAAAATCTTCGTATGCTAGCACGTGTCTTTGTGTTTGCGTACTACGAAGAAAAAGAGACAAACATATTCATAAATAGGATTTAGCCTGCGAGAGAATGAGATAGAATACAAGAATACAGTGTTTCCTATAGTCTTCCTATCTTTGCGCCTGCGTACTACGAAGCCTTCAGAAAATGCGTCATAGGCAACGTGGTGTTTCATTCTGCCGTGTGTGAATTGCACACACACACACTTTTTTTCTTTTACTGATTGGTTCTTTATCCATTTATTAATTTGTATTTTGTAATTTACTCATGCCGCATTCCTGTAATCATGAAACAATTCGTTTTGCTTACGGACGGTAAAATCGTAATGTAGATATGGTGTGATCTTTTACGGGCTACGAATAAGACAAGCACCAGTTTATAGAATGACATTGTGATTATGGACGTTGCAACGAAACTCGAATCGGCTATTAAGTTTCTCAGCCTTACATATAATAAAGACCGATAAATTAGAAGACACTTTTGCTAATGTAGAATGCAGAAGTTACAACAAGAATATATTTTTGTTTAATGATCACCAACCACCAACTGTAATAGAGAGCGCTCATTTTCACAACTTAGAATAATAAAAAATGAAATATGAACGTCAATGTGACTGGCCTGTTGGTCTAGTGGTTAGTGACCCTGACTGCTATGCCATAGGTCGTGGGTTCGATTCCCACCCGAGTCTGGGTGTTCTTTGTGTCCGTTGTTTGTATGTTTGTAAAGTCCCCCGCGACACAGGAGTCATTCCTAATGCGGGAGTTGTCTTTTTAAAAAAAAAGAAAAAGAAAAATAAAATGTTACAAGAATGTTGAAACAATTAATCAGTTGTGTATAGAAAGTGCTGTTCTTCAAAAAAATATCAGAAATCCCGAATGAAACCGGACCAATTCTGGAAAGTTGGTCCGGTTTCTTTCTGATCTTTCTATTATAAAAATAATCAATATTTTATTCTTGTCTGTATATGTCTTCTTGTCTTTTACTTAAGAAAACTATTAACAATAGTCAATTAAATATAAATACATAACAATAAAACTGTTTTTCTAGTCATTTACTGTTTTGTACTTTCCAATGGGGCCCCAGGTTCTTGTGTGCCCAGGGGCCCCGGCCTACCCAGAGATGGCCTTGTTCACCGACGCACGCCGTTGCATTTTTGAACCGACTTCAGAAAATGAGGTTCTGTATTCGATCCGTATGTACACGATTTTCTTAAAATGTAATAGATCAATTTTCATGATTGTTTCACTACCGTATTCTACATATTTTCACAAAGGTTTTAATTTCACTAAAGTCCATTTGTTTTTTGATATATGTCAACTGTTTTACACCAAGCGCGAGCGTCATAGTCTGGAGTCTCAGGATTAATCTCCGGTAGCGTGATTTTTATTCTAGATACACATGGTTCTTATATGGAACGTATTAACTCCATCATGTTTCGGTGTTGCATTTCAAAAAGAAATTTCTGTATTTGACTACATTGACCTTTCATGCTATCATCATTCGGAGGGTAGAATACACACCAACATTAAACCAGCGAAGTGAAATTTAACAAAACCACATTTATTTCAAGCTGACCCAACTGACTTTGTCCTGTTCGATTTTCAATATTTTCGATAACTTTCCAATGAT
Source organism: Euplagia quadripunctaria (assembly GCA_963859945.1). NCBI lineage: Eukaryota > Metazoa > Arthropoda > Insecta > Lepidoptera > Erebidae > Euplagia > Euplagia quadripunctaria. Next base: position 9,524,122 of record OY982583.1, read on the forward strand.
CCTGGAAGACTTTTAAATTTATTCTATGTGCAATATTTTAGTTCCACGTCCACTTCTCGTACTAGTCAAAACAAATAGGTACAACGCGAAATATATAAAGATTCTGTATTACAAAAATATTTCAAATGCAGTTTTTGAAAGACAGTTGTGAAATGACCGATACATTTACAATACAAGTATTTATTTTTTTAAATAGTATTATTTGCTTTCGAATATAAACTTTCGTGAATGGTATTTATATTAGATAAGAAGATACAGTTTTACTCACGTGTATATTTCGGGGATGCACGTGCTAGTTTCGGACCCGACGGGGGCCTTTTATCAAGGGGTAAGGTGCCGTACCGTTAATTGCAGGCGCCAGACTGGATGGGCGTCTGTCCCAACGATTCATTTGTTGTAACGAACGTCGAACGAACGTCCGAAATATACACGGGAGAAAAACCGTATATCCTTAACTAGTATTATTTGCACCTATAATAAGATATTTAAATCATTAATAATATACAATAAGTAAAAGTTGTGTGAAATTTTCTGAGGTAAATAGCGTGTTGGACACGCCTCATTCTGTTAGTTACGTACTTCTTTCTTGCAAAATCTTATGATAAGAGACATTTTATGTTATTTCTAATACTTAAACAGTTAATTATAGTTAGATTTTAAAAATATCGGTTTAAAAATTCGCAGAAATTGCTGGGCAAAAAATAAATGTATAATTAAATATTTACAACACACACACACACACGTAATGAAACTAATGAAAACAACATACGATTTATATTCCTGTAAAAAATTACATTAAAAAACATATTATTGTAGTAATAATTTAATTTTGAAGTAATACTTTTCTGTTCTGTGGTAATACTACAATAATATGTACTTAATTATATTTTTTCAAGTTTCGTAACATATTATAATATAATAATGTAAACTACGTTACACTGGCCTGCTTGATATATTATTCTTAGCAATTCTGAAACAAAGCGCAAGCGTGCATGCGGAGCGCGAGTGTGAATGGATATCTTCTGAAATCTAAATGACCATTTAGGAATAATTTAAATTCACCTGTATACCACAATCGTCAATTAACATTTTAAATACTCTTTACGGGATAGACAGAGACAACAGCCCTCCATTTACATCTTACAACCTTCCTCTGCCATCATCAGACCTTTCATACATGCTCTCCGGTTTCGGATATTTCGGACTTGTCGTTTTTCCAAGACATCATCAATATTCATACTTTATCACTTTGGCACTGAAAACTATAAAGTATGCTTATTAATTTAAAAAATAAGGATCGGTTTATAAAATTCCGAATAAAATGTGTATTGATCTAATGACATTTTTTTTAAATAGACGATATCGATTAATTGATGACAATATTAAATAAAAATATTGAATTTGAATGATTCTATGCATTTCCTTATTTGTAATTTGTATTTTAAATGTTTGTGGTCAAAATACTGTTATTTTGTATTTCATTTTTTAAATATTTGCGAAAAAGGTTTTTGTCATTTGTATTTTAATTAAAGCAAAGCATGTATTTTGGCCAGCTCTGCAAAAGTACCTGTAGCAATGCTTGCCTTTGTTCATCAAATTATTGATTAATTGTCACCGTCACCACTCACCATCAACGTCCATTTTTTGTATTTATTACAGTGGGCAGCCCTTAGATGTGTGTCATTAAATGACAGTAATGACAAAGTCATAGTGACAAAACACCTATAAAAACACCCCTTAATTCCGCATTCCATTTCGTTTGTCTTATTAAGCATACAGAGCGATAATTGCTTGAAATAGTAACGCGTAAGAAAAGGAAACAAAATCTATTACAAAATGATTGTACTTGTCAAATTCTGTCGTTATTGATACTGTTTTGCAGTATAATAGTATATTATAAATATTTTATTTATTGTAATTATTTACTATGGCGTCTTCTTCTGAAGATAGTGTTCCTACGACCAGTAGCCAGGAGAACCCGCCAGATGATCTGGAGCCGGGAGCGTGTCACGAAAGCATTTTAAACCCTACAGACTCTTTCGAGGAGTTTGCTTCTGAATTGAGTTCTAGTTTACAGGAGCGCAATATTTTACTTAATACTAAGAGTAGTACTATTCATGAGATACAAAGTGAGATTGGTGAGAGTTCCAAAGAGAATACTCAAATAAAATCTACAAAGTCCACTGATGATCTACACGGCAAGGATGTAAGATTTTTTAAGTATAACACATTCCTGTACTTTCTGCTTGTTAAGATGCATCTAAATTTAGCTTAATTACATTACCTACAATGTTTATCACATAAGCTATTTGGAATTACTACATTATATGGCTTTGTGAACATATACAATAATAACTATGCCTATATTTAGGGTGAGATATAAGATTTCCAGTCAATTGAATAAAGCAGCCTGTCACATGAGTATTGTATTACAGTTAGTCAATTTTTTTATCGATTTAACATTTCTAGGAATCCATGACAGCCTCAACTAGCAACTCAAACTTGATAGAACAACATGAGGGTGATATAGATAATGAAAAAGATGATTATCTTCAATCACCTGAATTAGTTAACAAAGAAAAACATGTATTTATATTGAGTTCTGCAGGGAAACCTATCTATTCTAGGTAAGTACCTTATCATAACTAATTATCACATCATATTGAGTAGGATCTATATTAAGATAACCGCCAGATCAGACAGACAGTCTGTATGAGAAATAAATAAAAGCTTGGTTAATGATGAACAATTTTATCTTTTGATCTTTAAGTAGAGTTCATACATTAAAAACTGTATTAACAGAGTTTCAGCCTTTTGGATGAAGGGCGATGTTTGCAACTAAAATGTAAGTTAAGGCAGCATTAGTACAATGACTAAGCAATCGGACGAATCTTTACCTTGTGCTTTACTTCATTGGTGTCAATAACAATTGACTTATCATGACTTTTGCTTACTTAGGAACTTAGAAGCTTGGCATATCACACTTCGATAATATAATGTAATAAGTCGAAAAATTAAATTGTTCAGAATAATCAAAAATGTTCATGTTATTTTTTTGTATTTGGAAATTCATGCACTTTTGGAATTAGTGAAGTTATAGTTATTAGTATTTTTGGGAGTGCAAAATGTGTAATAGCAATAACAGTGACATTTTTATTAAGAAAACGCTTAATTGGTATTTTTTAGTTATTCTCGAATTTGATCGGAGGTGCAATATGAAGGTTTGCTATTTCGTATACCAGTGACAACATTCATTTTCATTTAATTTAAAAAATTTCAGGTATGGTAACGAAGATAAATTAGCAGGTCTTTGTGGTGTCATCCAAGCATTAGTTAGTGTGGTAGAGGAACAAAACCAGGATATATTAAGGTCTATCACAACTGAGGATTGTAAGGCAGTGTTTTTAGTTAAGGGACCTTTGATACTTGTTGCGCTTTCTAAGTCAAATGAAAGTGAGACGCAACTTGTTTTACAATTAACGTAAGTTGCAATATTTTCTACTATAACATATTTTTTGCACATTTTTTAAGAGTTGCGTCTAATAAATGTTTAATAAACTTTCAGGTATGCATTCAATCAAATTGTGTCAGTACTTACATTAACTCAACTGAACAGAATATTTGAACAAAGAAGAAACTATGACTTAAGAAGACTATTGTCTGGAGCAGAACGACTTATAGACCATTTACTTATATTTATGGAGAAGGATCCAGCATTTCTATTAGGTAAGTGCATAATCGCTAATGACGTGTACTTACGACGCGCACGCTGCGCTAGCACTGCGTAGAGTCACGAAATGTACAGACCTGCGTTTGCACCAAACATAATATTTCCATTTCAATCTTATTTTTCAGGTGCAGTTAGATGCTTACCACTACCAGAAAAAGCCAGAGAAAATATCACAAGTGCTATACAATCGACGTGCAGCAAAATCCGGGACCTGGTTTTCGCAATCATGTTAGCAGGCAACCAGTTAATAACTCTAGTTAGGATGAAGAAATACACGCTGCATCCATCTGATATACATTTGTTGTTCAATCTTGTTCGAAGCTCAGAGTCTTTTAAAACAGCTGAGAGTTGGACGCCAATCTGTTTGCCGAAGTTTGATTCGACGTAAGTAGCGTTTTCTGAATACTATTTAGTTTGAAAAAATTGCCAAAAAACCATACCTCATCTTAAAACCTTATGAACACTATTGCCTATAAATTTGGCACATTTGTATTAAAGCCCACTTAGACTAACATAATATGATTATTGTGCAATTCTAACAATATTACATATCGGGTCGAATTGGATAACGTCGTTTTGCCAGTGCTTTTTCTCAGTCTTAGGAACTCGTAAACGGTCGACAGGTAGACAAAAGAAAAAGAACGTAAGTATAAAAGGCCGGCAATACGATAAGACAAAGTTGGATAAACTTTAAAATGAATTAAAATTTCAACATTTCAGAGGTTTTCTCCACGGCCACGTGTCCTACATCTCAGAAGACTGTCAAGCCTGTCTTCTCCTTCTTACAGTACAAAGGGATGCATTCTTTCCACTATCACAAGCAAAGCACACTATCGCCGAAAAACTCCGACGATCCAACTGTTTAGTAGCCATTAACGACGCTTTGAATAGAAATCAGGAGCTACCAACAACAAATCCTTTGAAACACATTGGTATACCAGAAATAAGGCATTTTATGTACAAGTGTAAATCGACGGCTCAGCTTTTCACTTCAGACCCAATTAGTTTGGATAAGTTACAAGATTATAGGATAAGGCACAAGGAAGGTGGAGATATTTGTGAGAAGAAAGTGGAAAAGTTATCGGATATAGATTATGTAAGGAACTACAGACAGTTTTGTGCTCAAATCCATTGTACGTCCACACCGGCCAAGTTGATTTTTAGGTCGAACTCACATGACACAATTTTAGCTTGGGTGAGTAATTACTTCTTTGTGCATGTTGGTTGTGAGTTACGCATTTTATCTCGATCTTAAACGTTGATTCATAGAAAAGTTTAAAACGTAACACAATTACCCGTGATGCATCAGCTAGAATGTAATCGGGTACAAAATTTTCATATTTTTTTATTTATTTGTATCATTGGATTCTTGAAAAAAAAAATTGACAGTAAAATAAAAATGGGTTGTGAAGCAGCTAATGTTTGGAAAATATCACCTTGATATTATTTTTCAGGTAACCCACGGCTTCGAACTATACGTCACGTTTGACCCTCTAATGGAGAAAGATCAAGCGATAAAAGCAGTGGATCGTCTACTGAAATGGATCAAGAAAGAAGAACAGAGGATCTTCATAATGCACGCGCCCACCTTCTAGCCCAAGTTCACAGTGCCTTCTCTAAGTGGCATGATTAAAAACTCTATTAGTCGCAACTCTAGTGCTGATGAGTGATTGCTTGGTACCCTTGGATGATCGACCCATACCCATAAAACAAAATTGTTATAAACTTCCCGATTGGTTCCCCTTTTGAATTTTGTCTTGAGAAAAAATCGCGTCTGTAAAAAAAGAATTATGTTCTATTCGTTTAGTCGTATAATGCCTAATTCGCAAAATGGCACCCGTGTCTCAAAAGGGCCTATTTGGGAATGGACTAGTTCTCGAAAGGATTTATTCGCGAAAAGGCTAATTCTCAAAAGGACTAAATAGTAAAATACGTAATTCGCGAAAGGACTCATTCGTGAAAGGACTAATTCGTAAAAGGACTAATTCGCCAAATGACCAACATTGACCAACTCACGCCATGAGTTAAATGTTATGAAACAACCAAGTAATTTTTTTATGTTATGTTATGTTTTATACGAAATGCAAATAATAACTGAATAAAATTTTTGTTTTACTAAAATAAAACAATCATAGATTATTATGATGAAAAAAGTCTTAAATTAACAACGCATCTTACAATGTGTCAGACAACAAAAAATCATCATTACATATTTTGTATTACCGATTTCGTGTTCGCTTTTTTTTTACTAATTTTTTGTTTGCGAATTGGCCCTTTTGAGGCTCGGGTGCCATTTAGCGAATTAGGTATTATACGATTAAACGCTACGATTGCCTTAAGGTTGTTAACAACTGCTGTTGTGCATACTCGTTAAACATGTTATCAATAGATGGCGCTTTCCAAAGAAAGGTTTTATGAGATTCGGATTGACCTGCGCAATAGACAACGAGATCAAAACTCCTTTGCCATAACTTGAATACTGTCAAACATGCATACAATATGAATTGTGATTAATTCTAATTCAAGACTAACTTGTACATGCTGTCAAAATACGTCTTATAAATATTCGTATTCAGTAATCACAAATAATTTCTGAAACTTGAATGAAACTAATTGTCTATGACTAGTAGTAGGTATTCTCAGGAATAAATTACCATTCTCTACTGTCTCTGTTCAGTCAGTTACCGAATATTCTCTACTTATGTGGCACATATATGTTATGAGTACAATGAAAGGATATGATTTTTGGGAGAAAAAGAAACCAACTTAGAGCTTCGTAAGTTTTCGCAATTAACTGTTTTTGAGTTCCAAAAATAATGTAGTATAAAATTAGTCTGCGTCTAAAATATTGTTATTATCTTAATCCGCTAACACTGCACAGCTCTCTCATGACTAAGAGCTCCGGTAGAGTTCGAAACTAACTAGAATATTCAAATGAATGTTAGTTGTTTATTAGTAAATATAAGATATATGGATAGATAGGTATGTTAATTAGATAAAATTATTGTTATGAAAGTAGTAATTGCCGGTTGATTATCCTATGCTCTAGCTTCTCCTAATGTGCCACATTGATACTATATTTTTTTCGCGTAAAAAGTATCATGAAACGGCTCCACTCATTATAACCTTGACAAAACCTTCCACTACGCTATCGCTATCGTCACAAATCTCGTGGTACGGGGACAGTGGCGTAACTAAACCATCTGACTCCCGTGGCTAATTCATGAATACATTTAATAATTAGTGCCTCGTGTGTTCAGGGCCTTTGATGTTTGGGGCCTCTCGAGCGTGGGCTCGTGGCATTTTGCGCGCTTGGCCACCCTATTGTTACGCCACTGTACTGTAATAGGACTTGTTAGATTGTTTTAACCACAGAGAATGACATTGTAAATACCTTCCTATAGAGATCGCATTGTTTGTCTTCTGTGATTATGTAAAAAGAAATAAGGAGTTTGTCTATTCCACAAAGTGATCATTTCGTCTTAAGACGTACGAAAATTAAGATATTGACACCGTGGAACCAAGTTATAACGACATTTCACGTTACTTGATTTACCATCTATATACCTACGATGATAGACGGCAAAGCAAGTAACGTGAAATGTCGTTATAACTTGGTTCCACGGTGTCAATTTCTTAATTTTCGTACGTTTTTTAGACAAAGTGATGTTTTGACATTTTTCGTTTCCATGCCTATAGAAGGCATATTATAGCATTTTAGTATAATGTTTATGAACATTTTGTTAAAATTTTAATGGTATCAATTAATTGGTACGCGAAAACATTCAAATACGAGGGGCGATCAAAAAGTAATGATAATGAGTATAATAAAACAACGATTCTAGTTTAAATTTAATTTATTTTTCTACATAGTCTCCTAACAAGTCGATACATTTAGTCCAACGTTTCTCTAAGCCTAAAATACCCTTTAAAAAAAAATCTTTATCTTGGCTCTCCCAAAATGCCTCTACAGCAGCCATAACCTCGCTATCATCCTCAAATTTCTTGCCCCTGAGGTGTTCCTTGAGCCGAGGAAACAAATAAAAGTCGCTGGGGCCTAAATCTGGAGAATAGGGTGGGTGTTCGACCAGTTCGAAGCCTGCTTCTCGAATGGCAGCCGTCGCAACTTCGGCTTTGTGTGCAGGTGCGTTGTCCTGATGAAACAGGACTTTCGCTCGGAGTTTGCCCCGTCTTTTTTCCTTTATGGCTTCTCGCAGTCGTCTTATTTGATCAGCGTAGTAGGAGCCCGTTATAGTAGCTCCCTTTTCCAGGTAATCAACCATTATGATTCCCTCAGCATCCCAAAAAACGGACGCCATAACCTTGCCCGCCGAGCTCGAGACTTTGAACTTCTTCGGCGTCGGTGAGGATGGCCTTTTCCAAGTCATCGATTGTTGTTTGGTCTCAGGATCAAAATGATGGATCCATGTTTCGTCCATGGTCACAAATCGAGACAAAAAATTTTCTTGGTCAGCCTGGAACTTTGCAAGATTGGCTCTTGAAATGTCAACTCGCTTTTTCTTTTGTTCGTCCGTTAACATTCTCGGTACCCAACGCGCGGAGACCTTCTTCATATTCATTTTGCCGGTCAAAATGCTTTGGATGCTGCCATATGAGATCCCTGTGACCTCAGCTAAATGTCTGATGGTTACTCGGTCTGCTAATACGATATCTTCGACTTTTTTCACGATTTCCTCAGTGAGGGACGAGGTTGGGCGTCCCTCGCGATGTTCATCTTCTGTGGATGTTCTACCCAGCTTAAACTCTTTGCACCACCGTGCCACCGTAGAATATGGAGGAGCAGAGTCCCCCAGTGTCTCCACCAAATCAGCGTGTATCTCTTTGGTAGACATTTTTTTCAAACAGAGGTACTTGATGACGCATCTCACATCGTGTTTCTCCATTTTCGTGTTGTCGCTCCGACTGCTGGTATTCAAATGAATGTAGCTCGTCCAAATGATGTCCTATTTATACAATTTTTTAGGTGGGAAGTAGTGAAGGACCGAAGAAGTGAAAACAATTTTTTTTGGATTTTTATCTTTATTAGAAATACCCGTTTATCATTACTTTTTGATCACCCCTCGTATTTTGAAGGAATTACGGCACAGCCCAATTCTTGGGAACTGATTAAATACGTACCGCCCTGCCGTGTAGGCGTGTACTTATTACACGACTGCCCAAAAAAGGTAATGTTTTCAAGGTTCATGTGTGTGGGTTCTTTATTCCACCATAACTTCTTAATACCTGAACAGATTTGCATGTATGGGGTATCGTTAGAATCCTTACATCATTAATACGTCTAGATGGAGTGTCGCACTACAAAAGAACTATAATAAACGGGCCAACTTTATTATTATTAATTTTGAAATGACTTAAATATTTTGCTTGAACTGATAAGAAATAATGATAACTGAGAGAGCCATGCTTCGGCACGTATGGCCGGCTCGACCAGAGTGATACCACGGCCTCACAGTAAACCGGCAGTGAAGCAATACTTGCATTGCTTTTCGCCGCGTGAGTGAGATTACCGGAGGCCCTAACCCTTCCCTCTCCCTTCTCTCCCCTATTCCCACCCGCCCCTCTCTCCCCCCCCCCTCTTCCCCTACTCCCACCTTAAAGGGCGGCAACGCACTTGTGACTCTTGAGTTACAGGTGCCCATGGGCGGCGGTAGTAATTTACCATCAGGTGACCCGTCTGCTCGATTGCCCCCTACACGATAAAAAAAATTACTGATGAATAGTAACTTTTCCGTTTTTTAAGATCGACCTTTGTAATTTCTGCACTCTTTTATCTTCCAAACTGTCATTATAAATAATACGATTTCGCAATGCAATTCGAGCGTATTTAGTGACCGCAACTGACAACGGGCACTGAGCGCGGGAAAGGTACTTAAAGGCCAATTGGACTATAATTTTTTCGACGTTTTCACAGCTTTGACAGTCCACTACCCATATTACTGATCTAAGCTTATATCATTTCGAGTGGTACAGACTAGCCGCCATAAATCAATATGGCGGCTGTATGATTCGTTTTTTTGGCAGGGCAGTTGTTTATTAATTTGGTAATTTTTTTGCATAAATATTTCTATAAAAACAATCTAATTCGTCCAAGTCTTAAGGAAATCTTTTGCAGTAAGAGTCTCTTTGGCTATTACGCCATGTATAGGAATCGGTATTCTAACCAGGTTTGGCGGAATACCTATTACAAATAATGTGTATAATTAAATGTAACTAATAAAGCTGTACCTTTGTGGGCGTCGCTTAAAAACTGTACCGTGCAGAGCTGACAGATGGTCATGTCATTCGAGTAATGTAGTTGTGTCGCGGAAAATTTTGATTGTTTATTGTAATGTTATTTAATTCTGCTAATATGGGATTATGTGACTTGTGTAAAACCCATAAGGTTAAAAACAATACTTTTGAAAACTCCAAACAATACTGACTTTACTGCTAATCGCAGCTGATCAATCGTATACCCATTTTGTTTGTTCCCTAAGGTTGGCAACACACTAAACAAGTTATTATTATTAAGTAGAGCGCAGACTTGAATTGCAACCAAAGACGCTTCATTTGCAGACAATAAACGTCGACATGTTAGGCCTGCCAACTAATACAACAACAAAGTAGGATGTTACTACGATGCATTTTTTACTCAAGTCCACTTATGAATATTATTATTTTTTAAGTTTCAGTTTTCTTACTTTGTACCCGTAACTGTAGTACAAATTAAAGACAAATTTAAACCTACAATGGGCAGCCCTTCCATATTAATTAACCATTTATAGTAATTGATGCGAATGTGAAGGGAAGTGCACGTGATATTATGCTTTTTATTTCTTTTTAGAATCAAGAACCTTAAGCCCATAATTATGTCTATGATGATGTCTAATATGAATTCGGGCTTTTCAGCCTAATTACAGTGTAACTGCAATGTTTTTTAATCTCATGTTAACATATAATATCTATTTTACTGTTATTTTCTGTAGTACTGGCGAGAATAGTTTTCCATTGAGAATAGACAGGTATTTAAGTAATATAAGAAATATTAAATCCAATCTCTTAACAGATTTCAAATGATCTCTACCGCTTCCCGCGCTTTAATCGTTTTGAGACCCAATGAACTTATGTCGTATAGTATTACTAATATTTTGCTTTTATATTCAGTCCAAACACCGCAGAACCTTCATATTGATAACGATCAAATCGATATTGTAATTAGGTACTATTTATTTAAGTTTTAATTTCATTTGTCAATCATAGTAGCGTAGTTGTCTATGGTTAACACTTTCTGTGCCACCCCAATTCACACTATATCCTGTACGATGCCGCGAACCAGTTGCGTTGAACGCGCTAGACGTGTCGCCGGCACTGGAAGTTGAAATAACTAGACACGCTAGGCGTGTTCATCGGCATTGTACAAAGGCAAATTGTTGATATTGTCATTTTCTATGTTTTTTTTATTTTACATACATCGGTAATTTGATTAGGGTATAGAAAAAGTTATTTACCATAGTTTAGTGCGTTTGAATTTAGAAATATGTCACAAAATACGATAGAAGGGAAACATGTTTCATAATTATGGCAGAAATTGAAATGACTGGTCTAGTGGTTAGTGACCCTGACTGCTAAACCAGAGGTCGTGGGTTCGATTCCCAACCTGGACAAATAATTGTGTGATGAGCACGATAATTTGTTTTGTGTCTGGGTGTAATTTATGTATAATATGTATGTATTTAAAAATATATAAGTATGTTTATCAGCAGTCTGGTTACCATAGTACAGGCTCTGCCTAGTTTGGGATCAGACGGCCGTGTGTGAGATGTGTGGAGTTATTATTATTCTCTTTATTTATTGTAAACCTTATTAATTACATTTTTAAATACCTATAAAACAAAATATATATTTAAAAATATAAAAAATAGTATACCACCGACATCGGGTACAGGGACCAAGACACCGGTGGTTAGGGCTCAAAAGACAGGAACCTCCTCACTATACGGGCAGTGTCGAGGAGTCGTCCAGCCGTCTAACGCGAGCCTCTTAAGGTGTTGATCGAGGCTTTATTATTATTATTCTCTTTATTAACATCTATAAAACATATAAATTACATTTTTAAATACATTATTATAAAAAAATATTATTATTATTATTATAATTGTCAACATTTTACTTATTCGGAGAGAGGTCATAAAATACGTGCGGTGGCTTCATACTGTCTTTTGCGGATATTTTTTTTTGTTTGAACAAAAATTTCCTGTGCAAAACATTTTTTTTATCAAATATAGCTATTCTACAAGATCAACACGTTAAGTAAAAATGGCCATGGTTGACAATCTATGCAGCTGGAACACGTCTAGCGTATTTCCGGCATTGTATGTAAAACATTTTTTTGTGGAACACGCCAGGCGTGTCGCAGGCACTGAAAGTGTTAAAATAACTTATTTAACCGCCCTCGTGAAATTAATTGTTATTGTTAGTTTGAAATATTAGATTCATGATTATTTTGAAGTTTATTATTATTGTTTCATTGTTGAACCAAACGTAAGAAGTAAATGATTTAAAGTTATTAATATGCAATTATTGCTAAGTAAATGATTTAAAGTCATTGATATAATTTTTTTTAAATGTTCTAAACGTTTGGTTAAGGCAGCTCGTATTGGCATACGTTGGCCAAAAATGTTTTGTACCCATGGCGGATTAGCGAGCCAGTTTTAGCGAGTTCCGTTTCTATAAAATATCCAAACCACTACTTCTTGTTTGGATCACAGAAAAAAAAACTTTACTTACAACACATTTTGTATGAGTCGAGGTCTTCAAATCATAATCGCTTCCTAGTTTGGATACTCATAGGTCATTATTACTGTTAACACTTGTGTTTTTAGAGTTTACGTGTACAATTTTAAACAATCGTCGATGTTCATGGCACACGTAAACTGTAAAAATTCGTGTAGGTACTAGGGAATAATTAAAACAAAGGAAAATGTAGTTATGCATAAAAGGTATGGGGTGTTCGCCAAATTTGAAAATGAAATAGTTTATTATACAGATGTTACAGAAAGGTGTAGTCATATTTTAGGGTCGTATAGTAAACCCCATGAATAACTTAAAGCGCTAACAATTATATTAAAATCGTGATTATTTATACAGAAATCTTATTTTAAAACTGAGAAATTAAACTCGAAAATTAACCGACAAAGCTAATATCTCGTATGAGAGAGGGCTGACATGAATGTAACTATAGATATTTAATACCAAGGATGTTAATGCCATGTCCAGATTTTTCTGGAAATGTTTGAAATTAGAATTAAAAATTGACCTAAAATTTGACCACACCTTTCTATGACACCCTGTATGGAAAATAATTACGTGGTTGGTCATTCACTGGTCTAGGATGCTAATCGTGGTGAGTGACTAGCCCATCGCGATTGTCTCCGGTTAATTGCCACAACATCGCGTAGCATTCGCTGCGATCCTCTTGTTTTTATTTTACTTTGGTACAAACCTACCAGATCATTGTAGATAGTCCCTACTATTGAATAAATAATGTGATCGCCAATTGTAAATAATTATGTAGTTAGTGAAAAATTTATATAATATAATAATATATTAATGCTCATACAAATGTTTTTTTATTGACTTAATAACGGATCTATTAAAAAATAACCCAAAATTAATATAGTCTGTAACACCGTAGCAAATAATTTACAAAAACGTCTTTTTTGGGATACATATAACAATGCAAAAGTCAGTTCATCATAAAAATGCGAGATTAAGAATTTACAGTCAATAGTTTGATTTTGAACTACGCAATGTATCGCGACACGCGTACGTGTGCGGTATGGTGAATGACCTTCTGCGCACGGCGCCGTCGAAGCAACTGATTGCAGAAATGTTTTACATTACAGTTTTTGACCGTATGGGATATAAAAATGTTCTGTTTACTCATTGTGATATCACTTTTAAGCAAAAAAAATATGAATTTTCCACTCAGAATTGTCTGAATACACCATTTCGGGATTCGGTACGGTGTCACTTACATTCTGTATGTAAGTACCTGCCCTAGACAATGGCCAAGGTTGCAACTCTTGAAACCCTTTAAGTTTTAATTGAGTTAGAAAAAAGCTGAAAAAGGCTGCTTTCTTGCATATGCACGAAAAGTATTTCGGCAAAAGGCCGAAATAATAACAAAAATTAATTTATACACGCAAAAATTTGTCAGATTTAGCAAACATCTAAGTCGAATTGTCTTCAAGAATGCCGTTCAATTGTCTATTGCGCCTAGAATCTTAGCAAAGACTTTTAAACACTTTTTCATTTTTTAAAACATGAGAACCATTGGTCTAAGGGCATGTTTGGTTTGAAGCTATCACGGCCTCTTCCGGCCCCGTAAATGTCATACCTCTCATCATCATCTTTAATTTTTGGGAAAATAAAGAAACCGTCACTAGCTCTACGGTTTCAGAAGCCAAAAATGACTTTGTCTTGTGCGCCGAAGCTTTGTCATGGTGCAATAGGATGCGACTTCTTGGTCGTTTTTCCCCAACTTTTTCAGATACTGGGCAAACAAATGGTGTACCACAGTACCACTCAGCATTAACTGTAATTTTTTCTTCAAGTGGGATCGTGCAGACAGGACCCGTCCGTGAGAAAAAAAACGCAATCATTTTTTTGCCTACATTTCTCACCTGCCTCAGTTTTGTTGGTTTGCTGTCACCTTCGAACACCCAAACAGAAGACTGTTGCTTTCTTTCCGGCATATAACAATATATCTATGTTTCTTCTCCTGTCACAACGTCATGCACAGCATTTGAATGTCCGTGATCGTATTTTAACAAAAAATTTTTATACCAATCAACACAAGTGCGTTTTCGTTCCGGGGTGAGTTCATGAGGAATCCAGCGGCAACAAAGTTTTCTAACTTTTAAATGTTGATGTAATTTTTTTTAAATTTGGTTCATACCAATCCCCAAATGTCCTTCCTAGAATCTCCTCATAGGTGATACGCCGGTTTTCTTCAATTAGTTACCTGACAGTAGCCACATTTTCCTCAGTGATCGCAGTTGAGAGTCGAATTTCATTATGGAGAGAAACATGGCCACGGTCAAATTCTGCGTACCAACACCTTACGATGATCAAAAGGAGGTGCTTCCCTCCCAAAAGCATTTTGAAGCCGAGCTGTGCAGTCTTGTGGTATCAGTGAACTTTCAAAATCATAAAAAATCATCGCCCTAAAATCTTTTCGCGTTAACTCCATTTTTTCTACGGATGACGAACTTCAACTTGTGATAAATTTTTTTTTTAATCAATGATTGATAACATTTGAAATTCAAACATGTATGAGTTGCCAAGAACGCAGAACTTTCAGTGTGTCCTATGCACTGACCTTATAATAGAGGTTAGTGGTCCTATGTAACTTACGTGAGCAAAGCCGTAGGCAAAAGCTAGTAAGTAATAAACATAATACAGATCTCCCAAGGTTTGATAATACCATGTCTGAATAAATGCATTTAAGGTTATCAGTACATATATATTGATTTTTTATTTATACCTTATTTTACTTTCTACCTTTTGTATCTCATCTGTGTTATTTTTGTATTGTTTTTGGTTGTGTATAACACGGTAAGCGATCTAACAGAATTTGTTTACTCTTTGGATCTAAGCGTAAGTCCTGTTAATTTAGAATGTTCAAAAACAACAGTGCATCAGTGTTCACCCATCACTACAGTATTGCAATAATAAAACTAAAATTAAAACTACAAACATTTATTCTTATCAGTATCTCCCTCTGTCTCTTCTCCTATCGCCATCGTGTCTATCTCTCTCCCTCCTGTCTTTATCCCTTTCCCTTTCTCTTTGCTCTCTCGATCTATCCTTCTCTCGCTCTTTCTCGCGCTCACGTTCCCGTTCGCGTTCACGCTCCCTTTCGCGTTCTCGTTCCCTCTCACGTTCCCGTTCGCGCTCTCTCTCTCGCTCTCGTTCTCTTCTACGATCTCGGTCACGGCTACGTGATCTTTCACGTTTGCGATCCTTTTCGCGTCTGTCACGTTCTCTTGATCTGGAAAGTTTAAGAAATGTATAACTGAGAAATGTATCGTAATGTAGTGCAAATGCAAATTGTGTGCAGTACAAGCACTTAACTTGCATTTGCAGATTGTTAATGTCATAGTTCGAAAGATAAACAGACCCATGTTACATAGACATTTTAAAAAAAGAACAGGCAATGCGATGTGATCCTCATGGTTTGTTTACAATCTTAGTTTTGTTAACAGTTGATAGACATATTATGTCAAAGACAGTCCTCTATGCACATTATCCTGGAGTGCGAGGGAGTGGCCACACAACGGGCAAGTATGCTCATGGGTGCGAGATCGCTCCTAGAAGCCTGCAAACGCCCCAGGAGGCTTCTGTGCTTCTGGAAGTAGCTAGGCTGGCTTAACTAGCCTATCTGAATGCATAATGGACCGTCTATGAGTCTAAATGCGGAAACAGAGCCCTACACCAATACCCAAATCATATTATGTCACCGAAGTTGTAAGTTTAATTAAAGAAATTCATATATTTAAAATAAAGTTATGACTAAACAAACAACTTTGCACTAATTTATTTTTCCTAAAACACATGGTCTGCAGATAGAAGTTTTGAAAGTGTTTTTTGTAATACAACTATGAATTTAACAATTTATGTTTTTTTTTACTTTACTTGGCTGAAAGACTTTACTTATTTTGAAATTTCATAAATACTTATATTAGATTATATTTTTTTTTTTTGGCTACAAGGGAATTAAATGATAAGTTTTAATTTACTTATAAGTATCAAAATATTTGATGATGATGATGATATTTATGTTTTTTTTTTATTATGGAAGCTTAAACTTTTGGACCATAGTTCCTACATATATACATATTTGACATAAAGTTACATGCAACAAGATGTAGCTTTATGTAACCATTCACCTTTTCTTCTCACAATGCTCAACAATTTGAAAACGGGCGGTTATAGATAGACACAGGCAGATTCGGTATTATCTTTTATCAGTTTTGTTTATTCTATGACTTTACAGTTGACATAGCAACCTATTGTTACTGTGGTCTATAATTTTTAAAATATAGTTTAAAAAAGACATTTCCAAACAATTTTTAAAGAATATTATGAAATAAACATATTTGACTTTAGGAATGTATGGCATTCCTGAAATATGATCTTCAGAAACAGGCAACAAAGTTCGTTTTTTTTCCTTATGGTAAATCGTGCCTATGAACACAATACCTCCTCCACTCTGGCACAAGACTCACCAGCAGCAATATAACAGTTTGATGCTAATATAATTGCTTATCAGTGATTGGCTCTGCCCGGCCTTTCACAATGTGTTTAATTTCTAAATTGTTTTTTTCTTGCCCTGACTATGCTGTCTTCCTTTCGTAACACTTTTAAGAAATTGAAGGTATATATGCATGTGAAGGAAAGCCTCAGTAATGCCATTGTTATATCATGTGGGCCGTATACATGTTATTATTTGGTAACCTAGCAAATTATGGTCAAATTCGAAACCTTTATTATATATTTATATGGGAATTAATGCAATAATACATATCTCTGAATTTCCCGACGTTTTCACCAGGTTGCACTGGCTAACTTAGTCTGCCTGTGACCATGGCCAGTGCAACCTGGTCGAAACATAAGGCAATTCAGAGGTATGCAATACCTATTAGTGATAGCGTTAATTCCGTAGTACCTTTATTATACTATTATTTTGGTTGCAAACTACGAGGAAAAACCAAACCAACCTGTCTCGCTTTCTGTCCCTATCTTTTCTATCCTTCTCTCTCTTGTTCTCCTTAACTTCAACATCGACATTCTCTTCATCAGAAGGCATATCTTCGTCTAAATCATCGTCTAGAGCTGAAATTTTGGGCTCCAATTCATTATTTTCTTCTAATATAGGTCGCTTCTGTACCCTAGGCAGAATCACGTCACAAAGCCGTTCTTCTCGAAGCAATTCGTCTATAAACTCATCTACGTGAACTATTTCAAACTGACCATCGCGGTTTTGTCTTCTCAACTTTCTGTTATCATTGTAAAGAGGTTCCAAATACTTGTAACAATCAACTGAAGATCCAGTCAGCCTCATATAAAACGCCCCCAACGCACGTACATATTTGAACTCCTCATTTTTGATAAATTCTACTACAATGTCCTTTTCAGGCTGGATCTGTAGCATTTTTAAAACTAAACACAGAAACGGAGTCGGGTATATAAAGCCTCCGTGCACGCCGCCAATGTATCGTAATTCCATCGCCTTGTCGACCATGAGTTCCGCAGTCAAGGCAAAACATTCTTCCTTCCAATATTTAGAATCGTATATACGTGATCTGATAATCTTTTCTATTAAATATTGAGGGTTTGTGCCTCGTATTGACTTCGCATCTTTAACCGTGCGATTCGCCATTTCTATTGTATTTGTGCTTTTTGACTTACCAGCAGTGTTGCCAACTCCAAAAACTATTTATCCCTAAACTAAGTCAAAAAACCCTAAAAATGCCACAATTACTAGAAAACACATTAAAAAAAAAATGTAACTCAGGAAAACTATAAAAAACCTTAAATGACATATGTATTTCTTTTTTCAGTACCGAATTTACATGTAACTTGCATTCGAAATGATCTAGCTAAATAAAATATTCTGTGGCAACATTTTGCACCACGAAAAAGCGCACTTAATCTGTGCGTGCCGAGATGACATCTGTCATTCTTGGATTGATGGAGATTGATTTCGCGCGCTTCACGCTCTACACAATATAAATCACACTACGCTTTGCTAACCAATTATATGTTATAATATTGTGCTGTGAGAATTAAACATGGACTCAATAGTCAATACTTACGAAGTCGTATTATTTATAATTAGGAGTTGGGTGTCTTAGCATCACCCAATACATCCTAAATTGGTGACCGCCGACTGAGCAGTGTTTCTTGTTCGCGCCGATTTGCATTTCGTCGATTTCCTGAACTATTTGAAGCCCGAAGATCTATACTTCGACTTTCGTACAATTAGCTACGGTTTGCTACCAAATATTTCGTGCATACCGCATACCTAGCAAACAGTATAAACCGGTTTGCTGCGCCGCCGCCGCTGACGAATCGACGACGCCTATCATCAAGACGGACATTTCTTAGAGTGCAGTGTCGCGCAGAGCTTGTAGTGCTAAAATACATTGCATTTCCCCTTTTACGATTTCCTCACTTATCAAAGAAATTGCCGCACAACCGAGGAGTTACTGCACTGTCCCTATCTGTCAATCATCCGAACATCGTAGATGAAAATAAACAAACAAGTTTCGTGGATTTTCTCTCTTTATTTGAAACTTTTTCAACAAGCAAAGACTTTAAAACTGTTTTATATTAGTAAGTAAGCAGTAATTAAGAATAATTAACTAGATTTGGTAAGTTTTTATGTAAATATTTTTCTATTTTTGAGCCTTTAACAATTTTGGTAAAATTGTTTTCATTTTGTTAACTTCTTGTTTCTAAATGGTGTTTGATGCATTTTTGTAAATTATAAGCACTAAGCTTTGTGTTTGCAGCGTGTTAAAGCATTTTTTTTAGCTTTTGCCCAAGTTTTAACCTTATTTCATTTGTCAAAAAAATAAATAAATAACATAGTAACCTACTTTTTAACTAGTTTTTAATGCCTATTATTTGGTGTTATGATTTCTAAATATTAGAAATAATTTTGTACATTATTTTTGCTTATTATTAATGCAAATTTAAGTGTAAGTTTGGCTGAAAACTAATTTTTCAATTTTTTTGCCTACTAAAAACTTAATTTTAATTTTAGTTTGTAAGTTTTTGAATTTAATTGTCTGGTGTGTGTATATTATTGTAATCAGCATTGTATATTTACTTGATAAAATTTTTCATCTGTATTATGTTGCCACATCGCTTGCATTAACTACCACGCTTAGGATTTCTTTGGTTGTTTACCTTGCCTGCCAGATTTTGTGTTTGTGTATTTTTACTAACTCTTTTATAATGGCTGAGGAATTACAAGCTCAGATCCGGCGCCTGCAGGAGGAGAATGCAGCGCTTATGCAGAGACTTGGTGGTTCAGCTAGTGACGTTTGCAAGGTGTCTGTGAAACTACCACCTTTCTGGGCACATAAGCCTGCAATATGGTTTGCACAGGTGGAAGCACAGTTTGACATATCAGGCATTACCGCAGACAACACAATGTTTAACTATGTAATTTCACAATTAGATGAGAAGTTGGCTGGTGAAGTAGAGGATATCATCACCAGACCTCCACCTAAAGGTGACCGCTACAAACATCTAAAAGAGGAGTTGATCAGACGCCTCTCTATGTCTGAGGAGCAGCGAGTCCGTCAACTCATCAGTGAAGAGGAGCTAGGAGACAGGAGGCCTTCCCAGTTCCTCCGGCACTTGCGTTCACTCGCTGGTTGCGCACTCAGTGATGACAACATCTTGCGCCAACTATGGGTACGTCGCCTCCCCCAGCAAGTACAGGCTATTCTGGCCTCTCAATCAGAGCTGAGCTTGGAAAAGCAAGCTGAGCTAGCTGACAAAGTCGTGGAGATTACAGGTCCGGGGAACCAAGTTTTCTCTTGCACTGCTGCGCCTTCATCATCTTCGGTGATTGAAGCATTGGTCCAACGGGTAGAGGAACTAGGCAAGCAAGTTGCCTCTCTTGCCACCAATAAAAGACCTGCTCGTTCGCACAGTCATTCTTCCTCGCATCGTGGTCGCTCCCGTCCTCCCACTCCCGCTGGCGCTGCCAAACTCTGTTGGTATCACGAAAAGTTCAGCGCGAAGGCTGTCAAGTGCATCAGCCCCTGCAACTGGGCTAATTCCCAGCAGGGAAACGCCAGCAGCAGTCAGTAGAGGCGGCGACTGATTGTACTCAACCCGGCCGCCGACTTTTTGTCACTGACCAGACATCTAAGGTCCAGTACCTCATTGATACTGGTTCAGACCTCTGTTGCTTCCCTAGGCGTCTCATGAAAGGTCGACTTTCTAACAGTGAATACGACCTCAGCGCCGCTAATGGTAGCTCGATCAAGACATACGGCACCGTCTCCCTTCATTTAAACTTAGGGTTGCGCCGGGACTTTCATTGGAATTTTGTTATTGCTGATGTTAGCACACCCATCATTGGATCCGACTTTCTTAGTTTCTATAACCTATTACCGGATTGCCGAAACAAAAAACTGATCGACGGACAGACTAAACTGTCTGTTTGTGCTATCATGGCTCAAGTTTCTCAGAACAGCGTCAAGGCCTTGGTTTCTGGTAAGTCAGTTTTCGCACAGGTGCTCGCTGATTTTCCAGACGTCACGCGCCCACCTGGCTTACCTAGGGTCGTCAAGCATAGCACTCTGCATTACATTCATACTAAACCCGGCCCTCCCGTATCATGTCGTCCTCGTCGTCTACCGCCGCACAAACTTGCGGCCGCCACTAAAGAGTTCGATGAGATGGTTAAATGTGGTATCGCTAGGCCTTCTAAGAGCGCCTGGGCGTCTCCTCTTCAGATGGTCATGAAGAAGAGCGGTACTTATCGTCCATGCGGTGACTACCGCGGTCTTAACGCCACCACTGTGCCCGACCGTTACCCAGTGCGCCACATCAATGATTTCTCTCATTGTCTCTCTGGTGCTAAAATCTTTAGCACGTTAGATTTGGTAAAAGCATACCATCAGATCCCAATTTTTGAAGGTGACATCCCGAAGACAGCCATCATTACTCCGTTTGGCCTCTTCGAATTTCCCTTCATGACCTTCGGTTTGCGAAATGCTGGTCAAACATTCCAGCGCTTTATCGATGAGGTCACACGGGGTCTTGATTTCTGTTTTCCCTACGTCGATGACATCCTCGTCTATTCTGCAGATGAAGCTGCTCACAAAAAACATCTTCGTATTTTGTTCAAGCGCTTCCAAGACTATGGTGTCGTCATCAACGCTTCGAAATGCGTCCTTGGGGCTTCCGAAGTGGACTTCTTGGGATACCACATAACTTCTGAGGGCACTCGCCCACCTCAGAGCCGTGTCGAGGCCATTTTAAACTTCCCGCCTCCACAAACGATTCAAGGAGTACGCCGTTTTCTGGGCATGCTCAATTATTACCGCCGTTTTGTTCCGAGTGCGGCTAAATTTCAAGCCCCGCTAATCGACGCTGTTGCTGCTACAAACAGTAAAGGTGCGAAACCATTTCCATGGACGCCTGAACTCTTGGCACATTTTGAAGAGTGCAAAAACAGCCTGTCTAATGCTACGCTTCTTCAGCACCCAGTCAGCGACGCGCCCCTTGGACTGTTTACGGATGCATCTAGTGTCCACAGTGGATCTTGTCTTCAACAGTTTGTAGACGGCCAGTGGTGTCCTCTAGCCTTCTTTAGCAAGAAGCTAACACCACAGCAAACAGAGTGGCCGGCCTACTACCGAGAGTTGTTAGCGGTATACGAAAGTGTACAGCACTTTCGGTATATCTTAGAGGTCCAACATGTAACGATATTTACCGATCATAAACCGCTGCTGTACGCTTTCGTACAGCGCCGAGAAAAACTTCCCCCTTCGCAACTTAACCAGCTGTCATTCATCAGCCAATTTACAATTGATGTTAAATACATCAAGGGCGAAGACAATATCGTTGCTGACGCCATGTCACGCATCGACGCAATATCTCTGGAACAGGAATATGACATCCTTGCCAAGTCTCAAGAGTCAGACGAGGAATTAGCAGCCTTGCTGGCTAATACTTCCAGCAGTCTTAAGTTGTCAAAAGTACCAATCCCTGGCACTGACATCTCTCTGATTTGCGACACCTCAACTGGCAAACCTCGCCCATTCGTAACTCGAGAACTGCGCCGCAGGATGTTCGACAAGCTTCACAGCCTGAGTCATCCTGGTGCTCGAGCCTCCACTCGTCTCGTCTCGGAACGGTATGTGTGGCCTTCCATAAATAAAAATTGCAAAGAGTGGTCTCTCGCTTGTGAAGCGTGTCAACGCAGCAAGATAACGAGACATATATCTGCTCCTATCGGCAATTTCGACACACCCTCTGGTCGTTTTCTACATGTCCACCTAGACATCGTTGGCCAGCTGCCTCTTTGTAGCGAATACCGCTACTGTCTTACGGCAATTGATAGGGTGACCAGATGGCCCGAAGTCTGGCCTATGAAAGGCATCAGTGCTGAAGAAGTTGCCGATACATTTACAAGCCAGTGGGTTCCACGGTTTGGTGTGCCTTCAGTCGTTACCACGGATCGTGGTGCTCAATTTGAGTCCGATCTGTTTCGCCGTCTCATGCACAACTTTGCCACCAAACGTATTCGCACAACGGCATACCATCCATGTGCGAACGGAATGATAGAGCGTGTCCACCGCCAACTCAAGGCTTCTTTAATGTGCCATGGTGATTCCTGGATTAGGGCTCTTCCCCTCGTTCTGTTGGGCATGCGCTCAGCATTTAAAGAAGATTTGAAGGCTACAGCTAGCGAAATGCTTTATGGAGAAACTTTACGTCTCCCTGGAGAACTGCTAGTTCCTGTGCCTGAGCCAGACAAGTTCGAGGATCCTGGTGACTTTGTCGTCAAATTACGCCGTCATATGTCTGCCATTCGCCCTGTCCCTGCTTCTAGGCATTCTGAACCATCAACCTTCATTTTTAAGAACTTGGCTACTGCGTCTCACGTATTTTTACGTGACGATACGGTTCGACGTCCCCTACAACCTCCGTATTCTGGCCCACATCAAGTACTTGAGCGAGCTAGTGACGGTAAGACTCTTACCATCAATTGTAAGGGTAGGTCCGTTGTTGTAAGCGTCGACAGGGTGAAACCAGCATATGTAGAGTCGCAAGAATTTGGTCGTAGTCCTCTTTCCTCTGGTCACTCACCGCCTTCTGCGACACCTGATATTTCTCCGCCAGCTAGTACACCTGTTCCGCAACTACCTAATACATTTTCCCGTCCTACAGCACCTTCAACGGAAAATACCCGTCCGCCGTCCTCCATCGTCGTGCCTCCATCGTCTACAACGGCTCAGTTGCCCTACACTACACGATCTGGCAGACGCGTTAAGTTCAAAACTTTTGACTGAGCTTCTTTTCTCCGTGGGGGGGTGGTGTGGCAACATTTTGCACCACGAAAAAGCGCACTTAATCTGTGCGTGCCGAGATGACATCTGTCATTCTTGGATTGATGGAGATTGATTTCGCGCGCTTCACGCTCTACACAATATAAATCACACTACGCTTTGCTAACCAATTATATGTTATAATATTGTGCTGTGAGAATTAAACATGGACTCAATAGTCAATACTTACGAAGTCGTATTATTTATAATTAGGAGTTGGGTGTCTTAGCATCACCCAATACATCCTAAAATTCTTCTGAGTTTGATTGAAGAAGGTTTTGTTCGTAATTCAATGGCGCTGGTGATTCTATGTTGAAGGATTATAAATTTTGGATTTAACGTTGTCCATCTTGATCATTTATAAACTACAATGGGACAAAACTACCTTTTACTTCTGGACCTGTTGCTCAAATTTTAGTAAAAAGCTTTGGAAAATAATTAATAATTAAGCATAAAACTCATTGCTTTTCGACACAGTAACACAAAAGGAAAATTAAAATAAATAACTTTCGTGAAGTAAATAACAATCAAATATATGGAAACTATAATCACCACAGACTTGTTATAAAATTTTATGGTTACACAAAGACAATTACCACATATTATAAAACAAAGTCCCCCACCCACTTGAATACAAGTATGGAGTATGGAGAGTAGTGCAATAAAAAAAAAACAAAATTAAAATTTTATCCGTAAAAATACCCCCAAAAAGTTTTTGTCCCAAAAAACCCCTTGTATAGATTTTTTCTCCCTAAATTTAGGGAGAAAATCCCCAAGTTGGCATCACTGCTTACCAGTGTTGCCAACACTTGCATTTTTTCATTAATAAATACAATTTTTTTTGACATAGATGTGAAAACAAACCTTAAAGTTAATAACCAATAGGAAAGAAAATTAACAATCATACAAGTTTGCAATTTTAAGTAATTATAGTTTAGGGGGAAATACAACTCGCAGCTCCAACATTGTCTCACGTTATTTCTCGGTTCCGATTTTTCATGGCACCAGCTTTTTCATTAAGCGCAATACACACCAAACCCACCGCCACTTGTTAGTGGCAAATGTGGCGATTACTGGCGATATGAACCGTGCGTGAGCCATTATGAAAAAAAACTAGCCAACCTGCCCATCCGCCGGCCTACCTACATCGGTTACTTTTTATCGGCGGACTAGTTGGCGGCTTCACTCATTGCAAGTCGGAAAACTTTGTCGGCGGCTCGAGATGAGTAACTTTTTTGGAATTTAGTGATTGCCCCACGTGAGGCCACGTGGCGAAAGACATTGTCTCGGAAGACGTTGTGTATATTACTTGTGTGTTGTATCTCTCTAGGATAATACAGTAAATAAAAATAATCATTAAACATGGACGATGAGACTAAACGTTTAGGTCGAATTTTATAAAGATTGATGAACGTAAAAGAATTTTCGTTGTCCCACTCCATGTCGCAAAAAAATACAAACATGTCTCTACAGCTTTAGTGTCGCCGGGCAACTGAGCGCTTGCGTCGACATGCCGCCAACTTGACGGAGGGCAGCACGTGCGAGCACAAGTAGCCGACATGATTCTTTTCATATCGGCTGCCGGATTGTGTTGGCGAACGAACGTTGTGGCGATCTTTTGGGAAGGCCTATGGCTATGTTTACAGCAGCATTTAAAAAATAGAAAATCTAGAACTTATCATAATAACTGAAATTTGGTGTCCTAAATTGAGGCGGCGGTAGCGTAATGGCTAAGGCATCGGACTTGCGATCAAGTGGTTGCGGGTTCGAACCTCACCCAGTGCACTACCGACGTGAACCCACTCCTAACACAAGCCTTTAGCTTTGCTGGAGGGGTTAATAAGAATACTAGTAACGCGTGTGACCCACGTTGCTAGTAGGCTTTAATAATAGAAAGAAATAATATCTTTAGAAAGAAATAATAACTATAGACCGGGGATGTGGCGCATAGGGATTTAGGATAAATTTGATTACTTTGAATCGTCTACAAAAGAGAAAAATCCGGAATTGACTACAAGGACTCAAAGTAGAAACCTTTTTTCCTATATTTGCAACCCCAGCGAACTGTTCATGATGAAAATGAAGAAGCAAACAGTGTTTCGGCAAAAACAGGTTTTCAATGTAGAAATTGCATTGAAAATCTTTTTAAGCATAGCAAGGTAACAAACTGCAAAGGGTAACGCTCCTTTTCCAATTTGAAAGGAATAAAAAATTAATAAATAAGTACAATGCTTTAAGAAAGATTGGCCTGTTCGTCGCCAATGACCATAGGATGTGATGTGATCTCAGACATAAACTTTGATTATTACCCGACTGACGATTTCACATATTTGAAAACTAGAATGATACTTTACAATAGTCATTGAATTTTAAGCTGTAACCTTAATGCTTAGAGTTACTTTTCCGAATCATATTACAATTATCTATTTATTTATTGTGATTGTAAATAAATTTCAATAATTGTTGAATAATTTTAGAAAATAGCTTATTCACTCTTATCTACACAGGGGCCCCGTGATCCTCAAGTGCCCAGGACCTCCAATAGATTAAAGACGGCCCTGTTGGTTAATGTATCTAACAATTTCATTCTGACTCCAGTTTTGTGAAACGTATATTACATCGGATTGATCAAAAGTGCGACGGATCAAAGTACCTAGGTACATATCACAACTTCAGCCCCGGATCTTGAATTTTTTCGAGGCGGGGCAAAAACTGAAAAATGCCGCCCTTACTTACCCGCCTACATTTTTTCTAATAATACATGCATACATATTTTATCTAATATTTAAAAAAAGATAGGACAGGATTGGGTCTGAAATAAAACGTTAGATTAAAAATATTTTTTGTAGAGCACATTATAATCACAATTTTACCTTTCGGGCTTTTTGTTCTGCAAACAAATCTATGACTTTGGCATAATTGATCTCTATAATAATAAGCAGTTTGATTTTCTACTACCAATATTGCGAGACCCTATAAACATTCCTCGCTCATCGACGATCGTAGATAATTTTTTAATAAGTTTTAGTTTCTAAAACTTTGCTCGCAGCATGCGAATGTAGTAGGAAGCGTACAGTATATTCGCAGAGCAATACAACTATTAGGAAAAGCATCCTGCAAATCATGTTTATAGATTTGTTGCACGAGATTGAAAGCGCTAGCATTTTTTATATCTCCAAATAAAAGTGGAGCTTGCTCTTTAAAAACATATAGTTCTCTGCAGAATTCAACTGTGCTTAAATCTCGCTCGTACTTTCGTCCCAGATCTCCTCCATGCTTCTGCAGTTCTTCAGTTGACATATTTAAGATTTCAGTACCATTGTGTAATACAAAATTCTAATTCAATATGGTAGCTCTATCAAGTCTCTTTTTAATTTCTGAAAAGATTCTATCAAATACCATCGTTGTTGCCTTAGAAAAGAGTTGAACAGGTTGAAGTGTTGGTAGTTCGCTATCACACATCTCATCAAATTGGTTTTTACACCTCGAAATTTGTTTATTTTGTAGATTAGGTTCAACGCCAATTTTTGCTGCAACTTCTTTTTTTTCACGGAGAATATTTTCTTAAATCGTTACTGAACTTAACGATTTAAAATATTATAAACGAATAAATTTAAAATTCTTTCTGCAATCCTGGCTTGCACTCCGTTATACTGGACAGCCATACTGGACCCATTATCAAAAGATTGGTCACTGCATTGTCTAATATCTAAATCATCAATAATCTATCTATCTATCAATAATAATCATAATCATCTTTTGACATATGAACTTTCCTGTCTAACCAGTAACTTCTATGAAATCAATGAAACTTTCTTTTACATAGTGAATGACCTGGCTTATTTGTTCTGTATGCGACACATTTGGAGTGCAGTTGAACAATATTGTGTAGTGCTTAGCTTCTTTGATGTCATTTAGAATCATAAACTTAATATTACTACTAAATTTATGTTTAGAATGCTATTTTTTACTGTTTTTGCCATTATTTCAATAATTTAATTCTGTATTGTCTTTGGTAAATATGATACTTGTCCCTTCTTTAAGTTTTCTAATTGAAACTTTGGTTGAATTATGTTTGGAGAGCAGGTAAATTTAATTCCAGAAGTTTCCTTGACCAGGCTGAGGACATTGCGTAGTGAGCTCGCTAGGGGCTTCGTGGCCCCCATGAAAAGAACGGTAGTTTGACGATAGATACAGTACAGCATCCATAACAATATGCAGGATCTGTCTGCATTTTTCTTTCTCTGTTTGAATTACTCGCTCAATCTCTTGATCAATTCCCTGGCATGATTTAATTTGTTGTACTCGAGTTTTCCCCTCAATCATACACTGTTTGTGCATTTGAAATGCCTCGTGCTCGTTTAGTCTCTCTGAAGCTTTTTATGGTTTAAGACATTTATTTCTCATAAAGAATACATTTCATTTATCTGAGAAACACAGGATTACTTAATTTAAACTTAACTAGCAAGTATTCAGAAGGACGTATATAATTGGCATGGTTGTTAGTAAACTGTGTAAACAATAAAAACAAACACATTATAAAATCGCAAATAAAGTAGGTACAACAAAAACAAATTGTCAATATCGCTATCGGCATCACACTCTCGACGAAGGCCCTTATTAAGTAACGGAACAATATTGGTATCTCATAGCAATTTACATTAGCAACTGTTGGTCATAAGTTAA
The DNA here is from genome assembly GCA_963859945.1 of Euplagia quadripunctaria. Taxonomy (NCBI): domain Eukaryota; kingdom Metazoa; phylum Arthropoda; class Insecta; order Lepidoptera; family Erebidae; genus Euplagia; species Euplagia quadripunctaria. Next base: position 9,552,685 of record OY982583.1, read on the forward strand.
TAGTTACTTGGCGCCGCAAGGGTGATTTGGCACCGCGACCATGAATTGACACCGCGACGGTGATTTGTTGAGGCGACGATGAATTGACGCGATGTAACAAAATGCACAAGATACGATAAAATACTTACCTATAAAGCTGTGACAGAATTGATGATGCAGCACTAACACAGAACTACGAACATTTAATACTTTTAAAGTTTGTAATATAATATAATTTTGGCGAATATTTTTATATAAAATAATTATTATAAATATAATAATTATTTTTATAATTAAACTATTAATCAAAATATTATTTTTTATAATTAAAATTTTGATGGCTTTCGATGGCTAAAATAAATTTCACTGAATACTCAATTCCTGCACGCACCTTCCACCCGACTATAAGCTACACAGCGACAGCCGCGGTTCTTTTGATTTTAACGCAAAGCTCATAGTTAATGTAAATTGAAACTCGAGACGTAAACATTGGGTTAGTTCAAATAATGTAAACTTTAACTACAGACGTAAACGTCGAGTAAGACGTCTTGTACCTACTTACTTATCGATACTCAACTATGACGAATGTTATTGGGTAGAAAAAGTCTAATACACTAAGTACATCCTTTAGTTGTCCGAAATAAACAATTTTTATTTATTTATTATTTTACTATACTGCACTTTCAGTTATCGTAAAGTTGCGATAATGCTGAGTAGTATATTCATCTACCAAACTTGTATTTCCCGCCCTCTGAGTCTGCCGCCCGGGGCACGGGCCCCGGCTTGCCACCCCCTAGATCCGGCACTGCACAGCTTTATTAAATCTTCTAATTATTTGCTGGAATCAGGAACTACCATGGCAAGCGTAACTCTACACATTTTTATCCTTTGACTATGAACAGCTTTAATGTAGTACTTTTTTCAATACCATTCCTACTTTTTCGTTTCCTTTCTGACCTAATCAGAAAACTCCTCTCCTCTGCTCAATTTTATACTATTTTGTGTCTTTTCTTAGCTCGTAGTCTGCAGGCTTGTCTACACCATAAGTGTAGTGCGGTAAAGTACCGATAGAATGGGCAAAAATATCAAGTCTAGTGGTGGTAGTTGCTGAAGCTTGCAAGTCACGGAGGCACCTCCTTTGCTAATCTCTCGTAAGGTCTAAACCCCTATCTACACATTACTTGAGGTACCTACTTCTTAATTTTAAAATAAACTACTTCTAAATACGCTGGCATAAACGATAACAGCTACTAAATGCGTGTATATAGGTAACTTATATATCTGCAGTAAAATATAGCTACTAGAAAGGCTTTTGTTGAGCTAATGGCTCAATGTCATCATCTTCATCAGACTGGGCTGTCTTCAGTTGGCGGGGAGAAGTCATTTTTTATAATTTTTTTGCGATTTCAACTGTTCATTCACTGTTCTTCATTGTTCGATCAATTTTCTTTTGTTCGTTCTTAGTTTTATTTAAATAAAATAAAAAAATACTCTCAAGTTGGAGGGGAGCAGTTGTTTTTCTACATTTTTTTGCTATTTCAATTATTCGTTAACTGTTCTTCATTGTTCTATCCAAATTTGTATTTGTTCGTTCTTAGTTTTTTTTTTAAATAAAATATAAAATTTGCTCTGTTAAGTTGGCGGGGAGAAGTAATTTTTTTACAATTTTTTTGCTATTTCAACTGTTCGCTATCTGTTCTTTATTGTTCGATCAATATTTTTTTTTGTTCGTTCTTAATATTTTTTTTAAATGAAATAAGACAACTTCAGACAGACTACACTCACTTGGGTGTTTCAGTTTTTATTCGTTAACCACATTTAAATCAAATAAATAATTGTTAATTAATTGTTCTTTACTATCACGAAATGTGAAGTCTGAACTTATTCGAGTGCTGTACAATTAACCATTTGTGACCCTTGTACCCCTAGTAGTCTCCTTACTTTTTTTTTCTATGTACGATACTTTTCAAGATCGTTAAAGACGAAAAAAGGCAATGTAGCTGTGTAAAGAAAACATCCCACGGTGGTACACCATATTCGACCAATAAAAACATCCACTTCAAGCTTACACTTGCACTAAACCGGAAAAATGAGACGCTTAAGTGCAACTGATTAGTATTATGTGTTTTGCTCGATATATTCTCATTTAATTAAATACATTTTATTATAGGTACTTTCTGACACTTGCATCTAATAAAGCGTCAATAACTATTATGTTGATCACGAACTTCAGACATGTAAACCTTAGAGTATACATAAGCAAGGTAGTTTGCTTAAGCATACTCTAAGCGTGTAAACAATAAAATTAATGAAACTATAATAGGTTTTCGTTTCCGAACAGTATTAGTATTTTTTAAACAATTTGACATTTGTCAACTGTCAAGTTATCATTATATTGCGCTTTGTATTGTAAACGGTCTCTGTTTAAAAGTTTATAACATTGATTAATGATATAGGAGAACTTAGCATTACCAGTCTTGTTTCTAGCTAGACGTTCAGCTTTACTATGCAGAAAACAAAAAAGAAACGAGTAGATGTGGAGCCGATGGAAGTCGACGAAGATCAGAATGGCGCGGTTTCAGGGTCCGAGCAAGATTACTTGATAAATGGTGAAATAGATCATATATCTGAAGAAGAAGAAGGTGGCATCCGTATAGGTGATATTTATATACCGCCTGCCCCAGCACCGGCCTTAAGTTTTGACAGTAAAGGTCCAAGGTTGATCATTTCACATATTGTAAATGAAAATTTTAAAAGTTATGCTGGTGTTCAAACTCTGGGCCCATTTCATAAGGTAAGCGTCAATTAAAACATATCTAATGAATATCAGACTTAGCTTCTTCATAAAAGGTTAAAAGTTTACCTGAAATGGTATAAAATTTCCATGCCTGAGAAATTATTCTAATTTTGTGGGAGTTATTATTGTATTTACTTAAAACATTAACTACTTACTATTAAAAAAAAATCTTTGACATTTGCATCTTAAGCTATCAATAAAATAATTATAGAAACAATTACTTAAATGTAAATAACTAATTTTTATATATTATATAAAAATAACTAATTAATATAAATTTTAAAATTATGATATCACAAGTGGTTGGGCATATACCACAACATATTCAGGGAAGGGTTAATATTTTTGTGAACTCCAAAGTGTAATTAGTATTTTTGAATATTTATAAAAGTTGACAGAAACAATTTGTCGTGTTCCACAAGTCACGGCTTGGTGTTAGATGCACACAAAAACACATATAATCTATTTGTTTGCACATTTAAAAAATTCTTAAACTAACACTTATAAGAAGATTTATCTATAATAATTGAACACTAAGAAGATTTTTCTATAATATTTGAACACTAAGATTTGTCTATAATAATTGAACACTAAGAAGATTTGTCTATAATAATTGAACACTAAGATTTGTCTATAATAATTGAACACTAAGAAGATTTGTCTATAATAATTGAACACTAAGATTTTTCTATAATATTTGAACACTTAGATTTGTCTATAATAATTAAACACTAACAAGATTTGTCTATAATAATTGAATACTAAGATTTTTCTATAATATTTGAACACTAAGAAGATTTGTCTATAATAATTGAACACTAAGAAGATTTGTCCATAATAATTGAACACTAAGATTTTTCTATAATATTTGAACACTTAGATTTGTCTATAATAATTAAACACTAACAAGATTTGTCTATAATAATTGAATACTAAGATTTTTCTATAATATTTGAACACTAAGAAGATTTGTCTATAATAATTGAACACTAAGAAGATTTGTCCATAATAATTGAACACTAAGATTTTTCTATAATATTTGAACACTAAGATTTGTCTATAATAATTGAACACTAAGAAGATTTGTCTATAATAATTGAACACATATTGTTACAGAGTTTTACTGCAATAATTGGACCTAATGGAAGCGGAAAAAGCAATGTTATTGACTCAATGTTGTTTGTCTTTGGTTACCGAGCTACAAAGATCAGGTCCAAGAAGATCTCAGTTCTTATACATTCTTCTAGCAAGTTCCCAAATCTCACTAAGGCAACCGTTGCTGTACATTTCTGTGAGATTATTGATGGGGTGAGTGATAATTTTGTTTAAGATTTGTCAGTAGTAGAGGCTTTTTAGAGGTTTTTACTGAAAAACATTAATATCTGCATGTACAATGGTTTATTTTAGCATGTTCGCTTAACCTAAATTTCCATCTCTTGTATATAAGTTGTTTAACAAATATTAGCATTCAAATTTGTATTTGATAATATTCACACGGTTTTTGATATTTGTGTTTATTTAGCACTAACTGTTGCTCGCAACTTCGATCACGTGGAAATTAAAATTTATCCCATAGGAACAATTTTCTTAATTTTTCATTCCAAAGGAACCTCCTATAAAGTATTGGGAGATATAAGAAAACTTTTTTATGAAATCGCTTAAGTCATTCTCAAGTTATGGTGTGACCATGGGAAATATGGAATTATTTTTATATATATATATATAGATTAGCCAAAGAGTCGTATTCTGCAAAAAATTATTTTGTACATATTTCTGATAAACCTTTCAGATCCTCTAACAACAATTTAATTACTTTTTATTAAAAACCTCAAATTGGAGTAACTTGGGAAAACATTGGCAAGGAAGTCCTTGCATAATTTACAAATACCTGTGGATGTTTGTGACTTTATTGATATAAAAAATATATTTTTATAAGATATTTTCTTAATTAATAATTTTATTATTTGGCGCCAACTCTAAAATAGTTTATAAAAAATTTGATAGTTTATGTAATAATATAAGCTCAATCACTCATCAATCACCTCACTCGGGGCACAGCTAGTATATATATATACGGTCGAATTGGGCACTTCCTCCTTTTTTTTCGTCAGTTAAAAAGTAGAGTCAGTTTAGAACTGCTCAAACACAACCCATATTCTTTACATCTGGCTCCCAGCAACTTTTAATTTTTTCCCTGACTCATTTAACAGATGAGGTGCAAGAAATTTAGAGAAAATAGTGAGATGATGACCGGTCTAGAGGTGTTTTTCGAGGATCTTATTATTATTTTTAAAAGCAATTCAAGCCTTAGAGAAAGATATATCCAATATATGGACTTGTTATAAGACTGGAAAAATAAATTTCTGTAAAGTCATTATCACTACTTTTGGATCGCTAATCTCCATCCAATCTAGTATATAAACGCATGATCACCTCTCGTTTATAAAAACGTATGATCACCTCTCGTATATGAACGCATGCACACATTGTTCTAATTGGGAAATTGGAATATAACAATGGAGAAACTTTGCGCTTTTTTTTCACTCTCTTATCGAAGTTGTCTGGGTCACTGGAAACAGGACCAAGATCTGCTGGGTGTGGTTGCTTATTTGCCACGTGTATGTCGCCTCCCCGAGCAAAAAGGTATGGTTCTAGTAGATTCCCACTCAGTAGGGTACTCAGATACCTGGAGTTTATGTGTAAAAAAGGTTCATTACCGGGTACCTGTATTGTTAAAAAAAAATTAGTCATAACTAGCAACCCGATTACCCGAACCCGACCGTATTAGTGAAAACCGCATGAAAATCCGTTCAGTAGTTTTTCAGTTTATCGCGAACAGACAGACAGATGCGGCGGGGGACTTTGTTTTATTATATGTAGTGATTAGATTATAATCTAAGTTTTAGATGGAAAATAAAAATATTTTAAGATAAAGATTTTTTTTATGTATTGTATTTCAGGATGGTGAAGAATTCACAGTAGTACCCAATAGTGAGATAGTAGTATCAAGAACTGCTTTCAAGGACAACTCATCATTTTATACATTCAATGGTAGAAGAGCTCAGTTTAAAGAAGTTGCCAAAATGCTCCGGTCATATGGAATTGATCTGGATCATAATCGGTTTCTTATACTGCAGGTGATATTATATTTTTCGTAACTACAAATTTTACGTCGTTTAATGAATAGGAAAAGAGCTGTAAGTTTTTTATCGCACCCTAATAATTTCTGTAAAATATATTTATGATGGGCAGCTTAATATGTGTCAAATAATTACGCGCGAGAGCTCCATTTATAGTGAATGCCAATCGGGAGTGCCATAGTTATACACGTCGCGTTTGTCCAGCGTAGGCGTTCGATGAATGTATGCACAGCGCAGACGCCGCGACGACGTGACGCGCGCGTCGCGTTGTTCAATTGGACGCTGCGCTTCGCATACACCATACAATTTTACACACAATATTTGTACAATATGCACATTTGAGCGCCTTAGACTTAACGTATTAGACATTAACTATCGCAGTTTGAACTCTAAATAATAATTCATAGTTTAATTTATTTTTGGACAATTTAATGCAGTGAAATATAATTTCTACGGTAAAATTAATTTTAATTTTTAATTTTGAAATGCTTAACAAAGCTAAAATTGTATACTCTTTAGAGACTTCGAAAGAGAGTTATTTTTAGAAAACTAAAGATGAGTTGGGAAATCTCATCACTAGTCTCACTCATAATTAACACCAACCTATGATTGTGTACTAAAACATGTATAGCTCTTTATAAAAGTCTTAAGTCTATAATCTGCACTAGGATCTAGGAATATTGAATATGGCGTTAGTACTCTAATACAAACCAATTATAGACCATTAGTGATATTGACATTGAACTGTCTTTTCAGGGTGAAGTAGAACAAATAGCGATGATGAAACCGAAAGCTACTAACGAACATGAATCAGGAATGCTGGAATATCTTGAAGATATCATTGGCACTTCAAGGTATAAGGTATGGTTTGTCATTGTGTATTTCAATGGTTCTACTTTACTAAGAGGTTTAATCATCTCAAAGATACATTTCTTTAGAATTAGGTGTGCAAGCAATATTTAAAATAATTTATATAAACGCTAAACACAAAATCGTTGGTTTTTCGTTTGAATGCAATTGTTTATTATAGTGTAGCATACACAAAAAAAATAGGCAGTCATGGGACTGCAGACAGAACTGAAAACTTAAACGAAACGACGAACTTAAAACGTCACACAGGTTGGTGACGTTAATTAATAAGGAGCTGACAGAACTCAATGTTTAGATTAACGCCCTCTAGTGGATCTATATAAGTATTATTAGCGTGACGGTCACAAGTTCAGTGCTTTTTCCCCATAGCAAAAGTGCACAAACGTGCCTAAAGAAGTTTTCACTTCAAAAAAAAACTCCGAGGGTTCCGTAAGTAAAAAAACTTGTATGTAGATGGTTCGTCCATCTTGGGAACCAATCCTCGAAGATTTTTGCCCGTTTTTTCCGAGTATTCTCCTCACAAAATTTTTGTCGGGTCTTTCAAGTCGTATTAAAAGACAAACTTAACTTTGCCGTTCTAAAATACTCCTCCATATATACATCCGCCGTATATAAACGCAAAATATAAGATAAGTTATCGCAAAAAATATTTTTTTATTTGATATAACAAGAAATTACTGATTTTCGGAATTTTTTCCTTTACTTGTTCTGTGAGATCTTGCTTCTCACCAAAATTCATGATTCTAGGTCAATGGGAAGGCCCCTAGCAATCAGAGTGTGATGAGGTGATTGATCTACTACAGTATAAATACTATTTCTTTTATAGGAGCCCTTAAAGCAATTATCAGTCAAGGTTGAAGAATACAGTGACGCGCGAAAAGAGAAGCTCAACCGTGTCCGTCTGGTTGAACAAGAGAAGCAAAAGTTAGAAGAACCAATGAGAGAAGCAGTTAATCTTATGAATTTGACAAACAACGCGTTGAGAACCAGGAATACGTTATTACAGAAATACATGTGAGTTTTAGTATACCGTTTGTGTAACTGTAGTAGGTTTATTCTCTCGCTGCAGACTGAGTCATAAATCACTGGAGCGTCAGTGCTGCAGGTATGCGGCGCAGGCGCAAGCTTGATACCGATAAAAAAGAAATGAGAAGGACAGTGACGATGAATCTGACGTAGAATTCCTATTCGGAATGCGATCGAGAGTGCTTTAGGGTCAGTAGTTCATGTATAGAAATGTTATTTAAGTTCAATAACAATTATATTAATGATTACTAGACTTAATGTTCACTATTATAAATGTTTAAATAAAATGGAAATATTCACCTTAACTTATGTGTAAATATTATAAAATGTTTATGCTTAACTGTTTATTTAAAGGTAGCAAATAATGTTATTGTTAGAAATGTTAATGTTAAAAACGTTAATGTTAAAAATGTTAATGTTAAAAATGTTAATGTTAAAAATGTTAATGTTAAAAATGTTAAAATGTTAATCCGGTTGCGACGGAACCGACAGCTAAATGTTAGAATCCAACGCGATTTGAACGGAAAATATTCGTGGCGCCTTCTTGCAGTACACTACTTGTTCTAATAACGTTTTGACAGTATGATGCACCGCTACCGGGCTCACATCACGTGTCCCTTGTTAGCATTATACCGAATAACTCCGTAATTAAAATATTATGTTTATAATTGAATATAATTATTTCATTTAAATAGACCTAAAAATCGTATGCTTCTAGACTAGATTATTTATACTTTCAGCTCTATTTTAAGGGTACAAGGTTAATATTTTATTCACATTTTAAAAGTGTGTTCCGCTTAATCTGAGTTAACCCCAGTGGGAGGGAGAGCGCAATATTGTTATAGCAGTTTGATGAGTTATGACAGAGTCTGAGCGACGATTAAAACAATATTTTTTACAGTCCTTAGCAAATTAAGTGTTAATAAGATTTTGAAAAATTTTGCCATTATTGTTATTATTTTCGAGTTTATAATTACTTTCTAATTGTAAAACTGCAAACATTAAAAGTATACGCAAATACACGTATACGTTTACATCACAGTCTGACGTCACAAGTTGTTTTTTTTTACTAAACCTACTCTGTTTGTCTGTCTGATATTTAGTAAAGAGAAATGCTTGACTTAACAGTCAACTACCATTTTGCTGAACCTGTACATCAATTGACAGTGACCATAATACTAAATTGTTTTTATCGTGTTTTAGTCACGAAACAAATAAGATAATAGAAGATAAACAAAAAGATCTACAAGAACTTTTAGAGAACTTGGCCAAAATCGATGAGAATTTGAATAAAGTAAAAGAAGAATTGCAAGAGAAAACTACTGTTCTTAAGGCTGGAACACAGTGCGTATTTGTTTTAAGAAATCAATTTATTCTTTTATTAAAATAGTAACATCAGACTTAAATTACTTACGTCACCTTCCTGCTCTATTCGCAATTTTCATTGGGGTCGGCGCAATGTGTAAACATTGCAAAGGTAAATGTGTACAAGGAAAAATGGGTAGGGAGAGGAGCCCAGGGTAAGGGATACCGCAAGTCTCGGATGGGGAACGGGACTGAGACTGCAGTAGCTCGCAGAGGCCAGGGTCGCGTACCCGAATGTCCTGTGACTGGAGAGGCCTCTAGGACAGGAACAAAAGCTGGCTTTAACTGCTTACGTATTTTTTAAAGTGTCTTTGCTTGCTTTACTTTTATGACTATCTAGTAAAAGATAATCAAAAGATGCATTACAATTCCTAATAAACAGCACGTTAGCGAGCATATCACTGTTGCACATAGCATAATAATGTGTTTTTAAATATGCCCCAGTATCTTAACATGTTTTCTTCTACATCAGTCTTCAGTCAGCGGTGCGAAGTCAAAAATGCGAATAAATTAAATAGTCATGACTGCGCAATCGGGTTCTTAGAATCGTGTCTTAATCTTAATATTGTATTTTCGTTCTTAATTTGTAGAAAATACGACAAACTAAAACAACAAAAAGAAGAAATAGCAGAAAAGTTACAGACGTGTAAGAAGAAGACTGTCACAGCTCAAGCGGACCTTACACAGTGCAATAAAAAGAAGAAGAATTTAGATCAGCTATTAGAGCAAGAGAGAGGGAAACTTATTGACTTGGAACTAGTAAGTAAAACTTAACTAAGCAACATATCATTCATAATTCTTTTACTAAAGTACCTAACGTTATTATTTTCTTTGATTTTATCTCCATGTTTGCATAGTGGTTAAATGTATAGGACCTAGTTCGTTATTTGAATATTTGTCTTCTAGATCCCGGACAAGAATAAAAGAGAAATAGAAGAGTGTGAGAAGCTACTTATTAAACATAAGGAAAACAAAAAGGTAGCAGAAGAAGAGCTACAAACTGCCGTAGCTAGCGTCAGGTAACTAATAGTTAAATATATTCTATACTGTAAACGCTCTTAGGAAACTCTCAGGAAGAGCCGTGTATGATGACGTCATACTTCCTCTTTTAAATTATTTTTACTTATAACTCGCAAAGAATTTAGTAATAACAATATGAATTATGCACAGAACTAAAACCCAAGGTCTTCAAGAACAAAAAGATAAATTACAAGCAAAACTAATGGATCTCAAGAAGATTGTCGATGAAGCAAATAAAGATTATAAATTAGCAGAGTCCGAACTTAAAATATACTTAAGCACTGAGACGAAAGAAGCGGAGAAACTGGAGAAGATAAAGGAGGCCTACGAAAAGGCTGTTGCAGATTTAGAAGAGAAAAAACCGTGAGTAAAAATATACTAAACCCATTGTTTACTGTCAGACTCATATTTTTTCATACTTCTTGTGCATGGAGGTTTAGTACAATCTAACCCTGATACATTACTCTGTCTACAGCAGCATGTCGTTCAACATTATGTTAAATAGCCCTAATTCTTTCTCAAGAATTGGGCTACAAATGAAAAACTATTTAACAAAAAATTTTACTTGATAGCCTAACTAAACTGCTACACTAATGTAAATACCTAAATAATTTTGAGTCGGCCTGTGATGTTGTAGTGTCATTAGAACTACATAATTTGTGCTAAGTTTCAACAAAATGGGTTTACAGGTGTAAGTCAATGGGTAAATAATGATTTGTCTCCTATTGTGCTACCCTTAGGGGTAAAAAATTTAAACGGGACCAACTTCGAAGTATACTCCATCCAATAAAAAAAAATTATCGACATCGGACTACCCTGTAAAAAGTTATGCGTGATTATATATAAAAATATATATATAATATACACCGTGTAAGTTCGGCGTCGCGAAGAACTCTCAAAAACGTCTTTCTGTGGATACTTATCACAATGCAAAAGTCAGTTCATCATAAAAATGTGAGCTTATCGATTTACAGTCATTAGTTTATACGGTATGGTAGTACGGTGAATGACCTTGAATGTTCGGGGCTATCGAAACAGCTGATTGCATAAATGTTGTTAAATTTATTACATTGCAGGTTTTGGCAGTATTTGGTATTTATTGTTATTTTTTCGGTAAAATGTTTTTTTTTACTCATTGTGATGTCACTTTTGAAATTCCAATGATTTTCGATTCAGAATGATGATATGAATCCATTATTTCAAGAGCCGGCAGGCCGGATAGATAACAGGTGTACCACTATATAATTATGTACTTATACGGGAATTAACGCGATCACGAAAAGGTATTACATACCTCTGAATTGCCTGACGTTTCGACCAGGTTACACTGGCCGTGGTCACAGGCTGACTGGCTCAGCAGTGCACGCCCTCCGTCGTCGAGATCGTGAGGTAGAAGGTTCTTCATCCACCCGCATATTTTTAATATTTTGATTTCGCCATGTACCGTCACATACTATACTAACAGTGTCCCTATTCTCTAAGCAAATCGATGTGCCCCTATTCTGGTGTTCACCCGACTGCGCATAAAAGCGAGGTGGCATGTTTTTTATCACTGGATTCCACGCTGTTGATAATTTGAAACCATCTTCCCGATTGAAAGTTTTGTGTTTTTTAATTTCAATCGCTTCACGTACAACTCTTGAGTAAAAGTGACGTTCCGTGGAGAGGACTTCCGTACGGTGAAACTCAATCCAGTGATTGGTGCCCGCTTCGAGTGCATGTTCTGCAATCGCTGATATGCTAATCTGTCGGTTCTTCACAGCAGCGATGTGTTCTTTGACCCTTTCAGCAATAGTCCGCTTTGTTTGGCCTATGTAGGAACTACCGCAGCTGCAGTTTATTTTGTAGACACCTGGAGTTTGTAAAGGCAAGACATCCTTTGGTGTGCCCACGATGTTTTGAACTTTTATGCCTGGTGTGTACACTATCGGAATGGAGTATTTCTTTAACACGGAGCCGATCTTATCCGTTACTCCTTTGACATATGGCATGTAGGCTGGTTGTCTGTTGGTGGTGTACCACTCATTATATATACCCGTATATATACATCGAGATATTATGTACTAGAAAAGCCACTCAGAACAAAACACATGTTTCGTTTTTATTTGAATTAAAACTAAAAAGCGCTGCAGCGCTAAAACAATGTATTGTAATGTATTTGTAGTCAAATTCGGCAGTATTAACAAAAAGCGCTCGATCGTTTTTGAGTTGTAGTTTTCTCGCGAGCGTAAGATCCTAAGCGCTGTGATATTTATGGCGTTTACGCGTTTTGACCAACGAACTGCTATAAAGATTTGTTTTCACTGTGGTACAGGGACCGCAGTTCGCGTTACACACTTTTTCTTCGCAGTGTCTGCTCTATACGCTAGTAATAATAACTCAGTGTATATATAATTTAATCTGTTAAAATTAATTTAAATCTGTTTTGTAGTTCCAGAGATTGGTATGGTCAACTAAAAAACCAAACTGTTCGTTAATTATCTATCTGGTATCTATATAGTGTGCATGGGGATTGTTTTTATTATATTGTTACTTTAAAATTAACTATTTTCAGACTTCAAAAAGAATTGTCATCTACTTTGCCAGCAAATGAGAAGAAGTTAGGAGAAGTGCAGACCAAACTGCAAACTTTGAAGAAGGAAGAAGCAAAAGTCTCAAGCGAAACAAGATTATTGAGGTAAGTATCGTGTGATTATGAGTTCCTAGTTCGGGTAATTGTTATTGTGTTGTTAGGAAATTTTCAAGGAGTCCGGAATCTTGGGGTTTTCCAAGAAAGGAGTGCATAGGTTTTTAAAGGGTCGGCAACGCGTATGCGAGTCCCATGGAGTTGCAAGCGTCCATGGGATAATGTAATCGCTTACCATTAGGCGGGCCGGGCCGTATGCTTGTTTACCGTTGACGTGGTTAAAAAAAACCCTTTAATTTCGATCACCTTACACTGATCCTGGTCACGAATAGACTGAGCTTTGAAACTCAATGTTGCCTCCATGACGCGCGGGTTTGTTTTCAACTACGAGGATAGTTGAAAACAAACCCGCTTGCTTTTCAGTTTCCTCATTATTACATAATATAATAGAAAATATAGAAATTAAAGAAAAGTGTAATGATATTTTAGGATCATTATGCTAGGCAGCTAAAAAGTTAACCAAGCCTGAACAGAAAACAGGGTTTAAAAAAATTAAACTTTTTTTTTGTAAAATGCTTTTTATGGTCTATTGTGATTTTGTAAACATTTTTTTATAGTGGTTGAAACCATTCTTTTAACATCCTTGGTATCAAACACTTATAGTTTCACTAGCAACCCGCCCCGGCTTCGCACGGGTAGTAGAGACCTCTTCAACAATCATCATCATATTTCAACCAATTTACACAAAACGTTAACAAATTATACATCTAAACATTCCTCATGAATGACTCTGTCTATTGGTGAAAATCGTATGAAAATCCGTTTAGTAGTTTTTCAGTTTATCGCGAACAGACAGACAGACAGACGCGGCGGGGGACTTTGTTTTATAATATCGCCCCCCGGCAAATAAAGTGTCATAATACAAAAACAGCTATTTCGAGAAAACATGACTTTTATATCTGTGAATTGAACAAAACAGCTCAGGAACTTTGTTCCCTTTTTCACTGAGCTAATAACGATGTTTTTACAGCGAACCAAATGCAACATTTGCCATTCAATGCTATAAAAATGTCAAAACATACCTAACATGTGATATGATACTTTTTTGTGATATGACACTTTTTTTTTGCCGGGAGGCGATATGTAGTGATTTATCGGTCAATTTTCAAGTTCAATTTCTTAGTTTCCAAATATGATTTCTGTATTACAAGTCACGAATTTTCCTATAATAATTCTTAGCGCTTTACGTTATTCAGAGGGTTAACTATACGACGCTAAAATATAATAAAATAATATGACGATACCCTACTGTGATACCTTATAGACATATATTATGTACAATTTCCAGAGCGCAATTAGAAGAGTCTCGTCAAGCAATGAGCGCTAATCGCTCCCGCGGTCGTGTGCTCGATGCTTTAATGAAAGAAAAAAAGAATGGACAATTACCTGGCATCTTTGGGAGATTGGTAAGTTTTAGCTTTAATCATACTTTATTTTTGAAGTGAAAACTTTTTAGCGGCGTTGTGCACTTTTTGGGATGGGTAAAAAATGTTAAACTCGCGTCAGGACAAGTGACCTGACCGAAAATTCGTAAGACGGAGCCGAGTTACCTATATTTAAAAAAAAAAAAACCATTCGAAATTCAAACATTTATGAGCGGCCAGGAGCGCAGAACTTCCAGTGTACCCTATGTATACATTTAGATATGTTATTAACTACTTTTTATTTTTAATCTAATTAATAATGATATATATATAGACGTGTGTGTATATGTATATGCAAATACATTGTGACGTTATGTTTTCACTTCTGACGCGCAGTCCTACGACTAACTGTTTTTTTTTAACTTCTGACTTAAAAAGAAGGGGTGTATAAGTATTTGTGTCTGTCTGTACTTAATATCATAGCTTTTTTTTGTTGTTTGAAAGGTGACTTTATCGAGAGTGTTCTTAGCTATAATTCGAGAAAATCTGTTCGAACATCATCTGCTCTTTTCTAATCGTTTAAGGGTTTCTTGAATCTAAAGATTTTTTAAATTCTTACTTCTTACTACCATTGATGCTCTCCTTTCATATTATCAAGTAAATACGGCACTTGAGTAATGCTTTTCACCGTGTATTTTTTACTAACTGTTGCCCGCGACTTCGTTCGCGTGGAAATTTTGGTGAAATCTATCCCACGGGTACTCAAAATTTTGCCAGAATAAAAGTACCCTATCATCCAGATACGTTCAACGTTTTTACGTGAAAGTCACAAACATCACAAACTGTCACCTTTATTATTATATATTTTTTTTACATTATAGGAGGCAAACGAGCAGACGGGTTATTATGAAAGTCTCTTAAATGCTTTTATTACTTTAAGCAGAAAAACCTCATTAATTCGTCGTGAAGTATTCTTATAATATAAATGAAATAGTGCCAGACGGCCCAATACTCAAACGCTACTTAATTATAAATCGTCGCCAGACCTCGTTCTGTCGCTCCAATTTAAGCAATAGTGATGATAGCACGCAAGGGCTTTACGACGTCATAAAATTAAATGAATATTTGCGTGTTTTTCTGGCTAGTATGTAATTATTTAAACAGGCCTGTTACTATTTTGTTTATGAAAGAAAGAAAGAAGGAAACAAATTATTCCTAGACACTTAAGACAGAATAAAAATTATTGTTTAACAAACTTATATCTAAAAAAAATAAACGCCCAAAACATGTGAACTTCACGTGCCTAACGATGAGGATCTGGTTCAGCATTTGCTAGACATGTGCCTAGCGCTGGTTTTCAACTAGCAAAAAAAAAAACTATATATATAAACATGAATCCCTATTTCCCTTGGCGTTACCAAGGGAAATAGGTATTCATTTTTCGCATCACGCGTGAACGGCTGCACCGATTTCGCTAATTATTTTTTGTAGTATTTGTTATTGTCAGGAGAAGGTTCTTATGGAGGAAGAAATTAAGAAAGTTGGGCTGGAAATTAGAAAATTTAACGACCATATTCACTTTACCTAACCTTAGCGCTTTTGACATAACTGTCAGGAGTTTGACAGTTGGGGCGATTGATAGAATGCGCGCTACAAATTATACCAATTCGAATTCAATATTCATAGTCAAGACAGGACAATGTCTGTTGGGTCAGCTAGTATAAAATAATTAAGACTGATATTTTACAAGTTTATGCATGTACACACAGATAAGTTCATGCCTCTCTCCCTGTTGTAGACAGAGACAACAACCCGTCATTTGCTTGTATCCTTATACCTCATGGGCTTCTTCTACTGTCATTAAACCTTTCATACAAGCGCACTGGTTTCGGTTACTTCTGAGTTACCCTTTCTTCAGAACACCTCCAATTTGATCAGAATATGTTCAGACTGGTCGACCTCTAGTTTCGGGTTTGTTCGGTAGTGGTCGTGTTTTATTCGTTCGTGGTCGTGTTTTATTCGTTCGTGGTCGTGTTTTGTTCGTTCGTGGTAGCGTTTTGTTAATAACTTTTTTTTAATTTTAGGGTGACCTTGGCGGAATAGATAATAAATACGATGTAGCGATATCAACATGTTGTGGCGCTTTAGATAACATAGTGGTCGACACAGTGGAGACAGCTCAAGCGTGCGTGGAACATCTGAAGAAGCATGACATTGGACGAGCTACCTTCATTGCGCTGGATAAGCAACAGCACTTGATGCAGCATATGCAGAAATCTGCTCAATTGTAAGCTATTTTTTCACACTCTTTTCTTTTTATACTCTTATGGTAGAAAATAAGCACATGAACGGCCTGATATCAAGTAGTTACCTGTGCCTAAAAACCTTGGCAACATTAGTGCTTTGCCAACTTTCTTTCGGCGAAAATTTGCCAACTCTACTCGTCAGCAGACATAAAACCCGGGCGGTGGTGGCGTGATGGCTAAAAGGGTTCGTATTCCACCCAGTACACTACCAAAGTGATCCCAATCCTTTTGTGCTTTTGGAAGCGCCCCTCGGGGTTTTCGATGGGGCGATGTGGCGGAATCAAACCGACTAAAACCGACTAAAAGTAGAGAATGCCATCGGCATTAAGTCCGCCTTTGTACATATTGTGCATGAAGATTTAAATAAATAAATAAAACCACACGGTGTGCCATACTGGCCTAAAATAGAAGTGAACTCATTTCTTTCATAAGCATTTAGCTAAGCCGGTAGGGTTAGCAAAAATACTAGTATCCTAAAAACTTGCTAGTGCCTTTGTTTAACGGCAGTTTTTTTTGTAAGGTCCATCATCCTAGAGAAGAAAGAAAGAAATAAAATTTGTTTTATTGTGAAACTACGGCATGCTTACTTACATCCATTATTTTTTCAGTGACAGTTTTGTTTGGTTTAAGAGAAGACTTCAGAAGGCTGTCAGGCAGTTCCTAATCAAACGAAATTGGGCTGTGTCCTATCTACTGTGAAATTTATTCATTTGAAACTTCTTAAAGTATATTTTTTGTAATAGTCCTGAGAACGCACCACGTCTCTTCGACCTCGTAAAGGTGAAAGACGAGCGAGTACTGCCCGCCTTCTACTACGCGCTACGAGACACTCTCGTCGCTAAGGACCTGGAGCAAGCGTCGCGTATCGCTTATGGACACACTCGGTACAGGGTTGTCACACTCAATGGAGATGTCATTGAGATCGCTGGTAAGTGTGTTATTCATATTTAATCTCTATTCTATTTTTAAAATTAATCATCTTTTGGTTCCATTTTTGAAAGTTATTTGCTTGGTCTCTGAATAGAACCAATAAAAAAAACATCCGTTAGATGAATCCTTTCAAATAGAGACGGTTAATCATGAGGATCAATTTCTTTTATCCAACTAATTAATTTCTTTAAAATAACGATGTAACTTTATATTGACTTTAAAACAAAGGATTACTAGTTTAAAATTTACTTCTTCAAATAATTCTTTACTTAATTTCTGTCATGGTATGAAAAGGCCCTGTCATGCTGATGGATCCTTTTCTCTAATGTGTGGATGCTCCCTTATGTACTATCTTACCGAGTACTCGACGAAAAGCCTATATCGGAACCACACGGCGGGGTTCCGATACAGACGTCCAATCTTTTTTAATACTGCTTACTTTGTAATCCCGCAGTCGTAAAAGTCTAATGAATAGTTTTTCTGTTGGGAGTATATTATTTTTTATTTCAATAACATCACAGGTACTATGTCCGGCGGTGGTAAATCGACAATGCGCGGCCGAATGTCCAGTGCAGTGCAGCAAGACACTAGCGAACAAGACCCCAGAGTATTACAGGCCAACGAGAACAAACTTGCTGCATTAGAACAAAGGTTAGATTATAGATTATTATTATATACCTAACAATTTATTATTATCATTATATTAATACGTGAAGAGAATTGTTTGTACCCCTTATTAAGAAAATTTCGCGGACGTAGTAACGTGAATTTTGGAATATTTACAGTTTAGAAGTGCAGAAAGCTAAAATTTTTAAACAATATGTCTTACAACTTTAAAAATTACTTGAAAACGGCTTAATGAAATTATACGCGTCCAGTATATGTGATTACCTGTCCTGGTAAGTAAGTCTATACAATGACAGCTCAAGTTATACTGGCCAATGAAAAAACCATGGTCGAAATTCGACCACCACGCGATCTCTATTAAGTAATCAATCCATTAACAGCCCACTCCATACAAGTACAATAATAATTTTACTATTTGGCAGCGTTGTGTAAGGCGTGTTCGTGTACGGGTTCGTGTGTACAGGCGATAAATAATATTGTCCAAAATTGTTCAAGGCCAATCATTCACTTTACAGTTTTACGCAATATAATAATAAGAAAATAATATAATAATAAATTTATTTCAGGCTATTTAGATAGACCCGTAGATAAACACTTTTATCTAAATATCCATACTAAGTATCCAATTCTGTAATAGCAAATATAATTTCAAACTAAGTTAGTAACACTTCCTTTCCTAATAATAATAATAACTAACCACTAGACCAACAGGCTCATAGACACCTGCAATTCAAGAATCACAAGTGCGTAGCCGGTCTTGGGAAGCCGGGGCTTGGGAGGCCGGAGTTGGGAAGGGGAAGTGGTGGCGGGGGGACAGGGGACGGAGGGGTGTTGGTGAAATACAGCATTGCTTCACGCCGGCACTTGCGCTAAGTCTTTGTGCGGTCTATTAGTACTTGCCCACGGAAGCAATGTTAAGGATAATTACTTTATAGAACGTGTGTCAGAAGCGAATGAGTCGATTCATTACTGGGCTAAGTTGCGACAACTTTGTTACAAAATTACGCGTCAGTATGTACAGTACACTATTTATAGCTAGATCTATAAAGAATAATGTGTGATCCTGTTTAACAGGATGAGTGTTACGATAGCATTTTTTGAGGATATTATTTTGGAAATAAACAGATTAACTGAACTGCGTGCTGAACAGTCCGAGCTGGATGAAACCTCTGTGTCGTTACAACGCAGTACCCGCGAGGGACGTACAACGTTGAACAAACTCAATATTGAACTAAAAAGTTTAGCGGAACAAGTTCCTGTAATGCAGGTAAATATAATTTCCATCTGTTTCTGTTCTTCGGATGTCGTGCGGTTCAGTTCTCTATTCTACTAATATTATAAACGTGAAAGTTTTTGAGGATGTATGGATGTTTGTTACTCTTTCACGCAAAAACTACTGAACCGATTGCGATGAAACTTGGTATGTAGATAGCTGGAGACCTGGATTAACACATAGGCTACTTTTTATCCTGATATTCCCACCGCACCGGGACTTACGCGGGTGAAACCGCGGGGTGCAGCTAGTTTAACATGCATATGCCAATTCAAGTCAGTTTCTATTTAAACTTCAAAACACAGGGTTTAGTAAGAACTCGTGTACTTTTTATTCGATTTAATAATTAAAAATAAGTAACAAACATGAAAATAGTAACAAATTCAATTTTCAAAGGCTTGAACACTTAGTTTCTTAGGATAGGAAGCTACCCCATCTGCATCTGGATGTAAAATGTACAAAGACAATTTTTTAACCGACTTCAAAAAAGGAGGAGGTTCTCAATTCGACTGTTTTTTTTTTACTTTTTTATGTTTGTTACCTCAGAACTTTCGACTGGGTGAACCGATTTTGATGATTCTTTTTTTATTTGAAAGCTGGTGCTTACCGTGTGGTCCCATTTGGACCAGTTCTGACAATGGCATCCATGAGAAAACCATATATAAGTCTTTTATGGAATAGCTTTTTTTGTTGAGTTCGGTTTTTTTTTGAAAGAATTATTAATTGTTCATATGTCCACAGAATCAAATCAAACAACAAGAACTGAAAGCGTCTAAGAGCAAAGTAGATACGAAAAAGAAGTCACAGTTGGAGGCCACGCTCAACACTGCTGAGGAGAAACTCGACGCGGCGAAACTTAATGCTGCCGAGGTAAGATTAGGTTTAATGTACAGGTGAATTTGATTACGTCAGGCCAGGCACCTGCAGTGCGGAGTGGGCACTGCAGGTATGGAGCTACAAGTACGTGGCGGGGCGACGGATCAGACTAACCACGTGTGCGACTACAGCAGTTAGTCGTCCCACAAATATTACTTAACTATAATGAAGGCAAAAGCATATGGCACCTTATTCGGATGCATAAATAATAACAAGGGTTACGAATACGAAACTCACGTTTTTCACATCAAAAGGTAAAGAAAAATCTTATATCCAAAGAGATAAGAGTTACCTGATAGAAAGAGAGGCGACTTTTAGGTAAATATAACTGCACGTGATTAGCGCTATGCGACCTGAATTGCACTTTATTGTGTCAGTACTAGAGTCGCTATTTACTTAAATGATTTTACCCAGTGGAACTTCTGTACCACTATTATGTATTCCGTAATTACGTGTAAATTCTTCTACGTGACCTGCTACCGATATATGAGGAATATTATCATCACAATATTTTAGATGAATTCAATTTTACAATCTATATGATGACTTGAGCACTGAATTGATTTATGCTCTACACACGAGTACATTGCCTGTTTGTAATGTCAAAATAATAGTTTTTTAAGCACGATATTATTTGCACGATATCCATGCCTAAATATCAGTTTTTTTAATTTTTATCTGTCTGTCTGTCGTGTGTTCCACGAGACTTTCACTGGCAGATAACTGTTATAAGGACTAACTTATTAATAAGTAGGCTACTTTTATTTTGGAAAAAGAATTAGGGTTCTGCGCAAAATATATAAATATGTACACGCGAGCGAAGCCACGCAGGAACTGCTAGTATAAAATATATTTGCGTTCAGAGGGTTTACTCTTAAAAGATACAGAATAGAATAACAACTCTAACAAAAGGACAATACAGTGCAAATTTGCGGCCTATGTAATACTTTGTGCATTAGAAAGGGCGCTGATTTCGTCTGTTTTAAAGTTGTTATTCTTTATGCATAAGAATATCTTCGTAGTCTATTATTATGTCGAATCACTACCAACGTGTTAGAGGGCCTGAACTTTCCGACAACAGCCGGTTCGAGTTACAAATATGCGACCTTGACAGCTTTGAGCTATCCCTTACATTTCCCAATCCATTCGTATAAGCATGTCTCTTTCTATCCATTGCTTTTCCTTTTTAACTGTCTTTGCCTTTCAAAATATTTTCAATTTCCAAAAAAAATCCCGCCTTTCATTCCCAAGGTGACGGCAATAGGCTTGCCAAATTATAGTAGTTAAAATGTGGGTGTTTAAAAACACTTTTGCTTACCCCTTCGGGAGATAGGCGTAAGCATATGTATGAATATAATTTTCATAGGATAAGAGTTTTTTTTCATAAATATATTTTCTAGGTTGAAAAAGAAGTACATGGTGTTGAAGCTCAAATATCAGCCGTGGCCGGCGGCAAAGTAAAGGACCTGCAAAAGAATGTCGACGATCTCACCAAGAAGATCGACAAAGTGTCGTCCGAGATCACCAAACTCAGAGTCGCTATTAATACTAGCATAAGGTAGTTTTTTTGCCAGTTACTGCTGCATACTATTTTAACTATCTTCAGTAAAGAGGACAAGAGAGAGTTGTTCTTGTTTTTATTTTTTGTTCTGGCAACTCCGTCTTGTTGCAATTCTTAGGTACTGACTGGACTGCTTTGGAAGAAAATTTCGACTTCCAAATCCAAATTTCCTACAGTGGAATTGTTATTTTTATTATAAACTAGCTGACCCAACAGACATTGTCCTTTCTTAACTATGAATATTGAATTCGAATTGGTATAATTATTAAAAAAAAAATATTCTAAAAACATAGTGTTTATTATTCTGATGCTCTATGAAACACAACATCGACTGACAGTTATGTCAAATGCGCTAAGGTTACATTAGAAAAAATTATATGGTCGTTAAATTTTCTAATTTACCGCGAAACTTTCCTATTTTTACACGCTTTATATTAGCTTCACTTGTATGTTTGTAACCGCCTCCTTTGGGTCGATTTTGACCCACTTTAAACGCCGAGATTTCATTCAAATTTTGCACACGTGTCAAAGACCTATGACAATGCAATAATTCGATTAAATTTTTTATTATTTTTAGTTGAATTTTCTATAAAAGCGTGTTTTTTAGTTTTTTAAACTATAATTATTTTCTTTCATAAGAACCTTCTCCTGACAATAACAAACACAAAAAAAAAAAGAATTAGCGAAATCGGTCCAGCCTTTCACGCGTGACGTCGTGACCAAGGGAAATAGGGATTCATTTTTTATATATATAGACATCCGATATAGAGTCATGTCACAATAAAATAACAATTGTTATTTCTTACAGAAATGCAAAGAAATCTAAAGATAAGATTAACCAAATGGAGTCAGATCTGAAGGAAACAGAGAAAAACATCGAGACTTTGAACAACCAAAAGAAACAACTTACCTTGGATAGTCAACAATTACAGAAAGAGTTAGAAGAGGTATGTCGTGTTAAGGTTTCGACAGAAATATTACTTTTGGATCTATTGAATTACTTTGGTTAGTGGGCTCGTACTTTCCGGCAACATCCAGTTCGGGGTACAGTTTTTTTTTGTGGTATAGGGGGCATACGAGCAGACGGGTCACTTGATGGTAAATGACTACCGCCGCCCATGGGCACCTGCAACTCAAGAGTCACAGTTGCCGGCCTTTAAGGTGGGAGTAGGGAACGGTGGAAGAGGGGGGGAGGGGGGAGTTAGGGCCTCCGGTAACCTCACTCACTCCATGTGTTTAGAATGATCACCCATCCCAAGACTGTAATGTGCTAACCTACTCGGTTACCAATTAGCCACGAGCCCTTTAAGTTATCATTGTTGACATTTGTTCAACTCGCCATTGGATGACTCGGGCTCAATAGGGCTTAAAAATCTTGAGATTTAAAGACACGATGGCAACAAGTGCGTCCTATCAATAAGGTAAACATCTTTTTTAAATTTAGAACGACTACTTGAGTTCAGCGTTGTCTCTTCGGAACTTATTATAAATTATGATGTATGATTTTCTTAAATAATTTCCGTACAGCTAGAAGAACAAATATCGGAAGGTTCAGGTGAATTCTCGGGACTTAAGCAAGAGATATCTAAACTACAGACCAAAGAAAACAAAATCAAAAGCGAGAGACTTGAGGCCACTAATGCAGTCAGTAAGATGGAGAAAACCATACAAGACTGTAAGAGCAAAACGCCCATGTGGGAGAAAGAAGTAAGTGACATTGATATAATACCACCAGCTGATCCGACAGACGTTGTCCCGTCTTAACCCTTGATTACGTCTTAACTATGAATATTGAATTCGAATTGGTATAATTTGCAGCGCGCATTTTGTCAATCGCGCCAACTGTCAAACTACTGACAGTTATGTCAAAAGCGCTAAGGTTACATTAGAAAAGTTAATATGGTCGTTAAGTTTTCTTAACTTTTCTAATTTTCCGCGCAACTTCCTTAATTTTTCTTTCATAAGAACCTTTGCATTTCTCAAGCATAGTTTTAGCATTTTTCGGCTACATCCGAAACGTCACACCGCTATATATTCGCACCTACACAGGTGCGAAGCGTCTGATAACTGTGCTAACAACTGCATTTAAGCACAGTTTAGTTGATGATATTTTTTGAACGCCGATCAAATGTATATGGTATATAATGTACATAATATAACCGAAACTTATAAGCTTTTATTTGGTTTTATCTGTTAGTATGGGGTAGTCCTGCAAAAGAATTTTAAATCGTTTGGACCATAAATTAAAAATTGATTGTGACTATATTGAATTGTTTTTTGCGTTATTTAATTATACAAATATTGCATTGCGTGTGTTTGTATTTCTAAGAGAAAGCGACAAGGATACGCAGAAATCTGAAATCTTAAAAAAAAAAATATTTTGAACACCATACCTAATTCACCTAATAGCTTCCGAATCCTAAGTCGACTAATTTGTGAAATTCCTAATTCTAAAAACATTAATTTGTTAAATGCCTATTTCCCAAAGAAACTAATTCTTCTAAAGACTAATTGCCTTATAGCTATATATATATTATTTAGCTTATAGCATAAGAAACAATCAGATGTGTAACTATTTGTAATTAAGTTTTCTACGTTTGGATCGAACCCATAATACTAAATCATCTGTGCAGTATTAATGTACAGGTTGTTGCAGAAAGATGTATTCATATTTTCGAGTGGTGTAGTAGAAACCGTAAATAACCTAAACCGCTAACAAATTTAGGAAATTTGTAATAAAAAAAATCTATTTTGAAACTGCCAAATTGAATTTGAAAATTGAGGAATAAAGCTTATATATTCCTTTAGAGAGATGGCTGACATGTTGTTTAGAGAAGAGAACCTGCACCAGCAAATGCAAGAAAAATAGAAGAAAAAGCAAACTATTTCTCGACTTCGATTTTAGAACAATATTATGTTACATTGTCCTCATATTAAATTGCGCTTATAAGCAATCAAATCATATTCTTTATTTCCAAATAGGCCTTATAAATAAATTTATATAAGTGGTTGCACAAATGTACATTTTTAATGAAAAATATGGTGTCTCCAGTAAAATGTAACAACAAACCACGTTGAAAAAGAGTGTCCTTGGAGTTTCTTGCCTGTTCTTCTCCATAGGATCTACGTTTTGGAACAGGCAACTAGCTTCACGACCGACTTATACCTCCTGACAATTCAAAAATACCTACAATGGGTTTACTTGAAATAAATAATTTTGATTTTGACTACAGAACACTCCTAAAGTTTGACCACACCTTTCTGTAATACACTGTATAATTGTCATTAAGAGAATTAAATATTAAACAGAAAAATTATATTAATAAGCTTCGTTTTTGTCTTACGTACAGCTTGCATCATTAAAACTAGAAGACCCTGGTTTAGAAGGCATTCCAGGTATAGAACCGATAGTCCCTCTTGTACGACATACTCCCGAGGAGTTGGAGGAGGCACAGGTTGACGGACTACGGAACCGATTGACTGCTCAAAAGGCGAGGATTGGGGAAGACAAACCTAATATACAGGCTATACAAGTAAGTGTAATGGACCATAACTAGTTAATCCTACTGATCTAACCGTGTTAAGGTTTGAAATCATTTCGAATGAAGTATCTTATATACTTATCTTCTTTATAAGTGGCAGTGTCACGGATGCATGGAATTTAAATAGAAAAAAGCCAAGTTTAATAGGTATTTGAATTCACATCCTTAGAGACATTGAGAGATCAGCTCAAGCCATTTAAAAAAACAATTGAGAAGTTAAAAGAGTGCGTAACAAGTCATCATCATCCTTGGTCGGGGTCGGCTTTCACTCTTACTACGATACGGCCGAACTTTGCTATTTTACGTGAAGCGACTGCCATCAGACCTCCACAAATCAAGTACTAGGCGATATCGAAGTTCTGTAGTTAGACCAGGTCGTCGGACTTTTTAGGGCTCCAACTACCCGTAACGAATGACACAGATGTTTGTATGGCATCCGGGACCGACGGTTTAACGTGCTCTCCGAGGCACGGAGGGATCTCACTGTGTTAAGAATGGGCACCCATCTTATACTGACCTGGCTATTGTAACTTAACTTTGTAATATGTTAACCTACTCGGTTACCACTTAGCCCCGAGCCCGTATGACAAAACAAGCATATAATTCAAATATTTAGTGGGCAGGTCGGTATGGGTCGACCACACAGAACATATTAATGACAATAATAAAGCCTTTTATTTCCAGATCAGTTAATTTTTTCATTTTAAACATAACTTAATATTAGTATACTATTAAAACAAAAGTAATTTTTTTTTTCTTTGTGGGTTTCCAACTGGGTATAGGCCTCCTACAAATTTGCCCATGCGCTTCTATCCCTAGCACAGTTCTACCATTATTTTCCGGCAACATGTGTGATGTCGTCAGCCCACCATCTATAAGGTATTTCTAAGCAGAACATATTACGTTGTTCGTTGGGTGATGTTCCGAAGAAAGGGCAAATCAGGAGTAACCGAAACCGGCGCTTGTATGAAAGGTTTAATGATAGTAGAGAAAGCTCGCGAGGTATAAGGATACAAGCAAGTGACGGGTTGTTGTCTCTGTCTACATCGAAGGAAGAGACTAGAGAGGCGTGAGTTTCTTTTTTTATGTGATAGGGGGCAAACGAGCAGACGGGTCACCTGATGGTTAGTGACTATCGCCGCCCATGGGCACCTGCAACTCGAGAGTCACAAGTGCGTTGCCGGCTTTTAAGGTGGGAATAGGGGAAGGGAGGGAAGATGGGGGGAAGTGGGTAGAGAGGAAGAGGGAAGGGCCTCCGGTAACTTCACTCACTCGGTGAAACACAACACAAGCATTGCTTAACTGCCGGTTTTCTGTGAGGCCGTGGCATCACTCCGGTCGTGCCGGCCATTACGTGCCGAAGCATGGCTCTCCCACTAGCTGGTTTTTGTATATATTGAGGATGTTAGATCTAAAACTATAAGTATATGTATGTTTTTAGGATTACAAGGTTAAAGAAGAGTTATATTTGAGGCGAGCAGCAGAATTAGATGAAATCACGCAAAAGAGAAATGAAATGAGAGAAGTTCACGAACAACTTATAAAGAAGAGAAGTAATGACTTCATGGAAGGTAAGACAGAGCTGATTGGTTTCTTATCATTTTATTAGAAAATTTTAGTCACTGGTTACTGAAACGAGTTAAAATATGTGTATTTATAATCTTAGGTATATTATAATTCTTATTTACAATATCTTAGATCCTCAAAAATCTCAACTCAAACTCATTTTCTTGTTTTTGGTTTATCTTTTAATTTGCGACCCGACCCAGCTTCGCACGGGTGTAACGTAGATACTAATGTGGTGAACAATTATCGTCATGATTAACACAAAACAATATTAAACTATATGTATAAACTTTCATCTTGAATCGCTCTATCTATTGGTGTAAACCGAATTAAAATCCGTTGCGTAGTTTAAAAGATCTAAGCGTGGACGCTTAGATCTTTTAAACTGATCTTTTAGACGGCGGAATCGACTTTGTTTTATACCATGTAAAGACTCACTGTTCTTGGAGTAATTATAGTTTAGTAAAACTAAAAAAACACGCTATAACGGTGAACCGAATTAAAAAGCAAAAAAAATATTTCCACTATCCAACTCCTGGCTCCATCATCAGATCATCGTTACCAAACGCAATCTGTTGGACTCGTCAAAACGATTCATGTGAGCCCAAACTCAAGGGATTTACTAGTAGCCACTGAAGAGCTCCACTATCGATCTCCCTGCTCCATAATGTCAGCTCCAAGATGCCAAATTATAATATTGTCATCCAAACTACTTTTACATACAAATTTTCATTTCGATACGACAAGTTATTAGAAGTAGGTTATTTGTTTACATCATCCTCCTCCGCGCCTTTTCCTAACTAATTTACGACCGAACCGACGATACGACCGAACTTTGATATTTTACGTGAAGCGACTGCCATCAGACCTCCACAACCCAAGTACTAGGCGATATTGAAGTTCTGTAGTAAGACCAGGTCGTCGGACTTTTTAAGGCTCCAACTACCCGTAACGAATGCCACAGATGTTTGTACGGCACCCGGGACCGACGGTTTAACGTGCTCTCCGAGGCACGGAACGGTCTCATTGTGTTCAAAATAGTCACCCATCCTAGACTGACCTGGCTAGTATTACTTAACTTTGTATTGTGCTAATCTACTCGGTTACCACTTAGCCACGAGCCCCTCATTTGTTTACATAGTTACAAGTTAATAAAAACGTGTTAAAATAAAATGGCTAACCTTATTCTGTATTTGTCTAGAAAAGTATCTTCTCTCATCACCAAGTACGCCACTGAGCTCGATCGTCGATCGGTTTACATTCAGTATTTGTTTTCAGGTTTTAATAAAATAACAAATAAATTAAAAGAAATGTACCAGATGATCACATTGGGAGGCGATGCTGAATTGGAGCTTGTTGATTCAATGGATGCGTTTATAGAAGGTGTTACGTTTAGGTATTTATAACACTTTTATACTATTACTAGCAACCCGCCCCGGCTTCACACGGGTAGCAGAGACATCTTCAACCGTCATCAACATATTTCAATCAATTTACACAAAATCTTAACAAATTATACACCTAAACCTACCTCATGAATCGCTCTATTAGTGAAAATCGCATGAAAATCCGTTCATAGTTTTTCAGTTTATCAGCGAACAGACAGGCAGACAATCGCGGAGACTTTGTTTTATAATATGTAGTGATTTATATTATCATTATTTTTATAATATCCGAAAGTAGATTGTTTAAGCATCAGAAACATCACTCTACTCTACTTTAAAAACTATTAGTTTATCCCAAAAATATATTTAAAAGTCAATTTAATTGCTTTGACTACCTTTAAAATAATCGACGATCCGAAGGGAAAATAGGACCTATAAGTGTACAATACAATTGTAATTTTAACCTGAAGTTTAGGGTTTATAATTCAAGCCGAATATTAGCGCATATGTAGGTATATAAACCTAATTTATTTTCTATGTAAACACTAATTATGTATACTTATTTATTGTTATAATGCCTCTTTAAAATCTTATAATTGTACCTTCTCAGTGTTCGACCTCCCAACAAGTCGTGGAAGAACATATCCAACTTGTCGGGCGGTGAAAAGACTCTGTCCTCTTTAGCGCTGGTCTTCGCTCTGCATTATTATAAACCTACTCCGTTGTACGTGATGGACGAAATAGACGCAGCTCTAGACTTCAAGAACGTCTCTATTGTTGCTAATTATATAAAGGTAACTATTGATTTCCTTTTGTTATAGTTCTATTAGCAGGTAAAGAATCAATTTGCCGCATAAGAATCTAGTGCAAACTCATGACAGACCCTACAGAAGATATTATAGTTGGACAATACAACTATTGGCCTTTTGTGCCGACGAGCAGGGTTACTAGACTTCCATATATTAGGGTTAATATCCGTATAATTATGTATTTACGGGAATTAACGCGATCACAAAATAGGTATTACATACCTCTGAAATGCCTGACCATCGTGATCACGTTAATTACCGTGTAAATACATAATTACACCATGGAACGCGAAAGTTTAAAAGTTAATATCCGTTATTATATATTGTAAATATAAAATTCTTATTTTTTTGAGCTCTATATATTGGTAAAACCGGCTCAATGCTATGTTAAATACTTTATAAGATATATCATGGTACAAGGCAAAAAAATAACAATAAATCTTTATTACATATACCCTAACATGTGGCAGTAACTAAACTGCCTACTATATACAAGGCCTACTAAAGTTATAGCATTTTTAGGGTTCCGTACCCAAAGGGTAAAAACGGGAATCCTATTACTAAGACTCCAGTACGTCTGTCTGATCTGATCTCATTAACCGTGATAGCTAGACAGTTGAAATTTTCACAGATGATGTATTTCTATTGCCGCTATAAACAACAAAAAATAAAAATAAATTACAAATGAAAGGGAGCTCCCCTACTAGAAACAAATGTTTTTGGCTTATAGAATTAAATGTTGTGCGATGGTTCGGAACCCTTCATGCGCGACATGCGCACTCGCACTTGGCCGGTTTTATTAACTATAAACTTTTAAAACGCAATATCTCAAAATACTGCACTTAGCTGGTTTTCGCAGTAAACCCTTGATATTAAGGGCTAACAACAGTAATAACGGACAAGACCTATATTGATTAATGGGGGAGAGACTATGACGTCTATGAAGGGGTTACCTCTTCCCGAGAGTTATTTTTTTTATGAAAATCGATTGACGGTGGTCTCGAGAGGTTATTTGTCTGAGATTTCACTACCATTCTACAAAGTTATTCACAATACATTTCTGTTATTTTATGTTTGTCTGTTTATTTTATGTTATCTTAAACTTTATGCATATTTGGTACATTGGGGGACTTAATGCCTAAGGCACTCTCTACCAGTCAACCTTTGAGTGATGCAGAGAAAAGAAGAAGTTCGTGCACTTTTTTTTCGTTTAAAAAAAGACAACTCCCGCATTAGGAATGACTCGTGTCAAGAGGGGACTTTACAAACATACAAACAACGGACACAAAGAATACCCAGACTCGGGTGGGATCACTAACCACTAAGCCAACAGGCCAGTCAAAAGTCAAAAATTATGTTACAAAATTGCAAAATAAACGAAGAACAAACTAAAAATTTAATACATAAATATACGTAACTTGTATCCTAATATATACATAGGTACGGGTAATGATGATTTGTAAGTAAAAGGGTCGAGAAAACTGGCCCTGAGGTCATTCCTATGTAACGAAGGTCCTCTAGCAGTGTAATGATTGCCCAGTTATGATGTTACAAACAATTTTTTTTCCAGGATCGAACGAAAAACGCCCAGTTCATTATAATCTCATTGCGATACAACATGTTTGAGGTATCCAATCGTCTGGTGGGCATTTACAAAACCGAAGATTGTACAAAATCTGTGACCATTGAGAACAAAATACCTGAAGAGGATTCTAACGATGTTGTCCCTGCTAATGATATTGTTGTTTCTTAATACTATGTAAATAAGGTTGAAAATAAAATAGATTATATTACTAATGGCTATTTTTATATCACAGGAGGTACGGTACATTTCTGGGGACCGATTGCGGTAGCACCTTCACTGTAATACCAGGCCTATGTCAATCGATGTACTTGCGCGCGTTAAATACCTGCCGGCAGCTGGTCCGCCAGCGGACCTTACACGTCTCGCGCAATGGATTGCCGACAGTTGCATTGCGCACACACGGTTTTATGTTTAAAATAGGTACATAAAACGTAATTCGAGGGCATACTTGTATATTTTTTAAATACTGTAAAATTGATAGGGTTGTTTATGTGCAGTACATGGATAGATTAAGTAAGAGAAAAAAATCCTGGCAGCACGATTTATAATTTAAAAAAAAATCCTTTTAACCCTAATTGCCCTTGGTTTATTTATTAAAACTTTTTGTATGATTTCAAAAATTTTCCACCATACCGTTTAATAATCGAGATTTTTTAAAAGGGAAGATGTTTATTAATCTTTATATAAATGTAGGATATTTGTATACTAAAACATTTGAAATGAAAAATAAGCGTTAAACACTTAATTATATTGAAGAGGTAACCCTACACACAATAGTAATGGTCCTTACGAAACATTTAAGTTCCTTTTCGCAAGCAGCGGTCGGCGCCCCGAAAGAATAGGCAATTAAAAAGGTATTATCGACATTTCTGTAGGAAGTGATTGATCTGTTACGTAGTAACTACTCGGTAATCTGTGGTAATATTGTAGCCCTGACTGCCGAAGGACGTTACAAAGACAGATCTACCCTGATCAATAGACAAAAAGTAGTATCGAAATCTTAATTGAAATGAAACCTATTTGCGGCAGCAGGGTAACAAAAGGGCTTATGTCATAGCAATAAAATTCATGTTACGCCTTGGTAAAGGCATGCAAATATTAAAAAAACATCCGTTTGGTTGCACTTATGCCTACGCTTGTTAAAACTGTGACTAAAATCCTGTGTTACATCAGACGTTTATAAAAGATATTTCGACCAAAAGACAGATCCGTAATCTATAGTTTAACTCTACATACTTCTAGCACCATATGCATTAGTAGTAGCATCGAAAATATCGACCAATATGTACCCTATGGATAGATTTGTGTGCAGTGTTGCAGTGGTCTATGAATTTGTTTTTTTTTCATTACTGATTCTGACATCTACGATGCGAAGAGCAATTATAAGTTAACAAGGACAGGTAAAAATAAATAAAAACAAACATTGTTTAAATTTATTGAGTTTGAATTATCTCAATGTACATATTTTAATTACATTAAATAAATTAAAGAATTCTCTTACACAAGCAATAAATAGCTGGAGCTCCTAAAAACCTCAATGGATATCAACAATCCATATTTACATGGCTTTTATTGTATGCAAGTTTCATTCCGTCATGTACATTAGTCATTTTTAACATTTTAAATGGATCAGTGTGGAGATATATTAGATATCGCCTGCTAATTATAAATCATAAGTTCCTTAACTTATATACAATAGAGCGAAGTCTCATCATTGTTTCTTTATTCACAGTAAATGCAAATCAGTTATGTTCGATTTTTTTCCCACGGATCTTTACGAACAAGAAAAAGAAAATCCGCACTCGGTAGTTTAGTCATTTACTATCGACAATGTTCTGAAAAGGTCCTCTGGATCTTGTTTCTATGGACAAACAAAAGTGCACACGTAAGAGTTAGCGCGCACTGGTGACTTTTGTAACCGTTTCTGTCTCTTGACCAGAAGAGAAAAACATACGTAATACATAATAAGACACGTCGTAGGCGCCATCTCTATATAACTAAACTGGACTAAAGTGACAGAGCAGTCACGGCAAAATAGTCTACCTAAGTCTGGATACGTAAGAGATGTGGGCTTTTTATAAGTCATAGCTGGGTGACGTTATGTTCACCGACTCACGAGTAAACCGCTACCTAATCTGCCACTGTAGCTCAGTTTGTATGCGACAACACACATTAACATCATAAATTATAACTACATTCTTATGTAGTTCTTAAACAATTTCGTTCATAAAAATACTAAACAGCATATCCCAGCTGTAGCAACGTATAGAGCTAACAAAATATAAGTGAATGCCTTATAATCCTTGTACTGCTACTTGCTTTATTTAACGTAGTGGTAAAATTACGCAAATAACGAATAACAAATTCAACCCTAACAACTTATAAATAAGGTTAATATTCCTTAGACACGATTGTCAAAACATAATGAACGGACTACACCACAGTTAAAATTTACAATTAAATAGTAATTTAAATGTACAGTGAAAGTGCTTACATAATGGAAGGATTTATCGTGAGAACATTTGTTTTTTTATGAAGATAATCAGTCCAATAGCCACTAGAGATATTATAATCCAATGACCAATGCGCGCCTCCCGGAATGTTCGCTATAACGAACGATCAGATTAATAAATTACGGTAAATCATCATCATAAAAACGTGCATATATGTACCAGCAGAAAAAGGGAGGGCATTGCACAAAAATAAAATAGATAGTGTTACCCCTATAAAAATGAATGAAATGGTCGTCAACGGAAATGTGGGTGGTATTGCCGACACCAAAAAATAATAAAACTAAAAAAAAAATTGATGGTACTTTCCTTGCAAATACAAAATATTAAATTATTTTTACATAAAATACCTAATAAAGAATATTTGAGTTTTGTATATCATACTATTTGTATTAGGAGCAGAGTATATTCATTCAAAGACCGATCTTCAGCCATTTACACCAAAATATTAACAAAATTGTGGTCGTTTGATAGTTTGAAATTGTATCATGGGTGTTGCCATTAATAACCTTACTGAATAAAGTGTAATTTTATACAAAATTCTTATTTTTATGAGAATATATTTGCAATTTAAGATTTACAATAAAATATTCTTGCATTCAACGACTGTATATGCTGAAGCTTTATTATATAATAAGTATGTATGTTAGATAATATTTATGTATTTTTTCAGTACCGTACAGTAAGTTGTTTTTTGAATAAGCCTAACAGTTGATATAAATATGGTCACCATTAACGGATATTGGAAAAATGTTATAACTTAAAATTTGTATTCGAAAATCTACACATAAGGGTCATTTTTAATTAAGTTATGTATTTGGCGTTTGTGGATAGTGTTCCAATGATAGTGTTACTGCAATTCTAAAACAAAAGTTTGTTACAAATCAGCAATTTGAATACACATTTATATACCATGTAAATTAATATTTTTAATGTCAAGTTTTAAGTCTTGAATAAAATCACTTTCGTTGAAGTTTTACACCTTCTTAAGGCAAAGGTACCCTAAAGTTTACAATCTTTGCAGGAAACATATATCACGTATTTCTTATTACTAAACCTATTTCGGGTGGAATGAAAATTTAATAACAAATAACTTTCCAATTGTAGGCCCCCATTACAAGAAACCAACGAAATCGACATTACAAAACCGTAATGAATGAAAATTCCTGCAAATGAAGTTTCTACAAAGGGCAATGTTGTAGGAACTTCATTTGCTGTTATGTTTTTTCTAATATTAATTAATAATGATAAATATTTATTTCCGAAATCGACGACATTAAAGTCAGATTGCTAACGTTTCTAATAGCAGATCGTTCATAATAATTATTATAATTATCGTTCAACCATTGAAAATAAACTTTAGCAGTAGGATTTCCCTAACTTCTTTCCCTAACTTCTTTAGTGAGATATCACGTTTATTTATTTATTTTTACGTTAAACGCGTGATTTCTAAACCAAAAGGCGGTGCTTGACCGTGACTAGCAGTTGTTTGTTTGGCGATGATTCCCGGTCCCACTTGATTACACGTTTTCTTTATTATTTTTATGCCAGTTAGAAACAATCTTCAATCGTAATGTCTGTCTGGAAATTTTTATCACGGTACTTAATTTTCCAGCATTAGGGTTATATCTTTTATTTTTTTACTTTTTATTTTTATTATTTAAAGATAATATTCTAAAAATTGTTAAGATACTTTGTTTTAAAAAAAATACAAGTATTTTAGTAGGGGGGATAATCTAAACCTCACCACGTATCACCAGCGAGGAGGGGGGGGGGGGTCCAAAAAGATGCTAAAAACATCACGTGATTAATGGTAGACCCTTTATTGTTAACTAATTTGTTAATTTGGTCTGATTCTCAATGTAGTATCTCAATCGGTTTTAAAACTCATTTTAATCGAATTTCAAAACCGAATGATTCTGCCAGATACCATTATCTTAAGTTTGTCAAATGCCGAACACGAAAGGAATATTCGGCGCAGATGAAACGAATATCCAATATTATTTTATCTTGTTGGAGAAACTTTAGTTTTAACAACATATTTCTTGTTTCTTGAAATAATCCACTCCTAATAATTAAGATTTTAACTTCAGATTAAAGCAATTAAGAAGAATAGGTACTCAATGTACATGTAGAACAAAACTTAAAAAAAAAAGCTGAATGCATTTAAATAGAGTATACAAACCAACACCAAACATGTTCCGTCAATATTAATTATATATATTTATTGCTAAAGCTTTAATTCATACATATATGTATAAAATAAGTCTATAAAGAATATATTTTTCCAATGAATTTTAAACATTTTGGCTATTTACTTAGTACATATTACGAATAATTTTTTGTTAAACTGAAAGGTTTAAAAATTCACCAAATGTCTCTCGGTTAGATTGGTGTGACATTATCTGCCTCAATTTTTGTTACTTTCTTTAGGCTCATAATGTTGGACATTCGCAAAATGTCTATAACACAAAATGTCTAATTCGAAAATGTCCAACAAGTTTTTTGTTTTTGTCATTTATTGTTTGAAGACCACGGGGACACCCGTGTATAAATTTTAAATGTTGAAAATTTAAACCCATCGTTTTTCTTCTACGGGGACTGGACATTTTGCAAAATGGACATTCTGAGTCTAAGTACTTAATATTTTTTTATATACTTTTGAAATATATGTTGTGTTGCTAAAGCTGCAAACAAAAATTAGAATACCTATAAGGATTGAACCTTACTCAGCCTTACTTTTTTATTCCAATAGGTCATTGAACGAAGATGAAACTGAACGAACTCATTACTATTTGGCGCGCATGCCCTCACACTCTCTATCTCAACTATATTTACCAATGGACAAGAACGAGATGCAATATACTACGTGTTCGAAGGAGTCTAAGACTATATTATAATGGTGATAGTATATATTATACCTCTTGTACCATGACCATAACTTCTGGTTTCAAATAGACATCTTTATTCGGGCTATTTTGAATTTGTTGTGCGACCGACGAGTGCCAAGCGAAAGTGAGTACTGTGGCTGGTACTAATCTTAGATCAATAAGGGTCTTATTCGCATCCTCTTCTATGTTCAACTTTTGTCCTGTAGGTGTGTTTAGAATGAATGGTAGTCCACTATGTTCTAGGTTTTCTTGAACGAAATCGTGGATATCGGTAAAGCGTTCGTAGACGGAGAATGTTCCCTGAAAAATATATGAAACCATTTTTAAAACTGATGAGATTTAATGTATATTTATTTTTTGCCTGTATAAATCCTCAATATCGTAAAGAGGTAGGCGGAATTATATTACATACTCAGACCATGCTCGTGGCTAAGTGGTAACCGAGTAGGTTAGCACATTACAAAGTTAAGTAATACTAGCCAGGTCAGTCTAAGATGGATGACCATTCTTAACACATTGACACCTATCCGTGCTTCGGAGAGCACGTTAAACCGTTGGTCCATACAAACATCTGTGGTATTCGTTAGGGGTAGTTGGAGCCCTAAAATGTCCGACAACCTGGTCTAACTACAGAACTTCGATATCGCCTAGTACTTGTGTTGTGGAGGTCTGATGGCAGTCGCTTCACGTAAAATATCAAAGTTCGGCCGTATCGTACTTAGACTGAAAGCTGACCCCAACTTGGTTGGGAAAAGGCGCGGAGGAAGACTCAGACTATACCTATTTTTGATCCCATGGTTCATGGAAAAACCGTACAACTATTTGTTCGAATACACAAAAACATAATATTCTTAAAATAATTATGGAGGAAATTAGAACAAAGAAGTAGTTTAACGATAGAAGAATAAAAATTTCCTGCAATGGCAAGCGGCACATAGCATTCGCAAAAAAAAGAATTTTAAACTGTTCTTGACCCGAATAAAATGAGGTTTCGGCATAGGGAGCGAATTCGGCAGTTATTGCCTATTAGCAGAAGGAGAACGCGACTATTCATAAATTACGCGCGTAATAACGCGGACACAGCGGCGTCCGATTAGCTCTATTTTAATGAATAATAATAACTTCACACACCTCACACTCGGCCGTCTGATCACAAACTAGGCAGAGCCTTTACTATGGTAACCAGACTACTGATACTTACTTTATATTTCTAAATACATATTATAGATAAATTACACCCAGACACAGAACAAATGATCTTGCTCAACACACAATTATTTGTCCTGGGTGGGAATCGAACCCACGACCTCTGGCTCAGCAGTCAGGGTCACTAACCACTAGACCAACAGGCCAGTCCATAAATAAGTTTTACATTTTATTCAGATTTTAAAAATGCTAGCGCATTTGCCACTCTTTTGAGTTGACCCTTAACCGATTTGAATGATATCATACCTGCAACAATATGCCGTCGGGGAATCGTACCCTTATAATGGCGAATTTGTATTTCCGCATCTCTCGTATTTCGTCTTTTTCTCTCATAGCCTTAGTTCTCAACATTTGACTTCTCTCTATAGCTTCAATTCTGTAAGCAAATGACGAATGAAGGCATTTAATTTATGGTTTTATCCGTAAATCGAGCACACGGCTGGCCTGATGGTAGATGGTTACCACAACTCGTGTTTTTATTTCCATTTTCAAAGGATGACATTATTTATTTTTGTATGTCACTTATTTTATAGAAAGAATAGGAAAAGAATTCCATTGAAGACAAAGTAGCGCGACACATGATATTATTAGAATTACACAAGGTAAATTTGTCAAGCCAAATCAGTGATTCTTTAAGTCAAAAGTCAGGCATACGTTAGGCAGTTGGATTAAGAGCTGATGCAGAAGGCAGTCCTCCTCGCTACGGCACGCATAGTGAGGCGGTTTCTGTCTCTGGAACCCCAACCACCGGTAGCTTGGTCCCTGTACCCGATACCGGTGGGACACTATTTTTTATATTTTTAAATATATTTTTTTTATAATCTGATTGTATTTAAAAATGTAATTTATATGTATATTTAAGTGTATAAAGAGAATAATAATAATATACCTCTTTACTGTCCACCAGAAATACTAAAGAGTAAAATTAAGACAATTGCGGTTTATACAA
This sequence comes from Euplagia quadripunctaria, assembly GCA_963859945.1. Lineage (NCBI taxonomy): Eukaryota > Metazoa > Arthropoda > Insecta > Lepidoptera > Erebidae > Euplagia > Euplagia quadripunctaria. The sequence goes on from OY982583.1 coordinate 9,590,948, forward strand.
TTGGCGGCCTTATCGCTCCATGCCAATCTCTTACAGGCAACCATGAGATGGAGAAAAAAAAGTGTGCGTGTACTTATGTACGCACGGTTCATTTAAATATCATGATAAATAATACATACCAACTAACCTCAAATTCTACAAACGTACTCAAAGTAATATGTAAAAACCATTTTTATCACTATCGTGAAGTTGGTAATTTTTTTGAAAAAACTAAACTGTTGACTAGCTAACTTCAGGGTGTCGGTTTTTCGTGACGCATCGTAAAAATTTACTCTCATCATTTTTCCATAACGCGCCAAAAGAAGTTAAATAGATCGGGACAGTATTTCACCCCGGCCCACCGCCTACAACTTTATAAGGCGCAGGTTCGGCCGCATATGGAATACTGTTCTCATATCTATGCAGGAGCACCCCAGTACCAGCTTCTCCCTCTTGACCGCATTCAACGGAGAGCGACTCGAATCATCGATTGCCAGGATATTTCAGATCGGCTTGACCCTTTGGCGTTGCGTAGAGATGTAGCTTCACTCTGCATTCTCTATCGCATGTATCATGGGGAGTGCTCCGAGGAATTGTTCGGACTTATACCGGCCGCAACGTTTCGCCATCGTTCAACGCGACAAAACTTTCATCCCCATCACCTGGATAATTGGCGTTCCACCACTGTGCGGTTCTCCAGAAATTTTTTGCCTCGCACAACCACTCTCTGGAACAAATTGTCGCCTGCGGTATTTCCGGACCGATACGACCTTCAAACTTTCAAGAAAAGAGCGTACTCCTATCTCAAAGGCCGGCAACACACTTGTGACTCTTGAGTTGCAGGTGTCCATGGGCGATGGTAGTCACTTACCATCAGGTGACCCGTCTGGTCGTTTGCCCCATATAACATAAAAAAAAAGTAAAACTTCAAAAAATGGAAATTTATTTAGGGTAGTAGTATGGTGCACATTTAGTCAATTATTTATTTACATATATATAATACCCTATTCAGAATTCAGGATTAATACGGTAGTTTGAAAAAAAATGTACCTCAATTGTTGTTCTCTTTTTATCTCCTCCGGTGAGAGAGCGTAGAAAGAAGAGGGCAGTTGCATTTTATTCGCCGCTTGCGATGGCAGTAGCACTTGCAGGTTCCTATCCAACTCCAGTTGAATTGGCTCAGCAGACCGCAATGCCTCGATTAACGCCTAGAAAATAGACGATTATTCCAATTATAAAACAAATAATAGGTTTAGTAATTTAGTAGAAGCTAGTACATATCAATCAAATACCAATTTGTGACGTCATACATCATAAGTTGGTATTTGATTAGTGATTGTCAAATTTTTTATTTTAATATTTGTTTTGTACAGGTTGTAAGTGACACCGTACCGAATCCTGAAATAGTGTATTAAGACCATCATTCCGAGTCGAAAATCATTGGAAATTTCTGCCGGAAAGCTTTTTGCTTAAAAGTGATATCACAATGAGTAAACAGAATATTTTACCAAAAAAAAAAATCAGTAAATACCCCATTCGGCCAAAAACTGCAATGTATAACATTTATGAAATCAGCTGCTTCGATGGCACCGTGCGCTAAAGGTCAGTTACGGTACCGCACAGTACGCATGTTGCGTTACACTGCGTAGATCAAAATCAAACTATTGACTGTAAAACCTTAATCTCGCATTTTAATGATGAACTGACTTTTGCATTGTGATAAGTATCCAAAGAAAGACGTTTTTGTGAGTTATTCGCGACGGCGATACTTACACGCTGTATATGTTTATTATTTAATTTCATTAGAAATCAAATAAATGATTAATTTATGTTAATCATAGGAAACTACCCTACTATAATATAATCGAAAAATATTTAATAAGTAATATAATATGGTACTTTACGGTCAAGCTTTCAATAGAAGGCACATTTTCTATATGAAACACTAAGAAGTCTTCCTCAGCCCCGGTGGCGTTAGTCAGCTTCTCCTGCGTGAAGCCGGCCGCGATCAGTAACTCCATCGCACCCTCGATTGGTTGCACGCGTTCGCAGAAGGCTCTACAATGTGAGAACGTGAAGAGAGCTTTTATCATGATGATTCTTGACAGCTTCGAGGATCATAGGACTCATAGGGTATACCTTCAGTCAATAAATAAAGCTTCAGTGTTTTTTTTTTTTTATAGTATAGGGGGTAAACGAGCAGACGGGTCACTTGATGGTAAATGACTACCGCTGCCCACCGGGGAGAGGGGTAGGACGGGAATAAGGGAGAGGGAAGGGTTAGGGCCTCCGGTAACCTCACTCACGCGGCGAAATGCCATTGCTTCACGGCCGGTTTTCTGTGAGGCCGTGGTAACGAGCGGAGTCGAGCCGGCCCATACGTGCCGAAGCATGGCTCTTCCACATATAAAATTACTATTTGAACGTTATTTTTTAACCCCCGACGCCAAAAGAGGGTTTATAAATTTGACGCATCTGTGTGTCTGTCTGTGGCATCATAGCTCCCAAATGGATGAACCGATTTGAGTGCGTTTTTTTGTTGTTTGTTTCTGTTCAGCCGTTCAAGATAATCAGCTCTTTTATAATCGTTAAAGGGATTTTCGAGTCGGAGGTATTTTAATTTTTTTTCCTTTTTCTCACAGTTTTCCTTAAACTCCAGGAGAAAAACCTACAACACTAATAGGTTTTTGTTAATGGTTAACCTCCGGGAAAACACGTCAGGCAATTCAGAGATATGTAATACCTTTTCGTGATCGCGTTAATTCTCGTAAATACATAAAAATACAAGTATGTTTGCCTTACCTATTACTCATTCTAATTTTCTGAAACTTCTCCTCTTCAGGATAAGTAATAAGGTTTTCTAGATACTTGCAGAGCGTCTCCACACATGTGTCAACCTGCAAATATAACAATAATCATAGTTCTGCGAATAGAAATTGACAATGTACTTTTTTCTATAGCTCGAAATAAAGGGGCTCGTGGTTAAGTAGTAACCAGGTAAGTCACCATATTACAAGGTTAAGTAATACTTTTTTTTTTGTATCGGGGGCAAACGAGCAGACGGGTCACCTGATGGTACATGACCCATGGTCACAAGTGCGTTGCCGGCCTTTAAGATAGGAGTAGGGGAAGGGGGGAATAAGGGGCGAGGAGAGAGAGGGTGAGGGCGAGGAAGGTTAGGGCCTCCGGTAACCTCACTCGTTTGGCGAAAAGCAATGAAAGCATTGCTTCACTGTAGGTTTTCTGTGAGGTCATGGTATCACTCCGGTCAAGCCGGCCCATACGTGCCGAAGCATGGCTCTCCTACCGTCCAAGGCAACTAGCCAGGTCAGTCTTAGGATGGGTGACCATTCTTAACACATTGAGACCCCTCCGTGCCTCGGAGAGCCGTCCGTCTTGCTTGCCATACGAATATCTTTTGTTCGTTACGAGCAGTTGGAGCCCTAAAAATTCCGACAACCTGGTCTAACTACAAAACTTCGATATCGCCTAGTACTTGTGTTGTGGAGGTCTGATGTCGCTTCACGTAAATAAGTTCGGCTGCAGTCGTAAGTATCGCAGTTAGGAGGCCCTAACCCTTCAATCTCCCCTATTCCCGTCCTTCCCCCCCTCCCCCTCTTCTCCTACTCCCACCTTAAAGGGCGGCACCGCACTTGTGGCGTTCGAGTTACTTTCATGGGCGGCGGTAGTCATTTACCATCAGGTGACCCGTCTGCTAGTTTGCCCCCTGTACCATGAAAAATAAAAAATAGAATGAAAGCCGACCCCAAGTTAGTTGGGAAAAGGCGCGGAGGATGTTTGTCGCAATAAACAGACGTACCTTTTCTCTGTTATTATTACAAGACTGTATTATAAGACAAGCCGTAAGCCCTTTCTCTTCTTCCAATTGTTCGTATAGGAATGTCTTTATATTTCTCTTCCACTCATCCCGGGGTAAAATATCATTGCTGATAAGTGGACACCTGAATGATAAAAAAATAGAGTGTTACTTCTATTATTATTTACATCATCTATATTCATATGATTACAAATAAATAAAATTGAAGTATTTTTATAATAACAATTTATCCTTGACAAATAATTGTGTGGTAAGCACGATAATTGGTTCAGTGTCTGGGTGGAATTTATCTTTAATATGTATGTATTTAGAAATACATATATAAGTATGTTTATCAACAGTCTGGTTAACATAGTACAGGCTCTGCCTAGTTTGGGATCAGACGGCCGTGTGTGAGATGTGTGGAGTTATTATTATTACTTAATGCTTTTGACCGTTTACATGGTTCTTATACCAAAAATCAAATAATTATTTTTTTCTGTCTGGTTGTTTCGGCTAATCTCCAGATAGTCAGTTATAAGGAGTAGCTAGTAGCTTAATTAGGGTTCCGCGCAAAAAACAAATATTGTACAGTGAGTGATAAAGCAGCCGGAGGCTCAGCTAACAATTTATATAGTTACTGTAATTTCTAGGAGAATTTCAGCGACAAAAAGAGACTTGATGACATCTTATATTAAAGCAGCGTTTAATATAGATGTAAGAGAGATTAGTCAGAACAAACGGATAGACAGATAAACATTTAAATTTTTTTTTGGTATATGAACCATGTAAACATTAGCATGCATTTAGTAAAATGCTGTTATTATGACATTACAAACTAAAACTTAAATTTTATTTATTTATATAGAATCATAAATTTTAAGACAATACTAGTGTCAGTTAGTAATAAAGACATAAAATTCTTACTTAAAATACACTCCTGAGGCCGCATAGTTCCTGGGCAAATCAACTTCTTTCTCCGGCTTTTCATCTGATGACACGCTTGATTGAGAAGCTATCGCCTTTTCATTGGCTTTTTCATTTTCTAGCTCTTTTTTTACTTGCGCCTGTAAAAGACACAATTTTTAAATCATCTCGTATTCAAGGACTTTTAGGTTTTCTGAGGTTCTAGAGGCTTTTTAGGTTAAACTTAGAGACTTACTTTGTAAGTTAAACCTGGAGATTAACTTTCTAAGTTACATCTAGTTCCTCAGACTCACAAAAGAGCTACGCTTTATCCCTTTGGGGGTAGTTTAAATACCAAATGTGGACATCTTTACTTATATTATAAAGCTGAAGAGTTTGTTTGTTTGCTTAAACGCGCTAATCTCAGGAACTACTGGTTCGAATTGAAAAATTCTTTTACTGTTGGATAGCCCATTTATCGAGGAAGACTATAGGCTATAAAATATCACGCTACGACCAATAGGAGCGGAGCCGTGACCATAAACGCAGGTGAAACTGCGGGAACGGCTAATAATGAAAAGTCCAAATTTTGTAAAAAGGATGTATGCCTTTTTTAAAAGTCTGTTACATCCACAACATCTTATTCTTTGCTCCGGAGGCTATCACTGTACTCACCGAAAAACTGAATCCTGCTGTTTTCAAAACTGACTGAATGACAACTGACGAATTTTCAGATACCAACGGACTGTGTACTGTTCTTGATTTAATATAACGTACGACTGTATAAATAAGTATCACGAATATATTTATCATGACAAACTTCAGTACAAAATACATTGGTGGAAGTAATCACACCGATGGTTTCATTATACGAAGCAAACTGACAAGCAAGTTAGTAGCCTGGGTATCGGGACTACATTAAAGAATTGAGTAGGTAATTTTAGGGGTTCCCGGAGGCTTCCTTCTTAGGGTATACCCAGGTCCCCTGCAATAGACCCACTTGTGACAAAACACCGTGTGGTTTTAGTCGCTTTGATTTCGAAATACAACTTCACCGTTAGCTCGGGTGAGTTGATGACGCGTGGGGGTTCACACGACAATAAAAAAGGTAGTCATTTACACTGGCACATTCTTCTTCACCGCGTAGTTTTTATACTATATTTTATGGCTGTTGCCTAGCTTTGGTCCGTGGCTTCACTCGTGTAAAAGTAATTGTCCCATCCAACGGTAACGTTATTTTTTTCTGGACGAAAGGTACTGTGGCGACATCCACAAACAACTTAAAATATGTCATCTAACGAAGACATACCGAATTACGGAGTAACTAATAATCCTCGCGCTATGAAAGTTCTAGCGCCGATTAGTATATATACAACTTCCTAATATCAACCTTTGGGAAGCGGCTCTCCAGGCATGATCACCTAGCCTGGTCGGAGGATTCTCCCGTTGTGATGGAGGTACTCAACACCCACATTCCTCTACAGTATCAGTCCTTTTTTGTACCCCTAGCAAAGTGTAACCAAAATTTCATGACGATCGGGTGAACGGTACAGCAGCACATAAAATATGAACAAACATTGATTTTTATATATTACATACTTAGACTACACCATATAAATATATTTTATAATATAATGGTAAACAGTTACCAGTAAAAGGTCTGATCAAATAAAACAATTGGGGCTCAAAAGACTACTGTACTAATAAGCGTTTATGAAAGAGCTTTAAACATTTATTTAGAGGCTAAAACTTAAGTACTTAAGGTCATATCTGATTGTAATTTTTTCCTCTCTTTTCAATTCCGGGCTCAAAAATATGCAACTCCATTTGAAAATTGCCCAATGGATAGCCAGGGAAAATTCCTGGAACTTTAGTGTTTAACGTATTTCCGAAAAATGCATCCCTAGCGAACTATTCTGCTGATCGGGTACTTTTCTAACACCCGGTATATATATATATTGTTTAATTTAGCTACGCAAATACAAATTGATCGGCTCCATACTATATATCTTACAACACTATCCATGTAAACACACTAACGAATTGACGAACATTCGAACGCAATTATACAATTTACTGTACTACTATAAATTAAACTGCGCAATCTTTGGTTAACCTGCCAATCTTGATTCAGGTATTTCGGTCGTATTCAGCACTTAAATAATTTGTCATTAGTTTCTTTTACCTTAGAATCGGCTTACGAAATAATGTAATAGAATCGTTGTGATACAATGATAATTATGTGTAGGCCTAGTTGTCCCAATAAAGTAAGAAGCTTCTGTACCAGAGATCAAGCTACACGGAACAGCACTTTGCTAACTCAACAGAGGTTCAAATTATCTCGATCACGAAAGGTATTTTATTGGAGAAAATGGGGGAAAACTGGAGTAAAGCGTATAAGCATTTAATAATAATAACTTGACACATGTCCCACACGGTCGTCTGATCTCAAACTAGGCAGAGCCTGTACTATGGTAACCACACTGCTGATAAACACACATATATTTCTAAATACATACATATTATAGATAAATCCTATATATTACAATTATTTGTTCTGGGTTGGAATCGGACCCACGACCTCTGGCTCATATGATGCTCATATTGTTTGTATATTAATCACAGAATTGGGAGGGACAAACGATTATCGCATCTTTAAATGTAACTAACATCCCTAACCATCATTAATTGTAGCTTATGTTGGTACTAACATGCTTGTTATGAGTCAATCATTATATATTATGCAAATGTTTTACTCTCATTTCATATGTTAAAAAGTAATATTTCTCAAATATTTGCCTTAAGATAACACTGTCAGTTTGCTTCGCATAATCAATGTCAAAATGTCAATTGAAATAATATTTATGGTATTCATATTTTTAAAATGTCTATGAATTAAAAAATAAAAAGGTGTGCTACATAAACACATCTACAAAAATAAAATAATAAACCAAACCCAACGGCATTAAAAACACTATCTAAAAAGCGATAAACAATCTCCACAATATCTCTTTCATACCTATCTAGAAATTGGCAAGTAGCTACAATATATATGTATATTTTAATAATTGATCATGCTATGTTGTTTTAATCTTCAAAAAATAAAAAATACAACTATAACATACACATAGCTTTAAAATCAGAAAACGTATTGCAGACCGGGATAGGCAAGAAACAAAACATTTTGGTTTGTAATTTAAACATTATCCATTTAAAACCACCTACTGAAAGATTTGAGAAAGACGATTGAACAACTTTATGCAAAGTTAGATTTTACAAAAATGTACATAAGTGGCCTGTCTGAAGACAGAAAAAAAAAAACGATTTAATTAAGGTGTATATGACACATATATTAGAGCATAGACGATTTGAGCTCTCAATATTAAGTACCTGGGAGACCGAGCTTTGCTCTGTAGCTTTTTGTAAAATTGCATTTTTAAAGGAAATACAACTTGAACTTAAAATGCAAAACTGTATCTGTATACAAAATTTCATCAAAATCGTTGGAGCCATTTCCTAGATTAAGGTTATATAATATATACATACATATATACAAGAATTGCTCGTTTAAAGGTATTAGATAATTAAGAGGTGCCTTTTCATGATTTTTAATTTCCCATTTTTGTCAGTTATTTTGTTTCATTTTATGATTTCTTCTTACTTAGGTATGCTTGTTCGCAGTTTCAGTTTAATGATAAAAACTCTACAAGGTGTTTTAATTGTCGTCATAATGTAAATAGTTGCATGTTTAAAAGAACTAGAGATCCCGCTGTGGTCGAATTTCGACCATGGTTTATTTCATTGGCCAATATTATTTGACCTGTCATTGTATAGACTTTTGTACCATGACAGGTCAAAATATATACTGGACACTCATAGCTGTATGTACCCGTTTTTGCATTTTTTTTTAACTTTGTAGCAAATATTGTTAAAAATTTTTAGCATTTGTCACTTCTTCTCTGTATAAACTATAAGTGTGCGAAATTTCGTACTCCTCCGTCCGCCCAATTTTCGTAAAAAGGGATCCAAAGTTTTCGCTTCACGTATTAATATTTAGATACTAGTAAGTTACTGTTAGCCCTTGTGGTGTCATGTTGGTAGTGCACTGTACCCACTTAATAGCAATTTATATCATAAGCATTAGACATTATGCTACCACTGCTTAATTAGTTACCTGTATAGCTGCAAGTGAAGTATTGAATACTGGATTCTCTCTCTTCAATGAAAGTCTTGATAATGCCGCTTCGGCTGCTGTCTTACTGGCCTCTGACAACCCTGACCGTTTTATTTGCGGCTCCTGTCTTGATTCCACAGAACTCTGGCTACTGATGGCAGGTTCACTGAGCTTGTGACCAGGTCCAGCCAACTTAAACTTTGCTTCTACCTTTTTCTTTTGGAAGAACTTTTTTATTTTGTCTGCCATGTTTGTGTTTGTGTCAAATTAATCAGTATTAGATTCTTGGTGTATGTTCTTTTGGTAGTTTTAGTTTTGATACAGACTCTTTAAGTTGTTCAATTGTAGCTGAAGTTGCTGTGAAAAGAAAAGTAAGAAAAGAAAAAAGAGTTGTATTTGTATTTAAAAAAAAAAGCAAATGTCAGTACTTTACAATTTTATAACATATCACACTAATAGCATTAAGAATGCTGGGTCATGGTCTTTATTGGTACTGAGAGATCTAGATTTGGATGGATGGGTACAAAGAGCACTAGTTTCTAGTGTAAACCAGATGGATGTCATGTAGACATCTGTTTACACCCTTGTGTATAGACGTTATAAAGCAAGGTTAGGTTTACACAGGCAATTTTCTGCAATCCCATGCCAAAGTGCATATTTTGCATTCTAATAATGCAAGATTCATATAAAAAAAATTACAGTCATAAAATAATATGAATTAGTAGTGTCCATTTTCTTATTGAATAGTATTTTAAGAATGATTAAAATTGCTAATTATACATTATTATAGTAGATAATTGTCAGCAGCCACCTAAGGCCATGCTAAGGCGACTGTGATTTCATGAAAACAAACTGATATAAATATATGCCGGCTGCACTGCAGAAGCGACATGCAGTGCGCCCTAAATAAGCATGTAATGTTAAAATTAAAATGCCTCTAGCAATAAATTATTTATTGACTTCATCATTATGCATGTCATGTTAGGGATGGTCTTAAGTTTATGTAAATACTACTTTAGTAAATGTGGTTTTTTATAATATAATCTGTAAGTTTTAATATGTGAAGAGAAATCTGTTTATGCATTTTTAAGAATATTTTGCCTTTGCAGGAATGTGAACTTTGGAATGCTTAAAGTTTGTATATAGAAGAGGTGCAGAATAAAGTTGTAGACAGGTAAAAATATGCTTTCAAGGACTGTAGTAAATCATATTATTAAAAAAAATATATCATGTTGTCTATGAGGTATAATGTACAACTTGGTTTTTCAAAATACTGCAGGCTCAGTTTTAAAGAAACTAATAAAAAGATCGGAACTTGCTGTGTACCACTCTACTATATTTTTAAGTAACTTTTTTTTATTTTTTATAAAGCAAAAAAAACAACAAATAAACTAGAACTGAACTAGAAATAAACTAAAAAAATTGGTTGCCTGTAAAGTCGGTATACGGGCGAAAGTTTTACGTGACAACGACTTTGAGTGGTAAAATAATTTTAATGTGAATATTCATTAGTAGGAAGAAGGATGAAATAATAGTAACAATTTAAAACATTTATTTATACAAAGAATTATATTTAAAACACGTGCCTCTCACTCGCTCTCATTGTGAGCGCATAACGTGAGCGGAGCGTAACGCAGTTTCTTGAAGTGTCACCCGGCAAACCAATTTATAAGACATTGTCACGTCAAAATATTCCTGTGTCACAGGGGGCTTCACAAACAATGGACACAAAGTACACCCAGACTCGTGACAACTATTTGTGGATAACACAAATTTTTGTCCCATGTGGGATTTGAACCCACAACACTAAGTGTGGCATAGTAGCAAGATGACCACTTAATCCATTGCACTATCCATTGCAGTTAATTCTAATAATGTCTTTGATACTTAACAACATTAAGAAATTGCATTTAGTCAATATCAATTGTGTTTTTAACAATTACAAGATCTAAGACTTACTGTGGGCTTTTATTTAAATTCAAGTAAATATAGCTATTTTATCTTATTAAAGGATTTTTATTTATATTTCTTTAACACTTGCAAATGTGTCACAAAAAGATATTAAGTGTCGGCGCAGCACTAATCTGTCTTTAGAATGTATTACTTATTAAAGGTTGAAATCTGTTCCAGTTGCAAAAAAGACACTTAGCAGTGAATGTTACGTAAAAACAAAGATATACATACTTTCAATGTAGTAAACAAAGTAGTGCAATGACTCACCTGGTTTCATAAACCTTTCAGATATGCGGTTACCATACACACGCCACGAAATAAAAATCAATAATAAAGTAAACAACAAAATAAGGCTAAAGGTCTTCAGAAGAAGAAATTGGAATTCGTTGAAATATAAAACTTCGGCTAGCTCTTCGTAGAACGTTAACTCTGAGAAATTAACTATAGATTTGGGAAAATTATCAATCGGCAACGATGAGATACACGAGTCGAAGAAATCTTTCGCAAAAGACAAAGTATCCCCGATTTGAAGATACAATGCCTCGTATAGGGTGGAATTAAAAACAGCGTTATCGAATAACGACATTACACATAAAATTAAGTTATTTAAATGCAAATAATTTGAAAAATAAAATTGATCATACTGAACTTCAACTTAAACCAAATCTCAATGTACAAACCGCATGTCACTTTGACAGTTGCTCTTAACTCAGAGGCTCTGGCGCTCTGCTGCCAATGCTGCCATTCTCGATAAAAATATAATCTATAACTCTCTTTGAGGACTTACTTTGAACTTCATAAAATATTCGTTTTTAATTTTCATGATATTTGGTTAGAAGCTGGATAAAATATTTACTTTGTCATTTAATATACGTATGTTTAAAGAAGGTATGACGTCGTCTAGTAGTGAACGAATATGAAACAAATGGTTTCATAACAACCAGACATTTTGCTGAACTATTCAACACTTCGTACAGTATCGAAAGAATCTCATTTTTGTTGCATGCAGTTTTAATAAAAAAAATGAAAAATTTCATATTTTTAAATGCAAGAGTAGAACTCTCGCTCTCTCTTAATTGATATTATACATTACTCGCTTTGATATTTTTGGTATTTTTTTTTAAAAACCAAAGTTTCATATTGAGCACCTGACAAAAAAATATTATTTATTTATGAGTATATCGTAGATCCTTCAAAAATTGTGGAAATGTGTTATACACGTCAATATCAGTGTAGAAGAAAAGTTTTATAAAATGTGTAGTTTTTTTATAAAAACATATGATTCGTTTTTAGTCAGTCGCCTAAAGTAAAAATGGAGTTTGAGATTTGTTTGATCCGTAGCCAGTATGAAATTAAACACCAGAAAAGGTTGCAATCGAACTTTTTTTTTTTTAATAAAGAATACTAGTAACGTTGGTCACACATTACTAGTATTCTTGTTAACCCCTCCAGCTAAGCTAATACTTGTCTTAGGAGTGGGTTCACGTCGGTAGTGCACTGGGTGGGGTTCGAACCCGCAATCACTTGATCGCAAGTCCGACACCTTAGCCATTACGCCACCGCTAAACTAACTAAGCTACGCTAGACTAACTTTAAAATTTAATGTTGGTCGTACAAGTTGTTTTCATTATATTCATTACACATTGCGTGGTGGCTTACAAGAGTTATCGCTGGCAGTGTGCGTGACTAGGGACTATATAATAAGCACGGTATAAAACTGAAGAGCGCCGTGAAACTCTACTTCTACTTATGATTTGCTTAGAGAGCGGACGCGTGATGCCTTGATGCACCTTTAGTGCTTGTACAGCGTGCTTCGACGCGGTATGCCTACGTGTACGCCACAATACAAACACTACGTAAACGAGGTAAAACTTATGATTTGCTTCGAGAGTGGACGCGTGATGCCTTGATGCACCTTTAGGGCTTGTACCATACTTCGACGTAGTATGCGTACGTGTACGCCACAATACAAACACTACGTAAAGGAGGTAAAATTTAATTTTTGACGTAATGTTGGTTCGATGCGTAGTGTTTGCATGTATACTCTTTGGTTCGATGGGGCAAAATAGGAATAATGGAAGTTATACAAAGTAATATTATAAAGTTTATGGCAACCAATTTCTAAAACAAATAATCAAACATTATCTTCTTACAGAAATAGCAAAAATGTTTACATTTTTATAATACTAGGTGTACCGCGGGCGGCTTCACTCGCGTTTTTTTTAAATAAAAGTAGCCTACGTGGTTAAGTTACTCTTTAAAACATCAGCTATTTGTCAGCGAAAGTTCTGTGAAAATTATTCCACCCGTTCCGGAGATTAGCCGGAACGAATTTAAAAATATTTTTTTTGGTATATGCACCGTGTAAACATTCGGACGCATTAAGTAAAATGCCAAAGAGTATACAAACACTACGTTAGATGAAATGCTGTTATTATGACATCAGAACGAGACACTTCAATTTTATTTATTTTTATAGATACTAGCTACCCAGACACGCGTTGCGGTGTCTAAGTAATTTGCAAAAAAAAATATTGTGACTATAAAATGAGATTAAACTATCCTACCTCTCAAGTTGGACCAAACTGCACACAGTGTACAAAATTTCATTAAAATCTGTTCATTACTGGAGGATTTTATCGCGGCAAAACAACTTGACACGAATTTTTTATGTATAAAGATTGTTCACCGTCAATATCCATAAGCTTATTATCATTTAAGATTTAGTTTCAATCTACTTTTTGTATGGAGTTATGAATACCTACTTAAGCTATAGCAGTGGCGGATTTACCAGCAGGCTGAGTAGGCTGAAGCCTAGGGCGGCAAATTTTAGGGGCGGCAAATTTGGGGCCTACATTATTTTTTATGTCTTGTCCTGGGGTATCGAATTAGATAGACCAACCGGTAAGGGCAGCAAATAGCCTACTGGCGGCAAATGTGTAATTCCGCCGCTGAGCTATAGTCTAAATATTTACTTCAATAATGAACAATTATAGTAAGCATGTTTATAAATATTTATATTTAACTAATAAATATCTTTATCAAGCAATTTTTTAATTTATTTGTACTTTTAATTTGGGTTTTGTGCATTAACAGCACACAGGATAGGAGGTACCGCATTATGTGTCACAGCAATTCGATCCTTAGAGTGAGAGTGTCTTGAATGTTCTAGAATAAGACGTATTATTATTGTTTAAGTGCTTAGTGCCACCTCGACCATTTCTGGTCTTTTGTAGCGGACTTTTTGCTTTAAAGTTCACTGCTCAGACTAATAGTAACAACTCCACACATCTCACACACGGCCGTCTGATCCCAAACTAGGCAGAGCCTGTACTATGGTAACCAGACTGCTGATAAACATACTTATATATTTCTAAATACATACATACTATAGATAAATTACACCCAGACACAGAACAAATTATGGCTTCGAGAAACCTTCAGATCTTTTCAGCAGTGATTGTTTGTATTTCCTGCGGTTGCATGATGTGTAACCCTAGGTTAATACTTCGGTGCCGCATTAGTGGTCCACAAGAGCATAGAATATGCATTGCAGTTTCTTCTGCCTCTTGACAGAATCTGCATATTGTGTTCTCGCCCAACTTCAGTTTGAACATATGATTGTTCAGTTTGTAGTGTCCGGTGAGGACTCTTGTTACTGCACAGGTTTTATTATCATAGCCCTTTATAAAGGCTTTCGAGTATCTTAGACCAGTCGTGGTCTTCCATCTCTTAATAGCCAATGATGTATATACGGCGTTTATGATTGAATACGCTCGCTGTTTGCTGATGCCGCAGAATGGTTCTGGGCCATGCTGTCGGTTGGCTGCACTGGCTTTGGCGAGTTCATCGGCTTTTTCGTTGCCATCGATGTCTGAATGGCCTGGTACCCATCTTAATGTAATTTCGTTTGATTGCCAGAGTGTGTTCAGGCTTTCCTTGCAATTTTGTATTAGCTTTGAGCTAGTCTCAAAATTGTATAGTGCCAATAGCGCCGCTTGGCTGTTTGAGTTGATGTAGATGTGCTGATTTTTTACTCTACTCTCAAGGTTGTTCTCCACGCATCTATTTAATGCAAAGAGCTCAGCCTGAAAGACGGAGGCCTCTGCTCCTAGAGAGGCGCTCCACCTGAATTTGGCCTCTCTCCATAAATTCCACAACCTACATCAAGGCCTTTTTTAAACCCATCGGTGCACCACTTGTGACTACTCGTGACGACTTTTTGTTGGATTAGAGGCCTTCAAGTCATGTATCAACTGTGTACCTTCTCACGAAGTCAATCTCTGTTTGCATGTCATCCGCTGGCATGTTTAGAGCTTTTATTCTGAAAACCGACTCTTTTAGTGAGTTTAGTGTTCGTGATTGCCACTGTGGTTTCGTTTGTTTTTTTTTTTTATGGTATAGGGGGCAAACGAGCAGACGGGTCACCTGATGGTAAATGACTCCCGCCGCGCATGGGCACTTGCAACTCGAGAATCACAAGTGCGTTGCTGCCCTTTAAGGTGGGAGTAGGAGAAAAGGGGGAGGGGGGGAAGAGGGGGGAGAGGGGGAGGGAGGAAGAGGGGGGAGAGGGGGAGGGGGGAATAAGGGAGAGGGAAAGGTTAGGGCCTCCGGTAACCTCACTCACGCGGCCTTCTGTGAGGCCGTGGTAACGAGCGGAGTCGAGCCAGCCCATACGTGCCGAAGCATGGCTCTCCCACATAAGTTTGTGTAAATATTCTGTATATGCTTTTCCTAGCTTCTTTATGCACATAGATGTTGAGCGTAGTCAGGCTTAGTAGTGCGTTTAAAGCTTCCCCTGGCGTCGAAGTTAGCGCACCATGGCTATTAAACAAGCCGTACGTTGTAGGCTGTCTAATTTGCTTGAGGTAGTCGTTTGGCTTACTTTACGGCACCAGACGGCAGCTCCATACGTTACGAACAAACTTTTGTTAACAAATGTTTGTTAGGTACTATATTATACGTCTTATTCTCAGGAGAAAATAGGCATGATTTTAATGTCCTTAATACACACATACCTACTCTTTTCAAATAAAATATTGAACGAAAAAAAATTTGAATAAGGATTCCATTTATTTTACTTTTATTATGTATTGATATGGCTATTTTCGATAAAATCAGTACAACACTATTTGCCATAGGTAGAGTTTCGCCAAATTTGAGAAACAAATGGCTTTAGGCCACATGACTGTATTTCCTATCTCCTCTTCTTCCTTTATCTATGGTTCATGCTAGTTCGAAGTAGTTTTGATTACCTTCGCTAGATGGGGCTCTGTGTAATTTATGTAATAAGAATTAATAGAATGGTTATTCTAGCAAGAACGTAAAATTGCAGCATTTTTATCCGAATTTGTAAAGAAACGTTCTACCAAAGTTTTACATCAAAAGCTTTGGTCCGTTAGTTAATCACAGCGCATTTAAATTTCGCATAGAATAGGAGTACCCAAATATATTTCCACAAAATGGCAAGGAAAAGGATCACATAGAAACCCAAGGCCGGTAGCTCATCTTCAAACACTTGAAGCACTATTACACACATTAAACTTCAAGTGTTTGAAGCTATATAGATATATAAATATATATAGCTATAGTAAATCATAATTAAATAAAATATAAAATAACGCTAAGCGGGATATAGAATATTAAAAAAGTAACGCCCATTCTGATGAAAAATAAACTAGGTATTATTTTTTTAGATTCCAAAGCAAAACTGAATTTGAATGTATTGAGAGCTGATTTTTCTCATGCTCTTCAAAATAACCTACGCCACTATTCGATCTAGAAACAAGCGATGCATTGTTTCGTTAAAGTTACAAACCAACAAAAAAAAAAAGCCGTCTTCTAATGCCCCATGTTAATATAGGCCCAACTAACTCACAAAATAAAAGACTTTTGAAAATATTGTTTAATGGTATTTAAGGAGACTAATTTAAACATCAACATACTAAAAATTCGCAATCCCAAGTTCCTTAGCTTCTATACTATACGTGTTTATAACTTAAACTAGCTATACTGACACTTGGCGGTTTTGCAGACAGGTCTTTATTCTTCGGATAAGTCGATTTAGTAGTAATTTGCGGTACTATTTATAGTTTAGAACAATACGTTACATTGTTTTCATATTTCATTTGCACATATAAGCAATGTAACCAGAGATTTGAAAAAAAACATGTTGTTAGAAGTGTCCTTGGAGTTTCTTACCTGTTCTTCTCCACAAGATCTACGTATTAGAACAGGCAACTAGGTTCACGACTGATTTAGTCTGATTGACTATTCCTGACAATTGAAAAAACTTATAATGGGTTCAATTGAAATAAATGATTTTGTTAACACCTCAGAGTAGTCTTGAATTTAATTAAATCGAAAACTACTAACCGATAATAAAACTAATTAACATTTTTTTAGTATACTTTTCCTCCTCCCTTTCCTTGTGTCGGTTTCCTCAATTCTGAGGGTCGTGACCTCTTTTCTGGATCTTGGCGTGTGTGAAAGTCCACTATCTGTGTCTGTCTTGGGCTGTGTGTAGAATAGTATGGATCATGGTGTCGAGGGTGGAGTGGACTTGGTCGGATAAAAAGTATACTTTTAATCTATGTTACACTGAGACACCCTCTCATTTCGGTGGGTATTCTATTAAGCCCCAATTACGACCTGTCTAAAAGTTACTACATCTACAGGTACACCGATAGATGTTACAGTGGGACGGGGTACGGCTGTAAACCGAACGGGGCCTGGTCCTTCCTCAGCCTGTTGGGACATTAATGAACACTAGTAACTAATATAAGGGCGTAGCAAAAAAATTTACATTCTCAATTTGACCGTTTATTTACAGGTTGTTACCAGTACAGAAATATGTGGTCAAATTTTTGAAGCGTTATGTATAGATGATTTAGCTGGAAAAAGAAAGACTTACAAAAAAAACGCTTGACGTTTCTTTGGGACACCCTTTTGGAACGAAGTGCCTTTCGCTATATATGAATATATTTAATGGATGGAATAAATTGTATCAGAATATATGGTAAATATTGTAAAAACTCGAAATTAAAATTGAGCCACCTGTGAAAGTTACCTGAACTAATATATAGATAATTAGTATATAACAGTAGTATCGCGCAGAATCCACATAAATAAAAATATCAACTCACGGTCAGCATTTTTCGTTGCGCTAGCACTTTTTTCCATATAGCCCTGATCCGCCAAGCGTCTGAAGTGTAACGTGCGATAACCAACTTCGTTCTAATGCGGAAAATCTTTTCCTGGTATTGGTGCATATTTATATACATCATATGAATTTTCATGTCAATTTCAACGATCGTTTTTTTTTATTGAC
Source organism: Euplagia quadripunctaria (assembly GCA_963859945.1). NCBI lineage: Eukaryota > Metazoa > Arthropoda > Insecta > Lepidoptera > Erebidae > Euplagia > Euplagia quadripunctaria. The sequence goes on from OY982583.1 coordinate 9,609,107, forward strand.
GTGACAACGTCTTATAAATTGGTTTGCCGGGTGACACTTCAAGAAACTGCGTTACGCTCCGCTCACGTTATGCGCTCACAATGAGAGCGAGTGAGAGGCACGCGTCCCTTCCACTCGGGCATGGTTAGCCCGCCTAAGAGCGAGAGAGACAGACATAAAATGTTTTAAATATAATTCTTTGTATAAATAAATTACCACTCAAAGTCGTTGTCACGTAAAACTTTCGCCCGTATACCGACTTTACAGGCAACCAATTTTTTTTTTTAATGCGTACCTACGATTTCAGAAAATTCCTACCTACCTAATGTTAAATTTTTCAGTTTCAAAATCAGTTTTCTGTATTAAAAATAACAAATTTTCCTAAAATTGCTAACGCTTCACGTCATTCCTTAAAATATAACCACACCTTTCTGTAACACTCTGTATGTCTACAATGATTTGTAAAAAAAATCTTTGCCAATTACTTTAATTAATGCGAAATACAATTTATATAACCGTTTAATCAGCACACATAATTAAAAAGTCCTTGGTTCAATAGAAATAAAGAAACGTCTGCATGAGATCACATTGCGTGTGGCAGTAACGAGATAAGCGCACGTCTGTATTTAAAAATTATCTATTTAATTGATAGGTATAAACGTAAATGAATGTCATCATGCGATGTATCAATTTAGGAAGGCTTTTATTGCTTTGTTGTGCCTTGTGGTGCAATCGCATCAGGTTTTTTCCTCCAAGACAGCAAGTAATCAGAATCACACGCCCCGATTGATGATAAACAGCCGTTTATCAACACCTGGTACGACCAGGGCTTATAAACATTTTTAGCAGAAGTTTCACTTCCACGACGACTCTTCACGACCACTGGCTACCAACAATTGAAAAACAGTATTATCGTAGTCTTTTGTAGGGTGAAGGTATTAAAGTGTTTCTATCTAATGGTAACAAATATTATAAATAAAAATGTTTGTTTGTTTGTTATCACGTTTTAACTACACTACTTAATCGATCAGTAAAAATATAGTAAAAATAAACGACATATGATGTCCTTCTTCCAGAAAAAAAACCTCCCCCGGGGGATAGAAAAATAACTTACATGTAAGCGAAGTCGCGGGAAGAAGCTGTATTTAATAGTAACTTATAATAATAGGGTAATAAAACTGCAAAGAATTTTATGACTATGGCATTGAGAACCAATGCTTACTTGTCAATAAATTACAACATAGATTCCAACTTTAATAATCAATTAAATTACATATTATAATAATAAAAAAAATTACAACTTACCTACATCTATGTACTAGTTGAGATTACCATCGAACAGCGTCAGGATCATTCAAGATACGGTATAGATACCTATTGTTACCAAGATCTTCCTAACTTATCTAATCACAACAAATAGGAGTTGAACGTAAAGTATCTCAGATGTGTTTTAGGTAGTGTCAGTGTTTTAGTGATAAGTAAAGTTCCGATGTTTTTTTTTCTACGGTGATTCTTGGTGAGGAAAGTGTTTGCCTCGGATATTGAGGTGAGTTTTAAATGGTTTACATAATTATGGAGTTTTGTACACAAGGATAATAATTGGATCATGAACTACGAATACGGATGAACCTCCGTTTCCAAGGATATAGTTACTTTTTATGCTAAATTATATCCAAATTCGTTCAGCGGTTAGTGTGACTAATGATCACAAATATATGTATTTCAGTAGCTTAATTAATTCACGGGCCAAATTATCCCACTCTTTCCCCCTCCCCCTCTTCTCCCACTCCTATCTTAAAGGGCGGCAACGCACTTGTGACTCTCGAGTTACAGGTGCTCATGGGCGGCGGTAGTCATTTACCATCAGGTGACCCGTCTGCTCGTTTGCCCCATATATCATAAAAAAAAATATAGATTTATTTATTTTTTAATCTTGGGAGAGCTATAATTCGGCACGTATGAGTGAGTGAGGTTACCGGAGGCTCTAACCCCTCCCCCCCCTCTTCCCCTACTCCCACCTTAAAGGCCGGTAACGCACTTTGTGACTTGAATTGCAGGTGTCACTTACCATACGGTGCCCGGTCTGCTCGTGTGCTCCCCGTCGCATAAGAAAATCTCTTCTATTTAATATATCTCTTCAGTTATTGAATTTGAATCCCATTGTCGCGTGACGGTTGTGAATTCGATAACAACGTTAATGGTCGTGGGTTCTATTCTCGCTTATTGGAAATATTTGTATGCACGGTGTCCGTGTTAGTATTACATTAGGCCATGTACTTTTACATGTTTTAAATTATACTAGAGATCGCGTGGTGGTCGAATTTCGACCATGGTTTATTTAATTGTCCAATATTACTTGACCTGTCATTGTATAGACTTTTGTACCATGACAGGCCAAAATATATACTGGACACTCATAGCTGTATGTACCCGTTTTTGCATTTTTTTTTAACTTTGTAGCAAATATTGTTAAAAATTTTTAGCATTCGTCACTTCTTCTCTGTATAAACTATAAGTGTGCGAAATTTCATACTCCTCCGTCCGCCCAATTTTCGTAAAAAGGGATCCAAAGTTTTCGCTTCACGTATTAATATATAGATTAAAAGTACGTTTATGTATATTTATTCCGATGCTCTCTCAGGGCAAATATTAATTTGCATTATGGGTGTTTCTATGTATGTATAGCACGTATTAACAAAAAAAAATTACTTACATATATATGTATATACACACACACACAGATACATCTATATATGTGACGGCCACGCGAATATAGTGCTTTTTCCCCATACCAAAATTGCCCAACGTGCCTAAAGAAGTTTTTAAACACATCGGTATATGTATCTGAGCATGACGGCCACGCGAATTCAGTGCCTTTTCCCCATACCAAAATGCCCAACGTGTTTAAAGAAGTTTTCACACATATCGGTATATGTATCTGAGTATGACGATCGAGTTCAGTGCTTTTTCCCCATACTAAAAGTGTCTGACGTGCCTAAAGAAGTTTTCACGCACATCGGTATATCTATATGTTTCTGAGCATGACGGTCTGGCGAGTTCAGTGCTTTTTCCCCGAACCAACCCCAACGTGCCTAAAAAAGTTTTCACGTCAAAAACTCCATGTATATTTTTCCGTGTTCTATATTCCATAATACAATTCCATAATAGAATATTATTATTGTGGCGTGGGGAGTAAAGAGGTTTCTATTTTATTATGGTAAAAGGATTTTGACTGGTCGCCAATGCATTGCCATAAACCAAAATATTTATCGTCTTAAAACGGACCATTTCCTTCCAACAACTAACAAACAACCGAGAATAATTTTCATTATAGACTGTTTATAAACAGCAATTTTACAGTGGCAACTCTGAAAAGCTGTTTTAAAGACATTAAACTGCCACTTAACGGTTCAAGTAGCGGCGATGGGAATATCATAATTTGACGTCATTAATTACGTCATGGGGGGCTTTAGTTGACTCTGTAATCGGTCTGACTGATCATTGATTAATTTATCATTACAACTACTGGTGTTGATTTTGTGATAAGCGCAGGTCTCCGAACAAAAGCAAGAAGAGTCCTATGCAAATAATAGTAGAATAGAGTAACAATTTATGGTATCTTGAGTACTAATCTCTATAAAATATATTAATATGAGAAGAGAAGAGAATATGGATGTTGACACTAAGGGGCCATCGATAAATTACAACACACGTTACCCCTTAACGTGGGAGAGGTCAACCAAGTCACGAAGCTTATGACCCCCCACCCCTTGTCACATAATGTCAATTATGTGACAAGGGGTGGGGGTCATAAGCTTCGTGACGACACATGTCAAAATCTAAAGTATTAAAACACAAAATATTACTTGTAATACGCTACTACACTTTTACTAAACAAATTTTAGAACTTTTTCAGTTCTGGGTGTAAAATTGCAAAATATGTGACGTCACTCTAGGAAGGGGGAGGGGGGGGTTTCCACAAATGTGACCAGTGTGACCACCTGAGACAAGGACGGGGGGTCCAAAACTCATGAAATTCGTGTGACGTAATTTATGGATGGTCCCTAACCACAAATGTATGTTATGTTGTAACTAAATGATTAATTGTGATGTTTCAAAACCTAGTAAAAGGTTTGTTAATGTAAACAACTATGATACCCTTTTAATATATATTTTTTAAAAGACTTAAATAGTAACTATAACACGTCACTGCAAACACGTCATTAACCGATAAACAAGCTAACAGTTGTCAGTTGGTACCATAATATTAACTATATATTATTCTTCTCTATGGAGCACTGTCAGTTTATCGGTTAGTGACGTATAAACTCATGCGAGTGTTTAAGTGGGAAATTTCAATAGTAACTATTTTTATTTTTCTTTTCAATTAATTTGTTTTTAATATAATATTATTATTGTGGTATTTAAGAGCCTAGCTATAAAACAAAAGCAGTTCCCATCATTTTTCAACATCCCTGTTCTTAAAATTCGAACAAACATTTCGCTTTTTTTCACTTTTACTCAAGAGTTGTACATGAAGCGATTGAAATTAAAAAACACAAAACTTTCAATCGGGAAGATGGTTTCAAATTATCAACAGCGTGGAATCCAGTGATAAAAACATGCCACCTCGCTTTTATGCGCAGTCGGGTGAACACCAGAATAGGGGCACATCGGTTTGCTTAGAGAATAGGGACACTGTTAGTATAGTATGTGACGGTACATGGCGAAATCAAAATATTAAAAATATCGAAAATGTGCGGGTGGATGAAGAACCTTCTACCTCACGATCTCGACGACGGAGGGCGTGCACCGCTGAGCCAGTCAGCCTGTGACCACGGCCAGTGCAACCTGGTCGAAACGTCAGGCAATTCAGAGGTATGTAATACCTTTTCGTGATCGCGTTAATTCCCGTATAAGTACATAATTATATCATGGAACGCGAAAGTTTAAAAGTAAACATTTCTTCTACGTCAATTGAAAAATGAAATTGTGTCACTAGAGTAACGTTACCTTAACGGCACACGTTTTTTATTTCAAATATCTCACAGGAATCTAATAAAGAGATATGTCAGCATCTCGCTGCGATAATGCACACAGGGATATCGCCTTTCCTTCCTACTTCTAGACTGAGGTACGGCACAGCACATTTACTGTCGAGTTGAGGAAGTACCACCCATCAGAAGACCGCGCTCAAGAAACACAGCACTACAAATTGAGGCATGTTTTTCTGCTTGCAGAAACTTATATTTCTAAACTTTCTCGTTTAGTATGCATCTTTAAGTAATATAATGTTTTCAATACTTTAATAATTTTTTAAAATTTATTAACATAAAATTTAAAACATGGATTTTCAATTGTTTTTAGATTTATTTTAAACTACACTACGATAAATATTTTCCCTTTACCACATCTCTGTATCCGTAGGCTTCTCGTAGTGATTGTGTGCCAGCAATTCCATAAATATATTATTGTAGATCTAGCGTGGAAAGCAAAATTCAGTAGCGAACCTAGCTACATTTTTAGGTACCTACATTTTTAGGTGGCGAGACCCCAAAGTAGCGCTCTTATAAAGTTGATGAGCTAGGTTTTTTTTGTCCTCATAAAAAATATATGTTGTGTGTCGCCGTAGTAATGTTTCGATTTCGATTATTTCGGAGTCCCCTGCATAAATTTCGGCGCCCGGTGCGGCCGCACCGCCCGCACAGCCCTAGGGCCGCCCCTGGCAAAATTATTACTACCTACTATTTTAAAAATACCAAACTTTATTGTGGAAATTGACATCTGAATTCCGAAGTGTGAGCATTCATTTATCGAAACTTTATCTAATACTATCCATAAACGCTTTGCATATTATGAGTTCATAAAACGCGGGGATGATCGCGATATCTCAGTCTGTGTCTACGAACATTATACATCCTGTATGTGCAAGTTGGGGGAGATAGTGGTTTAATGCCACGAGATATAAAACCGTAATGTGGTGCTAGTTTATTACCCTGTGTTAGGGTGATGTGTTTAAAAATAAAAATGATAAAAAGGATATAATATGGTCGTGTTTCCTCAAATTGAAAAAAATAAAAAATAAATAAAAATTGGTAACTTTTTTTGTAGTTCCCTACGTATTCCCTGTTGTAATTTTTTTCGTTGTGACTAACAACTTGTTAAAATTTGTAATTTGTACAAGTTGACAGAAAAAAATGCCTGTTCAAACTAAACCGATCGTGGTTAAAGAGCAACCGTACAGTCAGTCAACGGGCTGTGTCTCATCCTAAGAGCAATAATTACTATAGAGGGAATGTTTTGAGCAAAAACAAAAAACCTACAGTTATCTCTCTTTACTCTTTACAAAACGTCATAAGAGTGACAAAGATGATGTATTGCATCGGTTACCTCTTAGCGTAGCCATGACCCCATTTTTACTTTAGAAACTCATGTATACAAATAGGTGTGTGTTAAAATTTGTAATTTCTACAAGTTGACAGAAAAAAATGTCTGTTCCTAACAATATGCAGATTTTTAAACACATTCTTGTAAGTTTTTTTCGAAGTAGGTACAGTATAAAGATGTTAATTCTGGATATTAACACACAGCGGGGAAGCCTGGCGTCAAGAGGCGGCCACATCTTTCGGGGTTCACAGGAATTTCCTTTCAAGGGTACCTCTGAAGCCCTGTTAATAAGGACTGTGACGGCACACCGTGTGGTTTTAGTCGGTTCGAGTCCGAAATACCACCCTACCGCCTAATCCCGGTATGGTGACGATACGTAGGGGTTTCCACACGTTAAAAAAAGGCAATTTACAAAGTTAGACAGCATATTGACTAGTCATATTATCAGAAGAGTGAGTGGTTTTCGTATTTATTTTAATGTGTTTAATCTCTCTGCGTTATTCAGGTACAACAAATTCATTGATCACGTAAAGGCATAATGCAGCGTTTCAATTCCGTCCATTTTTTCATGTAGCCTTTATTTTGTGAATTCACTGAAGATCATATTAGACTAGCAGAAAGTAGTATTCCTGTTTTTATGGGGTAATTTCCATCCTAAATTAACAAAGAAATTAATCAGATTTAGTCTTCAGACCTTAGCATTGCTTGCGCGACTAACAATAGCCGCAGGTCACCAAGGTGTGATTCCGTGTCAGTTCAGTAGTTAGATTCACACTGTAAGCAAAAAAAAATAGTCAGTCGTAGGTCTGCACGTCAGAAGTAAAAACATAAGTTCACAACGTATTTGTATATACATACACACACACATCTGTATATATATATAATTATATATAAAAATAAAAAGTAGGTAATAACATATCTAAATGTATACATAGGGTACACTGGAAGTTCTGCGCTCCTGGCCGCTCATAAATGTTTCGATTTCGAATGTTTTATTTTTTTTTTAAATATAAGAAACTCGCCTCCGTCTTACGAATTTTCGATCAGGTCACGTGTCCTGACGCGAGTTTAACATTTTTACCCATCCCAAAAAGTGCAGAAGTTTTCACTTCAAAAATTGTTGACTAGCTAAGATTGACCAAGAAAGGTTACATTGATGACGGTATACACTGCAATACCTAAAATGTTTGTACCATATTAAAAATTCATGTACAGAGGTTACAGAGGTCGAATTAAGAATAAGTACGAGTGCTAAGATAATATCAAAGTAAGTATTTTTGCATAAATCTGGTTATATATGTATATTTTTGTTTAAATCAAACTGAACCGATCGTGGTCAAAGAGCAACCGCACAGTCTGTCAGCGGGCTGTGTCTCATCACTAAATATTATAAAAGAAAGTCCCCCGCCGCGTCTGTCTGTCAGTCGGATTTTCGTACTGTTTTCTTTTTTGTTGAAGGTTTAGGTGTATAATTTATTAAGGTTTTGTGTAAATTGGCTGAAATATGACGATGATCGTTAAAGATGTCGGAAAAAATCAATATATGCTTTGCTATCCGTGCGAAGCCGGGACGGCTTGCTCATCGAATCATAATAAGTAAGCACTTAAATGTTCACGAAGTATGTATTTTTATTGGACAGCAAATATTAAATAAGTACTAGCTGATAAGCTAACCTGCGCACCTTCGTCTGCCTTTGTAACTTTTCCCCGTTTTTGGCGACATTTTTCATTGATGCTCCGCACCTATTGATCATAGCGTGATGTTATATAGCCTATAGCCTTCCTCGATAAATAGGCTATCCAACACTAAAATAATTTTTCAATTCGAACCAGTAGTTTCTGGGATTAGCGCGTTTAACCCAACAAATAAACAACACAACAGGTAGACATTTGAAACTTTCACAAAGTGTTCATTTCTATTGACACTATAACAACCAAAAGAATAAGAAAGAATCTATATATTAATACGTGAAGCGAAAACTTTGGATCCATTTTTACGTAATTGGGCGGACGGAGGAGTATGAAATTTCGCACACTTATAGTTTATACAGAGAAGAAGTGACGAATGCTAAAATTTTTGAACAATATTTGCTACAAAGTTAAAAAAAATGCAAAAACGGGTACATACAGCTATGAGTGTCCAGTATATATTTTGACCTGTCATGGTACAAAAGTCTACAGGTACAGGTCAAGTAATATTGTCCAATGAAATAAACCATGGTCGAAATTCGACCACCACGCGATCTCTAGTAATTTTAAATCTTCAACGATGGTACGGATCCCTTCGCGAGTCGAGAGTCATGTCGCACTTGGCCGGTTTATTTATTTATTCCAGGTTTAATAGAAACGTACCTTTTACCGTGTTACGTACTAGCAAACGCTTGGTCCATGAGATCAGAAGTGATTAGTGTCCAGCAATGTCTCGTAAAGCTATTATTGATCCCATTTATCACGTATTAGTGACAATCGATAATCGGTATCTAACCTACGACAAATCACATACCGAATTTGATAGCCCCTACAAGTGAATTTCATGGTTCAAAGGTATTGAAAAGTCTTTTCATTTGTGACTTTTTTGGTATGCTCTGCTTTATTTATTTATTTAAAAACTTCCTGCAGTTTACAATGCACGAGGCGGTCTTAATGCCACATGGCATTATCTACCAGTCAACCTTTGGATGAGTCAGAGAGGGACATGGCAGGTGCATAAGAACGAATTTCTAAAAGATCGTTATACTTATAAATACAATTACAATTGAATATACATCATACATACATACATAAATACTTTTAGAAAAATGTATATACAAATAAATACTATATATAGATACCAAATATACCTATAGTTATGAGGTTATGATGATATTTCTGCCAACTGTTTCCTGTAAAATTCACGGACCTTTGCTTTAAACGTGTCTCTGTTGGTGGACATCCTAATCTCAGGAGGGAGCGCATTCCATAGTAAGATAGAATGGATAGCGAATGAAGAGTGAACAAGAGAAGAAGTGTGTGTAGGGCATAGGAGTAAAAGATTATTTGTGGTATATGTTTTAGGGTTGTGTTATTCTTAAACTGAACTTTTATCTATAAAATAGTTGAGGAAACTTCATTTTCATATTGAAATACCTATTTACGTGTATGGCATTCAAGTAACTACTTAATTTCAAATAAATACTATCTATTTTTAATTTTTGTTTCTACGCTATTTTGGTTTTAAATATAAAAATTACCAAAAAAATAAACCGACTTCAACTAAATACATACCCAATGTATATTATACTGAAACATTCCTGAAAAGATGTAGAATACTTCAGGGTAATATAAGAAATATAAAATAAAATATTAAATAACGAAAATCGGTCCATTACTTTTGAAAAAAAATCGCGGACATTCAAACATACATACATACTAATCGAATACAAAACCTCATTTTTGAAAGTCGGTTAAAAATAAAGAAAAATTATAACAGACTCACTCACTTATAACAGATTCAGATGAATTGATTCACATCTAGGATGCTTCGAACGTTTAAATAATCCCATATGCATACGTAGAAAGTCGCAAAAAACATACTACTTACTCATCTTTGTGGCCGCGGTATCATCAAATTAGAACATTATTTGTATACGAGTAAAGCACAAAATCGTCCCAGCAGACTATGAAAGCTGGCAGATATAAAAAAAAAAACTGGCAAGTTGGCACAAATCATGCAGACGGATATCGACGCCTTGCACTTGCAACACCAGTAGTGTCACTCCTGTCAGCAATCCTCTACAGCCTTGAGATTACCCTAGCTTGTTACTCCATTACAGCCTAGCAGGCTTCGCCAGTAAGGTCTCTTGTACCCTACAATAAATACGCTGAATTAATACATTGACAAAAATAAAGTTTTACTACCAAATAATTTCACATTATTATATCCATTTTGCCGACCGTACTAACAATGGACTTTGCTGACGGTACATTCTCGTTGCGAATACCTACGAATGATTGAGTAGGCGGCGTACTGTCTAAGTGTACAATAAACTTATTAGACCTTGCGTTGTAATTACTTGGAGTTATTATTACCACCATTGTATTAAGCCGACATCAAAAAGAGAGGGAGGTTATCAAAACACTACTACACTAGCATTAAAATATTGTGTATAAATTGTTTTAAGTCGTGTAATTACTTTCAAAATTTCTATAGACCCTGATTCCTAATAATTGATTACTGGAGATCGATGCAGAAGAATCTAATAGTCACTTTCACAGAAATTACAAGCCTTAAATTATGTTAGTAGTCTTTTAAATACTACATTAAAAAAAAAAAATTGAAATGGGAAAGAAAGTTGGAAAGGAGCAGGAAGATGACGATAATTTAGAAACAACTTAGAAACCTACTAATATTATAAACGTGAAAGTTTGTGAGGATGTATGGATGTTTGTTGCTCTTTTACGCAAAAACTACTGAACCGATCGCGATGAAACTTGGTATGTAGATAGTTGGACACCTGGATTAACACATAGGATACTTTTTATCCCGATATTCTTACGGCATCGGGACTTACGCGGGTGAAACCGCGGGGCGCAGCTAGATATATTCTATAGTAAAGATATTAAAGAATCTAACTGAATTTTTATCTAAGTATGCTAATAAAATATAGCTGAAGAGTTTTTTGTTTCATTGTTTGTTAGTTTGTTTAACCGTGCTAATCTTTGGTACTATTAGCCGGATTCAAAAAACCTTTTTGAAAATGATAGTCAGATTTATGAGGAATAATATAGGCTATGTAACATCACGCTTCGACCTTTAAGAGCGGAACAGTGGCCATAAACGCGGGGAACGGTATTTGATAAAGTTTCTGAATATGGCGGTCGAGCATCGAACTGGTGAGTCAGGGGTCGCTGGTTTGATTCCTGCTCAGTCCTAATATTAACAAATTGGATAAAATGGATTCGTAATTTGTAGGCAAGGGCAAAATACAACAGTACTTTTCCTGTAATTGACTGCTGCCTTGAGTTGCACTTATTATTAAGTGGTCGAAGTAATTACCGATGCACATTATTTGTTCCTATATAACACGAGTATTAGCAGACCATGATTCACAGCTATCAATTTTAATAAAACGACGCTATCCTGTTCCTCGGATCTATATTGCAATCAATTCAATTTTCAATACATTTTACCTTGGATTAACCGTCGCTGAGATAAAACGTAAGGAAGCGTAAGGACTCAGGCCTCACTGATTTTGTGTGGTTGGACATTCGGTATTTACATTTACAAGGGTTGCGCGTATAATATCTTGCCCAGGCTAGTTTCCCTTGACTTTGAAAGACTCGTGACATCATTGGTATCACTTTGCGTTGTCAACCCTAATCCCATACGGAGTTTTAGCAATCCTCACCAGCCAAAAAAAACATTATTACACACACAGTGATCATCCTGGACATTTTTCAATCGGGGTCCAGTTAAGGATCCAATTTGAGCAGCTATTATGCAATTTTGGATGGTCTGGTTCCCCCCAGGTTTCCAGACGATTAAAAGTGTCCAATAGTTTTGCATTGTAGTTCATCACCTCATTGGGACTAACGGTGAACTTGTATGACAGAATCGAAGCGGCTAAACCACACGGTGTTCAGTAACAAGTCGGTCTATCGCAAAGTGCTCAAGTTTAACCTAAGAAGGAATTCCCCGAGATTCTGCCATTCTTGTTCTTGTTTCTGATACATCTTTAGATAACTTCTGTCCTTCAAAAGAGTCACACTTGCAGTTGTGACCCAATGATTGCGACTAGAGGCAGGTGTAAGTAGGTGCGATAAGAAAGTGATAGTGTGATGATATAATATCTTGTACTTATCTATTGAAACATTTGTTTTCTCTGCTTGAGTCTGATGTATGGATAAGATAACTTATCTTCGACATTATGAAAGTTATCTGATGTTATTTTTATTTATATCTAGGTATATGAGTTGAAGTTTTAGTCCTGGTAGCCTTTTATTAAGGATTTATAGAGGAACGGGTTGTTATGTCCCTTCAACATTAAGGGAGGATCCTCTGACCAAGCTATGGTCATGCCTGGCGGACCGCGGCTCAACGGTAGATGTTGGATTATTATATACTCATCGAAACGAGAACTTTCATTGCACGATTCAAGATCGGTAGTTACTACGTAGTTCAAGTAATTTTCGCTGGATGGCGTTAAGTATGTTTTTTGTCGTATGTGGATGTCGCCACAGATTCTACACCGAAATATCTGCAGTTATGTCATATTATTGTCGCTGCTGATCGTAGTCAACCACTTTTTTATATGAACATTGGTTATTAGCATACGGCCCGCCCTTTAGAGACAGGTAAAGTGCGCGAACCTAAACTGTAAAATAAAAAAAAAAAACCTTACAGCATAAATTTGAATTCGTGTCAAATCAATCTACGTGACCAGCTGCTGATAAAGACGGCATCTCACAAAAGATCAGTAGGTATGTAAGAAACAGTCTCACAACCACTGATATAAACTATGAAAATCACTAACTTACAGTAACTGCCAAGTTGTCCGTACCACTATTCGCACTCAAGTCCATATTCTGAACTTATTCCTACCCTTTTTATAACCCCACTATTCATTAATATTTATCAATCGACCAATAACATTGCATTACCGGTATAACTAGACAAAATAATGTCTATTAACTTATTCTTATTAAATAGTGAACTGAGTTATCATCTATTATAGTTTGTCCCTATTTTTAATAAACTAAATGAGAGTTTTTGATGTGGCGACGACAGGTATAATAATAACTTTTTGAATAAACAATATTGTTCATGGTATCAGAAGTTCTAACACAGATTCCTCTTATGCTTTCTTTATTAACTCAAATGCATCATGTGGTGAATGTGTGGCTAAAAAGTGATTAGGAACAACGAAAAATTATTCGTTCATTTTAACATTTTTTTCTAAGAAGAAATAGAATGAGAAAAGAGGCCGAATTATATAATCTAATTTGCAGACCTTTAACCCAATCTAGCGCATTGGTGCACTTGCTAAAGAGCCGATACTACTCAACTGAGTCTATACAATACAATACTAGCACATTAAATCATTTAGTGTACAATGTAAATCAGACTTGAAAATGGGTCAAATTCCTTCGAAATAAGTAACAGTTTAAGGTCGTTTGAAGTAAAATTTATCTGTAAAACAGTTATAATTTGTGAAAGATCTTTTAGAACTGCGTAGTCGGTGGTAATTCTAGCTTTAAAATAAGAAAATCAAAGCCTGGAAACGGCAGAACACACATATGGAAGTAAAATCAGAACGAACAAGAAAGAAACAAAAAAGTCTTTTAACCATTGGTTCTTTCACCAATGATTAAAAGACTTTTTGTGTCTTTACTATATCTGCTCACGTCGGTATGTTGTCGAAAGGGTAGGTAGAAGTCCATTCTTTACACCCGCATGGTATAAAATGTACTCGTATTAAGGCGTGCCTATTACTACTTACCGAGCGTTTCCATACTCCATGCTACTACTAAGTTATATTTAGTTTATTGGATTTTCCGTTAGGAAATTCTAATAGAAAATCCAATAAAACAATTTAAGTATAACTTTTATAAAATAATTGTTTTTATCGTAATTTATTTTATCTTACACTGAGGCGAATTTAACACTTTGAGTATTTTTTACTAGTTCACCTTGTGGTGATGCAGAAATAAACCAGTTGTACCGGTTTATCGGCACCGGCATTGCTGTTTATCTCTCCATCGCCCCAAGGTACACTGGTAGAAAAAAAATATTTTTCAGTGTATGATGAATTGAAAAGATGCAAAAAAATTATGTGAAGTGATCTCAGTAACAATTAAAAAACATGTATTTTGTGACTGAATTTTTTTTTTATTTTTTGCTTGTAATGATCACAACAAACTTTAAATCTTTGTGTCGAATATTTTAACTAATCAAAATTCATAGTAAGTAGTTACTTAGTCATTCTAAATAATTACATAAATTATATTATTATTTCCAGTTGCCATCTCCATTATGTGTTAAAATTTGGTTAGTTTAGAATACAAATCTTATTTATAATCGTCTAAAATCCAGAGACTGTCTTAGATCAAATTACAAGCAGTTTCAATTTGGAACATAACTAAATTCATGAACAAGTAAATTAAATTAGTCATTTAATAACAATGTTTCATCCCCTCAATGTCGTTCTTTGCGTCACACATGTAGACAGTGTCATACGTGTACATTCATATACAAACTGTATTGTATACAGAGATCTTAAATTATTAAGATGAATATTTGTCGACTCAACCATACACAGGCTCAGTCGCGTACGAAGATCGCGTGGGCACAGATGTTCTACGATATCATACCCACTATCACACCATTATAGACTAATTTTCCAATAGAAATAAATAATACACAGTAGCGGAACGGTCAAAATAACTACCACTTAACTGTTTCCGTACCGCAGTCGCCGCCATTTTTGTTATCTGACGCACGTTCGATACTATTTTTGAATTTCGCCGCGAAACCAATCTAATGGCTTCATCGATTGGTGCGGGTCGCGGGACATTCAGCCAGTGATTTTTTTTGTGAACAATTCGAAACTAAAATCATAAGAATAGCCACAGTGGATCCGTTTGTGAAAAGAAAAATGAAAGTTTTCAAGAAGAAATTACGGTTTTCGATAGCTTCCAGTTATTTGTAGACTTTTTGAAATTGTACTAAAATTTGATTTTACTAGGCGAATTTACCAGTTTTTTACTTCTTGAGACACTAATCTGTTCAATGCTTCGGAGTTCGAATATTAAAGGTAATATTTTTTTAAATTCTATTATTAAATTTAAGATAATTGCATGATAAGTAAAATAAACATTGTACAAGATACTGTATTTGTCAGCTGATGACTTCGATATGGCTTTATGTATATCCATAAATGTACTCTGTGTTTATATCTGTGGTAATGAAACTAAAGTTCTTTTTTTAAAGCATTTTTCTTGGGTTGTTATTTCTTTAACCTGAAAAGCTAATATCAAGAACTTTATTTAATAAAAAAGGGATAATTGAAAAAAAGACAATTCATTCGAAATCACATTGAATTGTTACACTGATATAATTACACATAATCTTAATTCATATACCTAATTATCTATCTATACTAACATTATAAAGATGTAAAGTATGTGAGTTTGGATGTTCGGGTTATCTCCGGTACTAATGATCCGATTTTGAAAATTCTTTTAGTGTTGGATAGCTCATTTATTGAGGAATGCTATAGGCTATATAACATCACGCTACGACTAATAGGAGCGGAGTATCAATGAAAAATTTTACAAAAACGGGGAAAATTTACAAAGGCAGACGAAGTTACGCGGGTCAGCTAGTAAGTGATACAGTAGTAGGTAAGTGATGATTTATTAGCAGTATGTTGAAGCAGTTCATCTATACATCTATACCAAAAAATAAAATTGGAGTGTCTGTTTGTAATATTAAAATAACCGTTTTTTACTAAGTGCATTTGGATGTATACACGGTACATACAAAAAAAAAATTACAATTTTTATCTGTCTGTTTGTTTCGGCTAATCTCCGGAACGGGTGTACCGATTTCCACGGGACTTTCACTGGCTGATAGCTGGTTTTATAAGGAGTAATTAGGCTACTTTTATTTTGGAAAAAGAATTAGAGCTCTGCGCAAAATAAATAAATATATACACGCGAGCGAAGCCGCGCGGCAACTGCTAGTATGCTATATAAATCTAACTGTCTAGTCGTGACACTCGTGAAGAATGTAAATAACGGTTCGTAGAGCCAAATAATAAAATGACACTTAAGTACTTAAGAATGCCAAATTAAACGAGAAGTACATGACGTATTAGGTGTCTGTGTGAACTCTAGAGAAATAACTTACATTGAGTGATGTCATCAATTAACGTGTATACCGATATCGCGACTTACATCTAGTACGACTCGTACTAGGAACTCGCAAACTCGTGCTGTACGAGTTTGCGCATTACGATTAATACGAAAAATGCCTTTCAGTGAAAGGAACTGATTGGCGTTCCTCACTTGAATGTCAATTGTTTGGTAACTTGGAATAAAAAACTGAAAAGCTTATATTAGGAACATGATTACGCGGATCCAGAGTGGTCATGGAACCTATGATGCATCCCTCCCTCACCAGATTAAGATTACCCGGTGCTGTAGTTACTTTAAAAAAAGTTACAATTTTTTTTAAATATTTACTCATGTTCTAATCATTTTCATACATTTTTAGAACTTAAAAAAGTGTATGTGTACTTATGTACGCACGTAAGAAGTTATACTTTTATCTAGTTAAATAAAGTATATTTAAATATAAATAATACATACTGTCAACTAATCTCAAATTATACAAACGTACTCAAAGTAATATGTAAAAACCATTTTATCACTTATAATCACAGTAAATTATCATAAATAATACACACCGTCAACTTACCTCAAATTCTACGAACGCACTCAAAGTAATATTTTAATTTTATTTGACATTGTTTGGAAAACTTACAGCTAAAAATCATACAATAGATAATATATTAATACAAAGGTGAAGGCCAATTAAAAGTTTTCACTTGCACATATGTAAAAACCTAAGTAAAAACCATTTTTATCACTATCGTGAAGTTCTTATCGTAGATAGCACACCTTCTTACTTAGGTAAGCAAGTCTACTACCGGGCATAAGAGAACAGTCAAAGAGCCATCTGAGGTATCTAGTCTGTTCTGATTGGTTGGGTGTAAAGAGTATACGAAAAGGAGACAAAATACAGTATATTATTACGTGTATCTAAATTTTGTTCAGATTTTGCTCAAAGTCTTTGAATGACATAGATTTTTTTGTAGTAGGTATACATTGCTGGTGATGTTTAAATTCAGGAAAAATGTCTTGGGTAGTAATTGTAAATTATTAAACTTGAAGATATGTCCATATTAACGTATATCCATATACAATGACAAATTATTTCCTAAAACCATTAAGGAATGAAATAGAATAATATTTATTTTTCCTTTTTTGTATTTATTATATTTAACTTGAACCCGCGCCGGCTTCGCACGGGCAGCAGAGACATCTTCAACAATCATCAACATATTTCAATCAATTTACATAAAATCTTAACAAATTATATACCTCAACCTTCCTCATGACTCACTATGACTATTAGTCAAAACCGCATGAAAATCCGTTCAGTAGTTTTTCAGTTTATCGCGAACAGACAGACAGACAGACTTTGTTTTATAATATCGCCTCCCGGCAAATAAAGTGTCATAATACAAAAACAGCTATTTAGAGAAAACATGACTTTTATATCTGTGAATTGAACAAAACAGCTCAGGAACTTTGTTCCCCTTTTCACTGAGCTAATAACGATGTTTTTAAGAATATAAAAGATAAGATAAGATAAGAATACTAGTATCGTGGATCTTATATTACTTGTATAAGTTAAATGCTTGTGTGGGTTCACATCCGTAGTGTATTGGTTGGGGTTCGATCCCATCCGATCGCAAGTCCAACGCCTTAGCCACGACGCCTATTCGCGGTATAAGAACCAGATGAACGTATCTACAAAAAAGTAAAAAATCGTTTTTTTTTCATCATACGGGTCAGAGAGTACCTACTCCTTTATGGAATGCCAAAACGACGTAATTGTAAATGCAAATATTTCACAAATTCCTAAATAACAAAATAGCTAAGGAACCACGAGGAACTAGGTAAATTCTCGGAGTATTTTTGCTCTCCTGTAAAATTAAGAAAATGTAGATACGTTCATCTGGTGCTTATACCGCGTATTGCTCTAGTGGTTAGTGATCCTGACTGCTGAGCGAGAAGTCGTGGGTTTGATTCCCAGCCATAACAAATAATTGTGTGATGAGCATGATCATTTCTTCTGTGTCTGGGTGTAATTTTCCTATAATATGTATGTATTTAGAAATATATAAGTACGTTTATCAGTAGTCTGGTTACCATAGTACAGGCTCTGCCTAGTTTGGGATCAGACAGCCGTGTCACACAGCATGTGTCAAGTTATTGTTATTATTATGAGACTACAGCCGCTTAATATTATATTTTATTTTACTTATGTACGATATTCTTACATGACATTGCTTGTAAACATCGAAAATCCATAAAGGACATGCATATATGGAACAACAGCTGCCACTCGCCCAAATAATTATTTTATGGGTCTCGCATTCAAACGGTTTAAAACACTTCAAGTGACTTATAGCACAGGTATCTCAAATAACTCACCTGATAATAAAAACAAGATTGTGTTTAGTTACTTCAAGCGACATCCGCAGGATGTGGTGGACAGGGGTGACCTATTTTTAGCATCTCACGGTGCGGTTTAGCTAGGTCCTCGGCCGCATCGCTAGACTGGAGGCAGACACTAAAATTACACAGAAATATGTAAAAGAAATGTATTTTTTTCGACTAATAATATTTAACCTTTGTATTTTATCATAATAACATACTATAAAGTCATATCGTTTTACACAAAACTTAATGAATTATACCCCCTAAACCTTCCTCATGAATCACTCCGTCTATTGGTGAACACCGTATGCAAATCCGTTCGGTAGTTATGAGTTTATTGCGAACAGATAGACAGACAGACGCGGCGGGGGGCTTTGTTTTATAATATGTAGTGACTAGCGTTTGTCCTTGGCTGCGCTCGCGTAAATATAGATTTTGTCAAGCCAGACCACCGTCTAACTCTAAAAGATACGTTTCTATTCCTCGGTAAAAGTACTTTTTTACACGCTTTATATAAGCTTTACTTGTATGTATGTTTGTTTGTATATTTCTAACCGACTCCTTTAGGCACGATTTTGACTCACTTTAAACGGCCAGATTTCATTCAAATTTTGCACGCCTGTCAAAGACTGATGACAATGCAATAATTCGATTAATTTTTTTAATTTTTTTGTTAAATTTTCTATAAAAGCGTGTTTTTTAGTTTTTTAAACTATAATTATTTCTGCATGAAATGTACTTTTCTATACCCCTGACAATATGTAAGCAAAGTTTTATGATGATGATCGGTGCACTAGTTAAGGTGTAAAAGTGAACAAACAAACAAACTCACGTTCACATTTACAATTTCAGTTGCAGAATGCTTATAGATTTTTTTGAATGAGCCTATAAATTATTAGACTACCTAACGTACCCTCTACATGTTTGTATTGCATAATAACATCACATTAAATTAATCCAAATGTAATCACAGCTATTTAAATGGCGTATAAATATTTGTTGTATTTCATCAAAGCAAAATCAATTCCAAATATAATGTTAGTTTATTTTAGTTTGGTCAAATAATACAAATATTTATTTTGTTGATATGAGTGGTGGGCGATTATGAGAAATGCTAATGCAATCATTCGATTATGCAAATATCGATACACCTCTCTTTTAAGCGTTAGTAATTAATACTAGATATTAATTATCATTTTGTTATTGATCTCATAATGGCCCACGCCGCGCTTTTTTTTATTCATCAGATCATAACAAAATAGCAATATACAGGTACAAGTATGCCTTTTTGTGAATTATTATTTAAAATCTGTTTTTTTTACAAGATTAAGCGAATTTACAAGCCTACGATTCGACCACATTACACAGGCCGTGGTTATAGGCTCACTGTGACAACGACTACGACAGTGGCCTAATCAAAACTTTAATTCTCGTGAACGTAATAGTTTAAGAAAAAAATAATTTTTAGGATAAGTAATATTAATTAGTAACGTTACTCGACTAAAAAATTAACTTACTAATTTCATAATCGACTATCATTCCTACTAATGAGAATGGCACATCTTTAGTTGAAATACAACAAAATATAGTTTAGAAAATATCTAAATCATTTTCTTTTTTGAAATACCTTCTACAAACATTCGCATCACCAGTGCGGCTATGTATGGTTGTATCTCAAAGTCTGGGAGGTGAACGCATCCACCCATAATCTGCACAAAAATACTAGATATTTCATTATTATATATTGTGTATGTTGAAAAAGTATCGTCCGTTTATAAATGCTGTTAACAAAAATAATGAAGCGAAGAAATAAAGAGACCAGAACCGAACCAGTAAAAAAGCCAGGTTAAACTACAAAAAATATTAAAGTAGAGGACCTTGGTATACACCTGGATTTCATAGAACACGACTTCCAAGTAAGACGGCTTACTAAATTAGGAACACGCGTGCGTCCAGGACGTTGAGCTGATATCGTTCGTCTCGACAATTTTCGAAACGTATTTTATCTGTGTTTATTTTTAATAGAAAAAACCTATTATTCAGTTGAATGTTTCCTGAATGATAAATTTAATTCACATTTAAAACGGAATATTAATTTTTATAATTATTGACATTTTGCACTATTTATAATTATTATTTTTCTGAACAATATAATTTAATGATGGACTAGTAAATGACATTATTATACACTCATTTTAAATGTTAATTAAATCTTATGTTTTTATTTCAATGTATGTATCTTTCTATGTAATTTAATTTGTTTTATAATTTGTACGCCATTAGTGGTAGGACATAGAGATCTCAGATTTACCTTCTCAGAGACCTTTTGTAACCTGTGTTCACAAATAAATTGGATGGAATAGTTTAGTGCATTGGCGCGTGATCAATATTGAACGTTATTCCTTGCCAAAGCTTCTCTTTATATAAATGTCTAGGTAAAGTAAGTCACTTGTTCTATTTAATTATGTGTCTTAAAGACCCGCGACGAATAGGTGTCCCAAGGACTCCCTCGCTATACAAAATTATTATCTCCAGGCAGCACGTCCCCTCCAATATACAGAAATTGTGTTTTTTCCGTCTCGAAAAAGTGACAGAAATGGGATGGGGTGGCTCTGCCAGTTTTTAACTTTACTCATTAGAAAAGGACAAGATCTTTCTCTCACATCCTACACCCGGATGTTTTATCCACCTATTTATGGCAATTTTGTCAGTGTTTTATTTTCGCCCATCAGTCCTGGCTGCGTTAGCAAAAAAGGTAATTGGGTTTAGCCACAAACCCTGACAAGATAAATGGCTATTTCCCCTAATTACTTCGAAAATATAGCTTTAAAATGTAACACTGCTATTTTACGTAATTAATTTGGTAAAAGAGCGTTCTTTCTACTTGAATAGCAGCTCACAAGTGGTCCAGGGGCAAAAATATGTCACTGGTGACTCACTACACCTAGGAAAAATTTAAAAATTAAATAAGTATGTAACTCTAGAGTTGTTGCAAACTACTTAGTACAACATTTTTCTTTTTTGAAGTGAAAACTTCTTTAGTGTGCACGTTTGTGCACTTTGCTATGGGGAAAAAGCACTGAACTCCTGACCGTCACGTTAATATTACATATATAGATCCACTAGAGGGCGCTAATCTAAACATTGAGTTTTGTCAACTCCTTATTAATTAACCTTTACTTTTCACTTCTGTCGGCAGTCCCATGACTGCCTATTTTTTTTTTGTATACCTATTGAAATTCCCTGTATCGAAGAGGAGATAACGTTTACAAAATATAGCCAGACTTAGTATAATTACACACAAATAATAAGTGTCCTATGAGGGGATCGCTCGCATACCACTTGATGCTATGGTAGTAAGGTAGAGTGGTATGGTAGTATGTTAGTCAGACACACGACATTTTAATTCACTCATGTTTCTGTATAACATTTATCATGAACGCATGCATACGTATAATAATTTAAAAAGTTAAATTTCGTCGTTAGCTATTCTCTTATGTTTTTCTATTTTTGTAAATCCCTGGAAAGGCAAATCCGAAGTGTATTTATTATACACTTACATTTTATGAGATATATTTTTCTACCAACGTATTAGGGGACTAGTCAATTGCACTGAAAGTATTTGGACAGAAATATCCAACAAAAATGAGCCCGTGGAGGAACCGTCTTTATGTCCTTCCAACACAAAGGCAGGATATCCCGAGTCTAAGAGTCTAGGTGTTCAAGCCTGGCGGAACGCGAGCCAAAGGTTGATGTTAGGCAGTTGTATAGATTTGTATTAATCAGCGTGAAAAGTCATTGCGCGATGCAGGATCAATAGTTACTTCGTAGTTCGGCTTGTCTTTTCGAGGTGGTGCTGAAATCAGATCTGATCGAACCAAAAATAAGTGGACCAACAAGACACTTAGTCCTGTGTCATAAGTCTTTGTTATTTTCTTAAGTTTATTATCAAGATTTACTACTGATATTTAAATAAATACGAGGCAACAAGGCTTAGCGCGTTATCATCTTCTTACTGATAACATATAATAAGCAGATAAAATAATCTTAGCTTGTCGGGAAATTTAAGAAAACGTGGAGGTACTTTAAATGGTCATGTGTTCCTATGTTATATTCAACCGAGTATGATCTTATGTTATATTCAACCGAGTATGATCTTACGTTTATCTTAACTAATGGTTGCGCAGACGTCGAAAATCGAACGCAGTTCATTCAGTTATTGAAGACAATAAAACACCGTTGAAGGTAAGAAAAAAAACTGTTTCCAAAATCTTTACTAAACAAAAGAAAATAGTTCGTTTTTTATTTTATGATTGTTGTGGCTCGTGTCATCTTTTAAGACGCTGACAACTACTATCTTTTAAAACATTTAATACTAAACACTTTAAAACGCCATCACAGTTTTTATATCAAACTTCTAATTGTGTAGGAAAGGTATGGTTTCCATCAACAGCTCAGCTTCATGATGTGATGATTCCTAAACGCAAATACCTGATTAAGTTATGAAAAGTAGACAGAAATACTATTCGTGTCCACAATTTTCGAGGGTTTCTCTCAATTTTATGAGGAACCCATCATCAGATCCTGACTTCCTTAACATGGGACCCTTGAGGTATAGGATATGATGATAAGCACTGAACTTGCGTGACCGTCACGCTCATTATGACATATATTGTCATGACGACATATAGTTGTGTGTGTATATGTATATATAATGTGTGTATGTGTTTTCACTTCAGACGTGCAGTCCTACGACTGACAATATTTTTTTATGTATCTTCTGCCCTCACTCCGTTATTTATAAACCGATTGTGATGATTCTTTTTTTGTTTCAAAGGGTATACTTCCCAGGAGGTCCCATTTAAATTTTATCGAAATCGGTCGAGCGGGCTTTGAATAATCAACAAATAACTAAAAATTGTATACATCGATGATAATTTCGTTTACTCCGAAACCTCGCTGTCTCATTAGAGCATTAAATTTAATATGGGTAAGCCAACTAAATGCACATTTAGTTGGCTTACCCATATTAAATTTAAACAAAATACATCTTCCACAAATGTGGCCACTTGTTACAAGGACGGGGAGTCCAAAATTCGTGTGACGTAATTTATGGACGGCCCCTTATTACAATTTATCATGATTTAGGCACATTGAGATCGGAGATACTTTTTTTAAAGATAATTGTGTTTATTCATAGCAGTAGAATGTGTAAAGTTAAAGATTTTAAATGGTACACATATTTTATTTTGGATTTTTTCATTCCATTACTAAGAGAATCCATAAAAACTAACTTCTTTAACTTTACACTTCCCGCCTGCTTTAATGAGAAACGGAGGTAAAAATACCTGGAAATTCAAACGGTCATAACTTGTAAACGGATAGTTTTTTTTATGAACCGATTTTGATTATTCTTTTTTTGTTAGATAGGGTATACCTCAAGGGTGGTCCGATGTCAAGGAAGTCAGGATCTGATGATGGGATCCTGATAAAATTGAGAGAAACCCTCGAAAATTGGAGGAACGAATAGTGTTTCTGTTTACTTTTCATTACTTTATCAGGTATTTGCGTTCAGAAATCATCATATCATGTAGCTGAGCTGATGATGAAAAAAAATCATCAAATAAAAATCATTTTATTATTCGGCGCCGACTCAAAATAGGTTTATATAAAATTTGATAGTTTATGTAAATAAGCTCAAGACTTAAGAGGTTTATTTATTTATTGCTTTTTAGTTATTTCATCGGTTAAATTTTTTGTTAAAAAGATTTTTATTTCAACTTTTTTTATTGTAACTGCAATTCAGTGATTTAAGTAAGTGTTCCTTTTCAAATACCCCTGTATAGATACTTAAAATGCAGTATATCGATAGTTTGTGCGTCGTTAATCAATGAGTCGAACTCATCAGTGATAGTATTGACTGGCCTGTTTGTCTAGTGGTTAGTGACCCTGACTGCTGAGCCAGAGGTCATGGGTCGATTCCCATCCAGGACAAAAATTGTGATGAGCATGATCATTTGTTCTGTGTCTGAGTGCAATTTATCTGTAATATGTATGTATCATTACATATTATAAAACAAAGTCCCCCGGCGCGTCTGTCTGTCTGTCTGTTCGCGATAAACTGAAAAACTACTGAACGGATTTTCATGCGGTTTCCACTAATAGACAGAGTGATTCATGAGGAAGGTTTTTATATATAATTTGTACCCGTGCGAAGCCGGGGCGGGTTGCTAGTTTAGAAATATATAAGTATGTTTATCTGCAGTCTGGTTAACATAGTACGGGCTCTGCCTAGTTTGGGATCAGACGGCCGTGTGTGAGATGTGTGAAGTTATAATTATTATTATTAGCGGTATGTTAATTTGTTAGTTAGGTTGGTAAAACTGGTATGTTAAACACTTACAAACATATATTATACTTATATTCTTTTTAAAAATCATGAATCGGTCTTTATTTAGGTGGTTCTCAAGAAAAAAAAATAACAATCGGAACGCAGATTATTTAAACTGTTGAATAATTAAATTTAGTATTTTTTGAGATCTTACGCGACGTTTATTGTTCTAATTTAAATCCTTGTTCGTTCGTTCTTTTAATCAGACCAAATTCCTTAAAAAAAACGTTTGTAGAACTACCGATTTTAATAACAATTATAGAGAAGAGATAATTTTATATTACAGAATTCGATCACCACCAATGAACGAGTTTAAACGGTTTGCACGGTAACTAGCCGATAATTGCGTCCCAGCCCAACGTCGTACAAATTGAACACGTGTCCACAACGAGAATGACTTTCATTCATTGACTCTCGTTTGTTCAGGACTAACATCATTGCGCGTAATCAAAGTAGGAGACTTTCTTTTTAACTGACGTAAAAAAGGTGGAGTTGTTATATGTATTTTTCATTTTTTTTTTGACTGACCTGTTAGTCTAGTGGTTAGTGATCCTGACTGCTGAACCAGAGGTCCTGGGTTCGATTTCCACCCAGGACAAATAATTTTGTGATGAGCATGATCATTTGTTGTGTCTGGGTGTAATTTATCTATAATATTCATGTATTTAGAAATATAGGTATAAGTATGTTTATCAGCAGCCTGGTTACCATGGTACAGACTTTGCCTAGTTTGGGATCAGACGGCCGTGTGTGAGATGTGTGAAGTTTTTATATTTTATGTAGGTCTATGTACAGATTACCACAGAGAATAGACCTTTTTATCCAACCATAAGGCTCACTGCGTTTTTTATATTTTTCTTTTTATGTTTTTTTTTTTTGTCGTTTGCTTTTTTATTGTATACATCTTCTTTATTTAATATGTCTTCTGTGCGTCATATGTTTGTGCAAAATAAATGGTTTTTCTTTCTTCTTTCTTTTCTTTACTAGCTTTAACTCGCAGCCTTGATTGCATAGTTGTAGTTGTTAGTCTTATCATTTAAGAACTGTGTACCATTGCTTAGCTCATATATACTAACACAACAAAAATAAGTTACGTAGTAGAGAAATGTTGCATGAACTGTTTACTAGCAAAAGACAGAGGTAAACTAGCACTACTGGCATAATGCGTAATGTTTATAGGTTCCGGTAACCGCTTACTATCTATCAGCCAGGCCATATGCAAAACAAGGCTCGATAAGCTCTTTGATGTTTGTCCCACTCTACGTAATAATAGGCACCCAGGGGCGGAATCACGTCCAAAAACGAATTTAATAATTTTTTTATAGCAAATCATTTGGGGGTCAATAGTTATTTAATTAAACTTGCTATTGAACAGTGTAGTTTAATTTAAGAAAGTATAGCCGAGAAATAGTTGGGTTAATATGAAAAAATGTAAAAAAAGTAGAAACGGACCGCGACGGTCATAATATTTAAAAAACGGACCCCAAACGAAACTCATCGGTGACCCCTGATTTTTAGACTATAAGAAATTACAATTACTGTGACTGTAACTACATTTATATATTCGTATACTATATGACTATAACTATATTCATACAAGTCTAAGCGGCTTTCAATCCCTCTTTCTTTTGTGTACAAGCGGGAGGGGTCCTGAGGGAATTTATTTAATGAACAATAAGATTGCTGTCCGACCTATATTCACCTCTGAGGTATAAGATTACACAACATGTAACAATATCTTCAATTGCTATTTGGTATAATACGTAGAACGCCTTATCTTATATTATTACACTGTTTATATCGACGCTCGGTATCACGTAAGCACTGTATAAGGCGCTAAGTACTTGGTGAGAGTGTTCTGAGTACCACTTAGGTCTATAATTTACACTAAGCACTTGCTTTGTAGAAAAGAAAAATACTCTTTCTATATAAATCAATAGCGTTGACCGAAGTTAAGGGAATTTATCAGAAAATGCCCCAAAAAATGAGGGTCTCGAATCCGTGGAAGTGTTATTTTTAATCCGTTCTCTTTAAATGTACTGTAATATGATCAGAACCTGGGCTTGTCTCTCGCAGCAATAGCCTTGATAACACAGACACCACGTGGTTTTAGTCGGTTCGACTATGACTCGACTGGTATCTGAAAAGATAAGATTGTATTCTAACATAAAACCCGACAAGTGTAAGTCTGATTAGCGCACCGAGGGTTCCGAAAGCAAACATATTATATAGATAGTACGTCCATCATCAATTCTCGAAGATTTTTGCCCGTCTTTTCCGAAAGACAAACTTAACTTTGCAGTTCTAAAAATATTCTCCCATAATGTATGGGAGAATATTTTTTACGACAAAATCAGCTTTCCAACCGCAAAATATAAGTTTGTAATCACAAAAACAATTTTTTATGTGATATAACAACAAATTAACGACTTTCGGATTTTTCCCTTTACTTGTGCTGTCAGACCTTACTTCTTACCAAACTTCATGATTCTAGGTCAATGGGAAGTACCCCCATAGGTTTTGATTTACTTGCGAAATGTTCAAATTTGGTAAAATCTACGCCTAAAATGGTCGTATCTTTTGTTTGCGTTGAATTAGAAACTTGATATTTTTACAGCTTCAAGGGACTGCACACAGAAGTATTTGGTATCAATTTAAACTTAATACGTCCACGGGTTCCTGAGAGAAAGGGTCTTGATACACAGACAGATAGGCGGACAACAAAATGCTCCCATAAGGGTCCCTTTTTTACCTTTTGATGCACGGAACCCTAAAAACGATTACCTACGTTACGTAGTTAGCAGCCACACAAAAGTCTTTTTATATACCTACTCTTTTAGAAGAATCTCATACATTTCCAATATTGTCTCTAAGGAAAATAATAGCAGAAGAATTCCATAATTTGAGCGTCAACATCAGAGAAAATCAGTC
The DNA here is from genome assembly GCA_963859945.1 of Euplagia quadripunctaria. Taxonomy (NCBI): domain Eukaryota; kingdom Metazoa; phylum Arthropoda; class Insecta; order Lepidoptera; family Erebidae; genus Euplagia; species Euplagia quadripunctaria. The sequence goes on from OY982583.1 coordinate 9,637,065, forward strand.
GATCCGGGAAAATTTCTAAGGACGAAAATTCCATACCTCTTCAGTTTTTTATAACGCGTACTAAAGCAATATACATGTTAAGTAAATCCTGCCTAATATTATAAAAACAAAAGTAAGTTGGTTTTCTTACGTTTTAAATATTCAGCCGATGATTGTAAAATGTTGCATATACGTTGTCAGATGTACAAAAAAGGACAGAGGTTATCATTTCATCCATAAAAGTACTGTTCCAGATAGAAAAATAACTTTTATTTTGAATCTGATAGTCAATAAAAGACCAAAGAAAATAGAGGAGATGGCCTCACATGGTTATACATTGTAGAAAACAGGCATCTCTCTGAACTACATTGAACGATCGCTGCATCATGTTAGTTTAAACCTATTTATTACGACCTGTCACGCGTGGCAATCCAATTTTTAGATCCATTCTGGCTACCGGTGACAGAATATGATGAATAACTGCAGTAACTGACGTCCAGATATCAAGCTCAATTGCTAATGTCTTAACTGTTTCAGTCGCTTCATTCAAGGAAATTTTGGTGAACTCCATTCCACGGGAACCGTACATTTTTCCGGGATAAAAATAGATAGCACTAGCTGTGCACCGCGGTATCACCCGCGTAAGCCCCGATGTCGTGGGAATTTAGGGATAAAAATAGCCTATATGTTAATCCAGGTATCTACATACTAAGTTTAATCGCTATCGGTTCAGTAGCTTTTGCGTGAAAGAGCAACAAACTTTATAATATTAGTTATGATGTGTTAGCTCAAAATCATTATTACTATGGTAGCAACATATTATTTCATGTGATATTTATTATTATTTCAAATTTGTCTAAGTATTTTATTGCAGGCTAGCTGTGTGAATAAACGCTACAATATTTTAAAATTCGTATGAACGGAACCTTAATAAAGTGATACCAGACACACTTTACGCCTTTTTTTAGTATACTTCAGTGCAGATAAGTTATATAGGAATAAAAAAGGCATAATTGATAAGGACGCGTAATGAGTAGTCCAACTTACACTTGTAATTGTAATTATTTTGAAAGGCCTGTTGGTCCAGTGGTCAGTGGTTCTGACTGCTGAGACTGAGCTCGGGTTCGATTCCCATGTTATTGTGTAATGAGCATGATCATTTGTTCTGTGTCTGGGTGTAAGCTATCTATAATATGTATATATTTAGTAATATGAGATATATTTATCAGAAGTCTGGTTACCATAGCCCAGGCTCTGCGTAGTTTGGCATCAGATGGCCGTGTGTGAGGTGTCTCAAGTTATTATTATTCTGGTTATTCATATTAATAACATTACATAAATAATAACTACCCAAAGTACAAGGTTAAGGAATGCATAAAAGACGAACAAACAAACATAGCGACAGACTTTGAACAATAAAATTTAATTTCTCAATCATTGTTCTTGTTTGTTTCTTTCTTTTTTTTTGTAAAACGTAATATCATGTAATAGAGTGAGTTCATTAAAATACATGTACTAGCTGACCCGATAGGCTTTATCCTGTCAAAATCTATATATTTTATTTATTTCTTTATTTATCTCTTTATTGTACACCTTTCAAGTGAGATACAATTCAAAAATAATGTAGACATTCCGGTATAACAAGTGGCGGTATAACTATATATTAATACGTGAAGCGAAAACTTTGGATCCCTTTTTACGAAAATTGGGCGGAAGGAGGAGTATGAAATTTCGCACACTTATAGTTTATACAGAGAAGAAGTGACGAATGCTAAAATTTTTGAACAATATTTTCTACAAAGTTAAAAAAAATGCAAAAAAGGGTACATACAGCTATGAGTGTCCAGTATGTATTTTGACCTGTCATGGTACAAAAGTCCATACAATGACAGGTCAAGTAATATTGGCCAATGAAATAAACCATGGTCGAAATTCGACCACCACGGGATCTCTAGTTTTAATAAATTTGATATTTTGTTTTCATTAAATATCACCTTCAGTTTTGGCCGAATTTCCGTGACGAGCTTACCAACAAACACAATTCCAGTTCTAACAGACAATATTAGTCAAATTTTTTGTATTAAAAAAATAGATACACGTCTTCGTGACGGTAACAACAACAACTTATGATGGCAGTTTGAGATTTATTTACTTTGTGATAAAATAAATCCTGTTTAGTAATAGTCACGAGGGTGCAAAAATATACCTTTATATATTTGTGTATTTTAGGATGACGAGAGTAAGACTAACTTGTGGTTTTTAAAAAAAATATCGTGAAGTTGGTAACTTTTTTTGAAAAATCAAAATGTTGACTAGCTAACTTCAGGGTGTTGGTTTTTCGTGACGGTGTGCGTACGCATCGTAAAAATTTACTCTCAGTATTATTCATTAACGCACCAAAAGAAGTATAACTTCAAAAAGATGGCATGTGTTTATACTATTTTATAAACAAGTATAAGTCTTGTTGTCTAAACTGTGTAAATCTTTCTTTCTTCCCTGATTGAGAGTTCATTGACAAATGTTTTTTGTATTTCTTAAAAACTAATTAATGATTACCTCTGGTAAATCACCCAGCTGAAAGAACAGTATCTTTGCGAGGTGTAGTGTAGTTTCCATGAGAAAAAAATCGTAAGAAATTTAAGAGCTAATTAAAATAAATGGTCAAAGTTTTGCCGTTTTGAAAACTTACTTAAATGATTTTATTGCAATGAACGTGTTTGTGTACAAGCTAAATCAAACTAAGAATTAGGTGAAATCATTACTAATAACGCAAATGCGACGTATATAAATATGAAGGTGTGAAACAAACTCACATCTATATATTTTTATTAATTAATCCAAGGTTCAATGACGGACTTATAAAAGCGCGCGTAAGATCAGAACGCGCGTTTGCACGTGTAATGTGTAATGGCCGTTATCAAAACGCACGCTCAACGCCTGTCACCTGCACATAGCCTAAATTATATTGTATACAAGAGCACTTATATGCATTTTTATGTTATGTGTAATATTTTACCGGATATTGTAAATTGTGCCTTGAAGACATAATTTCCATTCAGCCTTTATTTTTTTTAATTATAATTTATGAGGTACTACGCTGTGCTCAACCATTCTGATTTTATAATACAATCACAAATGTCTTCAAGCTCATGATGTCCGCTTTTTATCAGAGAAGCATGGTCCCCTTACACTTTATTTTTTGTCCTGCATTTTTTTCCTCACACTTGACTTTTATTATGAGGCAAACCCTTAGATTGGCATCCTTAAAAATGTACTCGTAAAATGCATAGACATTGTTACACTGTCAGAGTAATATATATAATATAGTAAATATATTTCATTTGTTGAAGGAATAGCATCACCTTATTCCTACCTCTGAGACCTTACTCGAAACACAAACACAACTCAAGAGAGTGAATATAACTCCATACGTACGTTAAGTAAACCTGCAGGCCCGCGCCCTTGCCAATAAACCATTACTTAAACGTAACAACAAACTAGTTCAAAGGTAAATTTACAACTGTGTAGTCGATTGCTGCAGTGAATCAAATACTCAAGTTTTTGATTCTCTAGAGAAATGTGTGGAAATATACTGGCCCACGTTCGCGGCATTTTTAACACTGGGGACAACAAAAGAATTTCCCACTGCAGTGTGTGCTGGATGGCAGTGTCGCCTTCGTTAGTTTAGACCTGGCTTTATATTGGTAGGTGGATACGGTTTTCCATTTTTAACTCCCGACGCAAAAAGAGGGGTGTTATAAGTTTGACGTCGATGTCTGTGTGTGTGTGTCTGTGGCATCGTAGCTCTCAAACGGATGGACCGATTTCGCCAGCCAGCCAGCCAGTTTCCTTGGGGTGGTTCTTAGCTATGTTTGCTTAATATCGGTCTAACAGTGTAAGAGTATCAGCTCTTTTCCAAAATGATGTAAGGCATTTTGTAATCGTTGAACGGATTTTCGAGTCGGGGGTGTTTTAAATTTTAAATTATGATTATTTCCACATTTATTTAACTATATACTACTATAGCTATATTAAATATACTACTCGTTTCTCGGCTCGTTATTCGACTTCCATCATTACAGTGTGATATTTAGGTACACCAGTTTTAAGTCTAAATATAATTGATTCAATCCTACAAAGTTCATTCAGTCCGATAGTTTTTTAATACTCGAATTACAAACACACAAAAAATAACAATATTATAGTGGTTTAAATAAGAAAGTCATAAGAAAAATACTAATTAGGCGTATTCTCTGTGTGATCATATAAGCCGAGAGAAAAATTGGCAATAAGTACATTACATTATATTATTCTCTATTTTTTCACAAGTCATCTTTACGTCGTTCAGTAGAAAATTAATCGTTTGTGAGAAGCCCAATCTACGTAGCCATAATAATATTGTATTGCATTAACTACCAATGACAATTAGCATTGACGTTATCGTGATTTGTGATACAATTATGAGAACTGTATCTGTCTGTGATAATGGGATAAAATAAATTATTTATTAAGGTAATGGGAATTGGTAACTAGTTATTTCACGACTAGCTATGTCGCCTCACTCGCCTGATATTCAGATTCTAAATAAGTAGGTAATTATCCTACCCTAATTGATAAAAACTTTTTAACAAAAAATTAAACCTACGAAAGAAGAAAGGAACTGAAAAACGAAACTCCTACACTAATGTGAATAAATTTGCGTCGGCGCCAGACATAGAAATAAGCAAATTAATTATTAAGTACGTAAAACTTCTTAACTTACCTCATTACCTTATGTATACGTCTTACATCATTAACTTATGTATAATTACCTACTTTAATTATTCATAGTTTTTTGCTTTAAATATTTAAACAACACATCTTCAGCAATATTTTATTAGGTTTAAAGTTCTGATTAAGATGAATTAATAATAACAAACATCTATTAGCTATCTCGATAGCTGCTGTAAACCGTTGAGGAGTTCCCTCAACTGGTTTCCACTTTTATTTGAAATTTAAATACTTAGGTACTTGAAATGACGAAGCCAAGACATGAAATATATGTGGAAGTTTGGATGGATGGATGGATAGATGGATAGATGGATGTTTGTTACTCTTTCACACAAAAACCACTGAACCGATTGCGATGAAACTTGGTATGTAGATAGCTAGAGACCTGGATTAACGCATAGGCTACTTTATCCCGATATTCCCACGGGATCGGGACTTACGCGTGTGAAACCGGGGGCGCTGCTAGTACTAAATAAAATTTCATAATAGGTTATGCCTTATAACAAAACGCGAACTAACAAAAAGACAACGTCTAAAACCATCATTATTATTTCCAAATCATATAAAAGTACTAAAATATTCCACTATTATCAAACGTTGCCCGCAATGCAATAATCTAAACTCATTAGGTGTAAAAGAAAAACATAATTTAGCTTTAAAGCACATTGAGTTAATCCTTTATTATAGCTCACAGTCATAGTCACGCGATTGAGGATCCGCATCTGCACGTGCAAATGGTTTTTGTAAGGAGTACAGTATTAAAAAGTGTTGTGTTGTTTTATATTTTAACACTGCGATCGTCTGGTTATGTTAAATTATCTCTAAATTTAAACTGTGATGAACTAAGTCATTTTAAGATATTGCATAATATACATTTTTGATTAAATTTAATTTTGACCTGTTCGGGGTGAACAAACGCAAAGAATGGCATGCATTCGAATTACCAGACTGCTCAAACTATCAAAACTCGTAAGTAAGTAAGTAGAAATAAACGTAATTGTGTATTAACTTTAACGAGTTTAATTGGTCGATAGAGTTTTAAACATATTTTTTCGTTACTGCTACAGTGTTTTAAAAGACAATATTAATATATAATGTTGAAAAAGCAACGAAGTTCAGTCAATAGAGATATGCAATAACACAAATTAAGTAAGAAAAGAATATTTTAATTTTAACTACAATAAGCAGAAATAGTGCAAAAAATTATGTTTAAACAGATTTTAAGCAATTCAAAGACCTTTTTTTTCGTAACCGTTCCAATTTGCTGACGGCACGAAGTTATTATGTAGGCGTTGAATCTTTTTTTCAATAATTGAATCTACTAAAAATACCCCTCTCGCTGATATGAGACCTACCGCAATAACCACTAACAAATAAAGCCACTACAAATTTTCTGAAAAAATCACCTTTCTTAAAAACTCTATTCTCTTCTTAGCAAAACTGAATAGCAAGGCAACATAGAGTTCATTTTGCATTAGAGATGCAAGGGGCAAACTATAATAGATGATAAAACAGTTCACTATTTAATAAATATGAGTTAATAGACATTATTATGACTGGTTATGCCGGTAAAGCAATACCTACTATTGGTCGGTTGATAAACATTGATGAATAGTGGGGTTATAAAAGGGTAGGAATGTGTTATAAATGGATAACAATCACTTGAGTGCAGAGGGAGGTACGAACAACATGGCAGTTTCTGTTGGTTAGTGATTTTCATAGTTTATAACAGTGGTTGTGAGACGGTTTCTAACAATAGTTATTGGTACCCGCTTACACTCAGGCGGACATTACATTACTTTAGAATCATAACTTAAATACTTATAAAACGGAGATATTAATAACATAACCAAGGTTTAAGTAGAAAAAGAAACCAAGTTTTGGAATTTCCAATTGGGATGATGTCAGCAAATTTATGCTATAGGATTCCCCATAGAAAACATTAAGATGAAATATATATATCGTGATCGTTCCGTTGATAAAATTATTTCGTCTGTGTAACTTTTTTGTGTTATTGGTATTGTGTTATACGAAGGTAAAAACTTTGTTGACCTTCCTTGGTAAAGATCGGTTGCAGGTTTTATTTTATTTTGCTTGGCTGGGCTATAGTTTTACTTGTCTTGTTTGCAGAATGCACGAGTCGAAACGAAAGATTTTCTAGTTTGAAAATCCATTTCTGATAAGTAGGTCTGATAGGGAACTAACTAGAATTGTATCGTGAGATTTGGGAAGCCGCTATATTAGACCACTCGGCTATGTCTGTTTAATATAGTCAGCGTAGCATAAGTTAGCGTCTTAAGCCGAGAAGGCTTTAAGAAATTTTACTCTTAGATAAAGCCTGGCCTCCAGCGAAATTCTGAGAACGACAATGTAACCATTGTCAGTTTAAGATATTTTTCAAGTTGGCACCTATATGCATGTGCTTGCAGGTAATTATAAGCTCATTAGCTATTAAATTATGTTGTAATTTGTTCAAAGTCCATTGTGGTGCGTGTAATAAGGATAATAATATGCTTCATTATAAAGCCTTTTATAATCTAATATAATAAAATAATACCTACTACATGGTAATCCATGTCCATACTAATAATTATCTACTAATATCATACTAATATTATAAACGTGAAAGTTTGTGAGGATGTATGGATGTATGAATGTATAGATATTTGTTGCTCTTTGACGCAAAAACTACTGAACCGATTGCAATGAAACTTGGTAAGTAGATAGCTGGACACCTGGATTAACAGATAGGCTACTTTTTATCCCATTATTCCCACGGCATCGGGACTTACGCGGGTGAAACCGCGGGTCGCAGCTAGTAATCTTTATATTGAAAAAAAATGAAACCTATTTCGAGTCCGTCCTGCTGTTGTATCTAACCAATTTGCTTATATTTGAAGTGAAAACTTATGAGTTTCTTATATTTAAAAAAATATTTTTACGCCATCTAATTATCCATGTATTTATTAGTTAAGGCAAATTTTACAGATGGCACAATTTTAATTTCGACTTTTTACAATATTTACTAGAAGTATTTATTTTGGTACAATTTATTCAATCCATTAAATGTATGTATTTGAACTTCGTTCCAACCGGGTGTCCGAAGGATACCACACGCTTTTTGAAGTGAAATTTCTTTAGGTACGTTTGTGCACTTTTGCTATGGGGAAAATGCAATTGAACTCGTTACCGTCACGCTAATAATACATATATATGTATTAAATGGTATAGATCCACTAGAGGGTGCTAAACTAATCATTGAGTTTTGTCAGCTCTTTATTAATTAATCTTTAAAAAATGTGTTTTCACTTCTGACGTGCAGTCCTACGACTGACAGTTATTTTTTTGAAAATGAAAGGTTGATACACAGATTTGACACCATGGATTGGAAATCACCTTGCTTTACGCTCAAATGCGATCTCCTCCTTTACATGTCTTATATTTTCATAGCTTTCTTTCTCTATATCTCCGGTTTTAATCGAGGGACGTGGTTTGTCTAAAAATCTTCGCAGGAACAAGCTCTTTCATTTGAGCTATTGCCCACTTAAATTCGTTGAGTTGGACGGAAGCTAGGTGTGAGTATTTAACTTAAACTTACTACTGCAGAGCAGCACGGGTTCTCTATCGTAAAGCTGAAGAATAATCTCTTTAGCTATCAGTTATATTTGAATAATTATTTTTGTATTGGATAGATTATTCATTAAGAAAGGCTATATGCTATGTAAAATTACGCTACAACCCTTAGGAGAGAAGCAGTGACCGTAAACGCGGCTAGTAATTTGCTGTAATCTACACTCATAATGAAGCTGAAGATTTTGTAGTTTTATTTATTTATTATTAGCTGCGCCCCGCGGTTTCACCCGCGTAAATCCCGATCCTGTGAGAATATCGGGATAAAAGCCTATGTGTTAATACAGGTCTCCGGCTATCTATATACAAAGTTTCATCGTAATCGGTTCAGTAGTTTTTGCGTGAAAGAGTAACAAATATCCATCCATCCATCCATTCAAACTTTCACGTTTATAATATTAGTGGGATTGTTTTAAGTGACTAGTGCCCCCCTCCCATTTTTGGTCTGGTTTTACTTTACAGTTCACTGCTCAGACTTATGGATTCGAGAAACCTCCAGATCCTATCAGCAGTGATTGTTTGTATTTCCTGCGGCTGCATGATGTGTAACCCTAGGTTAATACTTCGGTGCCGCATCAGTGGGCAACAAGAGCATAGAATATGCATTGCAGTTTCTTCTGCCTCTTGACAGAATCTGCATATTGTGTTCTCGCCCAACTTTAGGTTGAACATATATTTGTTCAGTTTGCAGTGTCCGGTGAGGACTCTTGTTACTGCACAGGTTTTGTATCATCTTTTTGTTGTTTTGGTTGAATACGCTAATCTCTGGAACTTAAAGTACTTCTATTTGCATTTGATAGCCTAATTCTTGAGAATGGATATCGGGTGTTTAACATCGAGTTGCCATCTTTAGGAGAGGAGCAATAACCTAGCCTGGACGTCGCCTAATTGAGAGATTTTAGCCCGAAAATGGTGCCGCGCTTTTGTGCGCAGGCGATAGAAGGGGCTGGATGTCTTAATAAAAGTTGTTCCCAGATTCTTCCTATTTTAGGAGCATTATGGCACACCGTGTGGTTTTAGTCGGTTTGATGCCAACACACCGAAAACCCCGGTGGGGTTCCACAAGCACAAAATAAAGGGAGCAATAGCCTAAAACGCAGGTTAAGTGCTAGGAACGGCTAGTATTTTATAAACAAAACAAAAAAGAAATAGAAATTGCAGCCACGTGATTTATAAAACTATCTTTATGAATTTTATTTTTTCTCTGTTTGAAAAGACAACTCCCGCATTAGGAATTACTCCTGTGTCGCGGTAGATTTTACAAACATACAAACAACGGACACAAAGAACACCCAGGCTCTGGTGGGAATCGAACCCACGACCTATGGGCATAGCAGTCAGGGTCACTAACCACTAGGCCAACAGGCCAGTCAGTCAGAATTGAGACGTGTAGATCTAGTTTCGATAAAATCTATAGGCTACTCAAAGGGTCTAGGCAGTTAGACATATGAAAACTGCACTCGCGTCTGATAAAGGGGTTTTATTGCCTTGCTTGCATTCATCTAAAATAGCTATACACATAATATCAAACCTCTAAGTCCCATAGAAAGGGAAAAATTTGGGTGACAACCCTCAACGTAAAATATTTTTTTTCAGTATCAATTAAACATCTATATATGTACTAAAACTGCTATATAAGGCTTTCCATAAACTAATTATTAAATTTTGGAACGAAACACAAAAAACGAGATTATGTTTTGGGGTGCCTCTGTATGTATGACATCTAAAAAAATAATTTGTTCATTAGTTTGCTATTATGTGTAATCATTACATAAGGGTCAAAATGGTGGTGCTTACTTTTAAAAATAAAAGTCAATAAAATTGTATACCATACTTGCAAATGTTTTATCTTTACCTCAATTATCATAAATACGTTCTTTATCTATATATCTATACGAATATTAAAAATGCGAAAGTAACTATTTATCTATTTGTTCAGTAGATAAATAAATATAATTTATAAAAGTGCTTCGCTTCCTACCTGGTATCCGCTTGCCGTGCGTCAAAAAATAGTCCTAACCGTCTCAAGGCAACCTAATATAAACTTACGAAAAATGAATGCATACATTTCTAAAAAGCTAAATATAAAATACTACTGGCAGAAAATGAATTGCATGACATTAATGCTTGACCAGTAGTTACGCTAATTATGGAGACTAAAAACCACTTTGTTTTGACACGACGAGCCATAGCTTGTGTCGTAAAGTTCAAAAATAAAACGAGTGAGGATATCCGTTGCACGGCTCGTATGAAATGTGCGTGCATTCTTTACACATTCACAAAGTAAACAAGCATCTTAACTTATTAATGTTATAAACGCAAATGTGAATTTCTTTGTATGTTCCGTTTTATTTACTTAACCGATCAGGATGACATTTTTGTATACACGTTGCCAGGATTAGGTACAGAAAATGATATATCAATCTTTAAGAAAATGGTTCATGAATATTATTTGTCACTTTAGTTTAATCTTTAATATATGCATGCATGTTATATGATAGACTTAAGTAAGTAATAATAATAATAATAACTTGACACATCTCACACGTGGCCGTCTGATCCCAACTAGGCAAGGCCTGTACTATGATAACCAGACTGCTGATAAACATACTTATATATTTCTAAATACAAAATTACACCCAGACACAGATCAAATGATCATGCTCATTACAAAATTATTTGTCATGGGTGGGAATCGAATCTACGACCTCTGTCTCAGCAGTCAGGATCACTAACCACTAGGCCAACAGGCCAGTTAAATAAGTAGACCAAATATACAAAATATCTTCTTTCATTATAATTTTGAAATGCACTTCTAACTCGCAACTGTCTCTCCGAAACACATTGGTCCATGCTAAGGTTGCCGGCAAGAGATTGAATTTTGCAATAAGGCCGCCCTTTCTATATTATCTGTATGACAAATGTATGTATGATATTTCGACTGTAAGACTGGTGTACAAATAAAGTGTTACTTATAAGGAAACACAGAAAAATAACTTTAAGGAGTTTAACAGTTCGTCGTCGTTGTAGATAATTCTTTAAAAAAAAAACGACTTCAACAAAAAAAACTATTCCATAAAATTCTTATATATGGCTTTCTCATGGATGCCATTGTCAGAACTGGGACCACACGGGAAGCACCAGCTTTCAAATAAAAAAAGAATCATCAAAATCGGTTCACCCAGTCGAAAGTTCTGAGGTAACAAACATAAAAAAAACATACAGTCGAATTGAGAACCTCCTCCTTTTTTGAAGTCGGTTAAAAAACGACAGATTTGATTTATAGTGACTTTATAGGAGAGCACTTTAAAGTTTTCAAATGATGCTTTACGTAATATTTTGAAAACGGCTGTTTCTGTTAATGAAATCTGAAAATGTTACTGTGTGTATGAGCTTTGAAAAATGTTTTGTTTTATGATAAAGTTTAATGTTTTCAGTAGGTTTATGTCAAAAACAAAAATCGTCCAAAAATCAAATCCACCGTTTTTCTACGACTGCAACGAGTTATTTTAACTTATCGTATGATATCTAATAGCTCGAGCATGTGAGTACCTACTTGTAACTTGAATGGGCTATTACCAGGTAGTCCAAGCCCTCTATGATAAAATAATTAATTGATAATTTTATTACCTACTAGCAACCTGCCCCGGCTTCGCACGGGTAGCAGAGATATCTTCAACAATCGTCAACATATTTGAATCAATTTACACAAAATCTTAACAAATTATACACCAAAACCTTCCTCATGAATCACTCTGTCTATTGGTGAAAACCGTATGAAAATCCTTTCAGTAGTTTTTCAGTTTATCGCGAACAGACAGACAGACGCGGCGGGGACTTTGTTTAATAATATGTAGTGATATATCTACTCTTATTTGGAACGAAATCCCTTATCGCACGTTACACTTCAGACGCTCGGCGGATGGCGGCTAGGCGGAAAAATGTGTTAGCGCAACGAAAAATACTGGTTGCGAAATGTTTTTTTTTATTTACGCCATCTGTGGATTCTGTGCGATACTAATGTAATTTGATGTTGGTTGTATACCATTTATCCATATATATATTATTTCGGGCAACTTTCACAGAAGGCGCAATTTTAATTTCGAGTTTTTACAATACCTAATTATTTTGATACAATTTATTTAATCCATTAAATATATTTATATATAGCGGAAAAACTTCGTTCCAACCGAATGTCCTAAAGATATCCACGCGTTTTTATATTGTGCATTCTGTATGGATTATATTTTGTAACCCTTAATTTAAAAATGTATTAAAGAAATAAAAAAAAATGCCAACATGTTCCATCCTTGATCTTTTATTGAAGTTGTTTAAAACACAAAATCCATAAATAAATCAGCTGTCCAATTAATCACACAAAGTCAAGTCTGTAGTACAATATCTTCCCCTAATCGCAGTGCATTGCACTCCCAATTCCATCCTGAATTGAAAAGAATACAGCGACGTGTAGATGAATGATTTCCTCTAACTGAGAGCTAACTCAGAATGACTCACAATATTTGGTACATGCTATACAATCATTTGTCTTCATATATCAATGTTCCTTGTAATAATGATAGAGAGAATTGTAGTATTGGAGCCAGTGGCGTAGCGTGGCTTGGAGGGGCCCTGTATCAAAATTAGTTGGGGGCCCCAATGAAGAGTAAAGGTTTCTCACAAAATTCAAAATTCAAAATCATTTATTCAATTAAGACACTAAGTGACATTTATGAACGTTAAATTGAAGCTACTGTTAAAAATCATAGATCGACGCAAATAGACGCCACAGCATGTACTGGATTGTCGAGGTAAATTAGGTGAAAACACCAAAATCTACTGCCTGCTTGTGTCGATCTATAACTTCCAGTTTCCAAAATGCGTAGAGCCTTATGAGAAGAATACTGGCAAAGAAACTCATGGCCACTCTTTTTAAAAGTCAGATCTTCAGGTACAATGGTATTAGTGTTACATAAAAGGTAAGCATGATGCAAGCTGTTGCCACCTGAATTTCATTTTATTGAAATGCTCCAAAAGCTAACGTACCAAACAAAAAATATCACTCAGTGATACCGTTGAAGGTTCGAACCTATTAAACATAGAAATCATTCAAGGTGCACATCAGTTACAAAGTCTACTGTTAAAACTAATTCGTGACTGGATTAAGAGGCTAGAGTTGCAGTTGAACGAACCAAAATAATAGTATAGGCTAAAGTATCGCTGACTAGGCCGACCAGTCACCCCAAGCAGCACCCGTTCACGAGTATGACGCATGGACCAGCCGTCGTCTCCTTCGCCATATCAGAGGGAAAGAAACGACCCGCCCCATGACGACGCCGCGCAAGCAATGACATTTTAGTGAGCATGACGAACCATAGTCGAGATACTGATAAAAATCACTACTAGTCAAAATTACCATAATAATCGTCACGCATTACTTTCAACTAACAATGGTTTGTTAATAATTTTGCTTAATTATAAGACAAAGAAATTTGTGTGTATATACCTAAAGACACCTTAAGCCCAAGACTGTTTGTCGTTTAGATAATCGTTGATCGTATAGTAGGCTTTCCTAATAAGGTGATTTTTTACAGTACGCTTTAATTTATCTACAGGAAGGTCGATTACATCTATAGGAATTTTATTATAAAAACGTATACCAAGACCTTCGAACGAGTTGTGTACCTTATGTAAGCGATGATAGGTAGCAACGAGTTTAGACTTGTTTCTTGTATTAATATTGTGTATATCACTGTTTTTCTTATAGTCATTGATATTGTGCCTAACAAACATAATATTTGCAAATATATACTGTGATGCAACAGTTAAAATACCTATATCTTTAAACAACTCTCGAAGAGAGACTCTAGCACCTAAATTGTATATTGAGCGGAGGGCTCGTTTTTGAAGAATAAAAATCGTTTCAACATCAGCCGCCTTGCCCCAAAGTAGTATACCATAGGACATGACGCTGTGAAAGTAGCTAAAATAAACTAGCCTAGCTGTGTCCGTATCAGTAAGCTGATATACCTTCCATACTGCGTAAGCTGCCGAACTAAGCCTACCTGCAAGGCTGTCTATCTGGGGTCCCCATTGCAGTTTACTGTCTAATGTAAGTCCCAAGAATACTGTTGAGTCTACAATACTTATTATTTCATTATTTAGGGTTAGATTACACAAAAGAAACAAAAATGCTTTAAACGGGTCAATCCCGCAATAACCGATGTAGGATGTTGCCAACTTTTGGGCGCACGCTTAACCCGGGAAAAAAGAGATAGCTTTTTTGACTTTTGTTATTTTTGAAGTGAAAACTCTATAGGCACGTATGACAGTTTTTTTATATGTTTTTTTCCTGGGAAGCACGAGATTAAGTGACATTGTGGATAACATTTTACAAATTTTTGCTTACCCACGTTGGGGGGCCCCTGTAGCCCGGGGGCCCCGTATCATTGACACGGCTGATACGGCGGTAGCTACGCCCCTGATTGGAGCTCTGTAACAAGTGTTCTATTCAGCCTTCTGTGATAGCGGGTGGTTCGTTTCGAAAATGGATTTAAGATGGGATTTCTTTTACTTTTAATCGACAGTATCTTGTAGCTCCGTTATCATTTGTTCATAGTTATTGTATGTATAAACGATTGTTTTTGTTGAGACTTTTCATTATAGTTCGATTTGGAAAGCACTCGATATTAAACAGCAATCCACCTTATTCACCATTTGCAATGTATGAGTTACATCGTTGGCGTTAAGAGTACTTACGGTCACCGATTTTACCACCACGCAGGAAATTTGCTTGTTCGTAATTTTAGTCATATAAAAACACTATTTTAATATGGTAAATATAACCTATTAACACATACCCATAAATATGAGCTCAAGTAAGTAAATCAGTTATTGAGCATTACTTTGCGTTTTTCATGTATTTTCACTTAGTTGCAAAAATCAATGTTTTTCTTAAATTCAGTCTACATCTCAGATACTCATCTATATAAAACACAACTTAGTTTTTGTTATAATAATTTGTGAATAAGGGGATCCCTTCTTTTCGCATAAGGTTATTAATATACTTTGGCATAAATATTTTGGCATATTTTTTTTGGGACCTATACCTAATTTGTTTTGGTAATATTTTAATTCGCATAACTGTAAACAATATTATTTGTGTAATGTAATTAGGTTAGGGTGGGGGTGGCCCTTGGACCACACCCCAACTGCCAATATATTTTACAAAAATGATATTAAATTATGTTTCATTATCATTTTTTTATGCTTTAGAATGTTATGCTTAAAAAAAATATGCGTTTTAAGCTGTTATGCCATGTTGTGAAAATTTATTATAAATTTTATGCAAATGAATAGGGAACGGTCAATAAGCATGGGCACAGAAGAGATAATTACGCATGGGTTCTCCATAATCTATAGGAAATGTATTTATCTGTAATCTATACAAAAACATTAGATTTTCTAATGGGATGGGAGTCCTGAAGTCAACAACACGCTTGTACCCTTGCAGTTGCGTAGAAACAGAGCCTTGACTGTATTCTACCGCCTCTACCATGGTGAGTGTTCCGCAAAAGCATGTCTCGAAGCCGTCAAAATCTATAAAGGTGGTCTTCAATCTTTGGACCTCAGTCTAGCTTTCCATCAGGGGGATTGAGGTCATCCTGACGTGCTTTAAATAAAATAAAATAAAAATTAAAGTCAGCTAAAATTATAAAAAATACAAAATAGAGTTCAAAACGATAAAACCGCTCTTAATTAAAATATGTACACTCTCGTCTAGATAACATTTCTTTACGATGTTTAATTTTATAAAACAGTTGTATGATAACGTTTGCATTCCTAGAACAAGTAATGTAATCATGATCTATTTATATCCTGCCTATTTGAAACTTGTTAATTATTAGTGTTTAATTTTAACACGTTGAGGTGCCAATTACGTACAGTAAAAGACAGAAACACGTGTAAAGCCTTAGAAGAGGCCTTTGTTGAAAGACAAGCCGTTATGTGGTGAGACTAACCGAATTCCGAGAATATAATTTAGTTTAAGTTAATTAGTATACTAATCTTTAACTTTCAAATAAGTTACAAACCGGCCAAGTGCGAGTCGGACTCGCGCATGAAGGGATTTCCGCAACAAATATTGTCCCAAAAAAATTGTCCAGGTGCGTGGTCACACTGGTCACTAAGTCAAACGTAAAAAATATTAAATTCCGCGAAGTAGGAAGTTCCGATAGAGCGGTTATGGACACTTAGTACACACAGAGTGAATTGTGTCTAAATACTGTGAGTTGTTGAAACAACTTTGTGATGCAAATTACTCAATATTTTTGTGCTAAGTGATATCAAAACAAAAAACAGGTTCCTTATAATTTTCATCAAAGATTCTACTGTGTGAATTTGGATGGTGATGACAGAATCACCCTATTCGTATATAGATTTTATAAAGAGGAAAGATTTATTTGTTCCTATACGCAAACAAAATTAGAAATTTACTTTATTAAGAAGTAATATAGGTTATATTTTGTTTCGGTAATAGGTATACGTAAAGGCAGGCCGCCCATTTGCTAAAATACCACATATTTTAGCAAATGAACTACACCTTTGCATATTCTGTAGTATGTATAAGTTTGTAGATATAATTCCTTGCGTAGGTAGGTGACAATAGGCCAATTGGAGATGCTATGATGGGTATACAATACCGGTGGTTAGGTAGGTAAGGGTTGTCAAGCGTAATTCAATTTTTTTTAAACGCTAAGTTTGCGAAAGACCGTACAGTTCGTCTGAACGTATGCTGTTTCGTGTCAAGCCTATCAAACTAGAGAATACTTTATGAAATAGATGTGCACTAATCTAAACACATGCAAAGATAACGTTTGCGAGTTTAACAGGGAATAAAAAGTATGTCGAAATACTATATATTTTTCTATATATTACGTAACCTGACATTATATGTATATTTCGTATCTATATATTATATTGTGCTTATTTGTAGACATAGATTTAACTATGCAAATAATATTCTTCTATATACAAATAAATATAATTTGAGTATCTGTTTCTAATATCAAAATATTAGTTTTTACTAAATGTATATATGGATGTTTAAACGGTACTTGTACAACAAATCAATTTTTTTAATCTTTTGATTTTCTGTTTGCTCCGGCTATTCTCCGAAACGGTGGTGCCGATTATCAACGGACTTTCACTGGCAGATAGCTGATGTTATAAGTCGTAACATAGGCTACTTTTATTTTGGGAAAAGAATAAGGGTTCCACGTATAAACTATACACTTGCCTTTTTAATCAGTTTAATGTTAAATAAATAAATATACGTACTGTGACTGTACTTGCATTTTTCTATAAGTTCCATACAGACTTGTTCTAAAAGTAATGTATCAAAATTAGTTAAAAGAGCTAACGAGCAAGCAATGCTAATTAGTATGGCGGATTTGTGTGTTTTAAAGCTGGTTACGAGTTAAGGGGGAGGCTTGTTATTTGTTTTTTGCGTTACAACCTATTTTACTTTTAAAAAGTTAGCTCTTTTTTGCAATGTTAAAATATGGGCTATGAAATTTTATTCAATGGGATTTGTCATTTTGTTTTATGTTGTATTTTTGAGACGTAGAAAAAATAGTTTTAAAATATTTAAAATTTGCGGATTAGTTTCCCTATTGTCAAGGTAATGTTATCTATGGTATTACCGTGAATCAATGCTCTTTTTTCTTTTTAAAAGTGGAATTATGTACAGGACTTCGAAATGTTATATTGTCAAATAATAGCATGCATGCTAATGTTTTCCTTGTGTTTCCATGTATAAATCGTGAAGTTAAAAAAAATATGAAGTGGTTGTAAATGCATCGTTTTCATTGACAACCACTTCATATTTTTTCCAACTTCACGATTTATACTTTCTTTAGTAAGGTAACAGCAGTTTTTAAGTATGAGTCAGAACGTATACTTTGCATTCGTCTATGTAACTTGTCGTTCCAAAAAACTTTGATAATTTATTAAATACCTTAAAAAATAGAATGAAATATTGGCCCGCTACAGTATGCGGTAAGTTATTGAACCCGAGTGAGCATTCTCACTAGTTTAGACGTTTCAGTTTTGGAGCACTAGAATTCCAAGCCAATGAAGCCGAAACCAAAATCCGACATTCCCACGCCAATTGGTCACCTCCTTGCTTTGGATTCATTTTACGTTAAGACATTTGACTATAAGTGGAAGACAGAATTGAACACTAAAGAGAGTTAAAGGAAAAGAAAATTAAAATCATTTAAACGAACTAAGAATCTTATTCTTCCCTTCACTCTTTCCCACTTTATGTGACAATCTGTTAAGTAGTTGGGTCGAACAATTCTTCCTCTAGTAAGAGTTTCGTCCTGCTCGTCAACCACCACGTTGCGGGAGGTCGTCCTCTATCTCTCCTGTGTTCAGGCAATTGTAATGCTGTTTTCACTACATGGTCCTCGTCTCTTCGTATCACGTGACGCGCCTTAACCCTTCCCTCTCCCCTTCGTCCCATACTCCCACCTTAAAGATCGGCAACGCACTTGTGACTCTTGAGTTGCAGGCGCCCATGGGCGGCGTAGTACCATTAGGGGACTGTTAATTTTTCAGATACGGGGGTGACTTTGAACCTACCACGGATAGGCTCGTTTCGTACTTTATCTAGTCTTTGTCTAAATAAATAAAATAAATGAAAAGTAAGAAACAAGTTAGGTGCTGATTGCTATTATCGTCTTCTTTAGAAGTCTTTTGATATGTTTAATATTCTTGTTTTTGTCCTGCTGAAGCCGTGTTTTACTGTTTCTGGTTCATAACATTATAACTCATTAATAGGGTATGTATGTGACTGTCAAGTCAATTCAGTATAATAATAATAATAATTTGACACATGTCACACACGGCCGTCTGATCCCAAACTAGGCAGAGCCTATACTATGGTAACCAGACTATTATAGATAAAATACATCCAGACACAGAACAAATTATCGTGTTCATCACATCACTATTTGTCCTGAGTGGGAATCGAACCCACGACCTCTGGCTTAGAAGTTAGGGTCACTAACCACTAGACCAACAGGCCAGTCATCTCATCAGTATCTTTTTACTAAAAGTCGAAACGGTAGGTTTGGTAAAACTTTGTATTAAATAACAAGACATGACGGAACGTCTTACAATTTTCAGAGTAGGTATTTCAAGATATTATATTGACTGACGTCGGTAAAACAAATTATTTTGAACATAGAACACTACCCAATAGCTAATAATAAAAACCAGATATTTTTATCGAAAGGCAAATAAAACCAACACAGATGTCTCGGTATTTGTATTAAATAAAAAGTGATTAATGTAACACTGTTAGAAGACTTCAGTTATTTGATGCACCGTGAGGAAGTTTTCTCACATCCCTATTATCTGTTGAAGCCATACTTATTTAATACTAGCAGTTCCCGCGTGGCTTCGCTCGCGTGTACATTTTTATAACGTAGCCTATGTTAATCCTTATAACACCAGCTATCTGCCAGTGAAAGCCCCGTGGAAATCAGGCCACCCGTTTCAGAGACTAGCCGTAACAAACACACACTTCAATTTTATTTATTTGCATTGCTTTTATCCGTTAAAGCTTAGCTTTTACGAACGGCCATCAACTACTTTTTTTAAATTTTAAATTGTTTTTATTTTATAGAACATTTATTTAATCGCGTCACTACTTAGCCTAGCTTCGATTCGAGGAGCAATTCAGCTTACATTCTTGAACGCTCTCAGGGAAAAAAGGTGTGCGCCTGTAATACATATATACCCTTTATGATGATAAGGTGATATATACATGAAGGTAGGTATAGACAACTGCAGTTTTGCTTTTAGTCTATTCAACTTTCTCTCCGTTCTTGGGACGCGTTTGTGAATATTGCAACGATACAAAGAAGATATTAGTCTTCGCTTTAACGTCAACAATAGTTGTACAAAAACCTATAAAAGTTATTACCATAAAGATACAGCTCATTTAGTTACATATCTGCACACAGTCACACGACTATGTAAGAAGAATTTTCCAGACATTACTTATTAGAAGGAGCGGTGTTCATATTGATTAATTTCATAAAAGCTCCTCGGGCTCCTTATGGGTGAGTTTTGTTTATGTTATACAAGCTGACCCGACAGAAGTTTCAATTCAAATTTCAATACACAGAGTATACAAACACTACGTTAGATTTCAATACATAATATGTTTTGATTCCATAGACAAAGCCTTTTATCAAAAAAGTTTTTGATAGTTCTCTAATTTTCTTTATCAACTTTTACAGTTTTTAATTCCTTAAAAATCTTATTCGTACTAAAACTATAATCCGTTTAGCTTTTCTTTCTTAACGCGCCTACGAACAAACTGTCTCAAGTAAAGAATTTTGGCAGCTGAAAATGTCAATATTTTATTATATATATTGAATAAGCATATATGTCTCTTTCACTTTCATTTCGGATAACTGGCAGGTAATCAGCAATTTCTTCTAGTTTTGGATATGTTCTAAATGCAGTATCTCTTTTGAGCTCTTTATCAAAGGCCGTTGATCAATTTAGGCTTTCAAACAACGCGGATAGGTTCTTCGAAATTATAGTTTTTAAAATATTTTATTAAATGTTTATAATTAATAATAATTATTAATTGCAAACATTAAAAAAATCATACATATTCATACATATTAACCAACGGAATAAGCCGTTACATGGCGAAAATAAATCGCAGAAAGCTCATCGCTTACGCTCGGCTTGTCGACCCCAACTATGGCAACAGCCAATGATCAACCGTAACGCATTGACAGGGTAAGCAAACCGTACACCCTAAACAAGGATCTACTTACGAAGTAGGTACCTTCATAGCCGAATCGCAAAATCTTCAAGGTGACCTCCAGATCAATTTTGAAGCAAATGAGCTGAACAGTTGCTGGTAAATCGTTCTTAAAGATGCCTCGTGTACAGGCGAAATAGGCGTCGAAGTAGTAACACATTGTGGTAACGGAAGATTGTGTATTATGTGTGTACGGTGATATAGGAGATTGTTGTCACATCTGGTAACAAGATCTTTGCCGAGGGTGTTCGGCTTGTTATTCTTATCTATGTCGTTTACCCGGCCCTGTATAATCTATTGTTCAGAATAAAACCAATTATTCAATCAGAAGAACACACATAAGGCAACAAAACCTTTCCCAAGGCTATTAGTTTCTTCCTATACCTTCTTCTTCTAATGAGTCTTTTCTTATTTCTAATGGGTCCAAAGGTCTCAGCTGGTATGCTGGTGTTATATCATATGATATGCTTAATCTATGCTATACTGTTAATTCGTAATAGTACTCCCTCTCTAAATTAGGAACTTGAGACTCAGCTTTTGCTCTTGAGTGAAGTACTTTTATTGTAATGCTCACTTCAAACCTTTTGCACAAAAACTTACCTCAGAGAAAGTAGAGGATAGAATACTAAGTAATCGTTATTCGGTTTATAGCAAAAGTCAAAATATATATTCTGTTATTTTATATCACTAGCATCTTAGTATATTACTAATTATCTACATGCAAGACTTTATTTATTTATCTTTCACGTAGCCACTGATCATTGTAATTTTTAGCACGGGAAAAGTTTATGGACCTAAGAGTGCCATAGGCTACTCGATGTATTGGAAAAGTGCACGATTCCTGAGAGATAACTATTTATTTTTCCTTAGAATCACGCTAGCGTAACCGCGAGCGAAAGAATATTTATACTTTCTACTAGGTAAAACATGATGTATTTTTCTCTATTTCATATTTTGCAGTGCTTTAGTTTAGATTAAATATAAAATAAACTACAATAAGGTTTGGTACCTTTAATGTATCGTCATCACCATCGGCTTTTACGTCTATAGCAGACGATTTATGGAGTGATAATATCAGAGAGAAATCTCTTTTGGTGGTTGTAAAGACCAATACGGAACGACACACCGTACCACAAACATGACAGGAGAAGTTTGCGGTTGATGACGTTGAGCCGCATTAATGTCGTCTTTGTCTCTTATACAATTAATATAAAGCAATTTCAGAAACAGCTATGTAATATTGTTTCGAAAATTAATTGTATTCATAAATAAGCCTTTCGCAGTCTGCATGAGTCACATCCGCTCTTCCGCTCTCCACATCAAACTGCCTACCTTAGGCCGTCAATCGGTCCGCTTAGAGAGGCGGACCTACATTACGTTTATCAAGTTGTGATCTCTGTGCTGTGGTCGAGGAACGGGAGTTGAACCAACGATCTCTGCCGAATCGAATGCTCAGTTTCGCAGTCATATCACTACATATTATAAAATAGAGTCCCCCGCCGCGTCTGTCTGTCATTTCGCAATAAACTGAAAAACAATTGAACGATTCTCATGCCGTTTTTACTAATAGACACAGTGATTCATAAGGAAGATTTAGGTGTATAATTTGTTAAGATTTTGTGTAAATTGATTGAAATATGATGATGATTGTTGAAGATGTCCCTGCTATCCGTGCGAAGCCGGGGCTAGTTGCTAGTTTATTAAAACTAATTTAGTCTTACGTCATTCACAATGTTTAGTTTTCCCCCTCAGCAGCTTTTAATTTTATGATGATGTTTTTAATTACAATATTAATGTCTATAGGTATGTTTTGAAGACGACTAGACCGCAAATAAAGGTTCCTCATTGATGACTCACTGTATGATCGTAAAAAAAATTAAGTGTTCTTTAGCGACTGCTTTATGTTTTACCTCCTGACACATTTATACTTATCACTACATATTATAAAACAAAGTCCCTCGCCGCGTCTGTCTGTTTGTTCGCGATAAACTGCAAAAGTACTGAACGGATTTTCATGCGGTTGTCACTAATAGACAGAGTGATTCATGAGGAAGGTTGAGGTGATAATTTGTTAAGATTTTGTGTAAATTGATTGAAATATGTTGATGATTGTTGAAGATATCTCTGCCACCTGTGCGAAGCCGGGGCGGGTTGCTAGTAATATTATAAAATTAAAGTGTTAGTTTCTGTGTTTGACGTCCCTTGTGACGCTATGGCAGAGCATTATACTGCAACATCATAGGTTGTTGGTGGAGTTTTTACTCATTGCGTATATTTTTATTTTGTACTAGCGGTTCCCGCGCGGCTTCCCTCGCGTGTACTTATTTGTATAATTTGCGCGGATCCCTACTTCTTTTTCTAAAATAAAAGTAGCCTAAGTTACTCCTTATAACACCAGCTATCTGCCTGTGTAAATCCCGTGGAAATCAGTTCACCCGTTCCGGAGATTAGCCGAAACAAACAGACAAACAGACAAAAATTAAAAAAAAACTAATTTTTACACATAAGTATCATGAAAATAACTGTATGAGCTTAAAAAAACTTATTATTTAGACATTACAAACAGACACTTAAATTTTATTTATTTTTATGTAGTATGGACTAGCTGCACCCCGCGGTTTCATCCGCATATGTCCCGGTGCCGTGGGAATATCGTAATAAAAAGCCTACGTGTTAATCCACGTCTTTAGCTATTTACATACCAAGTATCATAGCAATCGGTTCAGTAGATTTTGCGTGAAAGAGTAACAAACATCCCTACATCCATAAATCCTCATAAACTTTCACGTTTATAATATTAAAAAGATTCTTGTTTGTTTGAACATCCAATAGTTTTCCTATTGTCGTATGTAGGTCATAGAAGAGGAATCCTGGTCATAAATTGTCTAACTACGGGGCATAGCGTGTCTAATAAATATATTTGTGGTCGCGGGGGACTTTAGTTGTTGCTGTCGAACCAATAACGTTGGACACTTAAATCACTGCGTCATTCGAGGAGTCGAAGGACTAAAGGCTACTAAAGTTACTCTATTTGGACACTGGGAATTAATATACAATGTAATCCGAAACTCGACAAGGACCTATCTTTGTAATAATCTATACCTATGTATATATTTCTCTGTATTTATTTATGTGTTTATACTTTTATATAAATACTAGCAGCGCGGTTTCACCCGCGTAAGTCTCGAGACCGTGGGAATATCGGGATAAAAGTAACCTATATGTTAATCCAGGTCTCCAGCTATCTACTACCAAGTTTCATCGCAATCGGTTCAGTGGTTTTTCCGTGAAAGAGTAACAAACATCCATCCATCCATCCATACAAGCAAACTTTCATATTTATAATATTAGTCTCGTCCAACCTTTGCTAACGTACTGCGTGACTTCCTGGGGTGGTGCTCCAAAATCTACTATGATAGAACTGGAAAGGACACAAAGAGCCATCCTGAAGGTGTCCTCATATCTACCCTTTCGATATCCAACTGTACTCTTATACAAAGAATCGAAAGTATTAACAGTGCGTCAGTTGTTTATTCTACACACAATATTAAGACAACATACACTCTTACCTTTTCATCCTTCAGAGTCCCTCGGTAGAAGACGATTTAACCCAGTGGATCGTCCCAGTACCCAGTACTCGACGATGTTCTCATAGAGATTCTTTTCAAAGCTGGTTTTCTGTATAATAAAGTCAATAAGATGTTATCTATATATAGTCTCACTAAAAACGTATGTAAAAAACAAAGAAAAAGAAAAAAAAAAGAAAATAACCACTTGGCTCCTAGAGTTAAACTACGACGATACTGAAAGCCTTCTTGCCATTCCAGTGTAATAAACAAACAAACTAAAACTAATACAATCACATATAGATAAACCAACCTTACCCACATTCGCACATCCAACCTTCCGCATACATGCATAGACACACTTCACACTATACACACAACCCAAGCTCCCACACATCTGCAAATAAGGGCATGGGCATACACATACCCATACAAACACACACACCTTAACCTAAATATGCATTGTTATAATCTTACCGCATTGTCAAGTGTACAAGTACCTAATAACACAATAATTGTAATATTTCCGAAGGGGTGGAGACCTGGTGTCCTGAAATACAGGCTACAGCCTAGTTTAGGCACCAGTCTCCCACAATATTTTTAGATGTTTCATGTAACTAAATTGTAATTACATTGTACTGTACATTGTGGTGAGAAAATAAATTATTATTATTCTTATTAGTGGGATGAATGTATATGTGTATGTCTATACGTATGTATGTTATTGTTTTAGTAAGTAAGACTAATGTGCACCACAAATTACCTATTACTATACAGTATAGTCCATCAAAGGTTGCAAGAGATCGCAGCCTGCTATAAGACCGCCCATTGTATTGCTACTTAATATTGTATGTTTCGTATGTATTAGGATACATACGTTTTTGGTGTGCAATAAAGTAGGTATACTCTATCTATCTATCCGACAAAGTAGATTTCAATATTGACATTTGAAATGTAACTTTTTGCTTTTTGAATTGGGTAGATTCCTGTGTAAAAATAATGCAAATTAAAAAAGAATATCTTCGGTTTTACATACATACACTCACGCGTGTATCCTCGAAAGGCAGAGGCGTTTTAAACAACCGTTTTTTTTGCCAACTATAATCTGGTCCCATTTACGTAACAGGGGCCAAGCGTTTTGCCGCCAACCGGCCACTTTGGGAATTAAAAATGGACTATATTGAAAGTAAAAGGTAGGCAAGTGTAAGTATGCAATGTAATTTTTAGGTTATTTATTATTTTAATAATTGTGTGATGAGCACGATCATTTGTTCTGTGTCTGGGTGTAATTTATCTATAATATAATAATGATAATAATAACTGGACACATCTTACACACGCCCGTCTGATCCCAAACTTGGCAGAGCCTGTACTATAGTAACCAGACTGCAGATAAACATACTTATATATTTCTAAATACTTACATATTATAGATTAATTACACCCAGACACAGAACAAATAATCGTGCTCATTACACAATTATTTGTCCTGGGTGGGAATCGAACCCAAGACCTTTGGCTTAGCAGTCAGGGTCACTCACCATTAGACCAACAGGCCAGTCAGTATTATATATATGTATTTAGACATATATAAGTATGTTTATCAGCAGTCTGGTTACCACGGTACAGGCTCTGCTTAGTTTGGGATCAGACAGCCGTGTGTGAGATGTGTTATGTTATTATTATTATTATTTATACGGATGGACTGGGGATTATAAGCAACAGCTCGATAAGGTCAGAGTCGCATCCTGTAACTCAAACCGGTTTTATTTTAAAGTGTTATTTTTTTATAACCTTCAAAAGTTAATGATTTGACAACAGATCAGGTGACGTCATATCTTGTTATTTCATACAAAACTGTACCCAACTTAACGTTTTGACGTTTAGTCAAAAGATAATAATTTGAGTTGCCAGTCACTTACCCTATTGGTTTAATGACGTCCTTACGCCTTATTACTTTAATAATAACGAGCAATTTTTGTATGTATATATTTATATTTTGGGTAGGTATCTCGAAAACGGCTCTAACGATTTTGACGAAATATTGCATACAGGTACAGTTTTGCATTTTAAGTTCAACTGCATAGTTTTAATTCCTGTAAAAACCTAATTTTACAAAAACAAAAAATTAAAATATACGATTTTCCAAAAAGCTACCGAGCGAATCTCGGTCTCCCAGGTACTTTAAATTAATACAACATGCGGCGATATCCACATAAAGCAAAAACATAGGTGCTTCAATGTCATCTATAGAAAAACACCGAACTACGGAGTAACTACTAATCCTGCATGATTAGTATTTTTACAACTGCCCAACATCCACGGGAAGGCCGCGGTCTGCTAGGCATGATCACCTAGCCTGGTCGGAGGATCCTTCGTTTTTGTATGAGGGACATAACACCTGTTCCTTCATACAACATTGCATCTTCAATCGAACGATGTGGAATTGAAAATAATACTAAAACCTGAAACGTTGGTGACTGCAGCCGCAGGCGGCATTGCTGCCTGCAGCTGCTGTCGACCGCATTGTTGCCTGCTATCCCCGCCGTTTCTATTTCGAGATGGACATGGCTTCAGCCCTCAGTTGTTTTCATATCGTTCTACGGTCCACGTCAACACTATTGGTGCGGTCTGCCGTTGATGTACGCCGTGGCCGCATATTGCGCCGTTCGAGCCATGGCCGCATATTGCGACTTGCGACCGTGGCCTCATATTGCGACTTGCGACCGTGGCCTCATGTTGCGACTTGCGAGCCATGCACTGTAGCCCTGCTTGGGCTCATCTTCAAAGAAATTCATAGAAACCAGCAGTGTCCCTTGCAGTTGCGTTGTATTCCGTCTTGGACTTGTATCTTTAGTGATGATTTAAAATAAATAATTTTATGACATTCAAAGTCAATAAATGATGGCATTAGCCATAATTAATTATTTTATTACCTCATCTAACGGAAAACCTATACTTGTTTCTGTAAAATTCATTATGATATTAAGGAAAAATAAAATAAAAGGGCCTACGCATGATTAAAAGACTCAATAGTTGGTGACTAGATAACCTTGTACCTATGAGGAAAGAAAATGTATCTAATAGAATGTTTACCTGATTTTCAGTAATAAAGTTTATTAGTAATGTAATCTTCTATATATTAACTAGCAACCCGCCCCGGCTTCGCACGGGTAACAGAGACATCTTCAACAATCATCATCATATTTCAACTAATTTACACAAAACGTTAACAAATTATATATCCCTTGTACAATTTCCCAAAAAATCCCGAGGAGTCGCCGAGGTATTTATGGCTTAGCAAAAGAAAACACCATGCTCAGGACGAAAGTGTTTAATAACTTAATAAACGCGGAAGGTCATGTTTCCGCGGAGAATCTTAACACCGCTATTCACCTTCCCTTCAACCTTCCTCATAAATCGCTCTATCTATTGGTAAAAACCGCATGAAAATCCGTTCAGTACTTTTTGATTTTACCGCGAACAGACAGACAGACGCTAGAAGTGTGTAGAAAGTGTAGAAAGCTAAAGTTTTTAAACAATATGTAATACAAATTTCAAAATTACGGAAAAACGGCTACATAATTATAACAAACAATCATACTAATGCAAAAAAAATAAATTTGCACTGAGTGGGAATCGCACCCGTGACCCCCGACATGGCAGTCGATTACCCCCGTATTACTGCCGCACCACACAAGTCGTGAAAAGCAGGTACAGGCATTTTAATTTTTGCGTGATGAAGCTGTTATTCGGAGCCGAAATCACAAAACACGCTGTATCTCCTACGTATGATCTACACAAGCCGTTGCCCGCGACTTCGTTCTCGCAAGAAGAAATTCAAATCTATCCATGGGAACCGTACATTTTTTCGGGATAAAAAGTACGCCTATGTAAGTGTATATATACGTGCCACATTTCATTCAGATTCGTTCTGGCGTGATTGAATAACAAACAGCCATCCATCCAAACTTTTGCATTTATGTATACAGGGTGTAAGAAATACTGTACCGAATCCTGAAATAGTGTATTCAGACCATAATTCTAAGTCGAAAATCATTGGAATTTTCTGCCGGAAAATTCATCTATTTTTTCATTTAATTTAATTTTTTTGGTTAAAAGTGATACCACAATGAGTAAACAGAACATTTTACCGAAAAAATGTAATAAATACCGCATACGGCCAAAAACAACATTTAAACATTTTATACAATCAGCTGGTCTTCGCGGCGCCGAACGTTTAAGGTAATTCATCGTACTGCACAAAAATAATACCTACGCCTGTAAGATGTACATTGCGTAGCGCCAAATGAAACTAATGACTATAAACCCTTAATCTCGCATTTTTATGATGAACTGACTTTTGTATTGTGATAAGTATTAACAGAAAGAGGTTTATGTAAGTTTTTCGCGTAGCTCAAACTTACACGCTATATATGCGATGTGTTCACTATTTTATTTCTATAAGTCGTGAGACCTCGATTTCTGGCAGTTCAGGCCTATTCAAGAGGAGGAAGGCTTCTCTCCTCTCGAGAATCGGGTCAGGGTGTGACACGGAGTTGGGTGACGCACTGCTAATCAAACCAATTCAGAACAGTTAGAAAATTATATCATTCATATGATTGTCTTGGTGAATTCACCCCGAGACTTAAAGGAAAATATTTCAATGAAATTAGCTGTCACGTTGAGCGTAGGTAATCAGAGTACCTGTTATAGGTTTTTTACCGAGCAAGTTGGTCCGTCTCTTGTCCCTTTTTTTTACGTGTGGAAACCCCTGAGGCCGTATGTCGGGATTGAACCGACTGAAACCACACGGTGTGCAATGTGTACAGTGATTAACATCGTCTGTCGTGGCCTCAATTCGTAGTTATCTTTCACTCAATAGCTCATATTTCCATTACAATTCAAAATTACATTCTATTTAGAAAAAAATAAATGAATTAAGATTCCTTTTACAAAAATTCCGGTGCTCGTGTAGGTTAGACATTTTTTTAACATCGTTAATTTGGGGCCGGACCCGTGCTTCACCAATGTTCTCCACCTTGGTGAAGCACGGGGACCTATAAGGTCCCGTGCTCAAACTGATGATCAGTATCCAATATCCATATATATAAAAATCAATGCCACTTTTCGTTGTAATTTTATAACTCAAGAACGGGCTCACCTATCCAAACCAAATGTTTAGGCTTTGTTCGGACTATTTAGTAGATGGTTTATGTGAAGTTTGCACAAAAAAGAAAACTTAACGAGGGACTTACGCGGGTGAAACTGCGGGGTGCAGCTAGTTTAATATAAAATCAATAGGATTTATTTTAACGCATTTTTTTCAAAAAATGGCCTTAGCAACATGCTCAAATTAATAAAGACCCGTTGAAAAGATGCGGCTGGAGACCACTGCTGTGAAAGTCTTTAGCGTCGGTAGAACACACACAGAGAAACTTGTATTTAATAATCGAATATACATATTTATTGACAGTTAATGCAAAATCAGATTAAGAATTTATATGTAAGCGATACTTGGTCAGGGGAAGTAACTTATAACTGGTTATATAAATCTCTCCTTAATATATGTAATGTACATATAACATGTTTTTAATTAAGCGCCGGCGCCGAGACGTTGCGGTTTCACAAGTCAATTGTTAGTTTATTTGGTGACAATTTTTTTTATATAGGTTTCTGGGAACAGTAATTAGTGGTATATCTAAGTTATTAAAGAGTTTTAGTGGATCTAATTGAATGCGTCTCGTCAGTCAATTAGAAGTCTTGTTAAAGCTGACGTTGACGTTTTTATTACCTAGCTTGGGGTCTTGGCAACAAATTTTAAAATGCAATTTAAATTGGTTTTCCTAGGAGTTGGAGACCTATTATTTAACAGGCGGCCAAGGTCTGCCGGGGTTCTCGGGGACTTCCTTCCTAGGGTATATCCGAGTCCTTTGCAATAGACCCACTTATGTCGGAACACCGTGTGGTTTTAGTCGGTTCGATTCCGACATACCACTTCACCGCCAGCCCCGGGACTTCTTGTTCATTTACTTTTTTGTTTACACGAAAGAAGTTTTAGATTCGTATGCATAATTAATTTTGAAAAGGCAAACCCCCGATGATCTAGAGTCTTTCTTCTTTTTTATTGACAGTTTTGGTTGTTTTTGCCCAAAACATTAAATTTCCCTTTGTTTGGTACATTATTTGCGACAAAAGAGTCATTAGAATATATTAGAATATTTTTTTTTCCTTTTCCATACCACTAAAATAAATTTTTAATTATTTCAATAAAAACTAATTAAAAAAAGATTTTATTTTGTTGTTAAGTTGTTGATCGGTTCTTTCCAAAACAATCATTTAGCTTGGTACAGACTTCAAACAGACCAAATAATTAGATAATCAAATAATTCTCACTTTTCAGTGCCATTGGTTAGTGTTTCTTAAGTCGGTTTAACTTTTTTAAAGTGTTTATTTTTTAATTTTTAGTGTTTGTAAGGGTAGTGTAGTAGTCGTGTGTACTGAGTAGATACGGTATTTAGAACATTTCTTACTGTTATGTAAGTTATCGAACTGCAACACGTTAGATTATATTACTTTTTTGTATATTAAGCCCGATACTGTATTTCGATAAGGTGGTAAAAATTTTAGTTTGTCAAGCAATTTTCTCGACTTAATTCAATAA
Organism: Euplagia quadripunctaria; assembly: GCA_963859945.1. Lineage (NCBI taxonomy): Eukaryota > Metazoa > Arthropoda > Insecta > Lepidoptera > Erebidae > Euplagia > Euplagia quadripunctaria. The sequence goes on from OY982583.1 coordinate 9,668,524, forward strand.
GATTAAAAAACAATTCAAACAACCTCTGTTTTGAAGTTTCTTAATAACAACAACTGTCATCACTTTAGGTAAACATCAATGTTGCTTAACATCAAGAAAAATCAACAAACACACTACGTGTGCCCTTAATTTGTGAACATCCGTTAAAAAACTAGATACAGCCGAATATAGAATCTCCTTTTTTTTTAAGTCGGTTAAAAATTAAAATAATAGTTATGACGGTGTTTGTTAAAATTGTAGAATTCATTAGAATAAAAAAAATCGCTAGTGGTATGAATATTTATTAAAGATTATACGGTTTTTCACACGTGTGAAACCAGTCGAGCATCCCCAAAATAATTACGTGACTAAAATCATCTCTAATATGATGTAAATGTCATGTTGATCACATTTGCGTTAAATTTGATAAATTAATATATCTGGTTGATTCAATGTGCCTTTGGTTGTTTCTATAGTAGGTATATATTCATACCGTTTGTGTCAAGGAGTTTCGTTTTGTGTAGGTATTCGTCCAGTTCAGTAATGACAATGATTGACGCGAGTGAAGTCTCTCAATCTAAAGTCAGGCAAATTGATCTTTCATCGGCCTGTTTGTTTGAACTACTTTACTGGTCGTATTTTTCTACTTTTCCTGATAAAACTTGATATTCAGGTTCTTTGATTTTATAGACTTGGACGTTTTATGTAGATTTCGAAGACAGTCTACCTATTGGTTTTGTACCAGTTGTCGAGTTTTCCAAAAAATTCTTCACAGGAGGTCTAGTTATGATCCCTAGACCCCAAAACAACTCCGCCAGTTAAAAAGTATATATATATATATGTGTATGTATATAAATGTATGTATGTATGTACTTCAATTTTACCGGCACGATAGAGGTCGCAACTATTCACCGATTGCTTTCAAACTTGGACGAAAAATCAACAGGGCAAAAATGAAGTGTAAGTTCGTGAATAGGGGATATTCCCCCAAGGGAGACTGGGGGGCAGATTTTCAAAAAAAAACAAAAAGACACCCTAGTGGTTTTACAGTATCTTAAAAATAATGTGAATTATGTATCTTTTAAGCGCTAAATAAATAAAAGAAAAAAAAATCTACCTCTGCGGGCCTGCTGCGGGCTCAGATTTTTTTTTGAGTAGGAGAGCTTTAAGTTTACTACGGCGTTGTTTATTAACCAATTGTGACCATGTTTTGTAATATCAATAAGCATCAAATACATGATTCATCAGAATCATTTTTTGTCATACGTTCTCTATCAGTCAGTCGCCGTAATCCTACTAATGTTATGAACGTGAAAGTTTGTGAGGATGTATAGATGTTTGTTACTCTTTCACGCACAAACGGCTGAACGGATCTGGATGAAATTTGGCACAAAGATAGATCCCCCCTTCGCCCCTCTACCACCTTTCCCCTACTCTTACCTTAAAGGCCGGCAACGCACTTATGACACTTGAGTTGCAGGTGCCCATGGGTCGCGGTAGTCATTTACCATCAGGTGACCTGTCTGCTCGTTTGCCCCTTATATATTTCAGATTATAATATGGAATAGCACATAGGCAACCTTTTATCCCGAAAAAATTTACGGTTCGGATATTTCCACGCGAAAAAGTCGCGGGAAACAGCTAATGTTTTATAAGTATAGCTTGTGAACAATATAGTAACTTCGAAAACCGCGATAATTTTGGGTTTCTCTGTACTCTTATTAGCATTGGCAATGTACAGGGAAAACTAATTGAATGTAGGCCTTGCTAATTAACTATTACAATAGTTATTACTGTAACACTAAGCTAACAATACAAAAGTTTTGTATAGGGCAATTTTAATTGTTAAACTTGGTTTTTCCAAAACTTATTTGTTTCAGACAATCTCAAAATATTACCTGGTAATTAACGATAAATGTATAATGAACAATGGAGCTTTTGTATACAATGCTTTACTTGATCATAGGCATGAGGAAATAAATTAGTGTAATAATTAATTACGATTAATAATACTCCGACAAAGGTTACCTCAAGTTATAATCTCAAGAGGTTCTATTACACTATTCGCCGCAAAAACTAAACATTTGGATATTTTGAGGTACTTTAGTTAATTATTCAAGAAAAGCTATTTCGATGTTTTGAGTTAGAATTAAAACGTAGTTTATTATATGTGGTACATATTACAGTCAAAACTCTTAATTGGTCAAAAGTATTTTTAACTGAAATAAACAGTCAAAAGTACTTTTGACTGAACAGGTTCGTCAAAAGTAGTTTTGTCTGAAAATTATGGGTTAATAGTGATTTTTAGTGCAAATTTATGGTTAAAAGTGGCTTTGACTGACGCTCTTAGTCAAAAGTACTTTTAACCACTAAAACATTTGCCAAAATAACTTTTAATTAATTAAAATGTGAATAAAAATATCTAACCTAACCTAATAATTCTTTTAACCAGTTTCATTGGACAAAACTACTTTTGACCTTAATTTCAGTCAAAAGTACTTTTGTTAGGAGCCTGCGGGTCGAAAGGTACTTATCACTGAATTTGTTAGTTAAAAGTACTCGTACGTTTGAGTGATTAATGCCCGGTTCCTATAATAAAGAAACGATTCGTTTTGCTTACGAACGGTAAAATTGTCATTGAAAATTTAACGAAATTTTACCGTCCGTAAGCAAAGCGAATCGTTTCTTGATTGTAGGAACCGGGCATAAGAGTTTTGACTGTAACTCGTACAATACAACTTGGCGGTAATATAGCTTTCTATTGTAAAAATTGAATCAGTACTTTTCGAGATTACCTTATGATATGTTATATTATATGTATATTTTATATTTATCAACTTTAGAATAGAATAAACTTCATTGTACACCAAAAAAATTGTTTTACAAGGAATCTATTTGTCTATCTCTACACGGGTGTATTTGAAAAAGGAACACTTACTTAAATCACTGAAAGGGCACGACTTCCGTTCCTTTTTCAAATATATCATGTATACAATATAAGTCTAGACTTTTAGATAAAAAAGTAAATGAAAAACCTGTTTCAAATCTAAAACACAATTTTGTTATCTTTTACCTTAAAAATCGTATTTCCCGAGTATTATAGGAGGAAATCGAAAGAAGAAACACTGTATTGATAAGATTAACTATTGAACTTTACTTAATTAAAATGCAAAATATTAAGTCTATTTAAAATATTTTGTTATTTTATTATTTGTGTTATCAAATATTGTTTATAAAAGTAGGTTCGGGTGTGGTATCGTCTTAGTACCAACCGCGCGTTCCTGTAAGCAGGGTACCCCGTGTAAGTTGTACACTCGCGCCGCCGTACATTGACTGGTTTACTCTACGACCGAGTCTTATCACGTCGTATCGTGGTGATAACCACGGAGTTTTAAGTTTGGTAAGTAGTTTATGAAGTCATAGAATTTTTGTATTGTTTTTTTTTTTCGTAATCTGTGTTGCCATATATATCCGTAAAATAGTTTATAAAATAAAATTATTTGATGAATGAATTTACATATTATAATTTAATATTTTGATGTTTTTAATTGCATAGATAGCATAGAAGTTATTAGTACGTGTATTTCTACTTTTTGCAAAAAATAATTTCTTTCAATAAATATAAATTTGGAATCAAGCATAGTCATTTACTTTAGTTATCTTCATAGTGCCATGTCGTACAGCCTTCTGGTGTTGGGCCAAGGAGCTGACATATTGCACGCAATGTTTGTAATTGTCAAACTGGGCATTCGAGTTTCCCATAGAAAGAGACAAATATAAAAAATAAACTACGCATTGTTTGGTTAACGACAAAAATTGACAAAAATGATGTGAAAATATTGAATGAATTGCACATTTATTACCACAACTCTGACTAAACCAAAAAATATCTTTTTTTGTCGGGCGACCTAGTCATGACTAGATTTTTATCTAGTCGCGACTAGGTTAGTCAATCCCACTAATATTATAAATGTGAAAGTTTGGATGGATGGATGTTTGTTACTCTTTCACGCAAAAACCACTGAACCGTTTGCTATGAAACTTGGTATGAAGATAGCTGGATATCTGGATTAACGCATAGGCTACTTTTTATCCCGATATTCCCACGGGATCGGGACTTACGCAGGGGAAACCGCGGGGCGCTGCTAGTATATTACATTTTTCTCGAACTGCTGTATTTATTTATTTGTCTAGGTTAGAGGTACTACAGTAACGGCACATATTACTAAGTAGTTACGTAACGGGACCACACCATATTATTCGAGATTCGAATTATTCGAAACCAGATTTTTCCGATTTCCTTCGTGGTCTTTTTTTATTTTAAAAATATTGTTATCTTATCGATGTCAGTTTTTCGTTTTTCTTTTGGTACCTAATTATTTTTATGACGACCGTCGAGGCTGTTTAGGTACAAGTAAATAGGTATTATCCTAGGATTCCCTTTGAATAATGGCAATTTAAGGAAAACAAACACAAACGTAGGTAATGTTCCTCTATTGACGTTTTTCTTTACCTTCTAAAGGATAAACTCGTAATAAATATGACGTTTAGATAAATCCCAACACATTATACTCCTACAATGAACTACTTACTTCAATGTTTGACGTGAGCAAAGAGAATTAACGTCAATAAAGATAAGTAGACGCCATTTTGAAATTGTTTACGAATCTGTATAAAGACAATTAGTAGATTTCATTTTTTTTAAAGCCTGCAATGAGGTTAAGCCACTTATTTTTTTATTATTGTCAGTAGGCATTAAGTACGCCTCATGCAATTTATCTGCAGGAAGTGTTAAAAAAAATAAATAAAATAAAAGCAAATAAATTTTTAGATGGGTGACCATTTACAAAATACTAACAATATAGTGGCGATTTGATTCTTGGTCAAACTTTGGTGCGTTTAAGGAATGTCACCATAGTCTGGTTTATAGATGAGTGGCCATTGACAAAATATATAATTTTTCATCTTCTGGTTGTTGCCGAGGTTAGCTAAAGAATTAGATGTTGGAACCCAGGATCTAGTTTCATAGAATATTGATTAAGTTACCATAGATAAAACAAAACTCATACACACATAAAACATAAACGAGATGAAGATAACTTCTCCTTTTTTTGTAGTCGGCAAAAACTTGGTACCTATACCTAGTCGGGCTCGGTCTAACCGCATCCTCTGTGGACTCACCAAAACGTGATTAAACCGGTGGATCTTATAATTACGGTATCACTAAACAACACATTGGTATTTTATTGTTTCCAATGAATCATGCTCTACTACGTCATCTTAGGAGGAACATTCCTAAAATATAATTATATTAGCTTTACCCCGAGGCTCTGCCGGCATGAATTTAATTTAAATAATTAGGTTCCGAAAAAATAGAATTAATCGCTTTACGAACAATGTTGAATTAACATTAAAAAAAGCGTGGGGTCTTTGAAAGTTCCGACGTTTCTTTCACCATATATAAATATTGCTGCGCTGCTAGTTGTACATATCTTAAAAATTAACTAAACAATTTAGTACTTAGTACAATTGTCTTTTAAGCATTTACTTGCGTTAAAATTAAGTACGATATTATAAGATATTGCAGAAGCGCCTATTTAGTGACAAGTACCCATCTAGTGTCACTCATTTAATTCCGTGATAAATAGGGTTACAGGATGTTTTTTCAGCTAGTAAGGGACAAAGCCTAAATGCGCATAAAATACGGGATATTCGATTTTTATGCAGAATAAAATAAAAACCAAAAATTATTTAGTTACTTATTTTGTTTTTATTATGTTACATTTATTTCGTACATCATTTCACTTCAATAGCATTTGTAAAAAATATTCTCTTTCTACGAAGCAGTTACTAGGGATACTAATAATTTTTTTTTTAACAAAAAATGAAGCCGACGAAATAACTAAAAAGCAATAAATAAATAAACCTCTTAAGTCTTCGTCCTTTTATATAAACTTATTTTGAGTCGGCGCCAAACAACAAACTGATTAATTATCTAAATTTTATATGTACCTACGTAGAAATGGACATGGCTGAACAAACATAAAGAAAAAAAATATATACATGGTCGAATTGGGAACCTCCTTCTCTTTTTCGTCGGTTAAAAAGGAAAGGTACGATGGACCCTTCCATGACTTTTTTCTACTTCTCGATCGTACTGGTCTTGTCATCAGAAGATATACCAGCAATATCCAGGACTTTATAATTTTTTTTGAAATTCTTCATCTATCCTTGAAAGTTACGCAGCTTCTTGGAAATAGTTGTAATTTATTGGATTTAAAGTTCAAAAAGAGCACCTTGGAGATAGCCTAAGAAATTATTGTATAAATGTAGTTTTCGACACTAGTAGGTAGGTACTTGTCAACTGTAGCACGATTAACTTTGCAACAACAAATGGAGAGCCGTTGAAAACCGGGACAGAGTCAGTCCCGGTGGGACATTTAAAATTATGCCTAAATCACGTGCCTCCGGTGAAATACGGGACGTCTGGCAACACTAGTAATAACATTAACGCGAATTCAACCACGTATAAATAACTTGCACTAGATATTCCTAAACACACATATATATGTATATACATATAAGTATAAAAGTATTTACTGCATTGAATAACGAGTAATATCCTTTACTGAAAATTTAAATTGGAATGCCTTTACCGTTAAGCTCGTAAATTTAAGCACGTGCTGGTTACTCAAGCGGTTCTTGGCGGCAAAAATCGTTGCCTCTCACACTGCAAGGCCGCGTGCGCGACTTAAGATGCACTCTGATAATGCATAGGGTTAACACTAAATGAAATATTTAGAAAATATTAGTTAATTAGTTTTATTTTAGTTAGTTTATTTATAGTATTATATTTATTCAACCAGAGGTTACTGGTCAGTAAAAGCTCTTCGACTAGTAGTGGTGTCACTGGCGCATGCAAACCTAATTATTGTTTAATGCCAATTTTATTTAGGCAGGTTTCTTATAAAATTTTACTTATCTATAGTAGGTACTTACATAAGATATTTTTTTCAATTAGAACAAAACTGTTACTTCTAAAACCTAAAGTTATTTGTTCTAAATATGTATTATACTCATTTTTAGGGTTCCGTACCCGAAGGGTAACGAACGGGACCCTGTTACTAAGCCTTAAGCCTCCGCTGTCCGTCTGTCTGTCTGTCAGCGGGCTGTATCTCATTTTTCACAGAATGTGTATTTCTCTTTCCGCTACAGCAACAAATAATAAAAAGGTACGTACATAGTATTAAATCTTGTACGATGGTGCGGTCCCTTCATGCGCGAGTCCAACTCGCGCTTGGCCGGCTTTTTCAATGATTTTTAAGGAGCATCGGGCAAAGGTTTCTTTTGATTTTGAGAGTAGCTGTACGGCATAGAAGGCCGCGGTCAAAAATAATCCTCTAAAATAAAGTTTGTTGTCCTCACTGCAAAACTTATTAACGCTGCATTTAATTGTCTTTAAACCATCATTGATTATTCTTATAATAATCTTCTTGACAACGGAGATCAATCGACTTTTAATTGTGAGTGTTAAACTCTCTATAATGCATATTATTTAACTGGATTTCGGTAGATGATAGGAAGCGGTTTGCTTACAAACAATCGCATACAAGTGTCACTATTGCTTTGATAACTATACTCACTTCTTAGGAGTGACCTTTCATAGACTTAGAAAAAAACAGTATTAAACTAGTAATTCAGTACTGTCTTGTACTCGTGATAACCACCCCATAAATGAAAAAGAAAAACAATCGATGAAGCCGCATAATAGGAGAAGAATTACGAACATACGCACATTGAAGGTGTTGAGATATTATTCATCGAATAAAAAAATAATCAGAATATGAAAAGGTTTTTCATAATTTTCTTCCGAATCCCTAGAACTGAGATAAATATTATTTTTGACTAAAAATAGACCATTCCTTAATTTACATGTGTAGGTTTACTTAGGCGTCCATTAGACGCTCATGCAAACGTCAATCACTACCAAAAGTCATGATTGACGGATGTTCATTGGTGATTAATGAAATAATATCGAAATTAAAATCTCATCATGCAACCGTCAATCACTGCATTAGACGATAGGTTATTCGTCAATCACCGTTTTGATTGTAGCAAAACTGCCAGGAAAACCTACCGTGTAATAGGCGCCTTATGATTAAATAATTAGATTTACATACATACCGTGTACAGTTCTTTTGATCCATTTAAATAGTTTTTTATTTTCGGGAGTTCGTTTCCCAGTAACAAGTCATAAATCAAAAGGATTTCAACCCAATGAGATCATCTATAGGATCAAAACAAAATGAAATTAAAAAATCACCTCATGAAAGCTGTAGCTGGTAGTACAATTACTAAATACAATTCATACGCTAAGGTGATCGCCTACCGGCAGCCTAATGTTATTTACTTCCTCAGCAGTAAAATAATGTAATTTTTCACAGTCAATAAGTTAAATTCTGACACGTGTTTGGCCTCTAGTCCTCTATACGAGACAGGGTAACCCACTTCCTCAGACTTCTGACCGAATTGCACCGATCGTGGTCACGGCTGTTTGTGTTGGGCAGCTCAGCGACGACTCCGTGAATGGCAGATTTTGACTCTTGTACATTAAAACTCATGATGTTTACGATACTAAATGATCGCGCACGGTACGGTTTCAGAGACATTTCCTCCCGCGAACGCTCCGGTTGTGAAATGAGCTCCATGTCGAGGTTTTTCCGAGAGACTACAGTATGGGTGTTCTTAAAGAAAGAAGTATAGGTTTTAAAGGGTCGGCAACATTCACGAGTCCTTTGAAATTGCAAGCGTCCATAAGCTACGGTATGCTTGTTTGCCATTGACGTAGTATAAAAAATATACCATACTACATTGTTATATACTATATACAGCATCTAAAATGGTAAAGGACTTCAAGACTTGAACTATCATGACCTTGAGAGTCAATATTTAGATTCCTCATGTCAAAGTTCACTGGTACCATTATTCGGTTATTCGTGCGTCAGATAGGTATATGAGTTATGGATGTCGTTGAATATGTGGTACGTACAATATAATATAATAGTTGCGTATTCATCTGGGATTAGTTCCTTTATACTTTGTAGGGATGTAACATGAGAGAAGAGTGGTTTTTTATTCATAAAAAATGCTACTAATATTATAAACGTGAAAGTTTGTGAGGATGTAAGGATGTATGTATGTAGGGATGTTTGTTACTCTTTCACGTAAAAACTACTGAATCGAATGCTATGAAACTTAGTATGTGGATAGCTGGTGACCTGGATTAACACATAGGATATTTTTTATCCCGATATTCTCACGGGATCGGGACTTACGCGGGTGAAACCGCGGGGCGCTGCTAGTATTAAATGTTTCTAAAGTGGTATTATAACTACCCTACTTAGTGTTCCGTACGTCCGAATGAAAAAATCGAACCCTTATAAGATCACTCGTTCGTCTGTTTGCCCGTTTATCACAGTCAATTTGCTCAACTACTGGACCGATTAAGTTGAAATGTAGTACACATTTCAATTCCTGAGATCCAAATACAGATGTGCAACGAAAAGTAATGTTTTTTTTAAACATGGAGGTCACTTTTGGGCCCAAATTTGAATATTTAAGAACTTGCAAAGCTGTACCGTGTGACACATCAAATGAAAGAGCTTGTGAATGTGGAATATATATGATAATTTGGTTATTAATGAAACACATACCGTAATTTTTAGGTAAGAATATTAAAACAGGATGTATGGGATATATTATACTAATACAAATTAATTGAAAACACGGTGTGGATGTACTCGAAACACGGAATTGTATTTATTTTACAAGGTGACTATAAATTTATGGTTATTTAATAAATAACTACACCATACAGGTCAATAATATATTTTTCATGGAGCAGTAACGAACGCAACTTGCATGCGTTTTAATAAAAACTAATATAATATTTAATTTTTTTTTGTAAGTGTGTAGTCCCAGCAGTGGGACACGTGCGAGGCTAACCAAAAAAAAAAGGTCCCATAAGCTTAAATCTTTAAGCTCTATTAGGCAGGTGATAGTGTAGGTATAGCCTAAAGGGAAGGAATGGAAAGAGAAAGCCAGGGAAATCCGACACACGTGTGTGGCAATACCTATGACAAAACAAATGATATCACTTATTGCAATTATAACAAAACAAATGACATCACTTACAGTCACTGAAAAGTGGAATTTCTTTTCGCCGAGTGAGTGAGGTTACTGGAGGCACTAACCCTTCCCTCTCCCCTCTGCTCCCTCCTCTCACCTTCTTCCACCTTTCCCCTACTTTAAAGGCCGGCAACGCACTTGTGACTTTTGAGTTGCAGGTGCCCATAGGCGGTGTGGGATTTACAATCAGGTGACCCGTCTGCTCGTTTGCCCCCCTATTTCATGAAAAAACAATCCTTCTGATAAATTCAAATGACTTCTTACTTGTTTTAAGATAATTTCTAACCTATTGTTTAGGGTTCCGTAGCCGAAGGGTAACCAACGGGGATCTATTACTAAGCCTCCGCTGTCCGTCCGTCCGTTTGTCTGTCTCACGATCCGTAATAGGTAAACAGTTGAAATAAATTTTCACAGAATGAGTATTTCTGTTGCCGCTATAACAACAAAAATAAAAATTAAAGGGGCTTCCCTACTAGAAACGTGTTTTTGTTGGCCTTTTTTTTGCTCGAACATAACAATGGCAACAAGTAGACGCTTGAAATGCTCACAGAGTTTGTATTGCTATATTCGCAAAAAAAAAAGTAATATTAAAAAATTAAAGGGGGTCTCCATACAGAATTTTTAGAGTTACTTACGGAACCTTCGGCGCGCGAGTCAGACTCGCACTTGTCTGGGTTTTTTTACTACACAACACATTTAAAATATTACAAAAAAAGTGGCATCACTTGCGACTTATCAACAGAAAAAAGACCACCACAACGCCTATCGTACTAACTCTCTCTAGCTTTTGACTAATAGCTGTCGCTTGAATGGTACTTTCGAAGTTGGGGTACTCCAAAAGTGTTTTTAAGTTTGCTCTAGAAGGCATATTACAGCTAAGTTTATTATGGGTCTAGATAACACTGTGTCATATACTCCAAAATATTCATATTTACGTTAGATTTAACAAAAACATTCTGAATTTTAAGACATGAAGAGAATTCTTTCTACCGCTTTTTGATCAAATATTTACACAAAATAAATCTCTTAAAGTTACTTAAATTATACTTACTTAAATCACTAAAAGGGCATGACTGTACAAAAAAATAAAAAAGAGCTGTCCGTTTACTAGTTACGGTCGTTTGAATTTCCAGGTATTTTAACCTTCGTTTCTCATAAAAGCAGGTCGAATGTGTAATGTTAAATTTTTTAAATCGTACAACTTTTTTATTTTGGATTTTTTTATTCCGTTACTAAGAAAATCCATAAAAACTAACTTCAAAAACATTTTAAGTTAGTTTTCATGGATTATCTCAATAACTGAGTGAATAGTTCCCAACAAAAAAAAAATGTACGATTTAAAATCTTTAACTTTACACGTTCCACCTGCTTTTTTGAAGTCTTTTTTGTGTTGGGCCTCTCCGTACAAAAACCTGTTAATTTATTTTTTTTGTTAATGTGTATGTACATATATTATGTGTATAATTTAGCTACATTTGTTAAAATCTATGTTGCAATGCCGTCATGTACTTTATACTCATATGTGAAAACTTATAAATGGTTCCTAGTTAAATATTTAGAAACTGAAACATAGTTATGAAAGACTGTTTGTTTTCCAAATAAAATAAAATGAAACACCTGGAAATTCAAACGGTCAAATTATATTTGTAACTGAATGCCAGAGTCATGCGCTTTCAGTGATTTAAATAAGTGTTCCATTGTCAAATACGCCCTGTCACAGATAACATAATACTATACGCCCTGTATAGAAGTGTAGTAACCTAATATTTTTAAACAATATGTGTAGGTAATGAGTTTAATAATTTTATGTAAATGGCTACATCAAGTTACACGTGTCCAGTATGTATTTTATTGACCTATTATGGTACGGAAAGTCTATTGAATAACAGTTTAATTTATACTGGTAGTAAATAGCTTGATTTATGCTACGTCAATTGTTTAGTGAAATAATCAGTCAGTCAAAAAAAATAGGCAGTCATGGGACTGCCGACAGAAGTGAAAACTTAAACGAAACGACGAACTTAAAACGTCACATTAGCAGGTTGGTAACATTAATTAATAAGGAGCTCACAGAACTCAATGTTTAGATTAGCGCCCTCTAGTGGATATTTCTATATGTATTATTAGCGTGACGGTTACGAGTTCAGTGCTTTTTTACAATAGCAAAAGTGCACAAACCTGACCAAAGAAGTTTTCACTTCAAAAAATCGACAACCAGGCGTTGTCCGTTACCATCTAGTATCTCTAGTAGTCTCAAGTAACAAGTTTTATTTTATATTTTTTTCAATAATAACTGGTTTCATTACCAAAGCGAGGTTATATAAAACCTCGCTTTGGTAATGAAAATAACGCTTAACTACACAGTTTAATCATAATTATTCTTTATAAAAAAAGTATCGCGCGAATCCAATCGCTAATTCGGAACATTATTCATTTCGCATATATACATACCTATTGCAAATGTTTTAGGAATGTTTTGAGTTCATGTTCAATGTCATTTGGATTTGTCATAGATTCACGCTAATTTTTATTGTTTTTTTTTGGCAGAGATAATCAGAATCAGAATCAGAAAACTGATTTGCCGAAATCGGTAATCAATGGAATACAAAATATAAACGTAAACTTATATCACGCGGACAACGAAGTTGTGTACATATTTTGGGAATATAAAACCCACTTTGGTTTACAGAACATAGGGAACATCTCTAGTGACCTTGATCTTGACCCTCGAATTGGGAAATATTTAGTCAAATATTCTCAAATATGTGCTGTGTGACCAGGCTGTTTGTGAGCTGATTTTGATGAAACTGTATTTAAGTTAAAATTGCAATACATAGACCAAAGTTTGCTGGTTTGTTTTGAAGCTAGAAGCAATAAACAAACAGGCTAAAAAAAGACTTCAATTAATAAATACTTGATTGCGATCAGATTTTAAATATGTTTAACCTACTAACACACCTTCTTTGCATGTTTCGTTTAAGGGTTCCGTACCTCAATAGGAAAAACGGAACCTTTATAGGATCACTTCGTTGTCCGTCTGTCTGTCGCTCTGTTTTTAAATGTAGATTAGGAATATGTATCGGAGTATTATACAAGTGAATCTGCCGCCTGCGCAGCATTAGTGGTGTCATTCGAGCGTTTTAGTTCTGGTGGGGTTGATACCCACAAGAAATAAAATTATGCTGAAAAAGGGGTCTTTTGAAAGCTGCAGACACTTTTTTACAATTCAAGTATAAATCTTCGGAGTATTTTTGAAGTGATAATTTCTTAAAGGAGGGTAAACCGCTTCGTTACGTAACGCGTTACGGCGCCAGTCTGGGTTCCATTTCTCTCACGCATACGGCAGTGGTAGGCAGGCTCCTCTTCTCTGGAGTTTTCTCAAGTTAAACAATTTCAATATTAAATTAAATAGTTCAACTTAGATTAGTTAAAATTTTTTACTTCTGTCGGGCCTCCCAAGACGCACACGTTTTTTTTTTGTTTAACGGGGTATCTAATTTATCATAGCTCTCTCAAGGAGTTGAGGCGTGTCACCTAACCGTAATCTAAGCAGAATGTTTCGTACATTGTAATTGGTTATTTTGTTATGCAGTCACTATCACTGAAGAAGTTATTAAATCGTGTTAACTAGTACTAAGTATGTACTAGACTATTGAATAGCCACTTGACTGATATTTATTATAAGTAAAATACGTCAACGTTTTAGTAATATAGTTATTTGTTTTTTTTTTGCTATTAGTAATGGGAATGGTTTACAGTTTCTTATTTGAAGTACAGTGCAGTTCTGTGTGGGATTTGAACTTATATCTTTATGATTACAATTATGTTAACTGCTACAGTACAACCATTTGTAGTACGGTCATCAATGCTAACTAATATTTTGAATGCGAAAATGAAATTTGTTTGTTTGTCTGTTTCAAACATCAACCTACGTTTTCAGGTGTAAAGAATCCTACTAAAATTATAAACGTGAAAGTTTGTGAGGATGTATGAATGTTTATTACTCTTTCACGCAAAAACTAATGAATCGATTGTGATGAAATTTGGTATGTAGATAGCTGGAGACTTGGATTAACACATAGGCTACTTTTTATCCCAATATTCCCACGGCGTTGGGACTTACGTGGGTGAAACCGCAGGGCGCAGCTAGTAGGATATAAGGTATCTTTCATCCAGAGTACATTTTCAAATAACTTTAATGGAAGCGAAGCCGTTGACAAAAGCTGGTTCAAATGTTAAGTTCGCCTCTGTAGTTATCAGCTGTCGACATTACAGCACGTGGATTGATGAAAGAATGATTGTATCTCCCATAGGAATATAAAAATCAGTTTTATAATTTAAATTCGAAAATAGAACTTCAAAGTCCGAATAGAAGAAGAGAATAGTCAGTAATTACAATGAATTCTGCCCTGACGTTAAAAAAAAGAACATGGCGGAGTTTAAGAAAAAATAAGCATTATGGGTGTCGAATAATTCTTCCTTCCTTTAATTGAATTCCTTGATATGTGCTATTTATATTTGTGTTTCTATTTATTTGTTGACTTGTTCGTTGACATACAAATTAAATTATCTAATCTAATTAAAATTAAATTATAAAAATTGTTACATTAATACATAAATGCAGGTACATAATTCTACCGATTTATCTAATAAATCGGTAGAATTATGTACCTGCCTAAGAAAAAATGTATTTTGTTTTGTTATAATTTAATAAATTAATATTCGTATGCCTACTATAGGCGAAACATGCTGTGCATTGCATCAATATTGTAATATCTTTTTATCCATGTTTGTTGATAACATTCCTAGAAGACGTTATGGCAATGCTTATCATTTGAGTCATAAATACGCCAGGTTGCTGATCACTAAAACATCGACGAACCAGTTTCGCCAATTCTTTATAGAGTACTAGCAACCCGCTTCGCACGGGTAGCAGAGACATCTTCAACAATCATCATCATATTTCAACCAATTTACACAATACCTTAACAAATTATACAGCTAAACCTTCCTCATGAATCGCTCTATCTATTGGTGAAAACCGTATGAAAATCCGTTCAGTAGTGTTTGAGTTTATCGCGAACAGCCAGACAGACAGACGCGGCGGGGGACTTTGTTTTATAATATGTAGTGATGATAAAGTGGCTATTTACCCGCGGATTAAAATTTAACCCACGGGAACTGTACATTTTTCATCGATAAAAAGTAGCTTATTTCATTCCCCAGGATATAATCTATCCTTGCCAAAAGGTCTTATCCGTAGATAGAGCTACTATTGACTGTGGTTGCCGTATATAGTTGTCGGCTTCCCTAAATCAGAAATAGCACTTTTCAATACGGCTTATAAAATATTGTTAATTTATTTAAGTATTAATAATAAGAAATACATGAAATCATTCTATAAAAACTTACTGTTAACAATGTGCTAAACATATCTAAGCCATTTCTTTTTCTCAAAAAAACTCAAACGGTTATTTAAAAAAAATATATATATAATAAAAGCAATGTTTTAAAAAAAAAAATCTGTTTATATGGTATGTTTAGCACACCTGTAAACCAGTATTTAGTACCTGCGCAAAAAGGAAACCAAAAAGGATCGTCTCTCTTATACAAACTTGTTCATCGAGTCCGGGAATCCCACAAAAATAATGTTACGCATACTTTTCACAACCCTAGCATCAACAGGTGATATACACAGAGTCAGTGGTCATTTACCGTCTACTAACCACATGTAGCGTTCGCGGGCGCACGTTTGAATTTCGAAATGTTTTGAGTGACGGTTTAGTTTGAGTAACCTTTAATTAAGTAACATTTGTTTTTGTGTTTTAATAATATACAGTGAGATTTTAAGTATCTAATTTATAATATTTTTGTGGTTGTAATTGTGAGTGTGTATTGTTCTCGGAGTATTAACTTTGAAGCTATAATAAGTAAGTTTTTTGTTTTTATTTTAATAATTATTAAAGTGTGTAATTGCGACTTATACCTATTTAAAAATAAATAATTGGCAAAAATAGAGTAAAAAACCAGATTATCGTATTTAATAATTAATAAATGTATTTTTATAATATCAAAATATGTATTATTAAAAATGAACATTTTATTACGTATTTTTTAAAACTGTAAAACCATTAATCAAATAAAGCAACGAAAATTAAAGACAAACAAAAGAAAAGAAAAAGATATACTTTTACTTCGTGTACTTAAAAGATAAAAAAATATATTTCCAATGCATATAAAATTATATATAACCTAGAAAACTTAAACTTATTGCCATTTATAATTGAAATATACAACATTATTTAAATCTATTTAAAACATAATCAACACATAATAAAAACAAAATATTTTTTTTTTTTCAAAAACAAAGAACCAATTTAAATGTGGAACCCACTCTCACTTTTAACGTTAGTAATCTAATCATATCATCTGATATTCTAGGCAGTTATAACGTTGCCTAATATAAACCTCCTTGACCGTACATGTATAATGTTGAACCAGGTTAAGCGGGCTGCAACAAAATTGTAACCAGTCCGCTTGTTCAGACTACAGAACTTCTAGAGCGGGCTGATTTGATAAGATAAGACATACTTAGCAGATTATTTTCAATAAGATACCGTCTGTTATCATAAGAGAGTATAAAATATTTTACTCTATTATTAAAATATTGGTTTTACTTTAATATAATATATTAATAATTATTATATGAAGGGTCTCTAATAATTAAAATATAAATGCTGCAAGTGTTTAATATATATTAAGTATTTATACTCAATTATTTTTTTGATCCTTTGATGATAAAGTTACAATTTACATTGTTTATAACAATTTCCAGTTGTTTAGTCGTAGCACAGAGTGAACTTATAATGCGGTGTGTGACAAATCTAGTGTAATATTGGTCTATGAAATTATAGATGTACCAATATTGTTCATATAAATTATTTTTTATGTCTGTGCTGACGCAGCTTGTAATATATGCTAATGAAAAACGTATTCTCATCCTTGGTTTGGGGTCCTTGGCATTTTTATGCATGACAGGATTATTTCTATTAAAGTATTGTCCTGTTTTTGCTCTTAAAATTAATTAAATCAGGTCGTTCAAATACCAAATTCATTTCGTTCTGGAGACTTATTTCATTTAGGATAATAGTGAGTGACGTACTGTAGCTGTGATGTTGTGCGACTCTGGGACTCATGCTATTAAATAATTTGAATTTAAACACGTTCTCACACGTTTCATCTGGGGCAACATCAATTTACAGGACGTACATAAACGTCCAGTTGTCAATTAAATAATTTATTACATACGTATTTTCTCTAAGGTCGTTATCTCTCTATCGTACGTCATACAGGTTTCACAATAAGAAATGTACGAGTAAAGGCGTGAGTGTGATTGACTGGACATCAAGATGACAGATAAGTAATGTCCTGTTGTATTGGTATTAAGCAGTATGATGAAATTTTAACAGAAACCTAACGTTTTTGTACGTTGTGCATTAAAATGTTGTTGCTACGTGATAGAACAATGCTCTATCTTATATAGACTGATTTTCAACGTCTATCAACGTTGTTTGCATAACCGGATTAAATATTTCCAACGTCTAGCAAAGTTGTTTGTTTGAACATGTTAAATCTTGTTTTGCGATTGCCATTTTTAACCCCCGACGCAAAAACGACGGGGTGTTATAAGTTTGACGTGTGTGTGTGCGTGTCTGTCTGTGGCATCATAGCTCCCGAAGGGATGAACCGATTTTGATTTTGTTTTTTTTTGTTTGAAAGGTGAATTAGTCGGGAGTGTTCTCAGATATAATTCAAGAAAATCTATTCAGCCGTTCGAAGAACATCACCTCTTTTCTAATCGTTGAAGGGATTTTAGAGTCGGGGGTGTTTTAAATTGTAAATTTATAGTTGAAGTTTTTTGTTGTATTTGTGTTCATCAGAATGAACATGTTATCTGTAAAGTCATAGTCATAGGGTAGTATTATCTATTAGTCTTTTGATATTGTCTTGTGCTATCCCTGCTACGACGGAGACGAATAAGTAGGTGATTATTGAACCTACGCAAAGCAGTCACATCCTTTTGATTCATCGCTCTTTATAACTCTGTCTGGTTTGTTTATTAGCTGCGATTGAGATTTGCGAAATTTTGCGTATGTGATTTTATACCCTATAATAGTTTCACCGATTACCATAAGTAGTGTACTTATAAGTCAAGTACATATTAACTATTGATGTAATTGTATTTTTGTAAGAACTATAAATTAAAAAATTATAAAACTCAAGACACAAAATAATAAAAATAGTATGAACGGCCATCTTGGATTTGAAATTTATTATAGTGTATAGTATTCTACTAGTCAAGCCCTTTCATTTGTTACCCATATTGAGGGAGTTGGGAAAAAATACGTAATCAGCCATTTTGTGGCGGCGGCCATCTTGGACCGATTTTCATTAAACATAGCTAAGAACACTCCCGACTAATTCACCTTTCAAACAAAAAAAATAAAATCAAAATCGGTTCATCCGTTCGGGAGCTACGATGCCACAGACAGACACACACACAGACACGTCAAACTCATAACACCCCGTCATTTTTGCGTCGGGGGTTAAAGAGACAGTTGCTCAGGGGAGTTCAATTTTAGGTCGCACAAAACACAATTAACGTACAAAAAATCTACAGAAACTCATGTTTCCCTTGAGAGGATCGAATCCACACTGAAGTTCCCCACAGAACATCGCTATTAAGTGAAATGTTTGAAAATTGTGTTTATTTAACCACACAAAGTAACACATAGAATGTAAAAATGTTTTTCTATAATTACATATACATATTAAACAGCCCTATCAGCATAGCATTGTGTTTTTAATCTCTATAAGGTCGCCAGAGTTCCATAGACAGTGGGACAGGGTGGATAAGGTTTTTGTGGGTTTTATACATTTTTTTTAATGAACCTTTGGTTCCTCTATGACCTCTATGTTGTTAAACATCTGTAATGTAGTTGTTGTATTATAGACGGACAATAAAAGAAAATTGGGTAAAATCTTATTTTGCAAATGTTCTGTTATAACACAAAAAACAGCTGATTTTCCGCTCCAAAGTTGCGTCATTGGTCCATCAGTGTATATAAAATTTATGAATGTTAGTTATAAATCGTGCGAGTTCAGAGAATCACAGCAATTAATATGCATTCTGTATAGGGTTTTTTTCTGAGGATTTTAAAATGTAATAATTACTTGTTATCTTTTATGTTTATCTAAGTAGTCAGGTAGGTCAAAGACCTATACCATTTTAAAACCAGCAGATTGAAATATTAAGAATCATATTCTATTATTTTTAAAGTGTTTAATTACTAAACACTAGCAGCACCCCGCGGTTTCACCCGCGTAAGTAGGGATCCCGTGGGAATATCGGGATAAAAAGTAGCCTATGCGTTAATCCAGGTCTCAAGCTATCTACATACCAAGTTTCATCGCAATCGGTTCAGTGGTTTTTGCGTGAAAGAGTAACAAACATCCATCCATCCATCCATCCATCCATCCATCCAAACTTTCATATTTATAATATTAGTGGGATTTCTGTGGTATTTTTTTATATCTATACTAACATGAACTCAAACTCCTAAAACAAACTGAATGGTTCTTAGGAGTGAATTTGTTTTTATTAAATCATAGAGTTCAGAATAATTAAAAGAAAGATAGAAAAAACTACGCGTAGTTCGGAAACATTTACTTCACTGCGATTTGTTACACGCGAGTACAAACTGTTTAAAGATTGCACGACAAAATATGGTCTAGCAGACATTTAAATTGTAAAGATTAACCGCTCTATAAGCTATTGTCATTACTGAACCATTGCTGTTTTAATAAAAAAATGTGTATGGTAAAAGGTATATTGGTGATATACGTAATTAGGTGATATCAAGAAAAAAGTTTGTTTATTAAACGCAGGAAGGGTGTACTGCAGTGAGTAATTTATGCCTGTCAACACATGTACTAGCGCTGTTTCTTGTATGTGCTTGTATAGAAATCCGTGTCGTATTCTTCCTAAAGAATTTAGAATATATAAATTACTTAGATCACCAATATACCTTCCTTTACCCTATATATAGTTATTAGTTTTTTTGTAGGGCTCGTGTTAGCCAGACGGTTATTATTTACGTTTAGATTTACCCCGTTATTTTAATTTTGTAACAATACTCTTCTTCAGAATAATTACATCACTACACCTGCGATAATTACGCGAGAAGGCGGTTCTAACACACTTTGAAACTATTAAAACAAATGGCTTAATCTACCCATTAACATACTTCCAAATACTTAACTTCTCTTCATGTAAATTATCTTCAGACCTTGTGATAGTTCAAGAATTTCTTTCTAAGATGGAACCTTGTAAATAATGATAAGCAGTAATAGTCTGCCAGTATCCCATCATCAGACCCTGACCTGATGAGCATGGGATCACCTGGGAAGTATACCCTTTCAAACAAAAGAAGAATTTTCCTAATCGGTCCAGGCGTCTTTGAGTAATAAGTGAACATACATAAAAAAGAAATATACAGTCGAACATAGAACCTCCTCCTTTTTTGAAGTCGGTTAAAACTACATTTATAGAAGTACCACTCCTACTTGACGAGTTTAGGAATTCAGATCCGCATGGCGATTCATTAAAAAACCTCCCATTCACCAACCGATATGAATTGCATGACATCAATAAGTACCATAGACAATTAATATCCTACCCGCGGTGTTTCCCCAATAAGATCCGGCATTACAATTCTATGTTTAAGTAGCATAGCATTTAAGGATTATACAAGTAGGTACATGCGTGATGAATATCAAGTGCAGACTTCATTATCATGTATCCCATTAACATTATAAATGTGAAAGTTTGGATGGATGGATGTTTGTTACTCTTTCACGCAAAAACCACTGAACCGATTACGATGAAACTTGGTATGTAGATAGCTGGAGACCTGGATTAACGCATAGGCTACTTTTTATCCCGATATTCCCACGGGATCGGGGCTTACGCGGGTGAAACCGCGAGGTGCTGCTAGTGTAATATAAAATTGATACATTGATGTAACTTTATTTTTTACTTTACGAAAGTTTGTGAACGTGTGTAAGTGACAAAGTTTGTTTGTTACCTACTCTTTCACGCTCAAACGGCTGGATGGATTTGGATGAATATTTTAAAAATGTAGGTAAATACACGGCAACTGAGATCCATACATATTATAAGTTTAATCCTCATTTTTAACAGACTTACATAAAGATAGGTTATCAATTTAACTGATATTTTTGTGTATAACGTGTGCTTTATAATTTAATAGATTTAGTAAGTATAGTGTAGCAGTGGTATAGTAAAATATAAAAAAAAACATTGATTGAAAAAAATTAGTTATGTAATTTTTGAGTGAAGTATATAAGTATGTAAATAAAGTAAATATATTATTTAAATAAGCCGATTAGAAACGTTCAAATTGTTAAAATGTATGTGGGCGGTGGCCGGTAGCTTTTTACATTTTTATTATTACTAGACGCATTGAATATGTGATAATTCAATGGCTTAATTATTCAACAAATAGACTGAATTTCTTTTTAATGGGTCTGAAGAAATGTAGTCTTACATAGAGTACGCATTAAAATGGTTTCAAGGTCAACAAAATTAGTCATTCAATTTTCTTGTTACGCAATCAGCAATGCAGTGTCCAATTTATCAATTTCCACGCGATTAAGAACATCACGTGGTTGTCAAAGTCACGTGACGTAAGACCCACTCTGTATTTTTTTATATTGACGTCATAAAAGGGCGAGTGTACCGATCTTCTTCGTTGATCGATTACACATAAATTGACATAAAACTTTTGTGAGGTTTCTCCATGAGGGCAAGAGCTTTATTGTTAAAAAATAATTTATTGACTTACGGTTGCATTTCGACCTTTGGGTGACCATAGCCATAAATAGGGGTTTAAATTTCATAGAAACTTGATTATAAAGTGGAAAACTGCTCGAAGTTAAGTCATCTAAAACCACATTACAAATCAAATTGCATTTACGCAAATTTTGCTTATGATATTTCTTCCAAATGAAAGTCTCGGGTGTAAAGCACAGCCCGACTGAAGACAAAAAAATATGATGGACAAAAGTTTCGCCTTGAAGAATGCATGATGTTTATTATCTTGATTAACTACCGATTTTTGCTGGCAGAAGCTGCAGCGGTCCAATAAACTTAACTTAGTACTATGCAACTAACGAAGTCACACAATACTAGTAATACTTCGCCGAGTTGGAGAAGTTAACACTAATAGCGTTAACTAATAAAGTGTGACTCACGTAGGAGTGGAATTACTGTGATAGTCAATACACTACTGATGGATCTCCTCTTAATGTATTTGAGAGAGGGTAGGCCATAGTCCACCATGCCTTAGTGCGGGTTATTAAGAAAATATATCTTACCCTGTCCATCACAACTAAAGGAATCGATTCGTACCTTGTAGAAGGTTTCATCGAATAGCTATATCGTTGAATCGCGTCGCGGTGTCTTTGTTTTATATCACGAAACAGTTACAGTAACAATTTTAAAGCAGAAATGAATTTCCTACAAAAAAGATTTTATCGATCCGTTATCTATCTTTATCTATGCAACAGACGGAAAACTTAGAGTGTAAAGTAGTAGTAAATGATATAATTATGTATTTAAAAGGAAATTAACGTGATAACGAAAAGGTATTACATACCTCTGAATTGCCTGACGTTTCGACCAGGTTGCACTGGCCGTGGTCACAGGCTGACTGGCTCAGCGCACCTGCACCGCTGAGACAGTCAGCCTGTGACCATCGTGATCGCGTTAATTCCCGTTTAAATACATAATTTTTCCAATTTTGCAACATTTAAACAACATTTAGGCTTTTAAGTTTTCAATCTACGCGATGACTCGTACGGTAATATTTTAATATTTTAACCTTGCAAACGCAGAACTAATGAGTCGTATATGTACGCATAACACATAAAAACGCAGGTCTTAGTTTTATCATCTCAAATTGCGATTAATAACAAGCCGTTATTAGGTTTTTTGCCATCAGATTATTTCCGTAATTTAATTTACATTATTTGTACAACCTTATGTCTTTGGCTTTGTTCGCGTATTATGAAATAAGTATGCAGTTATTCTTTACTCTTATTCATAGCTTTATTTCCCAAAAGGATAAGGCAGATTTGTATTACACACACATTGTGCCAGCTATATTTTTGAAGGCGGGCACATTGATGTCTACGTTTGCTTCTTTGCTTAGTAAAGCTGGTATGTCAAAAAAAATTTTTTCAATCAAACAGTTGTAAAGTAGCTATCTACAATCGGGGTGAACTCTTATATTTTCTTAAATTTCTGCGTCCTGCGAGTAATTATAATCATATTTATTTTCCTGTAGAATCTTGTTAAATTATTTAACTAGCAACCCGCCCCGGCTTCGCACGGGTAGTAGAGACATCTTCAACAATCATCATCATATTTCAAACAATTTACACAAAACGTTAACAAATTATACACCTAAACCTTCCTCATGAATCACTCTATTGGTGAAAAGCACATGAAAATCCGTTCAATAGTTTTTCAGTTTATCTCTAACAGACAGACAGACGCGGCGGGAGACTTTGTTTTATAATATGAAGTGACTTACGAAAAAACAAACACATTGGATGTATTTCCTTGATATTGTCCTTTTGATGTAAGGGACAACGGACTTACGGTCCATTGTGTTTATCATATTAATGTTACGTAGATTATCGTACCCGCATTATTACACTGTGATATAAGAAAGACATTCATTTATGTATTTTCAACCAATGAGACACATTCCGATTCATATACATGGATTTTTCGAAATGCGAATAAGTAACTTCACAAACCATAAAATAGATAAAGTATTTAGAATAACACATAAATAATAAAATTCACACTAGTATTGAAACATAAATCATTAATTTAATTGCCATAGACATAGATATTTAGCACTATACCCTGCCAAAATTCACAGAAATTGCTCAAAGATGTATTTATTGTATCTAACGATAGTGTGTAAAATTTCGTCTAGTTTCATGTCTAATATAGTTTTGGGATGACCTGTATATACATTGTAAGTGAGTTTATAAGACTACATACCAAATCAAAAACCGATCAAGTTAATTACAAGTTTTATTACTCCTTTCAAATTAAGTTCAACATCATAAAATAACATTTCGTTAAGGACGTTTTATTTACCATGTTTACCTCAATCCATAAATTAGGCCGTCGTAGTCTTAAATTAATAATGTTATCATTTTGTTCTAAGTGGTGTAGGTGTAGTTTTAATCTATTTTCTGTCATAAATTCTAGCTTAAACTCAAGTATATATAAAAATAATCTTATTGCACGCCTAATCAGACCCCAGATCAAACAGCCTTGTACTTATCCTAAAATATAGTAGTATATAGTATAATCCTACCTATAGCAAACAATGAATAAATTGATTTAATTTGGCATTGCTTTCTTCCCATGTCTTGTAATTTCTTCTACCCATTGCTACAACAAACACGAAAAACGATAATCTTTAAAAAAAAAATAGATGGTCTTTTTAGTTTTTCTTTACTTTGCAACGGGGTGTTAAACTGTTAACTATAGAGTTTTCGATAATGCGGTGACTTTGGGTTCAAGTGCTCGCAATACAATTAAAAACTCTTTGTTACAATGCTATTATGCCTCAGTGATTTTACCGTGAGAAGATTATTAAAAAAGCGGAGATTTTTGACATGATTAGACATGGATAGGTATTGAAAATAAGACGTTAGGTAAGAAGGTGAAAAAGAAGAGAGCACAGCGTAATCAACGCTCTCAAACTGCAATATTGCCTTATGGGTTGCCTTATCTTATCTTATCGTAGATTTGCATTCAAGTCGGGATAGCAAATATCACCTTAGTCGACAACATTAGAGATAAAAGGAAGAATAAAAATAGGTCAAATTGGTTATTAAGAGAGGGATTAGGAACGTTTGGACATATATACTTTCGTCTAAAAGATGGGAAGGAATAAGAATCAAGGGAATAGTTAGTTATAGAGGTGATGGCTGGTAAAAGTTGTTCTAGGATAGTGGTCACCATATGGCATTAGATTAGGATGGACAGACCAAATTGCTTGAAAGTGAAAGGCGTCAACATTAGCCTTAGACAAATTTGCTACATAATCGATTGTTCGACTTTGCTTTGGTGAACCAATCTAGTAGGTGTGATGAAATGATGATTGAGATTATCCAATGCAATGCTCATGCCGAAACCAAGAGTCCCAAGGAATTTCCAGACATCAACCGGAGACGAGGAAGAAATATTGTAAAGTAGAAAAATATTGTGGTTGTCGTTGTAGACGCAATATTTTCTGGACAATAATATCCTTAATATACAACTGGACAATAATAATAATATATCATATTTGGTTTCCTCAAAGGGTTTAACACATTAGTATTACAACCATTACAGACGTAATATTACGTCGTAGGTACATATTTTACCTGTAAACATTCAGGATTTATAGATATACAATATTGTTTTTCTCAATTTTTTACACTTTTAATCAAGAACGCTCATATTATGCAACTGGATCACCAGTTTTCTCGCAGACAGAAGCATCAAGGTCGTTGTTGACGGTGCATGCTCCGACTTCAAGTCCGTAAATGCTGGTGTCCCACAAGGCTGTGTGCTATCACCCACGCTGTTTCTTCTGCATATCAATGATATGCTGCAAATCAGCAGCATTCATTGCTATGCCGATGATAGCACGAGTGATACCCTGTATACCGGCCGCGCTAATATTTCTCGGGAAAACGTCACTGAGAGTCGATCCAAACTTGTGTCTGAAATCGAAGCCTCCTTAGAAGGAGTTTCTGATTGGGGTCGACTTAATCTAGTCCAATTTAACCCGACGAAGACACAGGTTTGCGCGTTCACCGCGAAAAAGATACCGTTTGTCGTGTCACCTCGCTTTGAAAGCACTTCCCTGACTGCCACAGCCAGCATCGGAATCCTTGGTGTCGATATATCGGGCGAAGTCCAGTTCCGCGGTCACTTGGAGGGTAAGGCCAAATTAGCCTCGAAGAAGCTTGGTGTGCTGAATAGATCGAGACAGTATTTCACCCCGGCCCACCACCTACAACTTTATAAGGCGCAGGTTCGGCCGCATATGGAATACTGTTCTCATATATATGCAGAAGCGCCCCAATACCAGCGTCTCCCTCTTGACCGCATTCAACGGAGAGCGACTCGAATCATCGATTGCCAGGATATTTCAGATCGGCTTGACCCTTTGGTGTTGCGTAGAGATGTAGCTTCACTCTGCATTCTCTATCGCATGTATCATGGGAGTGCTCCGAGGAATTGTTCGGACTTATACCGGCCGCAACGTTTCGCCATCGTTCAACGCGACAAAACTTTCATCCCCATCACCTGGATAATTGGCAGTCCACCACTGTGCGGTTCTCCAGAATTTTTTTGCCTCGCACAACCAATCTCTGGAACAAACTGTCGCCTGCGGTATTTCCGGACCGATACGACCTTCAAACCTTCAAGAAAAGAGCGTACTCCTATCTCAAAGGCCGGCAACGCACTTGTGACTCTTGAGTTGCAGGTGTCCATGGGCGACGGTAGTCACTTACCATCAGGTGACCCGTCTGCTCGTTTGCCCCCTATAATATAAAAAAATATATATATTTCTATAGCAGCATGTAGCCTAAAGTTAGTACTAGTGCAACCTGGTCGAAACGTCAGGTAATTTAAAGGTATGTAAATACCTATTGATCGTCTTAATTCCCGTTTAAATAATTATATATTATGGAACGCGAAAGTTTAAAAAGTAATCTTTTATATATATATGTATAATGTTCAATTGTAGGTAAATTATAAAATTTAAATTTGTATAGGTCAACGTCGGTGTCGGTCGGGTTAGGTAACTAATTAATAAGCTTGCGATGGATAGTAATTTATTTTAAAACAGATGAATTTGCAAACTTTAAATTTCATCACATAAAGAACGTCCGTGTTTATGAGGTCACCCACAATATATAGCTGTATTAAAATTGGCCACTCCTCTAAGAAGTAAGTTGACTTCGCTTTGATAACCTAGGTCTGTAAAGTAACCTACACATTTTTAACCTTAAAATACATTTTCCGTAACATTGTATAACAAAGACGGTCAACGGGCAACGGTATCTATAACAATATTTACGGCTGCCCCCGCACGTGAAATATTCACGTGCTGCTTCACGTGTACGTTGTTACAGAATGGCTATCTGGCCACTTCACTGATACATTTTACAATTGTCCATTGACTCAATGGTCACAATTACAAAAGGTCTCGCCTTTAACGTGGCTATAACGACGCCTGTGACAGTGATTCTATCTCAGAACATTCTGCTAACTGGTCCATCTGTATGAATTGGTGACCTAAATATTCGTTAGTCAAGAGCGTGTGATGTTCTAAAGAAAAAAGGATATTAGCGGATATTAGGTACATACCTCATTAAAATTGTAGTAAAAAAAATAGAAAAATTATATTTGTATTTTGTAGATAAAAAAAAGTGCTTCTGGACTAATAACACATTTTTAACCCTCTCCACGTGAAAGGTGACATCAAACAGACAGTGACAGTGACAGCCCGCTAGCTGCTGCTGATTTGGACCGTTTTGGTTACGTTAAACAAACGTGACATTGTATTTAGAATACATATTGTTTTTAAAATGAAACATATCTTCACGAACATGATGCAAGTATGTTTAATAGATATTTAGACCACCTTTCATTAAATTGTAAGCCTTTGTTTCAACTTCATTTTTCATCTTTTTTCAATTGAATCTAACAGCATTAAGAGGCAAAAATTACTTGATTTATAATTATATCCGATAGACTAACGTCTATCGGATATAATTATAAATCAAGATAAAAAAAAACTACTGTCTATTAACATAGACAGTAGTTTTTTTTTATCGAGGCGTGCGCTGTGCGGCCCAGTGGGCATGAGTGCAGTTAGGTTCGTGTAGTGATAGCTTTTTGTAATGATAGATGCATCATCGTAGTTGCATATGTGATGTGCACGCAAACTTCTTGTAGCTGTAGCGAGAGTAGGTATAACGGGAGCCGTAACGGATTTTTCTTTATGATGCAGTAAATGTAATTTATTTCTTTAATTATTTTCATCGTCTGTCACTCATTCGGTGATATACATATTTTTTCAAAAATTTGTTGTAATTGCTTTAAGTGTGATCAAAACTAAATTAATCCACTGAGATATAAAGAATCTCCTTCCGAAGCTGGTCACGGGTTAAGGGCTGACCTTTAACCCGTGACCAGCTTCGGAAGGAGATTCTTTAGGGTTAAGGGTCAGTTCGGTGTGCTTAAAGAATAATAAAAAATGGAAATGTATGCTTGTTTTCGCCGTGGGTTGCGTTGCATTTGCTTGGCGTCACAACAATGGCATCGGATCGGGATTGATATATTTAAACACCCTATATAATAATTACGTAATGGCCGTTTAACGCGCTCCGAGTCATTCGCAATGCCTTTGATCTAAAGCTCAATTACTGTGGTCCCGCTCTGAATTTCCCATTTTTTTCTCATTGGACTGC
The DNA here is from genome assembly GCA_963859945.1 of Euplagia quadripunctaria. NCBI lineage: Eukaryota > Metazoa > Arthropoda > Insecta > Lepidoptera > Erebidae > Euplagia > Euplagia quadripunctaria. The sequence goes on from OY982583.1 coordinate 9,697,336, forward strand.
ACAAACTGTGATTCTAAGAGGTTATCGTCAGGTTCATCATCGTCGTCAGATTTTCGCATTTAGGGTCCATACCGGACTCATTAAATCCGGTTTTATAATAAGAGCATGGATATAAAAAGTTTGTAGTACCCACGTGTGTAATTCGGACAAGTTTGGAGCCCGATTGACCTGACTATAGGAATGCAGCGGCGGACACTGATACATGTTGTTTTGCTTTTTGATGAAGAGCTAAATAAACCCTGTAACGTTGTAGTAAACATACACAATTGATGTGGTATTCTGCATAGCAGTAGTTTCCGTATCTGAGCGATTCCAATACCGGCACAAATCTTTACTGTGTTCTACCTTCTATGCAGGGGCGTAACCGCAGTGGGCAAAACGCCACGGGCCCCCGGTTCGAGGGGGCCCCGGGCACCAAAGCCACGAATTAGCCACGAGCCTCAGATGGTATAATTACGCCACTGCTTCTATGTTTAAGTTTATGATAATATAAGTCACGTAAAATCAGTAACACGTTTACTGAACTGAACATGGACACAAATTAAAACCGTTGTCTTAAACATGGTCGCACAGGTGATAATAATACTACGAAACTTGATTCGCTATTAACACAAAACGCTTCCATACGGAGTTACTGAGGAGTTGCTAACGACTAACTTGTTTGCGCTACCTAAAGGAAACAAACAATGCCTAACACCTAAGACGCTTTTTAAATAATTGCATATTTATTTGATTTTAAATAGTGTGAAGAACAATTATTAAAATATCTACCATCCCATCGTCTTATAGAACTGACACAAATGACATAAGAAAAAAACTGTTAAAATTCAATGTTTATTATTAGTAATTATCCTGTGTTATATCCCTAATGCAGTTAATGAACGATGAGCAAACGGTAATTGCTTTAATGTTGGCTGCGATATCGGTGACAATTTGAATCACTGGATAAAGCGTCTTGTCATCTTACTCTGCACCCCAGGTTTTAACAAATCCAAGCTTAATGCAAAAAATAATCCACTATCTGGTTTGCGTTAGACAAAGAGAAAATGGATTGTCTTTTAAAACCGTTAGCTGCATAGTTCGTCGGAGCATTTTATGTGTTTATAACGTTGTTAATGCTGATACTAATATAATCAATCTTATCTAAAATCTGCAGATTTAAAATGTCATTTTTGTTATAAATGTCATTGAAACTTTGCATTTTAAATGCTTAGAGGATAAATCTATCAATCAATATCTGTACATACGTAATAAATGTCTAGATGTGGCGTTTCTGTACAATGCAATTATATCCAAAAAAAATAGTGGGTGTGTTAAAGGATAACCAACAAACCCTATTTCTAACATTTTTGGAATTTGTGTCTGTTTGCACGCATCACATAAAAAGTGCATACAACAGAAAATGAAGTATAAGTAGAACAAGTGTGAAATCCTTTTATGCACAAATATTGGGCGTAATTCGGTATAACATTTAGTTTTGTTTCATCACAACCGGTTCACTCTATCCATAGAAATAATAACAATTTAAAATGTTTAAGAAAAATTCAACAAAATTAGTTTTACTTCAGACCAACACATGTACGCAACGAATATATGTGTTTGCATTTTTCACATGGAACAATAGTGATCAATGTTTATTTAGTCTGTAAAATATTAAGTGCTGAATTTAACACTTTCGGAAAGTGAACATAGCCTTTTTATATCGTGTGGAAACTTCACTGGGTCATCATCTCATCGGAGCTAACGGTGAAGTGTTGTGTTGTTCGAATGCATTCGCATACATTAATATTTTAATCTCTCTGTGCTGGATAGATTTTTTGACCCACAGTGTTAAGATTCTCCGCAAAGATCCATGCGCATTTAATTCCCAGAACCGACATATGTTTTTCTCGATGCGATTATAAAACAATTTGTATTGTATACGGTTTACTATTGTTAGTTCCTTTGGTGCAACTAGTTGAACGTTTGAACCCTTGGCTCTAAGGACGAAGTCAAGATTGTCTTATTTCGTATCGTTGTTGATTTGATTCTGTCAAGTCCCAGTCGATACGAAATAAATAAAGTAATAAACACAATTCTCACAATCCTTTTATGCATGGTCCATGGACCGCTAATATAGTACATAAATAATTATCGCTTCCAACAGAAAATGTATCGGAATATGAATTGGGTTATGAAAAAAATCTGAAAATCCGAAATTAGTTCGTTAGTCGCACCTAGAGATGTATCACTCCTGTCACTATTAATATATGCGTATCAAGTTTTTCAATAAAATTAAAATATTTTTTTTTTGTCAAAAAAACGTTATTTGTCTGCACCAAAACACAAAACTATGTAAATATGTATGTACAGTATGTACACTTGCCATAGAAAGAGTAATTTGTATTTAGTTAAGCATTTTGCAAAGTGAACAAATGCAAGGCCAGATCTCCAGTCATCAAACAAACGAATACGTTTTGCTGTTTGGTTAGCACTTCTTTGCGCAACTTTGCAACTTCTATGAATAGAATAAATTTGAAGAGTTCAAGGCAACGATGCACTGACATACTAAAAACTTTAGATGACAAGTGTTTGGCAGGAAAACCTTCTTATTGTGACCTTGGACAACGGAAGTGACTACACCTGTCAGTAGCTAACAGCTGATAATGTTTATATTTGAATTAAAGGAATTGATAATAAAAGCGATGAATAAATGCAGTGTCAAACGATCGCGAATACTCCTGTATAAGGTTCGTCAAAATCGAATAACAATGTTTTTAATGGGTCGGCGGTCAGTGACACTAACGGATCCTCCAAGGGTTATACCATAACTATTACATTGACTATAATATGCTTGTTTGCCAACTGACTAGTGTAAAAACAGTTTTCAAATGATAATTATCGTAAAATGTTGAAAAAATCATATTCATAATGCTACCGCTGCTTAGTGAGACTGATTGCCTGCTATTATTAGCTACTTGAAAAGTTCCTTTAAGTGGCTGCCTTTCAATAAGTAACAAAGCCTCAATAATTAGGTATAAACTCTCAAGATCACCGCAGTCATTAGAATTAAGTAAAGTTTTTTCACCTTGTCATCTAATTGTATATCCATCAATATCGTTAAACAATGAGCTATCGTTACGCGTCACTTCATTTTCTTACCAATGTCTTTAACAAGGACCTGGCCTTGAAGGTGTGGTTTAGTATTTCCTCAATCATTATTTATAAAAATAGAATCTGATAGAAAGGCCTTTAAAATATTTTCTTTGGCTGTTTGGAAACATCAGTATTATTGCTGAAAAATATTTGATTTTAACTATGCATTTCAGTGAAAATAATGAAACTTAGTAACAAGGTGGACCATGCCTTTACTATGTTCTGGCTAACTTATTGCAACTCCTAGTCACTGTTGTTCTGGAAGGAAATTTGTAATTAAAACGTTCTGATTTTAGGAGTGTGCCCTCATCGTGGGGCATGTTCGTTCTTACGACTAGTCTGGTTTCATTATTAATATTATAAAGCTGAAGAGTTTGTTTGCTTGAACGCGCTAATCTCAGGAAGTAATGGTTCGAATTGAAAGATTATTTTAGTGTTGGATAGCCCATTTATCGAGGAAGGCTATAGGCTATAAAACATCACGCTTCGACCAATAAGAGCGGAGCAGTGACCATAAACGCAGGTGAAGCTGCAGGGACGGCTAGTAGTTAATATTTTTGTTCAATTTTTAATAAAATATTATAAAACTAACTACCTTGAAGATAAATAGGAAAAAAATCATAGAACTTATAAATAGTCTACCAAAACCTATTGAGGCAAAATTTGGGGCAAGAAATAACATTTCTTACGTGGCTAACAGTGAAGTTGTATGTTGAAATCGAATTGGCTATCTGGCTTGATCTGGCACTGGTGAGTCTGTTGAAAAGGAGCCCAGGTAAAACTTAAGTAAAACATCCCCGAGATTCCTCACAGATCTTGACCGGCTGTTGAACTCCAGATGCTACGCAATAGAGTGCGGAGAAGCGCTACACTAATCTCAATGGCTTGGGAATCCCAAGTCAATGACCCGTAAGGTTGAAAAACTAGCATAACTAAATAAATTTCTTACATTTCGTGAGATGGTAGATACTTGTTCACATATTGCACGACGAAATGTCAGGCAAAGAAAGAGCAATCCTAATTTACCTTATAAATATTACCGCGCTTACCTCCCGGTTTTATTGTATACGTTTATAGTAGCGAGATTAAATATCAGAACGAGGTTGATACTACAAGTCTTGGAGACAGATTGCCGTAATTACTAGATCTTGATGAGCTATTGGTGAAGAGACCTCGAGATTTTACTGACCATACTATTAGCGTGTGTATACGATCTTTTCAAGTGTATAGTACTTACATTTATACAGTGAGATGATAGCCGTTTAAATCCTTTAGCTTGAGAATGAAGACCTTACCTTATAATTACACCTTTGTACACATACATATACAATTTTCGCTTATTGCTCAATTGCTAGAAAAGAGTTGGGTCTATTTAGCTTCTTTTTTCAGAATCTAATGAGATGTCTTTGCCTCAAGTGGATACCTTGAGGGTGGTTTCATATCGAACATTAAGAAGAAAAAAGTATTCATGGCCATTACCTATTTCAGTAATTTTTATATGATGTATGAATATTTATTTATTACCGATATTTTCAAAATTCAATCTGTTCTTCTTTTTTTTTTTGGCCTCATGCCCCAAATTTTGACAGACAAGTCGAATAAAGTACCCACAATTCTCAAATCAGAACTCATGGACGTAGCGTAGCGTCTGGACTGCGGAAAAGGGAATGCTTGCCCCCCGTCATTCCATTTCCACTTCCACTTTAGTGTAAATCAGGTCCTCGTTAAATGAGGTGGCTTTTAAAGCATGTCACCATGTTGCCTTTCCAGAAAAACAACCTTAATCAATCTTTTTTTTTTGTGCGTGTGGAAACCCCCTCGGGCCGTCACCCCACCGGGGTTTTCGGTGAGGTGGTGTGTCGGAATCGAACCGACTAAAACCACACGGTGTGCCGTACTGCGCCTTAAGTAGGAGGAATCCGGAAACAACTTTTATTAAGACATTCGGAACAACCTTAATCAACCTTACTTCAACCTTTCATTTACATACAAAGTACAACCATTACTTTGTACTCTTCAATGTCACCATAGTGTCAATGGAATCTCAAAATAAATCCTTCATAACTAACGAAACGTGTCGATTTTAAGTATTTGAATAACTAATGCGTAAAGTCGGTACTTAAATACAAATTACCGTCACTGAAGTAAATGAATGTAATTGTTAAAAGAACAGTGTCTTCGAGATACGTTGTCGTACAGATCTTAGAGATACATCAATGGATATAAGGCTGAAAATTGGCGAAAACTTACAGCACTCCAAATATAGGGTTACTGGTAATATGTTGGACAATTTTGTCGATAAGGTAATGTCACCCCTTTTTCGAGTAATTTTAAATTTTATGTTCTTTCGAAGATGTCGTTGTATACAACTTTGAAAATTTGTAAAAAAAAGACTAAAAGTGTGGAATTACTTTTTGGAACGAAGTTCCTTATGGCGCGTTGCGAAAGGGGGCTAGACGGAAAAAGTTAAGACCAAAAGTTGTAACGACACTTTTTGCTATAGTAAAAAAAATAAAATTTTATTACAATTCCTTCACTAATTAATCGAAAGGAACTTCGATCCACTCGAGTCATTATCGGCTTGCTTACACTTCAATATACAATAATCAAGCATAAAATAAAAATAATTTCGGATTCAAATTTATGTTTTCCCCCAAAACTTAATAAGATAATTTAAGAAATGGTAAACCAATAAATTTGTTGCGACGATCGCGTTTAATATTTTTAATGTTATGGAAAAAAAAAATCCTTTGTTTAAATTTTTTTTATTAAGAATACTAGTAAAGTCAGTCACACATTACTAGTATTCTCGTTAACCCCTGCAGCTAAGCTAAGATGCTTGTGTTAGGAGTGGGTTCGCGTAATTGACTTCATATATTAAGTGTTTTATACAACAAGTATTTAGGTGCTGAATGTAACAATTGAACTCATATAATCATAAACAATTCATCTCATATAGTAGGATTTCAATGTCAAAATAAATGACTTTCTATTGTAGGACAGCAAGTGTATTCTCGAAACCGTAATGGTCGGTAACGCCATTGACACACATAGTGATTGACGTAACACTGATGTACAATAATGTACATGATACAGCCGTATTCTGGATTCTGACACCTAAAACGAAGCGTGGTAGTATCTATGTCGCATTGTGGCCGCCACTTTCGCCTCTAATAAATGACAGGTTACTGCAAGAAGAAATGTTGTGAGACAAATTAATATGTTGTCAGTGAAAGTGTGTTATATGCGTTTGTGCAGCGAACATTAGATTGAGCTCAAACTTTGTGCAGTAATTGTTGACACTTGTTAGAGTATTGCTGTATTAAAGTAAACGTCAATTATTATTTGTTTCGTAATATCAAATGACTGAAAAAAATCTAGATGCGAGTTCAAACGTTTTGTTCTCACTTGAGAAGAGGTTAAAGAAACTAATGGCCAATCAAATAAATGTGATAATTAAAAAGGTACAAAGACCAATTAGAACCAATCAAAGCTAATGTTGGTATACAAGGAATTTTATTAATGATATCTACGTTTTTTTTATAAATTACAGCTAATATTTTTAAATTAATTGAAATGGAGAGCTATGCCGACATTCAGAATACGCGCAAAGGTCGTTCAACGGCATGGAACGCAAAATGACATGTCACGATGTACTTGGCTGTTTATTTTTTTATACATGCTTTGTCACTACGTACGCAAACAAGCATATAAAACATGAAATATATATTAATAGTAATTATGTTCAAACCCTTTTCTTCATGTAGTCTTACTCATTATTAATCAAGGTTTCAAAACTGTGTTAACACAATCAAACAAAGCCGTAATGCTTATTAAGTAATTCGTAGTTCTTGGTTGACATCTTGTTTAAATGATTTTGAAGCGACCGACATGGTCAGTCAACTTCATGGTTTATTGTAATTGATGATGCTGTCGGCCTTACACCTTACCATTAGTAGGTATATAACTTTAAAATATATAATATATTAATTCATACTAAGTATTTCATTAGTATGACGAAAATGACTTACGATAAAACTTATATAACTATAAATGGTGATTTGAATTCTATTGAAAAACCTTTAAGAGTGATTCTGTTCTATAGTGTTGTTTTGGTTTTTAACCGACTTCAAAAAAGGAGGAGGTTCTCAATTCGACTGTATGTTTTTTTATGTTTGTTACCTCAGAACTTTCGACTGGGTGAACCGATTTTGATCATTTTTTTATTTGAAAGCTGGTGCTTCCCGTATGGTCCCATTTCAATTTGGTCCAGTTTTGACAATGGAATCCATGAGAAAACCATATATAAGTCTTTTATGGAATAGTTTTTTTGTTGAAGTCGGTTTTATTAAAGAATTATTTTAAATCGATTTACTTTTTAAGAATATTTTAACTATGCAATAGCAGACACGAAAACTCTATTTCTATTAACGAATAAAGAATATCTTCAGAATGCTATGATAAAATTTAAAGCTATATGTAACACTAAAAAGAAAAGAAAACCGTTATGTTTCCATGATCTGATAAACAAAACATTACTTCTCGCTATTTATAAGGAACTACATTCACAAGTTTACAACAAAACCGTAATTTTGTATAAACGTTTTCAAGGTTTGCTAATGCCAGGTCACATGATAATTAAAGGAAACCTTCTAAATATTTAAAATAGCAATAGACGCATTCATTTGTTTGTCACTGCTGACAGACACTCTAATTCATTAGAATATTTATATCTTTAGTATGAATAACAATCGTAAATTATGTCATAGAGTATAACCAACTTATAAAACTTGATTGAAATTGTGAAAATTAAAACGAAAAACTAGCGAAAGCAGAATAGTTTAACCATAGGCATCTCATGCCGTTTCATGCATGTATTTGAAATGAATTATCCCTTATTTTAACAGTGAAGGAAAACTTCGTGATAAGATCTGAATACGTGAGAGTTCTTCGTAATATTGAGATTTGTGAAGTCTGCCATCTTACAATAGGTCATCGTGGTAGATTATTGCCGAACGACGAAGGCCTGCGCCCAATAGTAGGACAGTTTCTATACAGGGCTGTTAAAAGAAACATCATTTGCATAGCAGTCCTTAATGCTTTGCTAATGTTTAAAAAACAAAAGTACTATTCAACTAAAATACGAATGTCAAACAACCTGTTTGTCCATCAAGGAGGTAGGACAAATATTCCCTTATTAAATAGCTGTTGTAGTTTTTTAAAGAAGATTTAAACCAATATACACAGTACGCATGGTTCAATAGTCAAAGTGGTCATCTTGCCATTAAACTACACCGTGGATTCGATTTCCACACCGGATAAAAAATTTTGTGATCCACAAATAGTTGCCCTGAATCTGGGTGTTCTTGTGTCCGTTGTTTCAATATTTCTAAAGTTCCCCGTGACCCAGGATTCATTCCTAGTGCGGTAATTGTCTTTTTAAACGGAAAAGAAAGTAGATTTGGGAACGATGGTGTCTACTACAACTACCTTTCTGTATTCCCAAAGACATAAGCGTGTATGAACACGTAGGCAATACAAATGCGTTCCCAACTGTAGCTTTAACGAGCATCTTTCATTCTAAATAGATAAGCACGTGTTCAGCATCAGCAGTTATATGATAGTGTGCGATTCACAGTTTCTCTTTGACCAATACAAGTTGGTGTGACAAGTGATATACATACTATGTTACGTAATTTGCCCTCAAAATTATTTGATTAGTTGCCACCGCTCCTAAAAACATTTACGTTCGATGTTGCATAATGTTTGTGTCTTTATAACTGCGTATTAAGTAGGTCAAATCTTTTTCCCAAGTTTTTGGGGAAAAAGTTTTGCCCTACATTGCTTGGGTTGTCCTCTGCCTTTTTTGATCAAAATTTATAATCTATTTTTCAAGTACGTACAGGCAGCCGATTAAGCCAATTTGTTGTACTTAACTTAACTTTAACTTTGGTTACAAAAAGTTTTTTTAACTGCACAATGTAATAACTTCGATGATATAAAATTATGCTAGGTACATATATGTTCACATAGGTAGTAATGCGTTGGCTAGAGTATTTACATGTAAACATACTTTAGAATTCCCTGACGTTTCGACCAGGTTACAATGGCCGTGTTTTAACTGGTACAGCGATGTTCGCACTTCCTCGTTGGGTCTGAGAGGTACACGTTTCTTTATCCACCATCAAAAAACATAAATAATAATTATAATAACATAATCCTGATGTGTTTGGATCCGCTGTTTTTCCCTTGACAAATAATGTGCATCGTTTAAAATCTTTAAAAGTGGAGATACAATTTGGAAAAAGTGATTTCTTTCTCAATTTTCGTCTAATAATTAACCATATTTTTAATTACTTGATTCTATAAAGAACCTTGTCTCTTTACTCTGTTAAACCTTATTACCGGCTTCGAACGTCTTTTCAAGCCAGATTCGACTTCCCTGGCTTTCGAAATGGGGAGCAATATCTATGGCTCGACAAATTACGACTCCTAACGTGGGTACTTTTCACAACTTTTTTCCCCCCTATGGAATTGGAAAGTGGAATTAGTGTTCAACAGTTCCAAATTTAAACCTCATTTATACTGAGCTCAAGTTAAACCGAAATAGGTGATATATCACTATCGATGACGTATATGCGTTGTTCGGTTGTGATGTAACTGTTAGCTGTTATACATTAAGCTGTAATTAATTGCATCAATAAATTTAATCGTTATTTATGATTGTTGAAGGCGGTCAATGTAACCATGTAAGTAAATGTCCATTCCAATGGCTTAAATGTTAACTTTAATCTATAAATATATTAATACATAGAAAGGCAAGAATTCTATGATTCTGTGTGATAATGGCAGATCGCAAGACTGAAATATCTAGAGATAAAATTATAAAACGTTCTAATTTGGGTTTTGTAAAATGTCTATTATTTTTTAAACATATTTAAGCATGGAGGGGCTCCTCAACTCCACTACATGTTACACGATTTCTTTGCCAATTGTCACTAGACTTTAAAAAGTATTTTTCATTAAATAGTCTATACCTTTGTCGATACTGGTCTCGTGGTAATTAAAAAAAATAGGCAGTCATGGGACTGCCGACAGAAGTGAAAACTTAAACGAATCGAATCGATTTATTAATACGGAGCTGACAGAACTTAATGTTTAGATTAGCGCCCTCTAGTGGATCTATATATGTATTATTAGCGTGACGGTCACGAGTTCAGTGCTTTTTCCCCATAGTGAAAGTGCACAAACGTGCCTGAAGAAGTTTTCACTTCAAAAAAATATCAATCATAACCGGGAAGATAGCCAGTGGTTTAAGTTTCACTTTTAGCCCACGATAAAGCACGTTGTTCAGAATTTATTGATCTGTGGTTCGGGGATGAGCAACAGAAATATAACGATATAATATACATTTAAAAAATCAAATGTTTGTTTGTTCGTATTTTGCATTCGTATTTGCAATTCCGTACCGTTCATCCGATCGTCATGAAATTTCGCTGACACATTGCCAGCGGGACATTAGTATAAGGGTACCCTTATATTGCATTTACTAATCCTTACATCCAGAAAAGATATTGTTCCCGAGAGATGGAAAATTATTTATATATACCTGCGATAAAAACCGCTATCAAAAGATAGGATTTAATAAAATGTCCAAAACTGGGCCGTGTTTATCAATAATATTGACTATGATCACGCTTATTTGAGCGATTAGTTAAAAATAGCATGAAGTACACATGTGATACAAAGCAATCAAATATCTATTAACTGTATCTTATAGCAGATTTTTTTTTGGGAAATTAGGTTGGCAAAGAACAGCACGACGCACTTCATGGTAAACTGTTAGCGCTGACTATAAACTCTATATATAACACTATAGACGTTGACTGACTCGCAACTGTGTTGTTTGAACATCCTATCAAGTACATATGCGTCTGGGGATAAGTGTGGCAAGTGTCATTTTTGCGTTACCAATTTATTTAGTACATCTATCATCTTGATGTGCCTGTTGGTCTAGAGTTATTTAATACTACTTGTTCCATATTACAGACAATAATTATTTCTGCGCCATATTTCATTTAGATCTATTTTTGCGTGAAAAATTAACAATCATCCACCCATCCTCACAAACTTTCGTCTTTATAATATTAGTAAGATTTACGCAAATAGTTATCACTACATATTATAAAACAAGGTCCGCGTCTGTCAGTCTGTCTGTTCGCGATAAACTCAAAATCTACTAAACGGATTTTCATGCGGTTTTCACCAAGAGATAGAACGATTCATAAGGAAAGTATAGGTATATAATTTGTTAAGGTTTTGTGTAAATTTGGTTAAAAAATGATGATGATTGAAGATGTCTCTGCTAGCCGTGCGAAACCGGGGCGGGTTTGCTAGTATATGTATAAATGTGACCACGGATAAAAAAATAACGACAGTACTTTCTGACATTTAAACTTAGAAATTTTAAAGTAAAAGAAACGTTGTTTTAGTTTTGACACTCGTTTCTCTGTATGTCGTTTTCTCACCAAGCAGGTAGACTAAGTAATTCGAACGCGGTTGTTTTAATTGAAAGTCTGTTCTGAGTATAGTGAATAGATTTCTCTTCTACCATCTTCGTAGTTATCCATCCGTAGGTATTCCATCAGGTGAGATAGAAGATAAACACTTTTTCCATTTATCAATAAAAAAACGTTTAAAGGTAATATGCTCATGGACAATTAATTGATATCAGTATTTTTTTTATGGTATGGCAAATGAGCAGACAGGTCATCTGATTGTAAATGACTACCGCCGCCCATGAGCACCTGGAACTCAAGAGTCACAAGTGCGTTGCCAGCCTTTAAGGTGGGAGTAGGGGAAGCGTGGAAGAGGAGGGAAGGGGGGGGGGAGGGTTAGGGCCTCCGGTAACCTCACTCACTCGGCGAAAAGCAATGCAACCATTGCTTCACTGCCGGTTTTCGATGTTTTCCGATGCATGGTTCTCCCACGATTATTCATGACAATTTTCATAGACATACGATGGAATATTTATTATACTTACGTTATTATACATATGTAGGTCGTAAAGTCTTTATTGAGCCTCCTTGAGAAGTGCTGGAGATTTTATTCACTCAAAGGATCAACTTGTAGGTAATCTCTTGCTGTAGATATCTGATGTTAGTTATGAGAGTCTTTATTTTATTTGAGATATAAAAACCGAGTAATAATTCTGTCGGTTATTTAGTTAAACTGCGAATCATTTTGTCCGTGCACTCGGCAGGGTTATAAAATAAAGTGGATGTACAACGCAGTTAATCCGTCAAAAATGTCAACGGTTGAAAGCATGAACTAGAATTCAACAGCGGTGTTTAAATGACAAACCACTTTTTATTTATTTTTGTATCAAATATTTCAGCAGCTTTAAAATGACAATCTAGCAAATCGTCACAGTCGTAGAAAAACGGCGGATTTGATTTTTTAACGATTTTTGTTTTTGACATAAGCCTACTGCAAAACTTTATACTTGATCATAAAACAAGATATTTTTCAATGCTCATTACACACAGTAACGTTTGCAGATTTATTTCATTAACAGACGTTTTTAAAATATTACGTAAAACATCATTTGAAAGCTTTAAAGTTACTAAAAGTCCTGTAAAGTTACTAAAAATCAAATCCGTCGTTTTTCTACGACGACGACGAAATGAATGTTTAGATACTTGTTTGTGTTTTATCATATTTTTATTTGGTATAAATTATTTGGTATAAGTAAGCAAAAGCACACGGATCCCCGATAGCAAACGTTTATAAACACCAGTGTATGTAGTGAACGTGTAAATACTTTTCTTTATAGGCTTTTATTTTTATATTTATTAGTCACTAGCAGCGCCTCGCGGTTTCACCCACATAAGTCCCGATCCCGTGGGAATATTGGGATAAAAAGTAGCCTATATGTTAATCCAGGTCTTCAGCTTTATACATACCAAGTTTCATCGCAATCGGTTGAGTAGTTTTGGCGTGAAAGAGTAACAAACATCCATCCATGTATCGATCCATAAATCCATCCAAACTTTCACATTTATAATATTAGTGGGATTAGCCTGATTTTTCATTCAGTTAGATAGATTATATAGTGGTTTTATACTATCTTATATACCTTGGTGTAAATCTAGCAAGATGGGAGAGTTCTGCTCGTTCACCGTCTAGGAGGGTATATTATATGATGACTGATACAAAAAAACTGATTACTTCATCTCATTTTGATAGAACATTTTATATATTACTAGCTGACCCGCGCAACTTCGTTTGTGTTTGAAAATTTTCCCCGTTCATGCAACATTTTCCATAGATGCTCGGTTCCTATTAGTCGTAGCGTGATGTTATATAACCTAAAGCCTTCCTCGATAAATGAGTTATCCAACACTAAAAGAATTTTCAAAATCGGATCCGTAGTACCGGAGATTACCCCGAACATCGAAACTCACAAACTTTACCTCTTTATAATATAGATTATTACTTTTGTAACAATATGATGGCACATTATGATTGTCTCTTCTTACTATAGAGATTGTGCCTGCCAGCCTGCCATCGACCTCCGTCCTTTGCCACCATTAATAAACGTACATTGTGACGCCACTAGCCGCTAATTTCAACCCGACATGTAAGATAATGATTATTATTACTGTATTAAGACATTTTTGTTCCTAATGTCGCCAAATGGCAACAAATGCCATAAGAATGTTACCAATAAGGGCTTACTGAAATTAAGTAAACCATTACAATCAAAGCAACAATTACCGTGGGAATTAAACAACTAAACTCATTACCCCGATTTCGATTTCCTTAACCGAATACCTAAGTGATGATTCTCTTAATTAATTTTGGTAAATACTGAAGAATCGAGTTTTGTGTTTCGGTTTTCCTCATGCGCGTAGAACGAATTTTTAATATGCAACCGTTTTTTTTATGTTTTTGATCGGAGCTTTAATGAAACAGGTTTTTCGAAAGATGGTTTTTGGGTTTTTCCATGCGTTTATTTGAATTGCTTGACTGGTGTATCTGAATATCATGTGGATAACAATGTGCCTCTAATATTGAACACATAGCTTTACCTGAAGCTCCTTATTCATGTTATCTTTTAGCGATGATGCTCTGGTAACACCAGCTTTCCATCCCCGTTTGGAAACTTTACTCACGTTAACTTTGGTCACACCGCTCTAAATAGATTGAAAAGCAGAGTGTTCAGCGACTTCGTTTCTTACGTACGTAAAACCAGTAATCTAACTACTAGTTCCAGAGACACGTTGAATTAAGTCGTTTTTATTTTATCTTTAGGTAATAAATTGTAATAATAGTAGATATTTGAATAATAGTAAATTCTTGAGGTATTGCTGATGGATTTGGATAGCAGGACTACTTTACGCTGTGAGTTCTTCAAAAATATTCTGAGACATATTATACAAAAGTAATGCTTAATCCAAGCATACATCCAAACTAGGGTCATCTACACTTGCGTGACATTCTATTAGAATAAATGTATATTTTAATTTTGGCATATGTTACACAGATAGAGTCACATTTGGTCAGTTTGTGAGTATTTAGTAACATTATGTCACTCGTGCGATATCAGTCGATATTCTCGAAAGCTTTTTCTATTCGTAAGCAACAACTACACCGTATTATGGCATTTACTGTATGATAGATAATATCTTCTAATACTACTACCGATAAGCCAATAAGCCTACCTGTAAGTTCCTAATATAAAAAGGTACTTGTTTTATTGTCGAGACTTTGTTTTAGTACCTTGTACGTTCCCTTCGGTCGTGTATTGTATGTACTCGTGTACACCTGTCGTCACGGCTCTTGAACACAGATACCCCTTTATTTGATTACCTTTTGAAGTTATTGCATATATTTTTTAAATATTATTTCAGTCTATTAATACAAGTGATAGATGATGCAGAGGGACAGATTGTAAACCGGCAAAATACTTATATAAAACAAACTTTCTATTATTATTATCGATTTATTTTTATTCAGTTAGTGTTCAGATTAGGTCAAAGTTCAAGTTTTGTGACGGTGGGTTTACGTTTGAGAAATGAAAGTTACTAAGATAAATAAAAAATAGTCTACTGGTCACCAAATATATGTAGACGTAAATGGCAAATACAATAAACAAGTAAAGTGTTACTAAAGTCACATACGCATTGTTTTTCGCAGTCTACGATCTCTTATAACTATTTATTTATAAGGCTTTTTCAGAGTTAATTAGTAGGTAATCTAATGTATCACCTCAGGGCACAGACCTATCTAGTCTTGGAGTGCATTTAACTCTGTAATTTTATTTATTTGAAGAATAAAACCTCTGTATATAATTAAACACGCCTAATAATTTCTTGTCTTTGTTTCAGATCAGTCATAATGTATCAAAAAAGTACAAAGTTCGTCACGACGATAATCTTTATCATTCTTATAAGTAAGTACACTTTTTTTATTTGTGTCAGTTGCACATGGAAGTAACTAAAGCAACAATTAATATAGCTTCCAATTTTTGTCTCATAGCAACTCGTTTAAAGTAAGGTTACGATATGTTACGAAGGCACGATATGTTACCGTTCTAATATATTATACAAATATATAATTATATTATGTTAAACTAACTGCGCCCCGCGGTTTCACCCGCGTAAATCCCGATGAATATCGGGATAAGAGTAGTATATATGTTAATCCAGGTCTCCAGCTATCTACGTACCAAGTTTCATCGCAATCGGTTCAGTAGTTTTCGCATGAAAGATAAACAAACATCCATACATCCTCACAAACTTTCACGTTTATAATATTAGTAGGATTCATAAGATTCCACCACCTATAAGAGCGCTATGTGCGAAATTCCTTCACAAATTGTCATTTATTTAATATAGTAACAATAATCCAACGCGACACAGGAGTAATTCATTAGGAGTAGTCTTTAAAAAAAAAAAGAAAGAAAAAAAATGATAAATAAAGATTTATAACAAAGTGTTTCCAGCCGGTTGTAAATTAATCATCAAATAACAAATAAAAAAATGTTCACGCCTAAGTACCTTACCTACCACCTTATTAAATTTTAATTTCTTAAAATGAGGTTATGAGGAAAATCATATCGGATGACGTAGCCAATTAAACCATGAGGGCAACGGGAATTTGCTGTAGTGGTAGGACTTCCTCAAGACAACTGATATGACGTACATAATATTAATATTACAAATAATACTATAAAGGTGCGTTTGTGAAGTTGTTTGCTGTTGTTACTCATTCGCATTTCTTTAACTAATTACCTACCACTGAGCTAAAGACGGTGGAGAGCTTCTGTCGAAACATTTAAAATTAAAAATCCGGGCCCGGAACAGGCCCGCACAGGTAGATTTCGTATTTTTTTGATAATTTGCACCCCAGGACGGAAGGGGAGGACCCTTTGGGGGAATATCCCCCATTCACGAACTAAACCTTAATTTTTGCCTTGTTGATTTTTCGTCCAAGTTTGAAAGCAATCGGTGCACAATTGCGACCTCTATCGTGCCGGTAAAATTGAGGTACATACATACATATATATATATAAACTTTTTAACTTTGGGGCCTAGGATGATCCCTAGGCTCTGATAACTAGACCTCCTGTGAAGAAATTTTTGGAAAACTCTTCAACTGGTACAAAACCAATAGGTCGAAATCTACCTAATAGACTTCGAAATATACCTAAAAATATATTTACTTTTTAATTGCCTTTAAAAACCGATATAAATTTAGTAAATTCTATAAACTTTCTAGAAAACCGTCATTAAATTTTCTGATTTAGGAGCTTCCGTGGATAACTTTCGTTTCGTGTATACTCATTATATTTTTTTACCTCAAAATTAATATTAGTTTCGTCAGAAAACAGAAAATATTCTGCATGATCTGTGTTTTCTGTTTATATATTTTTATTACAATCTTATTGAAAGTTATAATTTCGTCAGTTTAGTTTAATGAACGTAGTTATTAGACAACTATTGTTTCTAAACTTCGGTGCTTTACATTTATTGTAATAATGAAAATATTTACTATTTAAGTTGTGAAAATCTTCATGACTGATAGTTTTATAAGAAAATATTTTTGAATTCTTCAACTCGCATTATTTTAAATCGAAGTTTAGGGTGAAAGTCTGTAATGAATATTAATACTTTTAATATGAGAGATCTAAAACTTTTCAAATAAAATAAATCTAAATAATATTTTTTTTAAAAAGCATTTCGTTGACGTCGTAGAAAAACGACGGATTTGATTTTTAGTAACGTTACAGGACAGCACTTTAAAGATTTCAAATGATGTTTTACGTAATATTTTGAAAACGGGTGTTTCTGTTGATGAAATCTGAAAATGTTACCGTGTGTATAAGCTTTGAAAAATGTTTTGTTTTATGATAAAGTATAATGTTTTCAGTAGGCTTAAGTCAAAAACAATAATCGGCAAAAAATCAAATCCGCCGTTTTTCTACGACTGTGACGATTTGATAATATTCGCAAACCACTATAACACAACTAATAGGGTTTAGTAGTTGCAAAAAAAAACCTAAGTATATATTGTATCTACGAGTACTTATTAAGTCTAAGCTATCTCAGTGACGGGTAATTTAACTTATGTAACTTGGTTAATTCCATAACTAGAATAGTTCTTATGAACTCAAATGAACGAGAAAAAAACGCGTGAAGTATCTTTGGGACATAATCCGCGTTTAGGTCAGTGCTCTCCTCGGCTTTGGAAACAAATACATAATTTGAGTATTTGATTCTCGCTCTCTCTTTCAAGTCCTTTATTTGCCAACAATATCTCACATACACTTCACTTAAGTTTTATCGATATCGATACCATTATCGATATCGGTAAAAATTACTTCTTATGTTTGGACATACAATCAGCTTTGCAATACCAAAATGTGATTGTATTTATTAATGTTTATGTGTTTTGCGTCCTTTTTCTATATAGAAACAGGAAAAGTAACAGAAAACATTTTGAGCTTAAAACAAACCCAACATTTTACTTTTCAATACCTAATAGGAGAAAAAAAATATTGCTTGGTTGTCTGTAAAGTCGGTTTACGGACGATAATTTTACGTGATAACGTCGTAAGAAAGCACAATATTTTTAAAACTCTGGTTAAAAGCATACATTTTTAATTTTCAAATATTGTTTACAGGTTTTGCAAATTTAATTAAAATATATTTTTTTAAATATACTCACGAACAATTAGTTATAGAAATAAACTGAAATCAAATCAATGTCAATAAACGAACGCTTAGGCCGTTCCTGCCTTTCTATCGCTTGTTCCGTGCTCTCGCTGGCACGCTCGGCTCAAGCAGAACGTGAGTGATGAGTCATGCTTTTTCGTGCTTTCAGCCGGCTTTCATCAATTTATAAGACGTTATCACGTCAATAAATAATCTATGAAAAAGATATATAAATAGAACGACAAAAATATAATGTGTATTCAGTATCGAATTCACAAATTATAATGGAACTCCTTTCAATGTTGGGGTTAAGCAGCAACCCCACTTGTGTCGAGGATATCGCATTAAAACGATTCGACAAGGCTACGCCAAAAATAAGTAAGGTAAGGTAAGATTGGAACAAAGTTGGCCGCTATATATAAATATACTAGCAACCCGCCCCGGCTTCGCACGGGCAGTAGAGATATCTTCAACAATCATCATACACCTAAACCTTCCTCATGAATCACTCTGTCTATTGGTGAAAACCGCATGAAAATCCGTTCTGTAGTTTTTCAGTTTATCGCGAACGGACAGACAGATAGGCGCGGTGGGGGATTTTGTTTTATAATATATAGTGATTAAATGGATTGAATAAATTGTATCAAAATATAGAGAATGTTGTAGAAACTCGAAGATAAAATTGCGCCATCTGTGAAAGTTACTTGAATATGGTTAAATAATAAGTGTACAACCAACATCAAATAACATTAGTATCGTTCTGAATCCTTAGACGGCGTAAATAAAAAAATCAATTCGAGGTCAGGCTTTTTCGTTGCGCTAACACTTTTTTTCTCGGCCTAGTCCCCATCCGCGCAAGCGTGTAACTTGCGATAAGGACTTAGTTCCGAAAAAAAATAATTCTACACACAGCAGAAATATAATTAGCTTCTTCACATTTATAAAATATTATAGAAGTTTAGCTTTAATACCTGAGAATACAATTTAAAGTTACTTTTAAAAGCATACGAGACTAGAAACCTGATGCGAACAGAACTGAAAATTAAAACATTGTTCCTCTCCACACATTTTTTGTTAAAAACGAGAGAGGAAACCTTCGTACCAAAATAATATATCTCCTTCAGTTGACACTCCATTAGTTCTTTATTCCCAAATGAGATTCCCGTAAAGCTACGACGACACCTGTTAGTTATAACATTAACAGGTTACGTGGTAGGAGCTATATCCTATGCATAGAACTTAACTATAACGTACTCGACCAGTACTATGTGTATGAACAACGTATCCATTAATAGACAGCTATTACTATAGCTTTGTTTGTAATATTATCATAAACTTAGTGTGACATGTTTAATTATTCAATCTATATAAATAAAAATGAATCGCCAAATGTGTTGCAAAGCGCAAAACTCGAAAATGGCTCGACCAATCCGACTATTTTTTTTTTCAAATTTTCGTTAAGGCACAAGGAAGATTCTTATGCCTTCCATATCTTATGCCTTCTATATCCTTATACAAACCACAGAGCAAATAATAATTAAAACACATGTCCCCAGCTGTCAAACATTTGACGTCAATTAATAACTTTTGACAGAACGAAGTCTGTCGGGGCAGTTGTCAATAAAATTATCCTTATTTCATTAAATAAAGGTTAAATCAATTGTATTTTTTATAATGGACCTAAACACAATGTCACCGCAACAATAGGTTGTTTTGTTTAAAGTATTGATTTGCACCATCATCTGCCTACCCGTGTTGGTGCAATATGTTTTATTGTTCCATTCTACTCTATCGTGCGTAATTTCACTGCTTACTCCCTTTCTAGCCATATCTTCTTTTACACAGTCCATCCATCTTTTTTTTGGTCGTCCTCTTCTCTTGTACCCGTCAACGTCCATACGCACCTGCAACTCAAGAGTCACAAGTGCGTTGCCGGCCTTTAAGTTGGGAGTAGGGGAAAAGGGGGGAAGAGTGGGGAGAGGGAACGGTTAGGGCCTCCGAGAACCTCACTCACACGGCGAAAAGAAATGCAATGTAAAATGTATATATATATATATTTATAATGTATGTATACAAATAAATACATGAATGTATACATAGAAATGTATACATTCATGCTCACAAACGTATGGTACCTCCACTGACACATAATAATATGTACAGTCGGAGTAAGAAAAGGTTCGTCACCTTATTGTCGACATTGGCTTGCACCATGGCAATTATTAGTCGTGCCAACGTTTCATTTCAAACGAAACAGAAATATCGCATTGACGTTTGCAATAACAGCCTAATCGACTGATGGTGACAGGTTAACTAATAAAGATAGAGATGCGGTGAAATCTGTCAACGGGAAAACCCAAAACTACGACTAATCCCGAAATGTCAATCAATTATCGTATTAAATTATTGACTTGTTTATTTCTATATTTAGTATTGGTTTTTATAGAATTAAAATAAATGGTTAGTCACTATGGTAAATTTTATTTAAATAAAACAAAAACGAGTCATTCGCATCAATCATAGATTGCAGTCACGTTAAGGGGAGAGCATTATCCGTTAGTCCGTTCCTCTGAAACCCTCCCAAACATTTCAGCAATGCTCTACAACAGCTGCCTTAGTTGTTTCGTTGTTATTTTTCCACCGCTGCATGCTAAAACCCCATAGATTTTCTATGAGCTGATTTCGCAGGCCAAGGAATCACCAGTACTTCAGGATGCTGATAGCTGAAGCATACTGTCCTCCAGCACCGTTACGTAACTTGCTGCATTTGCTCTAAGTGTCAGGTCAATAACCTCGCCTACTCCATCAGCTGAGATCCAAGCCCAAATGTTGGCAGATATGCCTCCAGAACTAAGATTTGGCAATATGAGGTCCTCAAAATACTTCGTTCCGTTTATTCTCCACAAGTTTATTCTCCCATGTTGGGATGATGGGAAGCTCTTTTTTTCAGTAAAAATAGTGTGACTCCAATCAAAATTTAAATACGTTCGGGCAAAATTTAAGCATGTTGTTTTTTGAGCATTAGTTAATGCCACTTTCTTGGCAGGATGTCGGTGATGAAGTCCCATAGAGTGCAACGCATTTCTTATTGCTCTCGGAGATACGTCAAATAATTCGGCGAAATAACTAGTTTTCATGAAATTATTTTTGACTGCCAACCATTGCCGAATTATAAAATTCTTTTTGCCCTTGGGTAACAGGCGGGCGGCGTCCAGGATTGGTATGGGGTGATCAGTAAGATTACCCTTACGGTGTCTCTCGTAATATTATGATTTGAAGATATGTCGCTAATGTTATAGCCAGCTTCATGATCTATAATAATTGCAGCTCTTTCATACGGTACGACGAAGAGTTATTATTGATCGCAAAAAATATTGACACTGACAAACACTGACAATTAAATACAATATATTTGATTGGAACTCTTTACGAAGTTTATTTGACTAGGTCATTAAAAAGGTTTCATGTTGATATGAAACTAAATATAGGTGTATACTATTTTGACCCTTGTCGTCATATCAAGTAAGTATAATTTTATATGCACTTGTCTACCTGGTACTTGGGTTTCAAAAGGTACTAAGAGTCTACGACTTTATAAAGGAATGAATTCAAAAAACTGAGGAAGGAAATTTATACCTGGTATTTCGTTTTTTATATGGTACTTCTTGACGCTTCAGTTCGCTGATTTCAGATTTTTTTTGAGTGTTAATAGACATGTTAGGAGACTGTCTCACAAGTATGCAGCTATTTTTTTATTTTTAATCCATTAAAAATTCGGTTGAGGTGAGAGTTTTGTCCATTATGTACCACCGTGCGGCCCATACACGCCGAACATGGCTCTCCCACGAATAGAAAAGTTTTGTTTTTTTTTGAGGCAACACCCTATCTTAATACTAAAATTTGATACCAAATCGTTAGAGTCGTTTTTGAGATACACGAAATATATTTATGGAATACAATAATTTACGATTGTTTAACATGATTTTTACCATGCAGCTTTGATAAGAGACCTACAAACTTTATAAAAAAAACTAACAGAAGTGTTTCCCAATGTAAAATATGCAAGGCATAAATTGTACTTGTATTATTATTGCACATGAACTACTGTAGTTAATACAGTCTCTTAAAGAATTGTATCTTGTAGTACAGTCGCGCAGGAGATTGTAGCCCCAATGTATTCTCACCGATTGATTCGTGCAGCGGCAACAGTCGAGGAAGATTAAGGTAGTCAATCTACACAATAGGTATTAAGGATACAATTGAAGTAAAATGTAGTAGGTTAAGTTTACATTTATTTCAGAGAAGGTACTCCAAAATTATCAACCATAATAGAGGTAAGGCTATCTCGAGTATAATATCAAGTGATAAAGAGAGTTTCGAAAGAAGTAAACTTGATTTAAAACATATCAACAGCCTTGCTTTAGTACAAACCATAGTAAACTAAGTTTGATATATTGAAACCCCTTCGTGACTATGATGTAATTATGATTTTCTTGTTTCTTAAAGGCAATTTATGTTCAAAATATAAAAAAAAACTTTGCCACTTAAAAACTAACAAATTAATGATAATTTTCTTGTTTCTTAAACGCAATTTGTGTTCAAAATATTAAAAAACTTTGCCACTTAAAAACTAATGAGTTAATTACAGATATTTTCTTCAAATTCTTATTTCTTTGGCAGTAACTAAAATTAACAATTAAGACAAAGTTGTTTCATGGTATTTAACTAATTTTATTCAGTTATATATATATATATATATATATATATATATATATATATATATATATATATATATATATATAATATTAAAGAATACTGTAAGTACACACAAAACTTATAATTAAGTATTATAAACTAATTAAAAATATATGTACGGACTATTTACGAAAAAGACCCGCCTTCTGGTCACGAGAAGTGTCGATCAGTCGCTTAGTTCCTTATAAACGGAACAACACTCGGACCCCATGACAAAAACATAGTTACCGATTAAATTATTGTAGGTATTTTTTTTGTATTTTTTCTTTCATGGTAGTGTCCCTTCTCTTTCCTTTTAAAGAGATTTAATCTTCCGTACAAGAAAAGGTTATCGGAGAAACTTTATTTTTTGTCCTCTTATTTTTTCTCAGATGTTGTTAGATAGCTTATAGATGGTATTGTAAATGTAATTTTAAACGTTTTATTAGACATTTTTGATTCGATTATAAAATTTTTAAGTTTCAAGTGAACTTACTGGTACTCACATAGAGTGTGAAATACCTCTTTGTCGTGAGCTCCGTGAGCTATAACGTGTAGTTACCGCTTGGGACGCCGCGGAAATCTCACCGTACTCTGAATGGATTGCGAAATCTACGTAGACAACGAAGAAACAGTTTTAATACTTCCAACTGTAAAAAACTTAAAGATCCTTTGTTATACTGAGTGTGGTAGTAGCGGTCGGGCGGTACCCATCCCATAAAATAATGAATATTATCAGATTTTCTTTATTATTTGAACGTAAACATGCGTTATTATTTTTCATGTACATGTCTCTCAACGGTTTTAGTTACTCTGATCAAGCTTGAATATTGTAAACAATTGCTAGGATTAACAAGACAGTAAACAAAATTTTCAAAAGTTATCGAATATTAGAGCCTTAAATTTAAATTTGTAATTTTGATAACTAATTCAAGTGCATAGTCATTAATTAGAATGAAATCAAACTTTTTACTCCGCCTTAAATAACGAGTAAAGTCAAACGAAATATAGATAACTAGAAAAAAGTTAAAAATTAGCGATAATTTCACTCATTTATAAAGTCAAGTCATTTCAATAAGAATAAAATTATAACCACTTTACAATGTAATAATTATTCTCTCAACTAGTTATAAAGATAAAAAAAATCTTCAAACTACTACATCTTTTTACGACACAATTTGTTACATATTCTAGTAATATGTAAAGCAATAAAAAACTTTTATGTTTATAGTTACAAAGTTGAGTATCGTTGAAACGACACGTAAATGTGACTCAGCGATAGTTAAGATTACCTATATGAATATTTCCTATAATATCACTATCACAGACTAGATAATAGAACCTTACTAGGTACTTTCAGGCAGTTATATTATTTCTAAGTTTAAACATAAGTAGAACATTTTTACATTTACCTATAGTCAACTATTACGATAGTATCCGAGACATGAAAATTATAAATTAAATTTAAAAGAAGTTGTAGTAGAGAAATGGTCGAAGTAAAGTCACTCAAAACAATAACAAAAAAATAATACCGGTTCTTTGGTATATAAGTGAGATGGCAAAAAACCCATGGCGTATTTGGTGGTAAGCTGTTAACCGGTTACCGGTGCCTGTGAAGAATATATAAAATTACTAACAGAAACTGAAATCGCTCAAGCAACAATTACAGTTGGCTGTCATTTTCTTTTACCGCCAATCGAATTATTTTACGTAACTGTTACTTAATTTTCTGGCCACCGAGTAGGGTCATCAGCAGGAAAACGGCGCTACGCTAGAAGTTCGGCTTTTAGCAAAAATCTGTTTCCGGTTCTCTTTCAATATAGTTAATGCATAATAGTTTAGTATTTACACATCCCTGTGGTCCAAACTGAGTAGAATTAGAAGGTTCTAGAACACGGAAAAACAAATATATACATACAATTTTTTTTTGTGAATACATATTTAGGGGATCCTTCTCTGTTTCTTTCAGTTAGTCGGTATGTTAGAGGACTGTTCAATAATACTGGTCGGAAAGTTCACTTATTATATAGGGGTGTATTTAAAAGGAACACTTACTTAAATCAACTAACATACAGTTACAATAATAATTTTTGAAAAAAAAACTAACCGTTACAAGTTTACAAGTTATGACCGTTTGAACTTCCAGGTATTTTTACCTCCGTTTCCCATAAAAGCAAGTAGAACGTGTAAAGTTAAAGATTTTAAATACATATTTTTTTATTTTGGAACTATTCACTCAGTTATTGAGAAAAAACTAACTTAAAAGTTTTTCGAAGTTAGTTTTTATGGATTTTCTTGTGGTCCTTTCTAGTGTTCCTTTTTCAAATACACCCCGTATTTACCAGAAGGTTACAGTTTGGTTACACAGTTAAAAAGTCGAGAGAGCTAAGGTAAGAACTACGTTCTACGGTACTACGTTCAGGGTACAACTGCCCTGCTACGCCAACGTGTGCATGCATATTACAAACTGATTAATGAGCCCTACCACTACAACGCAGACCAATGCAATCAGACATATTCATGCATACACATATATGAGCTGATGCATATAGAAGAAGGACGTCAATACTGTGCGATTATTATTGGAAATAAGATGCTAAAAAGTGTTAGCGCAAGAAAAATGCTGACCACGAGTTGATTTATTTTATTTTTACGCCATCTGTAGATTCTGCGCGATACTACTCTAATATCTTGTAAACTAATTATCCATATATTAGTTAACTTTATATATATATATATATATATATACGGTAGGTAACGGCTAAGGCGTCGGACTTGCGATCAAGTGGTAGCGGGTTCGAACCCTACCTAGTACTCTACCGTCGTGAACCCACTCCTAGCTGGAGGGGTTAACAAGAATACTAGTAATGTGTGACCTACGTTGCTAGTATTCTTTATTAAGAAAATATATATGAAAATATATAGCTATCCCTACTCCATGCCACTCTATGCTGTTATACTTACTATGCCTCAATTCGGTGACAAATAAAACTGGCGAAAATTGCGTGTTTAATACACCTCTGTCTATGCCTTATGCCTTCGGGAATATACAAGCAAGAAGATATAGATATATATATATATATATATATGTTTAATATCTGTTCTGTGTAAGTCTTAGTTCACACTAATATGACTTTTTCCTGTTCTAAATATATATATATATATATGTGTAATTAATAACAAAACATAAAAATAAAATACTGCATTGAACATTAGGAATAACTTCATGATTTTCATTATTTCCAAATCACGTCCCTACCTTTCAACTTATTTATTGGTACTCATTAAATAAGAAGTTATTAGCACTTGTAATGTTATTCAGTCATTATTCTTTGTAACATGTTTTTAATGTGACATTGATTTTGAAGACGTACAAAAGCAATGACATCATTCCTTTTATTTTTCATTTCTAAACTTTAACTACTGAGCTAAACTCATAAACCGAAGTATGTACAAGCATATAATGAGTAGATGTTACATAAGACTTAAAATTTGAATTTAATGTAATTCAAACCAAACTTTGCGTGCTAAACCAACATTGTCAAGTTCTGGGTTCTATTCCAGGGTTGGAAAATTACTATTTGCATTTTCAGTAACTAAATTCTCAACAGCAGGACGGAGGCTGGTTAGTAATAGGTCCAGTCCATATCGGAGCCATTTTCATATGGGGTTACCATTTGATCCTTCTGATTACTATAATTGTATACTTAGTGGCAATGCGGCAGCGCGGGCGGAAGCGTAATGGCTAAGGCGTCGGACTTGCGTTCAAGTGGTTGCGGGGTCGAACCCTTCACCTCGTGCACTACCGATGTGCACCCACTCGGAACGCAAGCTCCTACTAGTAATGTGTGACCCACGTTTTGGTATTCTTAAAAAAGAAACAAAAAATATGTGGGTTCACTCTTTTGAAACTTGTTTAGAATCGTTGTGATTTGAAAATTCGATAAAACGAAAAAGTCACACTAAAAATATACAAACACAATATAATAGGATTTAACCTGCGAGAGAATGAGATGGAATACAAGTATACAGTGTTTCCTATAATCTTCGAATGCTATCACTAGCCTAATAATATATTATTATAGGTATGCAAAAAAAAAAAAAACGCTTGAGGTGTCATTGGGACACACGGTTGGAACGAAGTGCCTTTCGCTATAAGGTTTTTTTTTAAGTTATGTATTCCTTGCCCCAAGCCTCAATGTTGTTGCCAAATATTTATAATAAATAAACTTAACCACGAATTACTCATCATCATGAAACACGAATTATGTACATTATGTCGTAACCATAAACATGAATGAGTCCTTCACATTTATTCATGTATCAAAACACTTAGTCTGCGGTACAGAGATGAATGGAGCGATTAACATCGGAACAACCTTGATTGGTGGTGGGACGACTGTTGCGCGACAGTTGTGCGATTGAATTGCGACAAAACGCGAGTGGGCGAAGGATATTTATGTATTGGAGGGAACTGGTTTAAATGTTGTTTTAACCTGGTTTATTGGTGCTTCAGATTACTGAAGTTTATTAGCAGTTTTCGCTTTTATTTATGATGAAATCGTATAAGTTATTACAATTTGGAGTAGTGTATCTTTCTCAAAAGGTGTTTCTTTCCCTTCTTCTTCTTCCCCAAAAATTCCACTCTTTCTTTATTATTCTTTTTACATATAGCTTAGAAGGTTGTTTTGCGATTTTAAACGCACGTTCAACCACGTGATCTCATTGGAAACAGTGCAAAAGTTTTATTTTCCTTTAAATAAAAAGCCTTAACCCCACTCTAGTCTTCAACTTTAACCTCACTCACTCACCCCCCTCTCCCATTTGGTAGGTATCCCAAATGAGAGGGGCAGGAGAGGGATTTAATCTGTCTAGTCAAAGCTTTGGAAAAGGGCACTTGTTGTGAGTCTATAACTATCTGAAACTCTCTTTGTGACAAATATCATCGGAACGAATTAAACATATATTGAATAATCAAAGTATTTAGTTTACTACTATGATGGCTTAAGAGTTAGGTACCTTTTTTTTTCTTATGGAATCCCCCACGGGTCATGTACTCACCAATAGCGTTACGAGTAAATGCTACTGTTAACAAGTATTAAATTAAGAAAGTAGTAATATGTAATGTGTAACCTACCTATATTACTAGTAGTTATTTGTAAAGAAAAAAATAAAGCAACTTTTTTCTTCATTTAAGCAATCAAATAGTATATGGATGAACAAAAAAAATATCATTCTTTAAACTTTAAATTGAATTCTTTGAGTTCAAATCCTTGTTGTATAATTTACGTCTTTCATAGTATTTGCATAAGTTAGTATAAATAGAAGCGTAAATTATTTGTTTAAACATATTGACATTGGTCAAGAAATCCCCGTGCGGTACTGAGCCTGAGCGAATAATGCGAGTTTTTTATGCATCCGCAATAATATTTATAAATATGGGAATAAAAGTCTTGTAACTACAGAGGAACGGGAACGAAACGGCCTTGTAACGAAAACGCCCTAGGAGTTTTACGCTTTGGCGTGAACGATTTCTTCTTACTACTAGTAACACTTTGTTCAAACAGTGAATCGAACCAAATATCCAAATACTTTAATGAACAATGTGCTTTTTGGCCTGACCGTTTACGCATTAAGTGAGCATTCATAACGATTCAAATTAAGCCTTCTTCTAAAGTGAAGAAAATGGTTATTATAACGCCTGCAAAAGTGATTATAGCAATTATTTGTAAAAGGAAATATTACGTAAAAGTCAACTGCTATTACAATTTCTTATCCTTAGCCATTAAGATATTAATAATATTAATGCAATGAATAAGTTACTTCAAAAAGATGATAATTATTTTTAAGCTACTCAGCGGACATCAATGGGTTAACCTAAGTCATATCACTTGAAACTAGCATTCTAGTAAAATCTCATCAAATGTAATTTTAACTGAAGGGGCAATGAAAATTGAAACACCTTAACGTTGCATTATTTATGTGTTTTGTGAAAATAAATTAAGTCCTTTAATAAAAAAAAAAAAATATAAAAAATAAAGGACTCACTAAATCTTATCAACAGGAAATATTTGACGTCACGCAATGGAGAGAGGGGTCCTACAAATGTGACCACCTGTGACAAGGATGGGTCCGAAAATTAAGAAATTCGGATGACGTAATTTATGGATGGCTTCTAATTAATATAATTACTAGGTAAAATCCATCGACCGAACCCTGTTTACACGAATAATACTTGCACCAAGGCATTCACAGCGTTCAACTACACAATTAGAACGGAGTTCCGCAATAGACCACCGCTAAAGCTACTGAAGTTGGGCTTCGTCAAACCTCCATCCTTATTCAACAGTATTCAATTCAAACAAACTTAGCTAAGATGTTTGGCCGACTTTTTAAACTTAATCAACAGTTAAGAGCTTGGTTATTTAATTAATGTTTTCACAATCAGTTTCTTCGGTTTTAGAATTTGAGTTTTAGGTTTGTCTGTTTATAAAGATTTCTAATTAAAACAGAGACACGTTCAGGGGGCGAAGCAAGGAGAAAGCGGAGATGAATCCTAAATTTAATCAATTAGCAAGGTCTAGAATTGCTGCCGTAGACAAGTTCTTCCACCCGTTTATGTAGACAGATAGATAGATAGTACTCTTATGTATTAATTTGTTAATTATGAAGTAGGTTCGGTTAGTGTGTGTTTAAATCAACTTTAAATCAAGTAGGGATCTAGACTATCATCACTTTTGTAGTGTTTTATCTATAGGAGGCGTGAGTTGTGTATCGTTAACCTGTTACTAACAAAATTTGTTAATTTGTTTATTCAACCTTTTAAAATTTGCATTATGATCAAATACCACTCTTTATTAATTACTAGCATTATAGACCTAGCTTTATTTACAAACAAAGTAACCAATAGAAACCAATGTATAGATTGGGATAATCATCTAATTATAAATTACACAAAAACATTTTCCACCGAATTGGTAGTTAGAAATTATTCCAACAAATAGGCCATTCTTTCAAACTACCTCTTTAGGTTTTGAAATATTTGATGTCTACTTCAATAAGCATGTTCTTATTTACTAATAAGAATGATTGAATAAGACTGAGAAATAAGAATTAGGTTTTTAACCAAGCAAAATTAATTTCAAGTGTATTTTTCTAATTATGAATGCGTCGCTTAGTAAAAAGCTTTCTTGAAAGAAAATCAGGCATAAATTCAATGAATGATTTTAAGACTAGGATAGCTGTTTATATTACCAGGTAAAGTACAATGATTTCATACCGAGAATTTGGCAAAGGAGTACCTATACCTATATTTAATCTGTGTTCTAAACAACTTACCTGTATTTAATTTCGCTTTATGTGTTCGCGTTAAAAGGTATTAGAATTGGAGAGAGTTTTCAAGATATTTTCATGCGATTCTGAGGAACTAGCTGAAAACTTTAATTTCACCTGTAGATATATGCTTAATAGGCCCTTATATTAATTTTAATGCAGCAAAAACTGTAACAATATGTTTAGTTTCTGGAAGTGTAATAACTTGGAATCGGTGACATCAAACTAGTTCAAATTTAGGGACGATTTACAGAATTACCGCTTTTAAACGATAACGACTATCCACAATCAGATTAACATGAGCCCGAACTCTTTCCTCGGGTTAAAGGAAATAGGGACTTAAATACTCTTTAAACGTTTAATGAAATTGGAAGAGACGGGTTAAGTCAACCGCTTTATTACAGATTTACAATTCAAATGTTACCGTGGATCGATTTTTTGTTCAAATGATGATCGTTAATCGGGTTCAAATAATTTTTTTCGTTTATCCCTACTGCCATTCCGAATCCCTACCTGATACATTGATTACCCTAATAAATGCGATAAATAGGGATTTAGTATATTAGAAAAGTAATAAGAAGAACTTTTTATGTACTTATACGGGAATTAACGCGATCACGAAAAGGTATTACATACCTCTGAATTGCCTGACGTTTCGACCAGGTTGCACTGGCCGTGGTCACAGGCTGACTGGCTCAGCGGTGCACGCCCTCCGTCGTCGAGATCGTGAGGTAGAAGGTTCTTCATCCACCCGCACATTTTCGATATTTTTAATATTTTTATTCGCGTTAATTCCCGTATAAGTACATAATTATATCATGGAACGCGAAAGTTTAAAAGTTAGTAAGAAGAACTTTGTTCCAAGAGTCAATTTCTATATATATAATATACAAATGAATCCCTATTTACCTTGGTCATGGCATTACGCGCGAACGGTTGGATCGATTTCGCTAACTTTTTTTATGTTTGTTATTGTCAGGAGAAGGTTCTTATGAAAGAAAACATTAAGAAAGTTGCGCGGAAAATTAGAAAATTTAAGAAAACTTAACGACCATATTAACTTTTCTAATGTAACCTTAGCGCTTTTGACATAACTGTCAGTCAATATTCACAGTTAAGACAAGGACAACGTCTGTCGGATCAGCTGGTCAGCTATTTTAAAATAAAATGATCCTCGAATCATTTAATTTTGAATAAAGAATTTTAATATTTATTCATTTTCGGCTTTTTAAAATAATTTTTATTGAAGTGTAGTTATTACATTATTCACAAACACCTATATTGTAGGACTTTATATGGTTAAGCAGCCACGGGTACTAAAACTGCTTGATCTTTGCCTGACACTTTCATCGACTACATAATAGTCGACCATCAAATTCTACGTACTTCAGAAATAGTTTTAAACTAGAAATAAACAATACATTATGTTTGTTGCAGATATAAACGCAATCCTCACACAAATAGAAGTTACACAACCGAAAGAGCTAACAACAGTCAGAAGCATTTACATACCCGCTGAAATCAGAGAAAGTAGTAACCAAAATATTAGTTCAGAGTCTATAGAATCCAGAGAATCTAATATAAAAATTGATGAACTAAAACCAGCCGAACCTATTGAGAGTGCTTCAAGAGCTCTTGTTGCAACGAAACCTAATAGCACAATTAATGGTATAAATAATGAAAAAGTGCAAAAAAACGTATCATTACCCGTCAAGTATCCAGTAAAAGAAAACAGAAATGCAAATGATGCCAAAATAAGAAATCACGTGAGATACGATGAAGTTACAGGAGAATTAATAGATGGTGACCATCCCTGTCATAGAGAATGTAGGGAAGGGGAAGAGCCAATGATTTGTTATTATCATTTTGTGCTTGAGTGGTATCAAACTATGAGCAAGGCTTGCTATGACTGTCCATTCAATTTGTCGGACTGTTATAGACCCGACTGTATTCCAGCGGATGGGATGAATCGTCCTTTGAATGTGGTTAATAGAAAAATGCCAGGGCCAGCTGTAGAGGTGAGTAGTGAATATTTTAAAACTTTTCTAATATACACAGAAAATATTTGGTCCAAAATTGTTTGACCCTTTTGTTTGGTGTTTGGAACAAAGAAGTAATGTTTTTAATATTAAACACAATGTTTTGTGTTTGCAAAGCTTATAATGCAACTTTTATTTTTATTTTGAATATACTCCTGGGTTCATTCCTTTTTTTGGAATAAGCTAAGTTATCACTTGTAGTAATTTTTGTAATGTCCGAAAAGTTTTTAGCTTTAAGCTGCAAACATTTTACTTGTTTGCATTTTTTACGAATACAATTTGAGATAGATTTCAGTGTCGTAGTGACTTTCCAAAAATACAATTAACGGGCACAAAATACACCCAGACTGAGAAACAATTATTTGTAAGAGACACAAATCAGTAAAACTCAACGCAGTGTAAATTGGTGAGGTGGTAAACCGCTGCGCTATTCATGCAGTTAAACGCTCAGTATCAAGCAGTTAATATTGTAATTTTCGCAATTGGGCCATTAGCTTTTAAAGCTGATTTAAGCGCGATTTGTGCTGTTTATTACAGTCACAACATGTATACCTTGTTACTAACTAATTTCATAAACATTATTCTTTCCCATTAAAACATTTTTATGTTAACAATTGTGCAACTGACAAAATGTATGTGGAATTAAAGCAACATTTTCTGAACAAACACAGTGCAATGCGATATAATTTTCTATGTATTCTACGTTCATTCGCATGACCTAGCGGAGTTGCTAGCGAAGGCAATTATGGAATGAATTAGCTTTCGGCAACATTCAAGTTGTATGAGTCAACTGCGGTAAGCCACATACTCTAACTTTTACTATAAATGTGCATTGTATCACATGTGGGTATTCGTGTGATATGTTTTCATAGAAGATAAAAAAACAGTCTAAATGGTTATTTATTCAAAAGCAATCTGAAAATATTGCATGAGAAATGAAATTAAGTCGAAGCTTACCTAAGCTAATGCGTACCGTCCTTATCAAATATTTTTACAAAGGCAATGTTTTCTTTGTGAAATAATGTAATTCTTTTTTTATAAACTATTTTCATTTTATTTTTTAATATTTTGCTGGGTTAATACCTTTAGTCATATTTCATTCTCCAATAGCTTTAGTTTTGACGTAGTATTTATAGAAATCACTATTTGGATTATGGCTAAAAGTGAAAATTATACCTACGCATACCGGCCGTATTCGATTTGTGTTCTTGGAATTTTGTATCTTGAGAAATCATTAAAACTACAACAAATATTAGGTTAAAAAATATCCTTTTAGCATTCTGAGGTTTAGTAGTTTGTACAAGCGTAGAGAGATGTACAAACTTATTTTCTATTCCAGGTCTGCCAACATGATCGCGTGATCGTAGATGTAGAAAACGATTTGATGACCGAAGGTACCACGGTCCACTGGCATGGACAACATCAGAAAGGCACTCCATACATGGATGGCACGCCTTACGTTACGCAGTGTCCAATTTTACCGGAGACAACCTTCAGGTATGGCAAAATATAGTGATTCATGTTAGTGTATTGTGAGTTCGAGTGTTATTGAGAGTTTGAGTGAAATCGGGCATGTTGAATACAGAACGCATGCGTTTGTCTGTCTGGTTTTTTTATATGCCTACTTCCCACTGAGCCGCAAAACAGTGACAGGCTCTTTGGCTTAAGAATTTTTTTACTGGGAATTATCGCCCCTATGCCAAAAGCTGAGTACACCTATAGTTGTCACTCCAACACATAGCGAGGATCCTCCGAATAGGCTAATTGATCATGCCTGGCAGGCCACGGCCCAATGGTTGAATGATGTTACTAATCTAGAACTATAATCAGCGTGAGAGGTTTCATTACGAGATGTAGGATCAACTACATATGTATAGTTTTGCTTTGTCATCGCTAAATGGAACTGAAGGACATTTCACTGTATATGGATGTTGCTACAACAGTTTTTTCTCTGGTTATTCTCATTGTTCTCTATTTTCAGATACCAGTTCAATGCAACGCTCTCAGGTACTCACTTCTGGCATTCTCATTCTGGAATGCAACGTGCGGACGGCGCAGCTGGGGCATTGATAATAAGAAAGCCCAAATCTCAAGATCCCCATGGCAGCTTATATGATTATGACAGGTTTGGGCATATTTTTAACCGACTTTAAGATGAAGGAGGTTCTTAATTCAGCTGATTTTTATATTAAGCCTCGATAGGTTTTACTCGATAAGTCTCATTACAATTTGAGAAAAAAATAGCTAGTTCACTTTGCGGTTACATTATTATTGAAGTCAATTTCACATTTTATTGGAGAATGTATTGATTTAGGTATCTACCTACACCTGGCGAAAATGCGAACATATCCTTAACATTTTCCTTAACAACCGAAGCAAGTTCAATAAGTCGTTAAACAGGAAAAAATCTACACAACTCATAATTAAGTTCAAAAGCTTTTGAAACAAAATATTACGTTTTCAGTCTTTTTATATTAACATTTTGGCAACTGATAGAGTTCTGTATTTTAAAGCTTTCATAAAAGCATATTCACATTATACATTTGCACATACAATGTTAGAGTCAGTAAATCATATTTGATGTTCACCGAACCTGCCGTGTCATAGGTTAAGCCCAGGTCAATATTTATTGTGCACGACTACAGTTTACACACTACGAGACTGTTGTTTGAACAACTTGTTGTTCCGGAAAAATACAGATGATTTCGTAGTGTCACGGGATTGATAAATAAAAAGATCTTTAAATTCAGGTTATTATGTATGTAGTCCTTTTTTTATGGTATAGGGAGCAAACGAGCAGACGGGTCACCTGATGGTAAATGACTACCGCCGCCCATGGGCACTTGTAACTCGAGAGTCACAAGTGCGTTGCCGCCGTTTAAGGTGGGAGTAGGAGAAGAGGGGAAGAGGGGGGGGAGAGTAGGAAGAGGGGAAGGACGGGAATAGGGGAGAGAGAAGGGTTAGGGCCTCCGGTAACCTCACTCACGCGGCGAAATGCAATGCAAGCATTGCTTCACTGCCGGTTTTCTGTGAGGCTGTGGTATCGAGTGGAGTCGAGCCGGGCCCATACGTGCCGAAGCATGGCTCTCCCACGTAAACATTTGCCTTTCCTTGCGACATTGCTATAATTAATCGTTGCTACGATAAGCAGGCTCTTATTCTTAATCAGGACTTACTAAGGTACGCGATAACAAAATCTGGGTCTATCCTTTTAAGCAGAAAACATTTCAGTAGCAATTTAAATTAAATCAGAGGGCAGAGTTATACGGCTCAGATTGCCTGGCAACAGCCAATTCGTCACGCAAACACACACAAACAGGACTAGAAACATCGACTTTTAGTATCGACGACCCTAATTTAACTTGGCAATATTAAAAATCAATCAAGTCATTTTTGTTCTTTTTTTCAGATCGGAACACGTAATGCTAGTGACAGACTGGATCCACGACTTGGCAATGTCAATGTTCTCAGACCATCACCACTCAAAGGGCGACAACAAGCCTCCGACGCTACTTATCAACGGAGTGGGCCGGTTCAAGGTCTTCAATAATGATACCACAAAACCACTTTATATGAGGGCAGCTAGATTTAATGTGGAGCAGGTAAGATTAAGCTTATTTCTCTTCTTATATAAAAGGCATAACCAAAATACAAACCAAAGTACAGTACCTACATAGATAGGTATAGTATGTTGTATATTTACCATCATTTTAAAAGGAGTAATGTGCGCCTGTTATGGTCGTGGCTCCGAAACGGATGGATCGATTTTGATTATGATTTTTTCATTGAAAGCTGACTTGATCGAGGGAAAGTCTGTTTATCCGTTTGAAAATCATCAGCTCTTCTCTAATCGTTGAAGGGATTTTTGAGTAGGGCGTTTATTTGAAATTTTTATTTTATGCTTCTTTTCTTGCATTGTTGCAGTGTAGTGCTGTTTATTTTTTTATTTATATTATTGGTTATTATTAAGCAAAGAGACCTTCCGCTTGATGGTAAGTCTGCCTATAAAATTCACAATACTAGTAGGCTCACTCGTACTTTGGCAACTCTACTCAGCAGAAGAAATAAAACATTACCCCCTTATGCTCTTCTATAGTTCACTTCAGAACTTCGATATCACCTAGTAATTGTGTTGTGGAGATCTGATGGCAGTCGCATTAAAATATCGAAGTCCAGCCGTATCGCAGTTAGACTGAAAGCCGACCCCAACTTGGTTGGGAAAAGGCGCGGAGGATGAAGATCATGCTTCAGAGGTGCTTCATCAGTCAGAGCAAAACCAATTTTCTTAATAAACTTATTAATTAACTGGGTCTGAAGTCACACTTAGTTCTAATTTTAGCTTATTTTAATCCCTGAAAGTTGTTGCAAACATATTTAATGGGTTTGATTCTGCTTTTTAGCAAAAAAGGCACCTTTTTAAAAGTTATGATGAGAAGTTATACGTTCACGATGACTGTAAGTTCTTATATGTAACATAATAATATTTTCACATTTGTGTTTGTTATGTAACTTTGCGAAGAGTTTCTTGAGTGGCAAATTGGTCTATATGAAATGTACTTCCACATAGAATTATTTCCCACTAATTATTTAGCATTGTGCTTGAAGTATCCGATTTTGTTTCGTTCAGCCTTATGTCGAGATGTACTTGGCCTTCGAGTGAGGTTGGAGGTCCATCGATTCAAATTTTAGATATCAATAGCAAGTAATCTAACAAAAATACATCAAGAATTTTACCTCGTAGGGAAGTTATGATGATATTTGCATTAAAAAAAAATTACTGTGATAGGTAGGGTACTGTAGAATACTACTCAAAATGAAGTTGCCTGACTGGTAAAGTAGGTTAGGTTAAATATATATAGGTTAAACTAAGTTACTACTGGTTTAATGATGTATTTCTAATAGTATTTATTGTCGCTAGAACATCATTGCGAGTGCTAGTTTTTTGGGGGTTGCCTTTAATATCTATAATTGCTTACTACCAGATGAGGCATGAGTCCCGAGGAGAGATCTAGTCATATGCACGTCACGTTGCCACACAGTTTGACCTTTGGAACACATCTTCATGTCTTCAAGGTTCATGTGCATATACGCTCACAAGTAAATGAATTCTAAAACACATTACAAAACACGATTTAGGCGTAAACACAGAACACGTATAAACATACTTCGAATTTTTTCTATTACACTCATTACATATAGAAACACCCAGACCAACGTAAATAATTACATTAATGCTTATAAATATTACGTGTTAACAGACTTCGAGTCCTCACCAGGTTTTTATCTTTTTAAACCCTGAATAAACTTGTACGCTTTGTAAAGATATTTTAAAATTAGATTAAACTCGTCCTGACTTGGTCATTTCTGTGCCGTGCGTAGCTCCTCTACTACCTTGGACTAATACCAAGTATCATTTATCCGGCCATAAGAAACCTTACAACAGTTTCGCAGTAATTAAAACTCATCCTTATTTCTAGGGCTACAAGTACCGATTTCGAGTGATCAACGCTGAGTTCCTGAACTGTCCTATTGAGCTTACAGTGGACGGTCATAACATCACTGTGATTGCTTCGGACGGTTACGACCTGCAGCCTATTACTAGTAAGTGATCATTGTAATAGCTATACCAGAACTGTAAGAAGCCGGAGTGTACATATTTAAGGAAATAACTATTGAATATATTAGCTGATGGAAGAGACAGATGCTTGCTTCATAAGAGTTGATTGTTATAATATGTTTACTTTCGGCATAAAGTTTCTTATCGCACGTTAAGCTTCAGACGCTGGCGGATACGATTGGACGGAAAAAAGTGTTAGCGCAAAGAAAATGCTGACCACGAGTTGATTTATTTTATTTACGCCATCTGTGGATTCTACGCGATACTACTGTTGTATACTAATTATCTATGTATTAGTTCAGTCAACATTCACAGATGGCGCAATTTTAATTTCGAATTTTTATAATATTTACTATATTTTGATACAATTTATTCGATCCGTTAAATATATTTAAATATAGGGAAAGGAACTTCGTTCCAACCTGGTATCCCATAGACACCTCACGCGTTTTTATTTTTAAGGGACTTTGATTGCGGTAGATCAAATCCATAACTTCCTAATTTAAATACATTTTGCGCAATAGGGAATTATTCCTCTTTCACTGGCACTAAAACATGCAATTAATGAACACAAACTTCACGCATACTTAGGAACGGAGCTATTATAATTTTTTAACTACGCAATCCTGTGTGGAGAGTCAAAACGACTGAAACCAAACGGTATCCCGGACATTAATATGTTCCCACGGATGTCGCGAGTTGCGCTTATATTGTATTGCTATTGCCATATACCAAGTTTGAATCACGTATTTCAAAAATAGATGAATCCCGATGCTGCCTTAAAAAGGGCTTCAAAAAAGTGTGTGTGTCTCAGCTTCGACGCATGACTGGAGTTTATAATCTTACGGTGACATATTAAACATACATACTTACATGCGTCGCTCTCTCTCTCTCTGTCTCTCTTTCCCTCCCACCTTCTTCCTCTCCCCCTTTCTCCCCTCTATCTCCCTATCTTTTATTAGACTCACGACTGGAGTTTACAATACAATTACATTTACACAGACACTTTTATGCACATACATGATTTCCAAAGTCACTAAAACTTAACGCTTTTGAGATAACGCTTTTATTAATTTCACTCATCATAAAATTTAAGGAGTTAAAATCCAATTATAATTATTAATTTTTAGAAAAAAAATACAAAAACCGACTTCAAGACTCTACCTACATCTCTAAATTTAACCTAAAAAGAGTTTGACAAACCAAAACGTCATCTGTGTATATATATGCGAAATAATCGCGTTACAAACATACAAAAAATCATACAGTTGAATTGAGAACCTCCTCCTTTTTGAAGTCGGTTAAAAATATCTACCATTTAGACAGGTCAATTAAAACTAACAGACATATTAAAAAAAAACAGATGTCACTATTGTAAATAACCTTACGTAAATTATATCCACGTCGATCTTAAGCCTCTGACGTTTACGGCCAACAATATAATGAATTGAAAAACATAACAAGAGCAAAAAGTTAGAACGATTCGCTGTGATATTTTTCATTTTTGTGTTCATTTAAATTCAAATCTCTGTATTCTTTTGTCATTTGGCCCGTGACACGTATACGCATAATAACAGTAGTCCAATGAGGTCGTATTGTTTACAGGATATTATCTACATATTTTTTGTAAGCGTACATCGAGAGACCATGTAATAAAAATTACCATGACTAACCGTCATAACATAATAATATGTTCATTATGTCTACATGCGCGATTCGAAATTCTGTTCCTCATAGGTTTCTTGTTCACTTATAATCGTTAGTTTCAAATATCGTACCGCCACTCGACAAACAGTCTTCTCCGTAGACAGTGCATTATCTTTTTAACCGACTTCAAAAAAGTAGGAGGTTCTCAATTCGACTGTATTTTTTTTTTGTGTTTGTTACCTCAGAACTTTCGACTGGGTGAACCGATTTTGATGATTCTTTTTTTATTTGAAAGCTGTTGTCCCATTTCAATTTGGTCCAATTCTGACAATGGCATCCATGAGAAAACCGTATGAGTCTTTTATGGAATACTTTTTTTTTAAGTCGGTTTTTCTTTAAAGAATTATTCTTTTTACTTCGGGAGTATTTTCTTTTCTGCATTTTTATACTGTTGTGAATGCTAACTATGATATTAGGCTAGCAAAATGAAACATGATACTTATGGATCAATCACGATGTCCCCTTTTTGAACTAGAGTCACCTAGTATCTGTACCATATCAACTAAATGTCATGGCGACTAAACTTAAGCTCAACCAGCCATCCCCGCAGTTCAACCTGTGTTTACGGTCACTACTCCGCTCATAATAGTCGTGTTGATGTTATATAGCCCTTAGCCTTCCTTGATAAATGGCTATCCAACACTAAAAGATTTTTTTAAATTAGAACCAGTAGTTCCTGAGATTAGCGCGTTCAATCAATCAAACAAAGTCTTGTCAAATCAGACAAAAAGAGAACAATTTTCTGACGTTGAGAGATCTAAAAAAATCCTGTATATATTACTGTCTGAGTTCCACACTATTTGTCTCATTTTATAATGGTAGCTATTTACATAATATATATAATAAAGCGTCGTTATGAACTGTAGCCGGTGTACATGACTGAAGTGTTTACTGGTATATGGCGTATAGACAATATACAAGTTAGAAATTTGTAAAATTACACATCTGCCGAATTAAATATTTCCGAATTGGAAGAATTAGACATTCAAAAAATTAGTTATTTGGGTAACTAGGCGTTAGTAACAATTTTTAGCGTATTGTTCTAACTTGGAGTATTGTTATTGTATCTGTTCGACGGCTGGGATCATGTTTTTTCGCTCATTACCCACCTACTATCTCGCCATTCTAGATGTTACTTCGTTGTAACCGGGATGGCCTGGAGCTTTGATGCGTTGTCCTTACTGCTTTCTAATCGTTTGTATATTCGAAGGATTTCCTTTGTAAGCTTTGCATTTACTGTGAATTTTCTGGTATAAAGTTGTATGATTGTTTATTTAAGAATAGAAAATTTATCGAGCAAGAAACGTTTAATATTTGTAGTTTAAATCGGGGTGCTTGATGTACAGTTGAAAGAGCCCTCATCCAACATCCTGATGGTGTATATGGGCTGTTTGGTAGGTAGGTACATAAAAAGTACTTGGGGGGTTAATAAGTAACAGCGTCGTACTTATAGATTAAAAAAGGTGTTAAGTAAACATAATGTAAATTTCCCTACTTCGTGATTTTTAAGAGTAGTGGCTAGCCAGCTTTTGTTATGTTAGACATTTAAATTTGAAGTTAGAATTACACTAAACCTAAATCAGTAAAAAACTTGTAGAAACAAGCGTAGATTAATTTGAATGCCTTTTTAGATCCCATCGATGTTTACATTTCGTAACCATTATCAGGTTTCCAAAATAATCATGGACATTGATAATTAAATGGATGATTGGAATGGAAGCAAAACAAATCCAAGTAATAACAAAACAATGAAATTGTAAACTATTTCACGGGATTAGCAAATGAATTTGCATACCGAATTATTTTGTAGAACGGGAATGCATACATCTCGTTAACAAAGAGAAGAGCGAAAAATACGAATAAAGTTAATTGAAACTCTTGTCGTCTCGTTATAAAATGCAAAATAGAATCATTCGTTGACTTTTACCTCCTGTTTGGTTTTCATTAGGGTTACCCCGAATTCATTTTCAATCTTTAAAAAAAATATTATATAATATATATTGCTTATTTCATTTTGTTTGTCAATGTTATAAATTTAAACGGTTTTGTTAAACCGTGGGGCGTCGTCTTTACGAAAATAAATTAAAATCTCAGTCTCTGCGAATGAGATTTTTGTTATAACATGCTACGTGAAATCCAACTTTGGTATACTTTTATTCAGAATTCAAGTAGATTTCAAGTATACAAGCGTTGAGTATCCCGCTTGTATACTTGTTCGTCCGATATTTTATAAAACTTTTAAAACAATTTCGAATTTTATTTGGGAATAGAATAATTGAGTTCATTTACCATATATATCGTTTAGCCATTTTTTGCATTTATAAAAAAATTCCAATGCATAGAACAAGTTGAAAAAAGCATTACTTATTTTTGTTCAATGTCAGAAGTAATCAATAAGAAAAGCTTTCTATCAAAAATTTGTACTATTTTTATAACTATTTAAGTGTATTGCCAAATATTTATATACCAAATAAGTTTAATACAGAGCTTAAATAAATAAATCAGAGATTCTACGTACCTATTTAGTTCGTATTTTACAAAACATTTTAATAATAATCAGACCTAAAGTTACAAATTCATACTATGTTTATTATACTGAATATAGTACACTCAATTGTGGCTTCAATTGTTAAATACCCGAAATATTTATTACCAAATAAAAAGTATTATTCTACAGTTTCACTATTTCCCACTAGGTATTTTATCAAAATAGTAGTCTTACACCCATTCATTCTGACAAGTATCTCGTCACGCTATTATTTTTTTTTCACTATAGGACGTTCTTACCTTCAATACTAGTCTTATACAAGACTGTTCTACGATTAATCTGCGGTTCCGTTATACTAAATGTTTCTACGTATGGCCTACTATTTGGCAATCACTTCTAGCAACTAGCAATCGCCCAAGCCATTATTACACTATATACACATCTAAAACATTTAACTGAACAACCAAAACAATCAGTTAGCATACATGTTTAAAACTATTAAAAATTAAATATATTATTTCATGACGTTTGTGATAGCGTTGTATGAAAAGATCAGGACTAAAATACTGTGTGACAAATATGCAATTTAGAAGAAGGTTCAACTCAAAAAGTCTTTATTAAATTATAGACCCTTTTAGTAGAAAAAAAAATTGAATTAGAATAAAAAAGCCAGCAGGGAGTGTCAACCCTATTATTTTTTAGAAGCAGTCCACTTTTGCTGTATTAGGTTATTCTAACACCTACTGGGAATGCTGATCAAACACTGATTGATTATTCAAGCTCTTCCTATGCTCTTCAACACACATATAAAATGGGTTATTAATGAAAGACGAGCAATTCCGTAAAGTGTTTGATTTTCAGAGTTGAATTATTTAATTTTGATCATAATTGGTCCTTTATACACCGCGTTTTTACAACGTTCGTAATTATACATAATAACTGCCTTTACTTTCCTTTAGTTTTCCTGTACAGCGTACAGTCAGTTGATACATGATTTTTTATTGGGAGAATTGCTCCCACGAAATTGAGGGAAAGCGGCGTTTATTGCGGCGTTTTCACTAACTGATTGATATTCAGCACAATTTTTTGCAAAAGACATGGGCCGAACACGGAAGAGGGAATGGGACTCTCTCTGGCGTTATTTGGTCGATCGCGTTGTGGCGTTATTTGGAAAATGGGGAGTATTTTGAAAGAAAAAGGTGGGTAAGAAAGTAAGGCAATAGAAGGAAAGGGGAGTGTAAACAATTGCTGGAGAAGGTCAAAGTCTGGCAGTTGCCGTTCGAGCCCTCTAACTACTTAAAGGTGAACTAAAATATTCTTTGAAATGGCTGTAGGCATTCCGTTATGTGTGCCATAAAACGTGAATTTGAACATGACCAATCAATTTATTTACGAGTATTTATAACGTTAATTTTAAATAATTTATTTAAAATGAAATTCAAGCAACTGTAATCAATTTAATTGCAACATTCCTTTTGAATGTTTTTGCTAATTCAATAGTGTAGGTGCTGCAAGCGGCACGACATGAATTAAAATGAGTGGGCGCTTTTCATATTTTATTAATAGTTTTTCAAAAGGCTACTTTTTAAATTATATTGTAAAATAATCTGATGTCTAAAAATTTTAAATGAAATGAAACGAAACTTTATTTCACATAAGTAGTGTTATTTATTATAACTAGCCGTCCCCGCAGCTTTTTCTGCGTTTATGGTTACTGCTCCGCTCCTATTAGTCGTAGCGTGATGTTATATATATATGTGTGTTATAGCCTATAGCCTTCCTCGATAAATGGGCTAT
Source organism: Euplagia quadripunctaria (assembly GCA_963859945.1). Classification (NCBI taxonomy): domain Eukaryota; kingdom Metazoa; phylum Arthropoda; class Insecta; order Lepidoptera; family Erebidae; genus Euplagia; species Euplagia quadripunctaria. Next base: position 9,741,406 of record OY982583.1, read on the forward strand.
CCAACACTAAAATCATTTTTCAATTCGAACCAGTAGTTTCTGAGATTAGCGCGTTCAAACAAACAAACTCTTCAGCTTCATAATATTAGTATATATGAGGCGTTGAGTGTCTAACATATTATTATAACCCTTCTATTTAGCCTGCGAGTTACATATGAAAGTTAAGTAGAATTTAAATTTATCTATAAATAGTCATGCATGAAATTTTTTGTTGTATATAACATTGCAATGTCATACCTGTAATATTATAAATGTGACAATTTGGATGGATGGATGGATGGATGTTTGTTACTCTTTCACGCAAAAACCACGAAACCGATTGCGATGAAACTTGGTATGTAGATAGCTGGAGACCTGGATTAACGCATAGGTTACTTTTTAACCCGATATTCCCACGGGATCGGGACTTACGGGGGTGAAACCGCGGGACGCTACTAGTTAGAAATAAAAATATGATTCATAATCTTGTTTTGGATTTAAAATTTTATTTATATTGCCTGTAAAATAACTTACTTCATGCATCTAATTTTTATTCTACGTAATTTTTATTGCTTCATCAAGAATTAAAAGATAAGAGTTAATGTGGCGAAAAACAATAGTCCAAATCAGTGCGACAGTTTGCGCAAATGGACTTCAACTTGATTTAGCGTGAATCGATCAGAACATATTACTTGAATTTCATGGCGACTAGCAATTCGGGGTATAATAAAGCTACGGACATACTTTAAAGTTGTGCTCAAAGCCAAAATTTAAAAAAGAACAAATAACAAAATGGTTTTGTTTTTGAATCAATTTCACTGACTGGTTCCAAATAACATTTTTTTTTTATTTCATAAAGAACGGATCTTTTATACTCTATATTCTTTTACTAAAATTCACAAAACACAATACAACTATCACAAAGGTTTGTATTGTGTGAATTCAGGAATCACAAAAAAAACGTAATCCGACATCTAAGTATTAAGATATGTGAGGTCTGAAAAGCATTTATTTTTGCGTTTGTCAAATATTTCAATATCGTTTGAGAGTTTTTCTTTTTCATCGTCACTAACTTAACCACCCCTTTAGAAGTATTGGTCTATGTATGTAAATTTCATGTAGCTTATCTGTTATATGAAGGCGGCGGATGATGAGACCGCGACCGGTTGTTACAAAAAAAAAAAAAATTAACTTTTAAAAACTATCACCGACTTCAATGCGTTTAAATGATAATAAATTATAATAAGCTGTTGCTTCATCCCTTCATTTTCTACCCTTAGAGGTGGAATATTTACTGAAAATTTTAATGGGACTAACATTGAGTACAACGAATTCAATGAAAAAATTAATGAGTGAAATCAGTTCGCAAATGGCGAAAATATCGCGTAACACACACACGAAAAAAAAACAGTCGATTTAAGAACCTACTCCTTTGTGAAGTTGATTATAGCACGGTAGGTACAGAACAATAATTACAATATCTCAGTATATAATTCTAGCTATTTTTTAGGGTTCCGTACCTCAAAAGGAAAAAAAAAGGAACCGTTATAGGATCACTTTGTTGTCTTTCTGTCTGTCTGTCAAGACCCTTCTTCTCAGGAACCCGTGGACGCATCAAGTTAAAATTAATATACCAAACATAAGTCTACGGTCCCTTGAAGCTGTAAAAAATCAAGTTTCTAAGTCAACGCTATCATAAAATATGGCCACTTAAGCCTTATATTTGACTAATTTTGAACATTTCACAGGTAAATTAAAACCAATAGGGTACTTCCCATTGGCCTAGAATCACGAAATTTAGTAAGAAGCAAGGTCTGATAGCAAAAGTACATGAAAAACCGAAAGTTGGTAATTTATTGTTATATCACTTAAAAAAATAGTTTTTGTGATTACAAACTTATATTTTGCGGTTGGATTTTTGACTTTGTCGTACATCACAACCGCAAAGTTAAGTTTGTCTTTCTAAAAAGACGAGCAGAAGTCTCCGAGAATTGATGCCCGAGATGGACGTATTATCTACATACAAGTTTGTTTGCTCACGGAACCCTCGGTGCGCGAGTCAGACTCGCACGTGTCTGGTTTTTTGTTATTTATGAAAGCAATGTAACACAAAACAAACTGACGTAGGTAGGTATATATGTATGTAGAGGGTATTACAGACAATACCGTAAATTTTATGAATAAATCAGTTTCAAAATAAATTTTTCAAAATTTTATTTTGAAACTGAAATATTAAACTTGAAAATTGACCGATACATCTAATATTTCGTATGTGAGAGGGCTACCATTGAAATTGAAATGAAAATTTTAGTTCGTTAGGAAATGTGCACCTACATTATGATTTTTTTTTTCTAAATCCCCTTTTTTCTAGCTAAATAAACTATTTGTCAACTACAAATAACGTTCCTAAAATTTGTCTAAACCTTTCTGTAACATCCTGTATATAATTATGTATGAATAATTAGGTTCTGTTCCTTTGTTCTGATAGTAAGTGGTTGGTGCCTAGAAACAGTTGCACAACACTATCTTCGTGACGTCAATCGTGTGTTGCTCACGTGATGCTCTTCTTCACTATAACATCTTATAGCTAAGTGCTAATTAAGTAAGTTTCTAGGCGAATAACTCAATAAACTCTGTCCTATCCACGTCGTTTTACGTGTGTCTATACAAAAAAATGTTTCGTTGAGAAACATAATTAGTGACGTAGATGTTAGAACGACCTCAATATTCGTGAAAATTGAACGAAAGTAATTACCAACAAAGTCGCCACCCTTATACTACATACGAATTTTACCTGTCCTTGGGTTAAGTTGTTCAGGTCAAGCGGCGGGCCCATCCCGAGGGTACGAAATGGGCTAACGAAAGTAATCAGAGGTCAAACATGGAAAAGGTTGCATATTTTTGTTTGTATAACCGCGAGATGTGTTGCCCTATATTTTTTGGATTTCTACCTTTCGTAATGTAAGGACGGGATGAAATATGGTGTTATTTACCTTCCATAGTAACACCTTACGCGTTAGAAGATTTAATTAACGTTTTTTAACTCCTATATTCGAATAGAAGGATATTTGACTCCTAAATTCGAATTGGATTTTTTACGTTAACATAAAAATATTAAGAAAACTACCTCAAAATTCAGATGTTTTTTTAACAACATTAATATTATGTTGTTGAAACATCTGTTATTGTGTAGGTATCTCAAGAGTATTCTTGTTAAGTCTTCTAAGCTGAAATCCTTGTTAGATGTTCACGTTTTTACGAGTAATATACGGTATGATAATTAAAAATTTAAGTCTTATCCAAAAACTGAGTTTTTCATAAAGTATTGGTCGAACTTTTTGCAATTGCTTTCCTATAAACTTTCAACTAATATTGTTGTGTGTGTTTTGTTTGAGAGGTCGTAGGCATGTAAGTAGATATTTAAAATCAAACCCGTTTGAGAAAACTATCACGTTATCTTAGGGACAAATTAAACTAAATCTGTACTTAGTAATATCCCTTATAAAGTAACTTTATACTTTGACAGATTGAAAAAATGTCTGTAAAACGTCTTTATTATCAAATTAAAGCGGCATTTAGAGGTATTGCCAAAAGGTGACTCCGACTTCAAATTATTATAATAAATTAGCAGCGCGGTTTCATCCGCGTAAGGACGGGCGCGATCCCGTGGGAATATCGGGATAAAAAGTAGCCTATGCGTTAATCCAGGTCTCCAGCTATCTACATACGAAGTTTCATTGCAATCATCCATTCATCCATCCATCCAAACTTTCACATTTATAATATTAGTGGGATAAATTATTGAATGGTCATTCAAGTGACAAATTAAATAAGAAAGAACCTTTGTGGTTGAATGACTTTTAGGCGCCTTGTAAAGAGTAACTTGTAAAGCTGCTGTCTTCCAAAAGTCAACTAGAGTGCATACTATATGATATGGAAGTATTAGTAAAAGAAAAATCATTACGTTTACGTTAGAAATTGCTAAGATTTCATTTAACGTTCCTTTTAAAAATTACACCTTATTTTCGTTTTGACTTCATAAAACTCCCTACTGAAGATAGAAAATAAATAGTAAGTTATGGCTTTTGGCGGTTTAACTTTTCTCGGCTCTGAAAGTTAAAAAACCCCTTCCTGTTATTTACATAAGTATATAAGTGTGAATAATTCTTTAATAGACTTCTAAAAACAGGCGATCGCTGATTACATTTTGATACTATAGTAAAGTGAGTCTTTGTAGATTGGTATTTGTTGGAATGGAAAATAAAGCTGTATTTGCTATTATTTTAAACAACAGGAAGTAGCGCATAGCGTTTACTCGTTTATCAAAATTGTTTGGAGATCCGCAACATTTATTCTATCGCGAAAAGCTATTCACTGTATCACAAAGTCAAATGACCAATAACGACATTATGTTTGTATGTATTGGTATATACTAATTCATTTGGAAACGTGAGAGCTAAGCGACACTGGTCCCCGTATAAATTAACCCCTGAGGAATATCCGCTTGTTTTTATTTTTCCGGGGTACTCTTTTAGCTGTCATCTTTAGTTAAAAAGCTGTGAAATTGGACAAATAATAAAAATAAATAACAAATTTCAATAGCATATGTGTATTTTAAGGATAATCGATTTATGAAAAAGCGAAAATTTCATTCAATATAAAATACCTCCCAATATATATACCTACTTCATGTAATTAAACAATCCTTGCATATTTTTACTTTTATAGTACAATAAACATTTGGTAGATATACAATTGTATCATAATAAAACTGCTATATTAACGTGTATTTCCCACATTAATTTTACCAGGCGAATGAATACAGCCCACATTACATTTGCACATTCGAATATACAGAATTCCAACACCTCTCGTAGCGGTAAAATGCCATTACTTGTTTATTTTTGAAGTGGCCATAAGGGACGGTTCTATTTCGAAACTCTCTTTATGCCAAAATGACGGGCGCATAATTAGTATAGTTTAAACATTTACGGGTACATAAAACCCATGGTACATAGCTGAGTAGTTCATGTTCCTAACAACCGTCTGTAACGAAACCTGACTCTTTGATCTCCTACATTTGAATATGTAAATTACCAGAGGATGGGCAGGGAAAAGCTGGCCAACTAAACGCTTCCGTTCTCCAATTTAATGTTGATTCTAATTCTAATATTAGTTCAGGATATTTGGAAGCGGTAAAACCAACACTTGATTTTAATTTCCTTTTGAAATGTTTACATAGTTGAAGTAGTTTTTTTAAGTCTGTGGAACTTAATGATAAGAGAATTATGTAATGGATTTCCTAAAGCTGCACTATTTAATGTAACAAGCTTTATGCTTTGCGATAGCTCAGTCTTATTTTTTGTTGTCTATGTTGATGTGTAAGTTTATTGTAAGAAAATGCAACGTTGTGTCAAAATTAAGTCATCGATCGACTTTCGAGTTTTATGAGCACAAATAGATAATTAGTCTTTGTATTTTACAAGTATAGATGTTTGTCTATAACTATTTTAATAGTTTTCGACGTCCCTGGTAGCCAAAACTGTTATTCCTACTTCCCAATACCTTCTAACTAATTCTGACTTTCAAATGCCGCTAGAGGGACAACAATATTGTATTATATATGTACTATGCATGAGGCAGCAGACATCTGTTTAAGAGAAGAAATTTCTTAACGTGTATTTCTACTGGTGAGTAGGGTTGGCCCCAGAGATCCATGGATGGTGGGGTCATAGGGTTGCCAACACGCGATTGTCACCACTGGTAATCGCTTCCCATCAAGCGCGTCATGTGCTTGTTTGCTAACTTATTTGCTTGTTTATAAAAATTATATACCATCTGATCGTAGGATCTGTGTTTTAAAGCAGTGTTTGCAAATTAGCAACCAATCAACCTTATTGATGCTGCTCCATGATTTAATATTCCAACCTAGATTTAGACGAGCTCATGAATATTCACCATTTTGCAGCTTCAAAGCCTTTTTACATATACTACGTTGGGGAGGGTGACACAAAAACCACTCGCCAGTTAAGCTAATTATACTAGAGTACTGGTATAGTGTGAAAATATTATTTATATATTATAATACATAAATATTATGTTAAGTATTTCAATTGTGAATGCCGCTGAAAAGCAAATTAAAAAACGATAATTTTTTTTTAAATATATTAACCTAACGATGATAAAATAATTCATTTATTGTAGTGGCAGCCTTTAGATGCACTGAATTTATTTATTATTTTTAAGTGCACTTGTACCAATTTAATGTTGTTTTTCAAATTAATTTTTATAAACCTGCTGTATTAATTCCACGATCTTGAGGATTAAAGCGTCGTATCAGTACTCTAATGCGGAAAGAGAGTATAACGCCAATACGAAAATTAGGATAATGTAGTTGATTGAGAAAGATAGGCTGTTATTGCCCATTCAAACTATTCTTTCAGTGTTGGGTAATCGAAATACTCTAAACTTAGCTATAATCAAACTATAATTTCGTCAACAATAGTATGAAGAACTAGCTACTAACATACTATATATCAATATATGTATAAGTAAGGGCACTCCAAGCATACACGTTGTGTATTCCGCCCCCGGCTTCGACGTTCAACTTTTTCCAATTTCCTAGAGACAGAAATTTTTAAAATGCTTATTGGAAAATCCAACTTATCCATACATTTGCAAACGAATGAGGCAAAGTTGAAAAACCATATTCGGAAATGCTGACTTTATGTAAACCGAATATCAAACGAGTGGTAAACATATAGTCACATATTATTATGGCAATTGATTAAGAACCAAGATTAAGAAACTCATTACACGTGTTTTATTTACAAAGAAACTCGAAAAAAACTTATGCTAATTGAAGTTTTCATTATGTAATTTTAATTAACACAAACTTCGTACGGGAAAAATCATGCAGAAAAACACGTGCTTACAGACTGTTAGCTTTTTAAGCTCTTGTAACGAAACGGACTTTTGTGTAAAAAAAAATCACATAAAAGGAATAATTTTTAGAATTAAAAAAAAATACTAATTTGTGTAAATGTTCTTGTTGCATGTATCTCAAAGTACACAGTACACATTTAGATTTTTCGTTTTTGTACCGCGTTTACCTTAGACTTAATTAGTTAAATTGGTTTCATGCTGTTTTTGTGGTACAAATTTAATTTGCATTCTTTTTAAGTTTAAATCCCATAAGCGTTTTTGTGTGTTTAGTTTTATTATCAACGTAGTAGGTTTATTTGCGAAGAAAATATTATTACGAAACTTTGCAAGTGATTCCAGTTCTTTGCGATGTAATTTCCATAGGAATAGCAATATTTTCATTTTATGTTTAAACTAATTTACACTTTTACAGCGTGATTGAGTTGTTAACACGCGTATTGCAATGACAATCAATTTATGAGAAAATATAATTATACTATCCAAATAACTTGAAGTTAAGGCCACTTCTTACTAACAAACAGATCTTGATACACGATGAGATACAATGGCCTTTGTAAAAGTTAATGTCCCGTCCAAACTTTATGCTAGTGGATTATTATCATCTGCGTGGCCTATCACAAAGAAAACAATGAAATCGGCGTAGAAAGAAAGTCCTGTGCAAAGGCGTGTTATCTCTAAAAGATTATCACCAACAGTGATGGGCATCTACAGAAAATCTTTTAGCTTTTCAAATATTTTAGTAAATTCTTTTTAAACAATTGGAGACTGGAGTGTTTGGTAGAAAATAAGAGAATTAGATGTAGTGCTTTAACACGCAACAGTACAAAAGGAAAATTCTAAACCAAAGTTCTTCAAGATAGATTCTTATAGGCTTTTTAGTGTCTTGACGGTAACTTACTAGGTACATTTTATTATGTTAAAATCGAGATGCAAGAAAAATATTTGTATTGTTTGTCAATACGAGAACGACATATCGACAAATACACCACATCCCTACTGCAATAGTTTGAACGTTCTAGACTTTGTACAATTTATTTTCTTTTCACAAATTGTACGAAGAGTATTAAGAATTAATTAGTTTCTAGCTTCGGTTACAATAAACAGCATTTGTATGTAATATATTGAACTAGTGTAGTGGAGTAATTGAGTTCTTAGTATCTGGTCTATTTAGTACGGAAGAGCTCTTTGTTTCTTTCTTTTGGTTATGTGAATACTGTTGATTATTCTTACATAGGTATACTATTATTCACTTTCATAAAATACTAGCAGTGCCCCGCGGTTTCACCCGCGTAAGTCCCGATCCCGTGAGAATATTGGGATAAAAAGTAGCCTATGCGTTAACCCAGGTCTCCAGCTATCTACATAACAAGTTTCATCGCAATCGGTTCAGTGGTTTTTGCGTGAAAGAGTAACAAACATTCATCCATCCAGACTTTCACATTTATAATATTAGTGGGATAAGAAAGCACAAGTTTTTTTTTGTAAGATTTTATGGAATATTTATATTTTTCATTTCAAATTGACCTTTTGAAATATGTTTGTAACACAACGATACTATGATATTATAAGTATCTATTAATTAGAAAAGTATTCGCAAAAGTTGCGCTAAAAATGCATTAAACAATTTAAATTCAAACATACTTGCTCTGAAACGGTTATTTGAAATAATAATCTTACTTGAGCAGACCACTGGAAGTTGCGGAGCTCAGTACAAATACTCAACCCCTCCAACTTTTTCCTTGAAGTTCCATCCGTGTTTGAAGCACCAATGAAGCGTTATTTGAATTTCATACCAAACCTGAATTAAATGAAAACGCGCGATTGAAAGGACAGCCATCAAAGTTTTTTAAACCATTAATTCGCAGCTGCAAGTTGAGCTTTTTATTAGTTAGTGAATTTATTTAATTAAGCATTCTGGTTTTCTTGTTTGGTATGATCAATTTTTATAATTGCGCTTAGCTTGGCGGACGGACGTGAAACTTTTTTAACGTTGGGTGCATTAAACACATTATATTTGTTTAAAAATATATATTGTGAAACATTTGTGATTTAAAATTATTGTTTTCGATGGTTAGACCTTTTAAGCCTGGAGCTTGGACTAATTATTTTTCTATTGGTCTAGCTCAGGGGTCGGCAACCTACAATTTTTATCCGCAACAACCCTCAAATATTTTTTAGGAGGATTAAAAAAAAAAGGTCGTCAAATTTCTAGGGGTGCCACTTGTATTTACAAATTTAATTGGCTCTTTAAAAATTGTAAAATTTTGTAAATTAAATTTTGGCTCATCCGTCTCAAAAGGTTGCCGAACACTGGTCTACCTTATTCACGCCAATTTAGTTAATGTATGTATTGTATGAGTAGTTAAAGATAAAACAATTCAGTATCTTGTACTCCGCGGCTTGCCAATCGTTTTAAGTAGCTTCTGACGTGTTTTAGAGTCAATAAAATAATTTTGTAAACAGTTTATTCCCTACCTTTGACGGAGCGTCATTGATATCAAAAATTTAAAAAATTAGGGTCGACTTTGAGGTGAAGATTAGATATCATTCATCAATCCCACGTCGATCTTTTGTTAAAACTATTGTAATAAACACAACACAACAATGTAAATGCTTTTTAATTCAACAGTGGGATTGTACCAACTTCTAATCCACAAAAAATGCTCTTGACTTCTGATTACTTTTATGTTAAAAAGTAGCTAATCTGATATGTACATTAAATGGTTACTTATTTCTATTTCCCAGTCCACAAAACTACCACCATTTTCCCTATGAAAGGTAACATAACTAGCTTACAACGCAATCCTCAAAAATAACCGCATACTCTGACTCTATTGGTTCCCTTTTTTGAATAAGATTTTGTTACACGAATGCCAAAATGAAAACCCGTCAAAATTCACAACATTTGCAACCCTAGGACTCGATGTGAACGCAAAAAAAACTGTTTATTTATTCTAACCTTAAAAACGAAACTTTTTTGTTGGGAAAATTGAATATATGTGAAACTGGAGCGCTGGGTAAATTATGGAGACATTGAATAAGATGAGACTTGTAAGTAAAAACAGAGATAAAACGAATTTGTATGTAGGTGTACTTATGATAATATGTTTTGTTGGGAAAGGAAAAAAACATAGGGGAATGTAATAATAATATTATGGGATATTAATACACAGCGCCCTCTCGACCCAAACTAAGCAAACTTTGTGTTATGAGCTCTAGAACACACAAATACACGAAGATAATTATGTATTTTTGTAAATATGTACATATTATATATTATAGAAACACCCAGATCAATGCAAATATAGATATTCGTGCATATAAATAGTTGCACTGATCGGGAATCAAACCTATTACCCCCGACGTGGCAGTCAAATGCTCATACCGCCGCGCCACATAGGTGATCGAAATGTATGAATGTAGTAAAAATCTATAATAAGATTAAGACATAAATAATGACGTATGGGTTACAGTGATTTGTCTACAATACCTTTGGTGGGTTTAATTGTACCTTGTAATTAAGCAAATATCTAAAAGGCGTTAATACTTCCTCTACTCAGCACAAAGAATATAACCCGAGATTGAGTGCGGATAGCGCTGTTAGTACTTTTGTGTTTTAAAAATCATTTCCTATTTTAAAATGGTTATGGAATCAAAGTTCTTGTCACTTTTGAGTTCTCTATATTTAAAACAAGTCTATGACACGTTCTTAATAATGATGAAAAAATAGAACTTATTTATGTATTTTTAACCCTTTATACTTTAGACTTCCTCTGCTCAACACAAAGAACATAACCAGAGATTGAGTGCGGATAGCGCCATTATTACCTTTGCTTTTTAAAAATCATTTCCTATTTTAAAATGGAAATAGAATTAAAGTTCTTGTAACTTGCTTTTGACTTCTGTTTATCACTGGTTTATGATTTATTATCATTAGGAACCTAATGATAATAAAAAAAATTTACTTATGTCTTTTTGACCCCTTATACTTTAGTACATTTTCGCATATTAATATACTAAAGATGCTTACTTCTCAAATTAAATCCGTACAATTAACGCTTCAGCAATACATTCAATTCGATACCACTGCAATCCTAATTAATTCTCAGTATTCTGAGCACCTGGCGTAATCCGCAGCCGAACGTCTATAGCCGTCCAACGTCGATAACCATCGAACGTCTATAAACGTCCAAACACAAAACCGTAGCTATTACGGTCCCTGTTGCTTTGTCTAGTATATCTGCTTCTGTTATTGACACTTTCGAATAGGATGCATTTGATTTTCATCATGTGCACTTTAAGTCGAACATGGAAGACGGTTCTTTTTACGGAAAGTGGTTAAAGTTGGTTGGTTATAAACAGCAAAATCAAAGGTGTAATTTATCCCCCTTCCCTGTCCCCTTCTCTAGGAGCCCTACTTATCAGCAGAAAAGGACAGAACTACAGTACTTTTAAAGACTACTCCCGCATTAGGCGTACTCCTGTGCTGCTGGGGGCTTCACAAACATTCAACCAAGGGACACAAAGAACATCCAAATTCAAGACAACTATTTGTAGATCACACAATTTTTTGTCCCGTGTGGGATTTGAACGCACAACACTCGGCGCGGCGTAGTGGCGAGGTGACCACTTAAACCATTGCGCCATCCGTGCAGTAAAAATTTCATCTGTAGGAGGGTGATTGACCAGTCAGCCGGCTCCAATCCGAGCAAAAAACTGCTGTTTTTTCTTAAACTGATGGCCAACGGTCACCTAGAGGTCGGTCACCGGTAGAGATGCTTGTAAAGCCAGATTTTACCCAATTCAAATAAATCAACATCACTGTTTCATCACCACACCATCCTTTTTAAAAGAAAACTGAAAATTTTAGTTATATTTAACTAAACTAGGTATATAGCATTATCCTGAATCACGCTATCTAAAATAAGCTAGTAAGTTAGCTAAGCTGTAAGTAAACAGTATTATTATCCTACACTTAAACGTTGAGGAGGTGTTAAACCCAGATACCGTTTGCGCTTAGCATTAAAACTACTACCTCGTGGTTATTTTCACTAAACAGTTCAAACGGCAACTGCATACGGTAGATTATATTTAGTACGCGGGCCAAACTACCACTATTTCCTCTATATTTGGCTATGCAATATCAAAAACATATTTCCTTACTAGCAGCGCCCCGCGGTTTCACCCGCATAAGTCCTGATCCCGTGGGAATATCGGGATAAAAAATAGCCTATGCGTTAATCCAGGTCTCCAGCTATCTACATACCAAGTTTCATCGCAATCTGTTCAGTGGTTTTTGCGTGAAAGAGTAACAAATATCCATCCATCCATCGATCCATCCATCCAAACTTTCACATTTATAATATTAGTGGGATTATTTTTTTGATGACGTACAAATGTGACGCAGTAGTAGTGCATCCGACTGTAACATTAACGTTCGTTGGTTCTGCCATGCAAACATTTGTATATATGAATACTATCTAATGCCCGCGGCTTCGCTCGCGTTAAATTTATTTTTGTTTATCCCTCGGGAACAGTACATTATTTCGGGATAAAAGGAACCTTATGCCCTCTTCTGGTACAGAAGTATGCAAAATTGAAAATTGACAACGTGCATACAAAATTTCATGATGATCTGTTTAGTAGTTAAGGCGTGAAAGCTTAACAAACAAACAAACATAATTTCGTATTTTAATATAAGTATGGAAGTATGGATGTCTATTCGTATTGTTAGTTGTTCCTATGTATAAATATGTATCTGTATTTATTAAATACATACGGTTTTACGTACGTGTGTATTTCGAGGATGTCCGACTAATTTTGGTTCCGATGGGAGACTTATCAAGAGGGAAGCGACACCTAGTCGGGCACTCCCGAAAAACACGTCAATAAAACAGTATACCCTTAATAAATGTGACGATAGTTTTTATTCTTATATGTATCTGAATACAATGAGTAAGTGGGAGAGCCATGCTTCGGCACGCATGGGGCAGCTCGACCGGAGTTATACCACGGGCTCACAGAAAACCGTCGTTGTCCCAGAATTTTATTATTTTCGTCTTTGTATACAGAAAGATTATTCTAGAATTAGAAACTACTTTATAAGTTACTTACCTACTATCTTAAAACTGGTTTGAATATGTATACCTACATATATTTACCACATAGAAAATCACAGCCAAAATGTTCTACACACTACAGTATGCATATAGGTTTCGTGTTGCTGAGTAAAATTGTCATAGCTGATGGGGACGTGGATAGGACGAGTTGTTTAAGCATGGGTAACTGTTTATCATCATATTAATTAAAATTATTTAAAACACGTGTCTATGACCGTTAATACAGATGGTTAACTGATGAAATAAAAATAAATAAAGTCTTCAAATTCAGTTTTTAACGTAACAAACCGATATTAAAGCGACGTCAAGCACCTAATAAAGCAATTTTAGATGAAGATATTAGTATCAAATAAAAGGGATTATTAATATTAAGTGAACGTTATTTGGCAATTTATTAGAACCTCAAAATTCATTATATTAAAGGGGGATAAAATGTTTAGAGGTTGTGAGAGAAATCTCTCAATCGATGTCCCTCGTATATGTAGGTTTAAGTAGCTGTCTTTTAAAGAGGGATAACGATTATTACAGTTGGCGACACTGGCACTTAGTGAAGATCTATTTTTATATAAGTTTGACGTGTCTGTGTGTCTATGGGTCTGTGTGTCTGTGTGTATGTCTGTGGCATCGTAGTTCCCATACGAATGGACTGATTTAAGTGCTATTTTTTTTAAATGTGACTTGATCGATAGTGTTCTAAGATATAATTCAAGAAAATCTTTTCAGCCGTTTGAAGATCATCAGCTCAGCTCAGCAGCATTTTAAATTTATGATTATCATCGTGATTTATTTGATTTAAAAACTTTTAGAATGCTATACATCGTGTGTTTTATTTGTTACAGCCACATCATTGGTGACGTACGCTGGTGAGCGGTACGACTTCATATTGGAAGCAAATAATGAAATTGACAATTACTGGATTAGGTTCCGTGGGCTTATGGATTGCAGTGAAGTGTGAGTTAGCTTTTAACTTGTTTTAGTCATAGAAGTCATGTTTTTCGAGTTAAACACTGTAATGGGTTCTATTTTTAAAAACTACCTAACTAGGTACCTGCTACCTCGACCATTTGTGGTCTTTGGCAGCGCACTTTTGCTTTATAGTTCACTGCTCAGACTTATGGCTTCAAGAAATCTCCAGATCCTATCAGCAGTGATTGTTTGTATATCCTGCGGTTGCTTGATGTGCAATCGTAGGTTAATACTTCGGTGCCGCATTAGTGGACCACAAAATCATAGAATATGCATTGCAGTTTCTTCTACCTAGCACTATCTAATACTAGTAACAGACTAATACTAGTATCTAATACTAGAACTAGTATTTCGTTGTGTTATTTAATCCACATAACTAGTACGCCTTTATTAAAAGGGTTCATAGTCGTAAACCCATGTCTTAATGACATCAAATTGTCCGGTTAGTTGGTATTTGAGTCAGTAATAAACATTTACAATGTTAGATACGAATGAATGATTTTGTTTACAGATTTACTAAAGCAAAGCAAGTGGGTGTACTGCACTACGAGGGTGCTATGGATTTGGAGCCTCCTGGCGATCCGACGTGGCATGAATTACATAATGAGGGATTGGTATGTATATATATACCTATTATTAGTATAGCTACACTATTACACGCTTCTTTTATATACTTCTAGGTCACCTGATGGTCGAAGTTTGACTATAACTTATTTTTGGTTTATAACTGGCCAGTATAACTTGAACTCTCATTGTATAGACTTACGTACCATGACAGGTCAACGTATATACTGGACGCGTAAAGCTTGATGTAGTCGTTTTCACGTTTTTTTTAAATTCGTAATACAATGTATAAAATTTTAGCTTTCTGCACTTCTTCTACATATAACCTTTAATTATCCCAAATTTAAAATTTCTATCTGTGCGTGTTTGCCTAAAAATTCCTATCACGTATTAATATATAGATAACGTTTTAATACTGCCCCATATGATTCATCCACTTCAGTGGAAACTTTGTTCGTTTTTACTTACAGTCAGTCTCACGTACCGGGCAATAGTTTTTTTACTTACAGCCAATCTCACGTACTTGGCAATTACTATTCTACACTATTATAAAGCTATAAAGAATTAATGTAAATTAAAAATAACTTACTAACTCTGTTACTGAATTCGAAACGTATATGTTTAATTACTTCATCGTTTTGTTTTTGTGCGGTTGGTTGTGTAACTTGTGTAAGCTTCACTTGAAAAAGCTAAACATTTTTATTGTTCGTTCTAACCAGTGCTGGTCAAATACACCTTTTGTTATTTCCTGTGTTGAGTACAATGTCTGGAACGTTTAAAATAGGTCCTGTTCAACCTTTTAAACAAATGTATTTTTTTCCTGAAGTTGGCAAAGTAGCAACTCCTTTTTACAACTTTTTGATTTTAACAAGATTGATAAAAAACAACAATGGTCAAGACCATATTACATAGGAGTCACAGGACACACACAAGTCCCGTCCTAATGCAAAATTCAAATCTAAACATCTAAAATATTTATATTCTTAACAGTGGCTATAAAAGTATCTCCATTCAGCCTACGTAATGGCTACAGAATGCAAAATATTTAAATAAAACATTCTAGAAAGCATCATCATTTCATTGCATATTCAGTGAAGGACTTACTATCGCCGTAGGTGACATTGTGATCCTATAAAAGTGTATTGGCTTTCGAATTCGCCCATGTTGTCGATCGCACCCTTGCGGCTCATAAAAATACGACTATGGTGACGCTAGCTTTATCATGATATGACAGTTTCCTTACGCTTATCAAAGACACGCATAACAAAGTTGTATTTATGATGGCCTAAGCCTGTTTTCGTAAGAGAAAGTTATAGTGTTGACATTGGAAGGTTATGTAAGAAGTTCTTGGAAATCAGGGGTCTTGTGTACATTAATGAAAATTACGTGAACTTACAATAAGTATGTTCCAAAATACTTCTCGAAAGTGATTTTAACTTAATATTTAATAAATACATATAACTTTCTGTCCTTAAATGTATATTAATTTTCTCAAATTAAAATCTCGTGGTATAATAATAATAACTTGACACATCTCACACACGGCCGTCTGATTCTAAACTAGGAAGAGCCTGTACCTATTATGGTAACCAGACTGCTGATAAACATGCTTATATATTTCTAAATACATACATATTATGTATAAATTACATCCAGATACAGAACAAATGATCATGCTCACACAATCGAACGATCGAACCCACGACCTCTGGCTCAGCTGTAAGGATTACTTACCACTAGAGGCAGACTATTAAAAATAGAACATGTCATCCTAATCAACAAGACTCATTTTATGAACCGAGGAAGCTAAACCTTGAAGAGTTTTCTGGTAGCTACTGAAAATCCCACTATTCGCCTTTCGGCTTAATGAGATTTTCGTCACCGGTGCACCGGGTCACGTTCAATACAACACGGTGTATTGAACGTGACTCATGCGAACAATAACTAAATGACCCAAACTCGGTGGGTATCCGCGACCATCCTTATAACAAGTGGATGGTGTGATGGGTGACGATAGTACTATATTAATGTATTGTCTTTCTAGTCACATATTATGCAAACTTTAATAATCAAATGTAATTCAATTTTACAGTGCCCCTAAGCCTTGTACTAGCGCTGTGACTTTCAAGTCACAGCGCGTCTCTTCAGAGAATCGATATCTCATTACAGAGTAACGTTTGAGTATTTTCATCACTATTTTAGATCTGTTTGAAATTCCACGTCAAGCTTATTTTCATGCGGTGGTAAAACAGAAAAACAAGACGGATTCGTTTGTATTTGAACTGCACAAACCAAAACAAGACATGCTCTTTTTCCTCTCCCATTCTTCGTAAACAACTGTGGACAAAACCGTAAAACCCAATCAATAAGGTACACCTTATTGTTTCAATTCGTGTAAATTCTCTACAATTGCATTATGTCTTTTTTATTATTCGAAAAACTTTAAACATCAAATTATTTAAATGAAGACAGACATTCGATCTGAAAAGGTTTTTTTGTTGTTTGCATTTTCTTTTGTGGATTCACCTATTTCTCAGATATAAATATTAATAATATTTGCACGTTAACCTTTAATTTTTTTCAAATTGAATCAGAATTTATCATGTTAAGCTTTTTCAAATTTCAGTTAGAATTTTACAACACGGGCGATAGATATCAAATTATGAAAAAAAAATATTTTACCATTTAAACCAGCTTTCGCAAACATAGGTTTTTCTAGTACAGTTAACAATTATTTGTCTCGTAGGAGGACTTGGTTAAAAAAATAAGCTAATGAATTGCTTACAATTTCTTTGCTAATTAAAATTTTGATATTCGAATTTTGCCTTGCACTTTCACTGTCATTTAATAATTTCACGAATGATTTATGGCAACGGTAAATCCTTTTAAGTTATAGTTTTTTCATTAACGCGTGAAAAACCCCTTCTACTTACTCCTTTAAAATGAAATAAATTGTTTAATTTCACACTGAATGCATCAAACATATTACACGCTAGCAGCTGACGATATACTTGTCAACTTTAAAAAACTTAAAAAACTGCACACTTTAAAAAAAATACATAAATTTCTTAATCCGCATAAAAAATGCAAAGTCACGAAATCCGAAATTGCCAGCATATAATTCGGCTGGACCTTTCCCTAACATTAATTACTTAACCCCTTTGAACTTCAAGGGCGTCTTTTTTACTTTATTCGAGTTTGTAAAGAACTAGAACCAGCTGATTCAGCCGACAAAGTTCATAATTTAGTGCCTCAACTTGTCACATTACCCCTGGACTTTGTGCAGTAATAGAGTAGGGGCTTTGAATATCAGACGGAGGTGATAGATCTTTGGATCTTCAAAATGGAGTGAACATTTAACTTCATTTACTTCGAAATATTACTTTTTGAATGATGTTATGTAAAGGTCACAGAAATTAAATATAATTAAAACAAAAACAAATTCTTGATAGAAAAAAAAGAGAAATCTTTATAATTTTAATAAAAGTTTTAGAGCTATTGATTTAACAATTTGATGCAGTATTTTACTAAAAGGTACTAAAGTGTCACGTGAGACTTGTGAAGGTCACAATTTGTCAGTCTCCAATGCATTAATTTAGGCAGAAGCTAGTGATAAAAAGTAGCAGAATTATCAAAACAATCATAAATTGGAATAGAAACAGGGTTTTGTGGGTTTGGTTGGAAACTTCTGCTTCACATTGGACGAAATACACACCTAATACAATGCGGTTGACGTCAACAGTTAAAGGTAAAAACTGTTTACCACATACTAGTATAAGGTAATTATCAAAAACACTTTTCTATCCTAGATCCCTGCTGCCAATGATCACGGAGTATCGGGCTTATCGTATTATATGAACGAGCTGTTGAAATAAATTTAGTTGCAAATGATCATAATATCAAACAAGAAAACGTAAGATGAAAAGTAATGGCAATTCTCGTAATCATTTAAAAAATCACTAATTACATTAGCCTTTTGCATCAAATGTCATTTAATAACACGCTTAAATTTGTTTAGGGGTAAGCTTATAGTATTTTCAGGAATTAGGTTTACAAATTGTGCATTCTTCCAGAAGTCTAATAAGTGGCTTTAGTTCTGCCTATGTAGGACTTGTTATTATTATCACCTCCAAAATTCTTTCGTTCTTGGTTCACCGAGGAACGGAAATTAAGGAAACTTTCTTTAATTTCCGATTCTTTGACAGTACTTTCTCCATTATCTTATTTGAATATGTTTCGACGTGATATGTTCGTCTCAGGAAAAAGCTCTATTGCTCTCCCGTTAAACGAATTCAAAGCATGCAATGACTGAAATATTATTGATATAGAAATCAACCAAGCATGCTAACAGAAATACTTATCAAATGCGCATCTGAATAGAACCATTGGAATTGAAGGAATACTCTGAACGTCTTGCGCATTTTAAAGGTCCGAGATATTGGCCAAAATTGTGCTTTGAAATTGGGTATATTGGAAAACTAAACTAGTATTTCTATGACTAAATTAATGATTTATGTTAGGTTCTGCATCAGCTAGTCTGTATAGTGAAGTTTGCATGGCTAATTTATACAGATTTCTTACGTTTTTTGTAGGTTTAGTGTAAGTATACCAGGCTATAGCCTGGTGTATTTACACTAAACCTACAAAAACGAGTACTATGGTACTCGTTCTGCGTACCTACATATTGTCCAATGAGAGGTTTAACTTCACCTTCAGCCGCATAGTAGCCATGCACACTATGCGGTAAAAGGTGTTTTAGGTGGAAAATCAAGTGTCGTTAACATGTAATTGTATATAAATGATCCTTAGTCTAGTTATTATTACTAATACTAGTTTAGTTAATGTTCTGTAGTTGCAATAACAGGTGCAGAGGTCAATCGAATCGAGTCAAATGACAATGTTATCATTGTTATTTAAGGATCCTTTGTACATGAAAGGTGCAAAGCTTGCGTTTTGATATATTTTTGTGAGTAGACTCATAGTTCAGGCTTACATGAAAAATTAAGAATGATTTTAACAGATATCATGATAATTATGATGATAATGGTAGTCCAAAAGTGTTATTGCTTTTATATTTAAGTCAATTTAAAACATTAAAGGTGAATGAGTTTTACATAATACGTAACTAAAACGAATTCGTAAAAACCAATTTCAATCAAAACCAATAATTAACTGATTAAAGATTATTCGTCCTGTTGTAGTTTTTTAAATCAATAGAAACCGTGTATAATAAAATGGTTAATAAATTGTGACAATGCCACAGTAATGACTTAATGAGGATCAATATAATAGTACTCACAAAAATCGTGGTCTAACTAGGCGGTGGCATTTAAAATGCAAAAGATTTAGTGAATAAAAAGGCGATACGAATTTTATATTTTTTAGGTAAAAAAAACTGTGTGATTACAGACAGTAGTACGAATAATGGCAGTGGCAATTTTGCCGATAGTATTTGAATACATGTATGATATAAAACATAAATATGCTATCATTGATTCTCTTCGTTTTATGATAGAGCACAACATTATCATCAATCATTTACCGTTGTAGTAAACTTGAATAGTGAACTAAAGCTACGAGCACACGAACGATACTGCAGACAGCAAAAGTTAGGTAGTTTATCCTGATATTTTTTTGCTTCATCTATGGTATTATTCAAAAAGTTATCGTAATAACTGTCCACCAACATGAAAGTCTAGCTTCTTGAAAGGTTTGGC